>CP136057.1:265098752-265797077 GCA_032464435.1 Aegilops umbellulata
TTGCACTTATGGCATAGATGACAAGCCCATGGTTATTGGCATTTGTTTTTCTTGTGATGATATTGATATGCTCCCTTTGCATCATTTATCTCATATGCCATGCCATGACTACCTAGCTTCGGATATGCATTGCTTTGGATGTTGTCCATTTTCTCCATATGATATCCCCGCTATTGCTCATGAGGAGACCCCCATAGTTTCCTCATACATTTTAGGAGATTTTGATTTATCCTATCCATTGCATGATCCCAATACTTGTGTGCACAATATGCTTCCCATGAATAAACATGCTATTGATGTGCCATATGCTTCTATGCTCAATTTTCATCCCCATCGTGTCATACACAATAACTATTCTTTCATGATGGATGACATGTTCTTATACCATGCATCAAATTTCTTTGAGCGATGCTTATCTTGTGCTAACTCACACATGCACATGCACATCATGATGGATGATGTGTACATTTACCACACGCACAATTTCTTTGGTTTGTGTCTCTTTTGTGTAGGTACCCATGAATACTTGTCAACCTCGCAATCCCACGAGTTGACAAAATGAGCTCTAGAGAGTAATGATGACTTGGGATCCCATCGATTGCCTTTCCCACCGCTCACTTCGCGCATTTCTTTTACATGGCCCTCACATGGTTATGGGTTGTTGTCCATTATATATCCTTTGCCCATCTTGCCATGTTCACTTTGCATGATATGCCCGTTCCTATGCCTTTGCCATGCATTTGTGACCCATGCTTTGCATTACACATGATGATTGATTCTAGTACTTGTATGTGTATTTGCAAGCGTGGTGGAGATATTGTTTGTTATTGCCATGATTGCTTTGTGCCCCATGCCTATGATGATACTATGATCTTGATTTGTGTTTGTACTTGCGATATGTCATGTACATTGCCTATGTCTATTCTTTGCTCACATGGCATGATTGCCATGATTTCCTCTAGTGTGTTGCATCTTCGCTCCACTAGTTTGCACGACTTGATTACTATGATTGCTTGCCTTGTTGCATCATCGATGATTCATACTTGCTCACTTCATGCGGTTGATGACAACCATTTCCATGCTTTGCACATGATTGTTATTGCTTCTTGTCATTTATCTCCATGTGTTGTCTCTCTCATGCTAGATGATTTGACATGTATTGAGTGCAACAATGCCCTTAGTCTTGATAATGACTTTGCCCCCATAGCATTCTCACATATAATTGAAGATTTTGGCATATTCCTTGTGAAGCATGCTTGTCTTACATCTTTGCACCATATACCCCATGCCATGAATATAGCCATTGTTGCATCATATTATTCATGCACTTGTGCTTCTAATGGTTATGTGCAAAAGAAGAGAACCATCATGATGGATGATGTGTTTATCTACCATGCGCATACGTTCTTTGTTTTGTTGTGTGCATGTGTAGGATACTTGGACTTTGTGTCGACTTCCACGTCACGTGAGTTGACCATTCAAGATCTTGAGAGCGAACCACCTTCTACCACGATGATTCTACATCGCACTTGCTTGTACTTCGACATTGTGAAAGATGCACAAGGACATGCTTTCACGGTGATATCCTTCTCTTTTGAGAACCCCCAAACCATGATCATGGATATTATGGATCATACTACTTGTGTTGCTTTCCCCATGAGACTTATTGTTCATCTTGGATCACTTGATTGCACACTTGTTAGAGATCTTGCTTCGACTTTGTCATTTTAACCATTCCATGCATCATGATATATATGCCTTGTGTGTTGCATCCAATTCTTGGATTATTTGCTCATTTCATATGTTTGGTTGCAATAATGTCATCACTTCACATATGCCATGTCCCATTGCTTGTCACATGATTGACTTGATTGCCTCACACATGATGAACAATTGCTCTTTCTATTGTGTTGAGTGCCACACTATGTTCACTACACCCTATGCATATTATGCTTGGATTGTCTTGCACTTAACCCATGTGTTTAGAAATCTCATCTTCTTAGGTGTTGTGAATGATTCCTATGACTACTATAGACCTTTCATTGAGTGCTTTGCCCATGCTTGTTATGACTTTGAGATAGATGCTTATTCTCTTGACACACATATTTGCATCTCTACCTCCCATTTACATGCTTGTCCCCATGATATTTGCTTGTGATCAATTGATATGCTTACATGCCATGTCACAATCCTTTGTCAAACCATATGCTTTGCATGACGACGACACTTGTTTGGTGAATCACCTCTTAAATGCCTGGTTTTGCACTAACGCTAACCACATTTGTTTTTCCAAGTGTTTGTTGTCCTTACTCCTTTTGAAGGAATCACAAGATGGTGCGACATTGGAGAGTGCCCATTTCGAGCTTCAAGATGACAAGTACTTGGTGAACGTCCACTTCTACACGGCGAAGCCATCTCTTTCCCATGGTGATTTGGTTTTCGATACGAGGTCAGATCTTTCCCAAGGGAGGGGAGATGATGCGGAGCATCCTATGGACATCACCATGTCAAGAGTCCGTTTGTCAAGTGACACATGCGACATCTACTTCACATACGCAAAGGTGAATCATCTCCTTTACATGTGTTCACTTGACTCCTTCGAGGATGGTATACTACTTGACACTCCACTCGTGTGCATGCATAGGTATGGTCGGAACACTACGGACGACGAGGAGGAGTGCAAGCGCCAAGGAACAACTGCACCATCCACGAGGGAAGCATGGAAACGACGACCGAACAAGAAGACGGAGACAACTCCCAGGACCCGGACGTCCGGCCCCTGAAGATGCCAACAACAGCAGCAGCCCTACGGCCGAAGTGCTTCAGGCCCCGGACATCCGGCGCGACCCGGACATCCGACGCCTCACCAACACCCGGACATCTGGCCTCTTCCCCGGAAATCCGGCATCGACGACAGAACGCACCCGAAGTTGGCCACTTCAGCCCGGACATCCGGCCAGAGCCCCGGACATCCGGTGCCTCCTGAAGCCCTGGACATCCAGCCCCCAGCCCGGACATCCGGCACCTGCGCGTGCACAGCCGGGCCAAAGGCCCATGTATCCCCTCCTCACTTACCCCTTCGTGGACTAGCCTATATATACTCCTTCCCCTTCCTCTAGTTAGGGTTAGCAAAGGATTAGCTCATAGTTGAGATAGAGCTTTGCTCATCCATTACGGATCTCCTCCTTGAGAGAGACTGCGGCCCGTCTTCGGAGAAGATCACCTTGGATTCAAGAACCCCTCTTGGGTGGCCCCCATCAAGACCTCCTCACGGAGAAGAACCGGTTACCGTTTGTATCGTCCGTTGTTGACTTTGGATCTTGTATCTTACCTTTGTGTTCATCGATCTAGCGCATGTGTGATCTATTCTTGTTGGTTGAGTGATTTCTCTCGTGTTCTCCTTGTGTTTCCCTCATGTTTCCCCTCGTGTTCATCACGTTCTTCATAGGGATCCGCTCCTTTCGTGAAAGATCGGCCATCTAGGGTTCCTCCCTACATCAAAGAGCTTCCGCCCAAGCGAGATTGCAAAGGTAAAGGCGAAGCTTTATTGGTAAGACTCGCGCATGGCGCGAAGAGGACGACTTAGCTTAGGGTGCAGCATGGGGGAATCCGCGACCCATTGGGAATCCTTACGACATGCGGGCGCGCTTCCTTAGAGCTTGGCTTCATGTCCACCTTCCGTTCTGCGGCAAGTTAACACAAGTCCCGCGAGGAGTGCTTGAAAAATCGACGTCCTTTGCGTCTTAATCAATATGAACGCAACTAAACTGCAACTATTCGTCCCAAACCTCCTCGCGAGGCATGCCTCTCTTTTTCTTGCTCATCAAAGTGCCCTACCTCCTCAGGGCCCGACCCTCTAGAGAAGTTTAGCCGCCGCTGGTATGTCAGGTCGCGATGCCTGGGACAAGGCTAGAGGTTGAGGGCTCGAGATCCAGTAAGAGCTCATGAGACACGATGCTCGAGAGCTCCCCCTTTAACGTGCGAGCGACTTGCGCGGAAAAGAGGCGACGTAATCCGCAAGGTCGTAGGGTAAGGGATCCCGTCCGGCAGCGGCGCGATGTATGAGATGCATGTACTTAGCTTTTTGCGGCTGGTGATGCAGGTCATGTCATAATCCGACCAAGGCCGATCCTCCCAAGGCGGTGAGGCACTGCTCAAGCGCTGCCAAATGCCTGGCTTTTGCATGCTGATAGATTACAGGGTAGATAGGGCGACGTGATGTGCACATCTATAACGTGGCTATACATGCAACTCCTGCACTTGGACCTATGACTAAAGCGTGCGTGCGACAATAGATATCCAGGTACTATCGCTTCTTCGTACGCATGATCTAACTGACAAGAATATAATGTTACACTCATATTTTAATCTACTTGTCCCAGGAATAAAATGATCGACAATCAATCAGAGAGAGTTGCATGGAGATTGAAGATGGAGACTATTTTACCTTAAGCTCAATCGACATGCATGTGTTTCATCGAACGCATGTCATGTACACAGGGGCCAAGGAATATGGGTTGCACCATGGACCAAGATGGGCCACGTGGGTGATGGGACTTGGGTTGCGCCAAGTGTTTCTTCGTGTCATGAGACAAGAAGCGTGAACTCGTAGCCAGGCCATGCATGTTTGCTAGTTACAGCCGAACCCTGGACGACATAATCTACATGGAAACTAACAGCTACGGCGGGCGGCCGTCCATAATAAAGACAACACATCTAGTAAGATTTAGACAAGGTTTTGTTGAGAGAAGTTTAGCTATTGCTACTTTGATTTGTCTATCGGCTAGTGCCACCGTCAAGACATTCTATCGGAACCCTAAATATTTGTCTCCTGAGATTTGTTTCATCTAGCATATTCACAATTTCAGATTGCTTGGCTATTATTTTCTTACATGTTCTTCAATTTTCTTGCAGGAAAAATCCTTCATGGATAGGTCGATCGCACCGTTGGCTCGGTCGATAACACCGTGGAGTTGGTTCAGCGATTATCATGGATATCAGCTGTGTATGTGATGCGGAGCATCCTACGATCATCCCCATGGACCTACAACCATCTCATCAAGAGCCAAGAGGACCCATGACACGGGCACGAGCTAGAGCTCTCGAGAACGAGGTGACTTCTTTCCTTAGTGATATCACGTATGATCCATTCGAGACATGGCTACTACCTAAGTCCGATATGCTATGCATGATCAGGTGTCAAGAGGAGCCTCCCAAAGATGCACGTGAAGACGGACAAGCCGCCAAGTCCACGGATGAAGAGAAGCAACGGAAGAAGAGAACAGAAGCTATAGGGCCCGGGCATCCGGCCACCAGCCCGGACATCCGGCCTCCCACGACGCCCCGGACATCCGGCCCCCAGCCCGGATATCCGGACCCCGCTATCCAGGACACCCGTAGGCTGGCCACTTTGGCCCGGACATCCGGCCACCTGCCCGGACATCCGGCCTCCCTCGACGCCCCGGACATCCGGCCCCCCAGCCCGGATATCCGGACCCCGCTATCCAGAGGACCACAGAAGCCTGCCCCGCCAGCCCGGACATCCGGCCACCAGCCCGGACATCCGGCTCCTCCCGAAGCCCCGGACATCCGGCCCGACGCCCGGACATTCGGCCTCACCTGCGCGTGAACAGTGAAGGGCCGAAGCCAATGTACCCTTTCGACCCCGCAGACTATATATACTCCATCCCCTTCTCCTTTCTAGGGTTAGCGTTGGTTTAGCTCATATGTGAGATAGAGCTTCGCTCATCCATACGGATCTCCTCCTCGAGAGAGACTGCGGCCCCTCTTCGGAGAAGATCATTGGATTCAAGACCCCCTCTTGGGCGCCCCCCCTCAAGACCTCCTATCGGAGAAGAACCGGTTACTTTGTATCGTCCTTTGTTGACCTTGGATCATCGTGTATCTCTTTGTGTTCATCGATCTAGCATATGTGTGATCTATTTCTTGTTGGTTGAGTGTTCCTCTCGTGTTTCCCCTCGTTTTCCCCTTGTGTTCTTCGTGTTCATCGTAGGGATCCGCTCCTTTCGTGAAAGATCGGCCATCTAGGGTTCCACTCTACATCATCTTGGTATCATGAGCCACGTTGATCACGATTTCGGAGCCCCCTCTCTTTGTTTTCTAGCTTGATTATGTTGTTTTTCGTCCTAATCCAAAAATTGCCCCACAAAAATAGCCCAATTTTCTTTTTTGTGATTTGTTGGTGTGATGAAGTTTTGTTGGATTTGATCCGCGGATTTCGTGTGTTGCAGGTAGATCTAGCATTCCCCCACCTTTTCCCCAATTTCCATCCACAAAATCGTCCCAATTTTGCCCGAATTTGACCTCTCCACGCGGTGTTCTTCGAAAAAGTCCACGGATCCTGAGCCCGGACATCCGGCCCGAACAGCCCGGACATCCGGCCATCACCCCGGACATCCGGCCCCTGGCAGCAAAACCACCATTCCACCATCCTTTTTCCGACCAACTTTTGCCAAATTTTGTCCCGGTGCCACATACACTTCCGCATAAGTCCACCACTTCCGCATAGCACCACCATAGCCTTTCCCGCTACCAACTCCGACAATTTTGACAAAGTTTGCTTTGAGAATTTGAGTTGTGGTTTCCGTGTCCTTTTGTGTTTCGGCTATCTAGGTATGGTTCAACATCAACATCACCACCGCACATCTTCGTCAAGTACTACTACGAACGGCTACATCAACATCATTTGGGTATCACCTTCACCTTGGATATCAAATTGGTATCGTGATATCATCATACTCTTTTGCAATTGCATTGATAACCCCATGGCCTTACTTTTGCGTCACTTACCCATCGAGCCTAGCCCTTGAGTATTGCCGGCAACGTGACTTGTGCACATAAGTGTTCATACATCTCTTAGCATACATACTATCATCGTGTTTCATCTCGTGGTATCATCACTTGTGTCACAAAGTTGTTGTCGCATACACAATTACTATCTTGGTTCGTGAAGCATTGCATGAGAAAACAGCTCAAACATCAAAGAGCCAAACAAGCTTTTAAGCAAAAAAAAGGAAAGATAAGCAAAGAGCTTATAAGCAAGAACCATAGCATCATACAACATTAAGATTGTCATACTCGACCATCTTGGATCAAAGCATAGGAACATCATACATATAGCATACGTGGGATAGAAGTCGTTGCATTTTTGCTTAGTAGGTTGTGCACAAGTTCGTATCCGCCTATTGTGCAATCGTGCTAGCGTCTCTCTAGTGTTGTGCAACAAGAGCATCTTGGTGAATTCCACATTTTGGCTCATCCTTGGTTGCATAACCCCATCTTATTTGTTTGCGTGTGTGTTTCCGTGTACCATATCTTGCTATTGGTCTACTTGTTACATTTGCAAATTTGTGAATCTTTTCCAACATTATTGAGTCTCACTTACAATTGCATCAATTTTTTTGCCACCATCCTAACCGAGATACACCATAAGCTTTTACTTGTGTAGGTGTGAGAACCGACAAGAATTGGTACCAATTGTGCTATTTCCTTGCTACACATTGGAATCATCTTTGATCCATTGTCAACATCGGTCAAGGTACATTGGATATTGGTTCTTTCCTTTCTCCCACTCACATATATTTGTTTGAAATGATGGATAGGCCAAGTACTTCTACCAACCCCCTCTTATTGGAGCAAGACGACGACATGTCTTCTGTCGTCACCAAGAATCAACTCTTTGGTGCACAACGGGCTTTGCATCAAGAACAACTTGCTTTGGGCGACCACATCGACAATCTCGCCACCGACCTATGACAATCCGAGAATCGTACAAGGGACTACTTCGACAACAAGCTCGACGAGCACAAGCACGAGAATGACGCAAGAATGGACGAGATTCGAGCTTTGTTGCTTCGTTCGTCTCCTTCGACTTTGTCAAGAAGGAGCCGCTCAAGTCACCACTCCGACAACACCATCTCCGGTTCAAGTACACCGACATCGAACACTCTTCGTCGTGCCGCGCGTCAAGATCGTCAAGCAAATCGCAATCCTCTACACGACACCGACTCTCAAGAGCATCGACATCGCCAAAACCAAGCCGCTTTCGCACAAGCACAAGAACAGCAACGTCAACGACAACAAGAACAAGAGAAGCGAGCGCGACAACATCAAGATGCACAAGACACCGAGGCGGAACGCCAAGAACAACAACTACGGGAAGCTCAAGCACTTGAAGCGCAACGTGCCCTTCATGAATCAAGTCGTGCCGTAGCCAATCGAGGCCGACAAGCTCGACTACATCAAGAAGCACTTCGCGATGAAGCTCAAGAACGGATTTACCAAGCTCGTGTGCATCGACAAGCTCCTCGTCAAGACAGACAAGCTCCTCGTCAAGATCAACAAGTTCATCCTCAAGCGCGACAAGAACGTCAAGTCCATCGAGAGCAAGAAGAAAATGGACCCAATCATTGCCAAGAGCAACATGAGGATGACAACCCTCCTCAACAAGAGCAACATGAGGTCGACAATCCTCCTCGTCAAGAGCAACGTGACAATGTCAATCCTCAACGACATGGGCGTCATCATCCCCGACCCCAACACAATGAAGAGCAACGATATGGCAAGCTTAAGTTCACCATGCCCAAGTTCAACGGAAGCAATGACCCCGAAGAGTACATCTCATGGGCATTGAAGGTTGACAAAATCTTCCGCTTGCACAATTACGAAGAAGAGAAGAAGATCGCAATGGCATCCCTTGAATTCCAAGACTACGTCCTCATTTGGTGGGAACAAATCATTGAGCGCCGAGTGGCAAGAGGTGAACCACCCATCACCACTTGGAGACAAATGAAGGATGTCATGAGAGCACGGTTTGTGCCAAACTACTACAACCGCGACCTCTTCAAGAAACTTCAACAACTCAAACAAGGAACTAAGAGCGTTGAAGAGTACTACAAGGAAATGGAGATTGCCATGATACGAGCCAACGTCAAGGAAGATGATGAGCAAACTATGGCACGGTTCTTGAATGGACTCAATCATCCTATCAAGAAGATCGCCGATTTCCAACCATACTCGAACCTCATCGAGTTAGTGCACCAAGCCACCAAAGCGGAACGGCAAGTACAGGACGACTTCAAGTATGCCAAGTTCTCATCCAAGTCCTATGGCCTCTCCAACAATCACGCTTCAATGACTCCAACACCTTCTACCTCAACCAAGCCTTCTACAAGCAACGGCGACAAGTCAAGTTACAAGAAAGCTTCGACAAGCTCAAGTCGTCCTCCTACTACAAGCAACTTCAAGAAAGCTGCATCATCATCTACTCCAACCGATGAGACCATCAAGACAAGTTCCATCAAGTGTTCCACATGCGGAGGCCGAGGCCATAAGTCCTTCAAGTGCACAAACAAGCGCACCATGATCCTCAACGACGACGGAACCTATGACTCCATGAGCGAAGGAGAAATGGAAGCTCTTGAGCAAGTGGCCATGCATCGACGAGTGAACAATGAAGATGAAGATGACCAAGTCTTTTGCGATGAAGATTCAAGTCCCACACTTGTTGTCTCCAAGGTCTTGACTCTTCAACATCAACAAGACGGAGATCAAAGATGCCATATCTTCCACACAAAGGCCGGCATCAATGGACGTTCCGTCAAGGTCATCATCGATGGAGGTAGTTGCCACAACTTAGCAAGTGAAGAACTTTGCTCCAAGCTCCAATTGGTCAAGATGAAGCACCCTCACCCCTACAAGGTTCAATGGCTAAGCGACACCGGCACCATACAAGTCGAGCATAGAGTACAAGTCTCTTTCAAGATCGGCGCCTATGAAGACACATTGGAATGTGATGTCCTCCTGATGACTGTTTGCCACCTTTTCCTTGGACGGCCATGGCAATTTGACCGAGGTGTCATTCACAATGGGCGTACAAATCACTATAGTTTCAAGAGGAAAGGGAAAGAGTTCGTGCTACGTCCTATGTCCCCAAGCCAAGTGCTCGCCGACAAGCAAGCCACCCATCGTGGAGAGAATAGTGAGAGAGCGAGCCACCAAAAAGAGAGTGAGCGCCACAAGCCAAAATTGAGTGCCTCCACGATGAGCGACAAGAAAAACTTAGTTCTCTTTGCCACCAAACGTGAGATGAGAGAAGTGTGTGAGAACCCATCAAGTGTCCTACACTATGTCCTACTATGCAAGGGCGAGGTCACAAAAACTAACAACTCTCACAATCTACCTTTGGTGTTATCTTCTCTATTGCAGGAATTCCAAGATGTTTTCCCCGATGAGCTGCCTCTGGGTCTACCTCCACTAAGAGGCATTGAGCACCGAATTGATCTCATCCCCGGAGCGCCGCTTCCCAACAAAGCTCCATACTGTGTCAACCCCGAAGAAACCAAAGAAATACAAAGGCAAGTAAAGCATCTCATATACCATGGACATGTGCGTGAAAGCTTGAGTCCTTGTGCCGTACCGGTCATTCTTGTTCCAAAACGTGACGGTAGCTTCCGCATGTGCTCCGATTGTAGACCTATTAATGCTATCACCGTTAGATATAGGTACCCAATTCCACGCCTTGATGATATGCTTGATGAACTTAGCGGTGCCACTATCTTTTCCAAAACTGATCTTAAAAGTGGTTACTATCAAATCCGCATACAAGAGGGTGATGAATGGAAAACCACTTTCAAAACAAAGTTTGGTCTATATGAGTGGCTAGTCATGCCTATGGGTTTATCGGAAGCACCCGGTACTTTCATGCGTCTCATGCATTACGTCTTTCGCCCTTACATTGGTGAATTTGTTGTTGTCTACTTCGATGATATCCTTGTGTTTAGCAAATCTCTCAAAGAGCATGTCACCCACCTTCGCACCGTGCTACAAACTCTTCGAAAAGAGCAACTTTATGCTAATATAGAAAAATGCCTATTTGGTGTTGACAAGCTTGTTTTCTTGGGTTTCTTAGTTTCTTCTAAAGGTGTTCATGTTGATGAAACTAAGATCAATGCTATTAAAACTTGGCCCCAACCAACCAATTTGCAACAAGTGCGTAGTTTTCTTGGTTTAGCCGGTTTCTACCGTAGATTTGTGAAGGATGTTAGCACCATTGCTTCAGCTTTGCATGCTTTGAGTAAGAAAAATGCACCGTTTGTTTGGAGAACATCGCAAGATATTGCTTTCAATGAGCTTAAGAATTTGCTTACTCATGCCCCCATGCTTGCATTACCCAATTTTGACAAACCTTTCGAAATTCATTGCGATGATAGTGGTAATGGCATAGGAGGTGTGTTAACGCAAGAGAAGCGCCCCATTGCATATTTTAGTGAGAAACTATCCGAAGCGCAACTCGATTACCCCATCTATGACAAAGAGCTATATGCTTTAGTGCGAGTTTTGCATGAATGGGAACATTACCTTCGTCCACATGAGTTCATCATCCATACCGACCATGAGACACTTAAATACCTTAAGGGTCAAACTAAGTTGAACAAGCGTCATGCTAAATGGAGTGAATTCATTGAATCATTTCCTTATGTCATCAAGTACATTAAGGGTAAGGAAAATATTGTGGCGGATGTGCTTTCCCGTATATGCATGCTTGTCACTACTCTTGAGTTGAATGTCATTGGTTTTGAGCATATCAAAGAATTGTATGAACATGATCCTACATTTGTAATACCCTATGCCAAGTGTTTGGTGCATACTTCTTGGGATCGATACTACATCAAAGATGGATATCTTATGAGAGCTAACAAACTTTGCATCCACGAGTCCTCTTTGCATTTGTTGCTTTTGCAGGAATCTCATGGCGGGACTCATGGGACACTTTGGACGCGACAAGACATTTGCTACGCTCTCCAAGAATTAATCTTTCCATATACAAAATAGATCAGCGATTGAACAGAAATCAGCGATCAATCAACAGAAATTTTATTCTGGGCGCCTCTTTTTCAATCTTACCATATACAACATCAATCATCTGGGTTTCAGAACTTTCTCCTGAGCTAGGAGGCGAGCCCTGGTTCTCCATGATTCCAAGTCTGGCCAGCAATCTTTCTCCTGGGCGGTGCTGCGAGCACTGATTCTCCGCGACTCCAAGTCTCGCCGGTGATCCCTGGGGCACGAACGCTTTTCCACCAGAGAAGGAGGCACAAGTCAGCCGCCTTGATCATTGCCTTGCTCATGATATATACTTGCTTTATTATAGATATGATACATATGCTTTCTAGCTCACCTTTCTTTTAACACTATCTGATGCTTTCTAGCTCACCTTCTAACAAAAATACAATAGAAGACTATCTGATGCTTTCTAGCCAAACTTCTGAACCATAACACTTGCCAATTCGTTTGGTCCAGAGGCTCCGTCGGCCACATAAAAACAAAAGCAGCCACATGTTATTATTGTTTGCACTTCCTTCTGAAAAAGAAGAAATATACTTGAATGTATATAGAAACGAGGACTGTGGTTAGTACACATCTCATTTAGGCAAATGCCATATAGAAACTGAAGGTGTTGTTCATGATCTAAGAGGACTGTTGGAGCCATGTTTGAAATCAAGACAAGCATTACATATAATTCTTGCTATAAACATAATTAGTTTCCTTCCTTATAGCAAGATGATTCCTAGCTCACCATCTAATTCCATGATCACCGATTTTAACACTATCTGATGCTGCTGAGATTCTTTCGACACCATACAAATCAAAAGGGAACACACATATGCTAAACTTCTGAACCATACAACTTGCCAATTCGTTTGGTCCAGAGACTCCGTCAGCTACATAAAAACAAAAATAGCCACTTGTTATTATTGTTTGCACTTCCTTCTGAAAAATAAGAAATATACTTGAACGTATATAGAAACATGGACTACGGTCAATACACGTCTCATATAGAAACTGAAGGTGTTGTTCATGATCTAAGAGGACTGTTGGAGCCATGTTTGAAATCAAGACAAGCATTAGATATAATTCTTGTGATAAACATAATCAGTTTCCTTCCTTATATAAGATGCTTTCTAGCTCACCTTCTAATTCCATGATCGCTTTGTTTTAACACTATCTGATGCTACCGAGATTCTTTCGACACTATACAAATAGAAAAGGATCACACATATGCCAAACTTCTGAATCATAACTGATAGAGGCAAAGGTGTCCCGTCTTTCGATGAGATGGTGGCTATCGTTTTGGAGGAAGTCGACTTTGACGATCCGACTACGAACGTGCGAGGACGTCGCGCCTTAGCAATCGCTAAACCAACTCCAAGAGGTTATTGACCACGCCGGAGCATGATCAACCTGACCACGAAGGTCTGTTTCTTGTAGGCAAACGAAGAACAAGCAAGAAAATAAGATTGCAATATGGATATTGCGAATATAAGAGGAAAGCTTTATTGATCAAGGTGGGGTTCTGTGACGCCTTTGTCTGGTCGTTGAACACAAACGAAGTACGCGAAGTTGCAGCTATGGCGAACTTTTAATCTAAACAAAACCCAAAGTCTAAACGACGCCTTAAGGGT
Organism: Aegilops umbellulata; assembly: GCA_032464435.1. Classification (NCBI taxonomy): domain Eukaryota; kingdom Viridiplantae; phylum Streptophyta; class Magnoliopsida; order Poales; family Poaceae; genus Aegilops; species Aegilops umbellulata. The sequence goes on from CP136057.1 coordinate 265,112,237, forward strand.
TGTATATATGGAGGAAGAGGAGGGAATTTCGTGGCCCTTGAGGGAGGGGTCCGAAACCAACCCTAACTCTTGTTTCCCCACACATACAGACTCTAAAAATAGCCTATGCCTAAGTATTTCGAAATTACATGGGCCTGGCGCAATAATAAGGTGACGCATCACCTAGAATAGCCTATGGACGAATATTATGAAGTGGCATCTTGTATATTTCGTCCAAGGCTTCACGCACTCATTATGGTGACTTCAAAGTCCTGGAATCATCACTTGTAACTCTGTTCTTGTTCCCCTTGCGCATGCCAACATCTCCATGCTTGAACTTGCTCCAAGGTTCATCTTTCTTGTCCATGGTAGGCCCTTCATTTGTAAGCAAAACAAATGTATCCAATTTAGGCAGCATCATATTCTCATGAACATTGGAATCATTACCAAGCAACAGAAGTACCTGATAATTCAATTGGCATGCACGAGCTCTAGTAATTGGTTCAGTATGTATAGCAGCAGGGGCTGTGGGTGTAACAATGGTATTGATGTCCTCATCATCCTCCCCTTCTTGAAATGAAGTCGTCCTCGACGGAAGCTCATCTTCCTCACCCAAATAAGGCTTCAAATCTGCAATGTTAAAAGTGGGACTAACCCCAAAATCTGCACGCAGCTCAAGTTTATATGCATTATCATTTATTTTCTGTAACACCTTAAATTGACCATCAGCACGTGGCATTAGCTTTGATTTGCGCAAATTAGGAAACCTATCCTTACGCAAATGTAACCAAACAAGATCTCCAGGTGCAAAGACAACATGTTTTCTACCCTTATCTCTAGCAAGTTTATATTTAGCATTCATACGCTCAATGTTTTCCTTAGTTAACTCATGCATTTTTAAAATCAATTCTGCACGTTCTTTAACATCAAAATTAACCTTCTCTGAAGATGGAAGAGGCAACAAATCAATGGGTGCACGAGGTAGGAAACCATACACAATTTCAAAAGGGCACATCTTAGTAGTAGAATGCAATGAACGATTATAAGCAAATTCAATATGAGGCAAGCATTCTTCCCACATTTTCTTATTATTCTTCAAAACAGCCCTAAGCATAGTAGACAATGTTCTATTGACTACTTCAGTTTGTCCATCAGTTTGGGGGTGACAAGTAGTACTAAAAAGCAGTTTAGTCCCCAACTTAGAGAATAAACATCTTCAAAAGTGGCTAAGAAATTTAGTATCACGATCTGAAACAATAGTATTTGGCACACCATGCAAGCGAATAATTTCACGAAAGAACAAATCAGCAACATTAACAGCATCATCGCTTTTATGACATGGTATAAAGTGTGCCATTTTCGAGAATCTATCCACGACAACAAATATGCTATCCCTCCCCTTCTTTGTTCGAGGTAAACCCAAAACAAAGTCCATAGATATATCCTCCCAAGGAACACTAGGTACAGGCAAAGGCATATATAAACAATGAGGATTGAGTCGTGACTTAGCTTTTTGACATCTAGTGCAGCGAGCAACAAAACGCTCAACATCCCGTCTCATCTTTGGCCAAAAGAAATGTGTAGGAAGTATGTCCTCCGTCTTCTTGACGCCAAAGTGTCCCATTAATCCTCCTCCATGCGCCTTCTGCAACAACAAAAGACGAACAGAGCTAGCAGGAATGCATAGCTTGTTAGCACGAAACACAAAGCCATCATTAATAACGAACTTGTTCCATGTTCTTCCTTCTTTACAATTCTGCATTACATCTTTAAAATCAGCATCATGCACATATTGATCTTTGATGGTCTCCAAACCAAATATTTTGAAGTCAAGTTGTGAAAGCATAGTATAGCGACGAGACAAAGCATCAGCAATAACATTTTCTTTACCCTTCTTGTGTTTAATGACATAAGGGAAAGTCTCAATGAATTCAACCCATTTAGCATGTCTACGATTCAGTTTAGCTTGACTTTTAATATGTTTCAAAGATTCATGATCAGAATGTATAACAAATTCTTTGGGCCATAAGTAATGTTGCCATGTCTCTAAAGTCCGAACAAGAGCATATAATTTTTTATCATAAGTAGAATAGTTCAGACTAGGCCCACTCAATTTTTCAGAGAAGTATGCAACAGGTTTGCCATCTTGTAATAACACACCTCCTAATCCAATTCCACTAGCATCACATTCAAGCTCAAAAGTCTTATTAAAATCAGGAAGTTGGAGTAAAGGAGCATGTGTCAACTTATCTTTCAATACCATGAAGGCTTCTTCCTGTGCGGTACCCCAAACAAAAGGCACATCCTTCTTTGTAAGCTCATTGAGAGGTGCAGCAATGGTGCTAAAATCTCTCACAAAACGCCTATAGAAACCAGCGAGTCCAAGAAAACTCCTCACTTGTGTGACCATTTTGGGCTGCGGCCAACTCTCAATAGCTTCAATCTTGGCTTTATCAACTTCAATTCCCTGTGGAGTAACAACATAGACAAGAAAAGATACTCGGTCGGTGCAAAAGGTGCACTTCCCAAGGTTACCAAACAAACGTGCATCACGTAGTGCATTGAAAACATCACGTAAATGTTCCAAATGTTCTTCCAAAGATTTGCTATAAATCAGTATATCATCAAAATAGACTACCACAAAACGTCCAATGAAAGCACGTAAAACTTCGTTCATTAGTCTCATGAAAGTACTAGGTGCATTAGTTAACCCAAAAGGCATGACTAACCACTCATATAAACCAAACTTTGTTTTAAATGCTGTTTTCCATTCATCTCCCAATTTCATACGAATTTGATGGTATCCACTACGCAAATCAACTTTGGAGAATATTGTAGAGCCACTCAATTCATCAAGCATATCATCTAGCCTAGGAATAGGATGATGATAACGAATAGTAATATTATTAATGCCTCTACAATCAACAGACATACGCGACGTACCATCCTTTTTAGGCACTAGTATAATAGGAACAACACAAGGACTAAGAGATTCACGTATATAACCTTTGTCGAGCAGCTCCTGTACTTGACGCATAATCTCCTTCGTCTCCTCTGGATTGGTACGGTATGGTGCACGGTTGGGTAGCGATGCACCGGGAATTAAGTCAATTTGATGCTCAATCCCTCGAATAGGTGGTAATCCCGGTGGCACGTCTTGTGGGAAGACGTTAGCGAACTCCTGCAAAATGTTAGTGACAGCAGTGGGCAAAGAGGAAGGCATGTCCTTGAATGAAAATTATGCCTCTTTGCACACAAAAGCATAGCAAACAAATTTGCTAGAATCTAGCTCATCAATATGAGATTTGGTGGCAAGTAAACATGCACTTTTCAATTTAATTTCTGAAGCAACAGTAGATGGTCTATTATTAGGCTTCATTTGTTGCTCAAATTCTTTTGCCACAATCTGATTTTCACTCTTATTTTTCTCCTGTTTTGCTTTATTAGCTCTATTAATATCATCTTTCAAAATGGAATCAGGAGACATAGGAAGCAAAGTAATATTTTTATCCTTATGAACAAGAGTATACTGATTGTTTCTACCATGGTGTACAGAATATTTATCAAATTGCCATGGTCCACCAAGTAATAAGGAACATGCTTGCATAGGTACCACATCACAATCAACATAATCAGCATATGTAGAGATACTAAAATGCACATGAACAGTACATGTTACCTTAACCTTGCCGCTGTTGTTGAACCATTGGATGTAGTAAGGATGTGGATGTGGTCTTGTGGTGAGAGATAGCTTCTCCACCATATCCATGCTAGCCAAGTTGTTGCAGCTCCCTCCATCTATGATGACGCAAATAGAACGTTCCTTCACAACTCCCTTTGTATGGAACAAATTATGCCTCTGATTTTGCTCAGATTGTGTAACCTGCACACTCAAAACACGTTGGGAAACTAAACATTCATACCTGTCAGCATCTTCAGCAGCCATGTATTGCGTCTCATGATCAGAATCATCTCCACCGTGTTCTTCATGTGTAATAAGAGCCAAAGTCTCCTCATCATAGTCACTAGCGGACTCATACCCCACCATCCTCAGTAACAATCATCACACGCTTAGATGGGCATTCTCTCGCATAATGACCTCCACCCTTGCAACGTCGACAAATAATATCATGTGTTTGCCCTGTTGATGCCATGGATGAAGAAGAGCTCTTTGCAGGCCCAGAAGGTGTGCTCTTGGCAGATAGTGGTGATTGTGCCTGCTTTATTGTATGACGGTTGGAGGTGTCAGCTGACGGAGGTGCCAGTGTAGCAGAATGTGTGGAAGTAGATGATGCACGTGGTGTCCATGATGAAGGTCGACCCGCAGAAAAGTTAGTTCGCGCCAATGCCTGTCGATCCTGCACTTCATGTTCAGCTTTACAAGCAAGATGGAATAAACGAGTGATATTATTATAATCCTTATAGTCTAGAATGGTCTGAATCCCTCTATTTAATCCACCCAGAAAACGTGCAAGCATAGCTTCATTCTCCTCAACAATACCACATCTAATCAAGCCAGTTTGTAATTCCTGATAATATTTTTCTACCGAATTTTTTCCTTGTCTTAAGCGCTGCAATTTTTGAAGTAATTCACGTTGATAATATGGTGGAACCCAACGAGTACGCATAGCAGTTTTCAAAGCAACCCAAGTAGCTGGAACAGGATATAATCTACAATGTTCAGACCACCAAACACATGCAAAGCTAGTGAAAGCACAAACAGCAGCAGGAACACGTCTCTCCTAAGGATATTGTAAACATGTAAAATGTTGTTCAGTTTCTAACTCCCAAGTAAGATATATATCAGGAACATATCTACCCTCAAATGGTGGAATATTCAATTTCAGTTTAGGGAGATGGTCATGATCTCGTACCTGAGGGGGAGCCCTAACACTGCCATTATTTTCATGTGGACGACCTGGTGGTTGTGGTGCTGGTGGTTACACGTAGTTCTGATGTTGATCAACCTCATCCTCGTAATCTCCCACATAATCATCCTCCTCCACATCAGCAGCAGGAGCCACAGAAGTATCAACAGCAACACCAGCAGCTTGGCCAGTCTTAAGAGGGACACGGCTCGCTCGGCGGAGGGCTGTTTCGCGACGTGGAGGTAGTCGTCGTTGTTGTTGTTGTTGTTGTAGTGGTGCGTCAGGTGCAGCCGGTGGAGGTGGTGGAAGACGCGCGAGCAATTCATTAAACTTGTTATCGAGCTTTGTTTCGAACGCCTTCTCAATGCCATCTATCTTCTCCATGGCCTCTTCAAATCTATTTAGCACATCTTCCACCTGTCCACTCATCATTTGCTGAAACTTATCATGTAACTCTTTGTTTGTCATGTTCTCCCAGTCAGTCTCGTTACTTGTGATCCTGCCATGGTTAACAGCAATAGAACCACACAAGAATATGATTCTATAGACTACTAGGAAGTGGTGCTGGTGGTGTGGTGGACAGTCACAAATCCGTCAAGAAAATATCAAATTCTTACCAGTTCTTACCCAACAGCAGGCGGTGATCGGCAACTGCTGTAGTCAAAACTGTCAAAAGCTTGGATAGAGTGATTGCCAGGGAGAGTCAAACGCACGACGTAGATGTATGTGGAGCTGGGAAGGCTTATAGTATGGTAGCAAAAAGGGTCATCAATAATCAATTCAGAGATGCAAAGTTGAATAAACGCTCAACGATGGTACTATGCTGGTCCTAGGCTAGACCGTACTAGAGACGCGAGCCTAGAACACTAACAAAATCATGGCGCTGCACGTAAATGAGGGAGGAGCACACTCTGAATTTTTTTTCTTTTTTTTCACTTTTTTTTGCACTTTTTTCCTCTTTTTTTTGCTCCGCAACAATTTTTTTTCGAAAAAGTCTACAAATGGTCTAAAAACTGCCTAGCCAGAATTTTCCAGACTTAGTTTTTTTAGTTTGGAACTATTTTTCTACTGCGGGTAGCACGGATGTTGGGGAGTCCTTCTCTGTCACGACTCGGAGTATGGCGTGATCTGGAAATCCAAAACAGAGTAACAAAATACTGGACTCAGAATAGGACTGGTGGCGGAGATGAATCTGGTGGAACTCGGACTGGTGGCGGAGATGAATCTGGTGGAACTCGGACTGGTGGCAGATATATGTTGCAGGTGTGCTCGGATTGGCGTGATGGCGGCGGATATGTGCTGGCGTATATGGACTCGGATTGGCGGTGAATATGTGGTGGTGGTATATGGCAGCGGTGATGATGATACGGTGGTGATATATGGCAGCGGCGACGTGATAACCTGTGAACAGAACTCGAAACTCTAAAGGACTAGACGCTAAGACCAGCAACTTGGCACGACGATCCAACCGCAAATTCAACAAAGCAAATACAGAAGAGATTATGCAAAGGCTCAGATTGGTTCGAATGGGATGAACTAACCCTAATTTTTTTTCGGCTTTTTCGTGGACTATAGGTATGAAGAACAGACTCGATCTAAACTATGAAAAACTGTAAAATCTCACCGAGCAACCTGGAAATCTGATACCACTTGATAGAGGCAAAGGTGTCCCGTCTTTCGATGAGATGGTGGTTATTGTTTTGGAGGAAGTCGACTTTGACGATCCGACTATGAACGTGCGAGGACGTCGCGCCTTAGCAATCGCTAAACCAACTCCGAGAGGTTATTGACCACGCCGGAGCACGATCGACCTGACCACGAAGGTCTGTTTCCTGCAGGCAAACGAAGAACAAGCTAGAAACTAAGATTGCAATCTGGATATTGCGAATATAAGAGGAAAGTTTTATTGATCAAGGTGGGGTTCTGTGACGCCTTGGTCTGATCGTTGAACACAAACGAAGTACGCGAAGTTGTAGCTATGGCAAACTTTTAATCTAAACAAAACCCGAAGTCTAAACGGTGCCCTAAGGGCTATATATATGGAGGAAGAGGGGGAAATTTTGTGGCCCTTGGGGAAGGGGTCCGAAACCAACCCTATCTCTTGTTTCCCCACACATACGGACTCTAAAAACAGCTTATACTTATGTATTTCGAAATTACATGGGCCTTGCCCAATAATAAGGTGACACAGCACCTAGAATAGCCTCGGACAAAATTTATGAAGTGGCATCTTGTATATTTCGTCCAAGGCTTCATTCACTCTTTATGGTGGCTTCGAAGTCCTGAAATCATCACTTCTAACTTCGTTCTTGTTCCCCTTGTGCATGCCATCAACTCCATGCTTGTTCTTGCTCCAATGTTCATCCTTCTCCAAGCTAGGCCCTTCATTTGTAAGCAAAACAAATGTATCCAATTTAGGCATCATCATATTCTCATGAACATTAGAATCGTTACCAAGAAACGAAAGTACCTGGTAATTTAATTGGCGTGCGCGAGCTCTAGTAATTGGTCCATTATATGTAACAGTAGGGGCTGTGGGTGTAACAATGGTATTGATGTCCTCATCAGTTCATCCCTACAAAATAATATAGTTTAGTCATGCTCCATTTTTGTCACACAAGAATGCTCTCATCATGCACAACCCCGATGACAAGCCAAGCAATTGTTTCATACTTTAATAATCTCAAACTCATAAACTTTCACGCAATACATGAGCGTGAGCCATGGATATAGCACTCTGGGTGGAATAGAATATAATGATGGGGGTTATGTGGAGAAGACAAAAAGGAGAAAGTCTCAAATCAACGAGGCTAATCAATGGGCTATGGAGATGCCCATCGATTGATGTTAATGCAAGGAGTAGGGATTGCCATGCAACAGATGCACTAGAGCTATAAATATATGAAAGCTCAACAAAAGAAACTAAGTGGGTGTGCATCCAACTTGCTTGCTCACGAAGACCTAGGGCACTTGAGGAGGCCCATCGTTGGAATATACAAGCCAAGTTCTATAATGAAAAATTCCCACTAGTATATGAAAGTGACAAAACAAGAGACTCTCTATTATGAAGATTATGGTGCTACTTTGAAGCACAAGCATGGAAAAAGGATAGTAGTATTGCCCTTTTTTTGGGGTCTTTTTTTCTTTTGCCCTTTTTTTGGTACAATACTCTATTAAATGATGATCATCACAGTTCTATTTATTTACAACTCAATGATTACAACTCAATACTAGAACAAAGTATGACTCTATATGAATGCCTCCGGCGGTATACCGGGATATGCAATGAACCAAGAGTGACAAGTATGAAAGAATTATGAATGGTGGCTTTGCCACAAATACTATGTCAACTACATGATCATGCTAAGCAATATGACAATGATAGATATGTCATGGAGAATGGAATGGTGGAAAGTTGCATGGCAATATATCTCGGAATGGCTATGGAAATGCCATAATAGGTAGGTATGGTGGATGTTTTGAGGAAGATATAGGGAGGTTTATGTGTGAAAGTGATGAGGACATCAATACCATTGTTACACCCACAGCCCCTGCTGCTATACATACTGGACCAATTACTAGAGCTCGCGCACGCCAATTGAATTATCAGGTACTTTCGTTTCTTGGTAATGATTCTAATGTTCATGAGAATCTGATGCTGCCTAAATTGGATACATTTGTTTTGCTTACAAATGAAGGGCCTAGCTTGGAGAAGGATGATCATTGGAGCAAGAACAAGCATGGAGTTGATGGCATGCGCAAGGGAGACAAGAACATAGTTTCAAGTGATGATTTCAGGACTTTGAAGCCACCATAATGAGTGCATCAAGCCTTGGACGAAATATACAAGATGCCACTTCATAATTTTCGTCCAGAGTCTATTCTAGGTGCTGCGTCACCTTCTTCTTGGGCCAGGCCCATGTAATTTCGAAATACTTCAATATAGGCTGTTTTTAGAGCCCGTATGTGTGGGGAAACAAGAGTTAGGGTGGGTTTCGGACCCCTCCTCCAAGGGTCACGAAATTGCCCCCTCTTCCCCCATATATACAGCCCCTAGGGCATCGTTTGGACTTCGGGTTTTGTTTAGATCAAAAGTTCGCCATAGCTGCAACTTCGCGTACTTCGTTTGTGTTCAACGAGCAGACCAAGGCATCACAGAACCCCACCTTCATTAATAAAGCTTTCCTTTTATATTCGCAATATCCAGATTGCAATCTTAGTTTCTTGCTTGTTCTTCGTTTGCTCGCAGGAAACATGCCCTCGTGGTCAGGTTGATCGTGCTCCGGCGTGGTCAATAACCCTCAGAAGTTGGTTTAGCGATTGCTAAGGCGCGACGTCTCTCACGTTCGTAGTCGGATCGTCAAGGTCGACTCCCACAGAAACGATAGCCACCATATCATCGAAACATCGGGACACCTTTGCCTCTATCAAGTGGTATCGGATTTCCAGGTTGCTCGTTGAGATTTTACAGTTTTTCGTAGTTTAGATCGAGTCTGTTCTTCATACCTATAGTCCACGACAAAGCCAAAAAAAATAGGGTTAGTTCATCCCATCCGAACCAATCTGAGCCTTTGCATAATCTTGTCTGTATTTGCTATGTTGAATTTGCGGTTGCATCGTCGTGTCAAGTTGCTGGTCTTAGAGTCTAGTCTTTTAGAGTTTCGAGTTCTGGTCATAAGTTGTCACGCCGCCGCCGCACCATCATCATCGCCTTGCCATCTACCATCATTGCTTCTCCGCCACCGCTCTGAATCCGTATCCATATACCACCACCAATCTGTATCCATATACCACCACCAATCTGTATCCATATACCACCACCGCTGCCATATACCACCACCGCTGTCATATACCACCACCATATATCCACCACCAATCCGAGTTCTTCTCATATTAGGTTTGTTTTCGAGAGCCATCTAAATTCCGATTCGTGTTTCCTTGCCTGCGTAGGTCTCGGAAAAAGAAAAGTCTGGAGACCCCCGTGCTGTTTTTAGGCCAAAATTTCGGCGACCGAAAATATTTTTTTCCTATCTTATTTTTAGGCTGTTCTGAGTCTTTTGAGACACTCGCCATCATAGTGATTTTTGGTCGCACTTTTTCGTCGTCGCTGCCCTGATTTCCGAAAAAAAATTGTCAAAAAAATTTCGTACCCATCTTGTCAGTTTGACCTAGGAAGAGTTTTGAGACACTCGCCATTATAGTGATTTTTTGCAAAAAAAAGAGGAGCGCAAAAAAAAGAGCGCAAAAAAAAACAGAGCGAAAAAAGTAATTCCAGAGTGTGCTTTTCCCTTGTTTCCGTGCAGCGCCGTGATTTTGTTAGTGTTCTAGGCTCGCGTCTCTAGCACGGTCTAGCCTAGGACCAGCACAGTACTGTCGTTGAGCGTTTCTTCAACTTTGCATCTCTGATTTGATTATTGCTGACCCTTTTTGCTACCATACTATAAGCCTTCCCAGCTCCACATACATCTACGTCATGCGTTTGACTCTCCCTGGCAATCGCTCTATCCAAGCTTTTGAGAGTTTTGACTACAACGGTTGCCGATCACCGCCTGCTACTGGGTAAGAACTAGTAAGAAATTGAGTTTTGCTTGACGGATTTGTGACTCCCACCACCACCTCTTATTAGTAGTCTGTAGGATCATATTCTTGTGTGATTCTATTGCTGCTAACCATGGCAGGATCACAAGCCGACGACACTGACTGGGAGAACATGACAAACAAAGCGTTACATGATAAGTTTCAACAAATGATGAGTGAACAGGTGGAAGATGTGCTCAATGGATTTGAAGAGGCCATGGAGAAGATAGATGCATTGAGAAGGCGTTCAAAACAAAGCTCGATAACAAGTTCAATGAGTTGCTCGCGCGTCTACCACCACCACCACCGGCTGCACCTAACGCACCTCTACAACAACAACAACGACTACCTCCACATCGCGAAACAGCCCTCCGCCGAGCGACCCGTGTCCCTCTTCAGCCTGGCCAAGCTGCTGGTGCTGCTGTTGATACTTCTGTGGCTCCTGCTGCTGATGTGGGGGAGGATGATTATGTGGGAGATTTTGAGGATGAGGTTGATCAACATCAGAACTACGTGCAACCACCAGCACCACAACCACCAGGTCGTCCACATGCAAATAATGGCAATGTTAGGGCTCCCCCTCAGGTACGAGATCATGACCATCTCCCTAAACTAAAATTGAATATTCCACCATTTGAGGGTAGATATGTTCCTGATATATATCTTACTTGGGAGTTAGAAACTGAACAACGATTTACATGTTTACAATATCCTGAGGAGAGACGTGTTCCTGCTGCTGTTTGTGCTTTCACTAGCTTTGCATGTGTTTGGTGGTCTGAATATTGTAGATTATATCCTGTTCCAGTTACTTGGGCTGCTTTGAAAACTGCTATGCGTACTCGTTGGGTTCCACCATATTATCAACGTGAATTACTTCAAAAATTGCAGCGCTTAAGACAAGGAAAAAATTCGGTAGAAAAATATTATCAGGAATTACAAACTGGCTTGATTAGATGTGGTATTGTTGAGGAGAATGAAGCTATGCTTGCACGTTTTCTGGGTGGATTAAATAGAGGGATTCAGACCATTCTAGACTATAAGGATTATAATAATATCACTCGTTTATTCCATCTTGCTTGTAAAGCTGAACGTGAAGTGCAGGATCGACAGGCATTGGCGCGAACTAACTTTTCTGCAGGTCGACCTTCATCGTGGACACCACGTGCATCATCTACTTCCACACATTCTGCTACACTGGCACCTCCGTCAGCTGACACCTCCAACCGTCATACAATAAAGCAGGCACAATCACCACTATCTGCCAAGAGCACACCTTCTGGGCCTGCAAAGAGCTCTTCTTCATCCATGGCATCAACAGGGCAAACACATGATATTATTTGTCGACGGTGCAAGGGTGGAGGTCATTATGCGAGAGAATGCCCATCTAAGCGTGTGATGATTGTTACTGAGGATGGTGGGTATGAGTCCGCTAGTGATTATGATGAGGAGACTTTGGCTCTTCTTACACATGAAGAATACGGTGGAGATGATTCTGATCATGAGATGCAATACATGGCTGCTGAAGATGGTGAGAGGTATGAATGTTTAGTTCCTCAACGTGTTTTGAGTGTGCAGGTTACACAATCTGAGCAAAATCAGAGGCATAATTTGTTCCATACAAAGGGAGTTGTGAAGGAACGTTCTGTTCGCGTCATCATAGATGGAGGGAGCTGCAACAACTTGGCTAGCATGGAGATGGTGGAGAAGCTATCTCTCACCACAAGACCACATCCACATCCTTACTACATCCAATGGTTCAACAACAGCGACAAGGTTAAGGTAACACGTACTGTTCGGGTGCATTTTAGTATCTCTACATATGCTGATTATGTTGATTGTGATGTGGTACCTATGCAAGCATGTTCCTTATTACTTGGTAGACCATGGCAATTTGATAGAAATTCTGTACACCATGGTAGAAACAATCAGTATACTCTTGTTCATAAGGATACAAATATTACTTTGCTTCCTATGAATCCTGATACCATTTTGAAAGATGATATTCATAGAGCTAATAAAGCAAAACAGGAGAAAAATAAGAGTGAAAATCAGATTGTGGCAAAAGAATTTGACCAACAAATGAAGCCTAATAGTAAACCATCTAGTGTTGCTTCTGAAATTAAATTGAAAAGTGCATGTTTACTTGCCACCAAATCTGATATTGATGAGCTAGTTTTTAGCAAATCTGTTTGCTATGCTTTTGTGTGCAAAGAGGCATTATTTTCATTTGAGGACGTGCCTTCCTCTTTGCCCCCTGCTGTCACTAACATTTTGCAGGAGTTCGCTGACGTCTTCCCACAAGACGTGCCACCGGGATTACCACCTATTCGAGGGATTGAGCATCAAACTGACTTAATTCCCGATGCATCGCTACCCAACCGTGCACCATACCGTACCAATCCAGAGGAGACGAAGGAGATTATGCGGCAAGTACAGGAGCTGCTCGACAAAGGTTATATTCTCGAATCCCTTAGTCCTTGTGCTGTTCCTATTATTCTAGTGCCGAAAAAGGATGGTACGTCGCGTATGTGTGTTGATTGAAGAGGCATTATTAATATTACCATTCGTTATCGTCATCCTATTCCTAGGCTAGATGATATGCTTGATGAATTGAGTGGCTCTACAATATTCTCCAAAGTTGATTTGCGTAGTGGATACCATCAAATTCGTATGAAATTGGGAGATGAATGGAAAACAACATTTAAAACTAAGTTTGGTTTATATGAGTGGTTAGTCATGCCTTTTGGGTTAACTAATGCACCTAGTACTTTCATGAGACTAACGAACGAAGTTTTACGTGCTTTCATTGGACGATTTGTGGTAGTCTATTTTGATGATATACTGATTTATAGCAAATCTTTGGAAGAACATTTGGAACATTTACGTGCTGTTTTTAATGCTCTACGTGATGCACGTTTGTTTGGTAACCTTGGGAAGTGCACCTTTTGCACCGACCGAGTGTCTTTTCTTGGCTATGTTGTTACTCCACAGGGAATTGAAGTTGATAAAGCCAAGATTGAAGCTATTGAGAGTTGGCCGCAACCCAATACGATCACACAAGTGAGGAGTTTTCTTGGACTCGCTGGTTTCTATAGGCGTTTTGTGAGAGATTTTAGCACCATTGCTGCACCTCTCAATGAGCTTACAAAGAAGGATGTGCCTTTTGTTTGGGGTACCGCACAGGAAGAAGCCTTCACGGTATTGAAAGATAAGTTGACACATGCTCCTTTACTTCAACTTCCTAACTTTAATAAGACTTTTGAGCTTGAATGTGATGCTAGTGGAATTGGATTAGGAGGTGTGTTATTACAAGATGGCAAACCTGTTGCATACTTTTCTGAAAAATTAGGTGGGCCTACTCTGAACTATTCTACTTATGATAAAGAATTATATGCTCTTGTTCGGACTTTAGAGACATGGCAAAATTATTTATGGCCCAAAGAATTTGTTATACATTCTGATCATGAATCTTTGAAACATATTAAAAGTCAAGCTAAACTGAATCATAGACATGCTAAATGGGTTGAATTCATTGAGACTTTCCCTTATGTCATTAAACACAAGAAGGGTAAAGAAAATGTTATTGCTGATGCTTTGTCTCGTCGCTATACTATGCTTTCACAACTTGACTTCAAAATATTTGGTTTGGAGACCATCAAAGATCAACATGTGCATGATGCTGATTTTAAAGAAGTAATGCAGAATTGTAAAGAAGGAAGAACATGGAACAAGTTTGTTGTTAATGATGGTTTTGTGTTCCGTGCTAACAAGCTATGCATTCCTGCTAGCTCTGTTCGTCTTTTGTTGTTGCAGGAGGCGCATGGAGGAGGATTAATGGGACACTTTGGCGCGAAGAAGACGGAGGACGTACTTGCTACACATTTCTTTTGGCCAAAGATGAGACGGGATGTTGAGCGTTTTGTTGCTCGCTGCACTACATGTCAAAAAGCTAAGTCACGACTCAATCCTCATGGTTTATATATGCCTTTGCCTGTGCCTAGTGTTCCTTGGGAGGATATATCTATGGACTTTGTTTTAGGTTTACCTCGAACAAAGAAGGGGCGGGATAGCATATTTGTTGTCGTGGATAGATTCTCCAAAATGGCACACTTTATACCATGTCATAAAAGCGATAATGCTGTTAATGTTGCTGATTTGTTCTTTCATGAAATTATTCGCTTGCATGGTGTGCCAAATACTATTTGTTTCAGACCGTGATACTAAATTTCTTAGCCACGTTTGGAGATGTTTATGGGCTAAGTTGGGGACTAAACTGCTTTTTAGTACTACTTGTCACCCCCAAACTGATGGACAAACTGAAGTAGTCAATAGAACATTGTCTACTATGCTTAGGGATGTTTTGAAGAATAACAAGAAAATATGGGAAGAATGCTTGCCTCATATTGAATTTGCTTATAATCGTTCGTTGCATTCTACTACTAAGATGTGCCCTTTCGAAATTGTGTATGGTTTCCTACCTCATGCACCCATTGATTTGTTGCCTCTTCCATCTTCGGAGAAGGTTAATTTTGATGCTAAAGAACGTGCTGAATTGATTTTAAAAATGCATGAGTTAACTAAGGAAAACATTGAGCTTATGAATGCTAAGTATAAACTTGCTGGAGATAAGGGTAGAAAACATGTTGTGTTTGCACCTGGAGAAATTGTTTGGTTACATTTGTGTAAGGATAGATTTCCTAATTTGTGCAAATCAAAGCTAATGCCACGTGCTGATGGTCCTTTTAAGGTGTTAGAGAAAATAAATGATAATGCATATAAACTTGAGTTGCCTGCAGATTTTGGGGTTAGTCCCACTTTTAACATTGCAGATTTGAAGCCTTATTTGGGTGAGGAAGATGAGCTTCCGTCGAGGACGACTTCATTTCAAGAAGGGGAGGATGATGAGGACATCAATACCATTGTTACACCCACAGCCCCTGCTGCTATACATACTGGACCAATTACTAGAGCTCGCGCACGCCAATTGAATTATCAGGTACTTTCGTTTCTTGGTAATGATTCTAATGTTCATGAGAATATGATGCTGCCTAAATTGGATACATTTGTTTTGCTTACAAATGAAGGGCCTAGCTTGGAGAAGGATGATCATTGGAGCAAGAACAAGCATGGAGTTGATGGCATGCTCAAGGGAGAGAATAACAGAGTTTCAAGTGATGATTTCAGGACTTTGAAGCCACCATAATGAGTGCATGAAGCCTTGGACGAAATATACAAGATGCCAATTCATAATTTTCGTCCAGAGGCTATTCTAGGTGCTGCGTCACCTTCTTCTTGGGCCAGGCCCATGTAATTTCGAAATACTTCAATATAGGCTATTTTTAGAGTCCGTATGTGTGGGGAAACAAGAGTTAGGGTGGGTTTCGGACCCCTCCTCCAAGGGCCACGAAATTCCCCCCTCTTCCCCCATATATACAGCCCCTAGGGCATCGTTTAGACTTTGGGTTTTGTTTAGATCAAAAGTTCGCCATAGCTGCAACTTCGCGTACTTCGTTTGTGTTCAACGACCAGACCAAGGCTTCACAGAACCCCACCTTCATTAATAAAGCTTTCCTCTTATATTCGCAATATCCAGATTGCAATCTTAGTTTCTTGCTTGTTCTTCGTTTGCTCGCAGGAAACGGGCCCTCGTGGTCAGGTTGATCGTGCTCCGACGTGGTCAATAACCCTCGGAAGTTGGTTTAGCGATTGCTAAGGCGCGACGTCTCGCACGTTCGTAGTCGGATCGTCAAGGTCGACTCCCACAGAAACGATAGCCACCATCTCATCGAAACATCGGGACACCTTTGCCTCTATCAGAAAGAGCATATCATATAACGGGGTTTGGATGCACCGGCGAAGTTTGCGCCAACTCTCAATGTGAGAAAGGGCAATGCACGATACCGAAGAGGCTAGCGATGATGGAAGGGTGAGAGTGCGTAGAATCCATGGACTCAACATTAGTCATACAGAACTCATATACTTATTGCAAAAATCTACAAGCCATCAAAAACCAAAGCATTACGCGCATGCTCCTAGGGGGATAGATTGGTAGGAAAAGACCATCGCTCGTCCCCGACCGCCACTCATAAGGAGGACAATCAAATAACACCTCATGTTTCAAATTTGTCACATAACGTTTACCATACGTGCATGCTACGGGACTTGCAAACTTCAACTCAAGCACTTCTCAAATTCACAATTACTCTACTAGCATGACTTTGATATTATTAACTCCATATCTCAAAACAATTATCAAGCATCCAACTTTTCTTAGTATTCAACGCACTCAAAAGAAAGGTTTACAAATCTTGAATACCAAGCATTTTATTATTAAGCAAATTACCATGCTATTAACGACTCTCAAAATAATCTAAGTGAAGCATGAGAGATCAATCGTTTCTTTAAAACAAATCCACCACCATGCTCTAAAAGATCTAAGTGAAGCATATAGAGCAACATTATAACGCTCAAAAGATATAAGTGAAGCACATAGAGCAAAACTACTAAGCTCAAAAGATATAAGTGAAGCACACAGAGTATTCTATCAAATTCCAATTCATATATGGCTCTCTCAAAAGGTGTGTACAACAAGGATGATTGTGGCACACTAACGAACAAAGACACAAATAATACAAGACGCTCCAAGCAAAACACATATCATGTGGTGAATAAAAATATAGCTCCAAGTAAAATTACCGATGGAAGTAGACGAAAGAGGGGATGCCTTCCGGGGCATCCCCAAGTTTTGACTTTTTGGTGTCCTTGGATTATCTTGGGGGTGCCATGGGCATCCCCACGCTTAGGCTCTTGCCACTCCTTGTTCCATAATCCATCAAAAGAATTTACCCAAAACTTGAAAACTTCACAACACAAAACTCAATAGAAATCTCGTGAGCTCCGTTAGAGAAAGAAAACAAAAGACCACTTCGTATCTGATCGTTTGGGGGTACGTAGGTATATATAGGAGGAAGGAGTACGTCGGTGGAGCACCGACGGGCCCACGAGGCAGGGGGCGCGCCTTACGGGGGGGGGGCACCCTCGTGACCGCCTCTTTGACTCCTTGGAGTAGGGTCCAAGTCTCCTGGATCACGTTCGGTGAGAAAATCACGTTCCCGAAGATTTTATTCCGTTTGCACTCCGTTTGATATTCTGTTTCTCCGAAACTCTGAAATAGGCAAAAAACAGCAATTCTGGGCTGGGCCTCCGGTTAATAGGTTAGTCCCAAAAATAATATAAAAGTGGAAAATAAAGCCCAATATAGTCCAAAACAGTAGATTATATAGCATGGAGCAATCAAAAATTATAGATACGCGGGAGACGTATCAAGTGTCACTAGGGTTTCCATGTGTTGCGAATAGACACCTCCACTCGCCGCCGGTTGTGTGATCGGACCTAGCAGTCCGCCGCATGACGTTCCTCCTGCACGCGTGGATACCATTAGAGGCGGTGCACCTGCACCGCTCCGGCGAACTTGTACGTGGGATCGGACGGTCGGCTGTTCGAGGGAGATCGTACGAGGAGTAGACGATCCACGCGGACGCTCTGCCCCAACTCTTCTTCCGCTGCACGACACTGCGCGTCTAGTGGTAACGAACTGTGATCCATCTCCCGTAGCATGTTCTTGGTTGTTCTGCGCGTAGAAATTTTTTAATTTGCAGTTGACGCACCCTATCGTAGAACCCAACATCAAGATCAATCAATCAGGAAGTAGGGTATTACCTCCATCGAGAGGGCCCAAACCTGGGTAAACATTGTGTCCCCCGCCTCCTGTTACCATCCGCCTTAGACGCACAGTTCGGGACGCCCTACCTAAGATCCGCCGGTTTTGACACCGACATTGGTGCTTTCATTGAGAGTTCCACTTTGCCGTCACCATAAGGCTTGATGGCTCCTTTGATCATCAGCAACGATGCGATCCAGGGTTAGGTTTTTCTCCCCGGACAGATCTTCGTATTCGGCGGCTTCGCACTGCGGGCCCACTCGCTTGGCCATCTGGAGCAGATCGAGAGCTACGCCCCTGGCCGTCAGGTCAGGTTCAAAAACTTAAAGTATATCGCCGACATCCGCGGAGACTTGGTCTTCGACGGATTCGAGCCCATGTCAGGTGCGCCGCACAGTCACGACGAGGATGACTTAGTCGGTGTTCAGGAGATCACACCTGTGGCTACTCCGGCCCTTAATCCGGAGCAGATTGCACCGTTCGTGGACGGGTGGATGGACCCTGCCACGAAGGCCGCACACTCAGCGGCGATAGAGTCGAATACTGACTTCACCTCTTACGAGACCTGTGTTGCCGGACCCTTGGATTCGTCCCCGGCCACAGGCTCCAAACCGCCCGCGTCCGTGCCTATCGAATCTGATTGGGCACCGATCATGGAGTTTACCTCTGCGGATATTTTCCAGCACTCGCCCTTGGGCGACATGCTAGATTCTTTAAAGTCTCTCTTCTTGTCAAGGGACCCTCGGCCAAACTATGTCCTGGTCGAGTGGGAAGCGGACGACGATTCGTTCCCCACCCACCACCCACTTAATAGCCACTGTCGACGATTTAACCGACATGATTGATTTCGACTCCGAAGACATCGACGGTATGGACGACGATGCAGGAGAGGAATAGGAACCACCGCCCATAGGGTGCTGGATAGCCACTTCATCACACGATATATATGGTGGATACACCCAAAGAAAACAATGACGAGGAACGGAAGGATGCAGCGAAGGATAGTTCCCTCGAGAAGCAACCAAAGCGACGGCGTAGGCGCCGCTCCAGACCTCGCCTCGGCAAACAGCGATAACAGCGCAAGAAAGAATAATACCCTGGTCGACTCCAAAGGAAACGATGACCACATGGACCCAGCGACAGAGCAAGATGGACCAGCAGACAACGAACATAGTACGAAGCCGCTGTCCGATCACGACGACGCCGATGGTAAAGCTAATCAACCTGTCTCTGGACAGGAGAATAGTCCGGACGACGATGCACACATCATCCTAGAAAGGCACTTGGAGCAAGAGAACCTCCATAGAAGGCTTATTGCCACCGCGAGGAGTCTAAAGGAGCAGAAGCAAAGGCTTAAGGCCGTGCAAAATACACTCAACAGCAGATGGAACAAAGTGCTCGACACTGAAGAAAAGTACGGTGGCAGTCGCCACACAAAGAGCTATCCAAAGCGCAAGCTGCTGCCTGAATTCGATGACGAGGCTTTAGAGCCTATACAGCCAAAAAATGAAATGGCTGATCAGGCGGATCGACCACCCCGTGGCCGCGATAGGGTGGCTAACGATGTCGCACATAAGTCAGCACACGAGGACTTGAAGCAAAAAGCCGGTATGACCAGGTCCATCTACGGATCTAGGAAGCGCGCTCCGGCACAGAATCAAAACCGAACACTACAACCGTCAGAACGCCATGCCACATCCAAATACCGGGGTGCCACAGACCCCCTATGCTTCACCGATGAGGTGCTGGATCATGAATTTCCCGAGGGATTCAAACCCGTGAACATAGAGGCATACGACGAAACGACAGACCCTGGGTGTGGATTGAGGACTTTATCCTTCATATCCACATGGCTCGCGTAGATGATCTCCACGCCATCTAATACTTGCCCTAAAGTTGAAAGGACCAGCTCGGCACTGGCTGAAGAGCCTCCCCGAAAAATCAATTGGAAGTTGGGAAGAGCTAGAGGATGCTTTTAAGGCTAATTTTCAAGGGACCTATGTCCGACCTCTGGATGCAGACGATTTAAGTCATATAATTCAACAGCCCGGAGAGTCAGCCCGAAAGCTTTGGAACAGATTCATCACTAAGAAGAGTCAAATTGTCGACTGCCCGGACGCCGAAGCCTTAGCGGCTTTCAAACACACTGTCCGGGACGAATGGCTCGCCAGGCACCTCGGCCAGGAAAAACCGAGGACAGTGGTAGCCCTAACAAGCCTTATGACCCGCTTTTGCGCGGGCGAAGATAGTTGGCTGGCCCGTAGCGGCACCAGCGACCCAGGCACATCTGAAGTCAGGGATGGCAATGGAAAACCACGATGCAATAAAAGCAAGCGTCGAAACAATGAAGACAGCCGAGACAACACGGCGGTAAGCGCCGGATTCAGGGGCTCTTGACCTGGTCAATGGAAAAATCCATTCAAAGGCAGCAGAGATGGACCGTCCAGCCTAAGATTCTAGACAGATTATGTCAGATTCATGGCACCTCCGACAAACCTGCAAATCACACCAACAGAGAATGCTGGGTCTTCAAGCAGGCCTGCAAGCTAAACGCCGAACACAAGGGGAGGGAGACACCAAGTGAAGACGAGGATGAGCCTCGCCAGCAAAACACTAGGGGACAGAAAAAATTACCACCAGAGGTCAAAACAGTGAACATGATTCATGTAACAAAAAGGAGGAGCAAATGCGCACTCCGAGACATATGCGCCGTAGAACCCGTCACCCACAAGTTCAACCCTTGGTCGGCCTGCCCGATCACTTTTGATCGCAGGGATCACTCGACTAGTATCCGGCACGGAGGATCGGCTGCCTTGGTGCTAGACCCAATAATTGACGGATACCATCTCACCCGAGTCCTTATGGACGGTGGTAGTAGTCTTAATCTGATATATCAGGACACAGTCCGGAAAATGGGGATAGACCCGACAAGAATCAGCCAAAGCAATACTACCTTTAAAGGAGTAATACCAGGCCTAGAGGCCCGCTGCACGGGCTCTCTAGTACTAGAGGTTGTCTTCGGTTCTCCCGACAACTTCTGAAGTGAAAAGTTAACCTTCAACATCGCTCCATTCCGAAGCGGCTATCAAGCACTACTTGGAAGAACGGCCTTCGCTCGTTTTAATGTAGTACCACATTACGCTTATCTTAAGCTTAAGATGCCCGGTCCACGTGGCATCATCATAGTTAGCGGAAACACAGAGCGTTCCTTACGTGCGGAAGAACGTGTGGCGACTTTAGCAGCCAAACACTAAACGGCCTCTCCAAACAGAGTAAATGATCGGTCGTCAAGACCGCGAACACGGCTAGACGAGTCCGGCGCACCCCTAGCTGTAACAGCTCAGATAAACCTGAGATTGGGTCGAGGGATATACCCCCATAGGTGGTGCTAGGGGCTTCCCACATGTAAAAAGGACTACAGTTCACCTTGACCTTATTTAGATTGAATTTTAATGGTTTATTAAGAATAACCAATTTTTCGCACGAAGACTTTCACCTGGGTTTTTTCTCTTTTACAGATGATAATCGTGCTACACCCTTCTAGGACACGGCACAACGGAGACACACGCGCAGACGTGCAGCAGGGCCCCGCTCAAAGGTTTCTTTTTAGATTAAGACTCTGTGTAAATCTTTTTTACTGTCTCTTGTTGCTTCACACCCTCCGGATACTCAACATAACCAAGAGGGATGTTGGCGTTATTGACACGTCAGACTAATGCACGTACCTAAAAATTCAGGGCTTATTATCAAGGGCATTACTCAGCCCAGTATACGTTGTAAAGACCGAATACCTTAGGGAGTGTTCGGCGTCGCGAGTTTGGCCTTATATGCATCAACTCCGAATCATGTCTTTGGTCAATAGTTGGGTTTGACCGGCTCCCGTGTTTTGCTATCTTACGTTCCGCTCTATCGGATAAGGTGGCACCGGGAGATCTACTGCGATTGTGCCCTGGTTCAGCTGGACGAGCACCTCAGTAGAGAAAGCCGAAAACTGACTGTCATGATAAAGCGCGAGACTGGTCAACCACTTGATGACTCAGCGGAATCTTCGCGATTCCTCCGCATTAACGAAGGGCCGGTTTCCTGGCCATGTATGTACGCGCCCCGTATTCGGATGAGCGCGGAAGTACCAGGGGCTATATAGTAGCCCCACTGTCAAACTCCTATGGCTAAGTGAAAGTGTTAAAGCTATATAGTCTGATTGCCCTGTTCGCCGCGCCATCACCTCCTTAATGGACCAAGACATTGGATCAAGTGTGAATACGTGCTTTTCCGAACACCCCCGCATTATATGCGTGGGGACTAAAGCCGATGACTGCAAACTTTTAGGTTATATACATACATAAACGGCCGCACAGCAGGCATCATAATACTTTCAGGCAAAAGTATAAACACAGCCTTTATAATCCAAATAGCATTGTTTTTACAATCGGGATACATGTCACTCAAACATGATACTCTTCGAGCACTGAGCCTCTATTAAACGAGCACCTTCTAGGACTTCCTCAAAATAGTGCTCGGCCGAGACCTGGCCTACGGCCAGACCCTGGGTTGCAATAGCGGTGGCCTCCTTCTCTGCCCAGTATGTCTTAACACGGGCAAGAGCCATCCGTGCACCCTCTATGCACGCCGACCTCTTTACAATGTCGATATGCGGCACATCACCAAGGAATCGTTGCACTAAGCCAAAATAACTATTTGGCCTTGGTCCTTCCGGCCAAAGATGATCCACGACAGACCTCATGGCAAGTTCGGACAATCTATGGAGTTCAGCCCACTCGGCCATTTGTTCATTTAACATCAGCGGACGCGTTGGAGCACTGAACTGCGACTAGAACAACTTTTCCACTTCGTGGTCTTTTTGATCTTTGAAAAACTCAGTCGCATCAGCAGCACTCGTTGCCAAGTCCAAGTATGCGTCTGCTGTACTCCATAATTGATCCAGAGGGGCATATTTCGGATCTCCAAACTTCGTCCGCAACAAAAAGCTCTTCCTTCGCCGCTCTGATTTTAGCGCGGGTTTCCTTGGATGCTACCATGGGTTTCTTCAGGTCCGCCGCTTTCGGTTGGCTTTCCATTTCAAGAAGTTCATACCGGTTGGCGGCATCCTTCAGCTAAACAACCATCTTGGCTATTTTATCTTCGCTCTGGCGATGAGCAACTTGTTCGGCTCTTAACTCTTCGGCGGCCTTTAGGGCGGCCACATCGCTTCTCCTGGCTTGTTCCTTGGCTCGGGCAAGCTCCGCCTGAAGGGTCTCCACGGCGGCAGCTCCATCTGCAGTCACAACATATTACAAATACTAGCATCATGCTCCTCTTAATGTCTGTTGACCACCGGAGAATACATACCCTGTGCCTCGTCAAGCCGCTTGTTTACAAGCACGATGTCGGCATCTGCCGCATCAAGTTGCCGCCTCAGTTTGGCAAACTCACCAGTCTGGCCAACCAACGGACCCTCAGCTGCCTGCACATGAAAGCAGCATGATCATTACCTAGGACTATGATCCTCTGTTTGCCGCCTTTGGACAGCAACCAGAGTCTCGGGGGCTACTATCTGCATAGGGCACACCTAGTGTGTGCGGTACCTCAAAGCCTCTTAGCAGGCTCATAAAATCTTCATGCAACCCACTTTTGGTGGATGAAATCCTCTCAACCACCGTACCCATTAAAGTACGATGCGCCTCTAAGATAGCCGCTTGCTCCAGAAGACCCATCAGTGCGTCCGGTCGTGCACCGGATAGTCCCGGACTCTTTTTGTTGCTCTCCTTAGGAGCCGAATACTCCAGACTTCGGGTGGCCGAAGGGTTACCTTCCGGCCTTGCCGGATCAGGAGAAATCCTCCATGACGACACCTCAGGGTTGTCCGCCTCATGAGGCGGGGAGACAGGGGGAGGCGTTTCGCTCTCCATCATCTCCGAAAGAAGATCCCCCAAAGACGAACTCTGTCGAGAAGGGCTACGATCCGAACTGCAAGACATACGTCTCGGTTATTGTCCTCGGAGATGAAGTAGGATATATTTACCAAAAGTACTCTTGCTCACTTACAGCTCGGTGGAGGGCTGATCCCCTTGCGGGCATTGTGCGGTAAGAATGCCCTCCGGGGCAGGCCCCCATGGCGAAGGTTTCTTCCCTTGTTTGGAAACCCTTGTTTCCAAGTCTTCAGAGGCGGTCCTTTTCCTTCCTTGGGGAGAGGGAATTTTAGATTCTTCTCCCCGATCATCCTCCTTCGCGGAGACACTAATTCCCCCGGTTTGGATGAGTAATACGTGAGGCTCGCTTTTGGCTTCTTTATTCCTCCCTTTATCTCCCCCTGATGGCGCTTGATAAGGTGCGAGCTCAAGCATCCTGGCTAGTACAGGATCCGGTGAGCCTTCGGGAAGGGGGGCCGAACACCTGATTATCTTCGCCTTTCTTATCCAGTCCTGGCCAAGAGCCATTTTTTCAGAATGATGTTAGGACAAATGAAAAGATAGCATGTTCGGCCGCAGAATTACTTACGTGGGTATCTGGATGATTGCAGTTTAGACCCGCATCCTCGGTGTTTTCCGGACACTTTATTCGTGATCTGAAGAACAATCCATACATCCCTTCGAGCGTCACGCCGAAGAATTGTTGAATAGTTCGCGGCCCTTCCGGGTTGAACTCCTACATACGGAGAGGTCGACGTTGACATGGCAGGACCCGACGAACTAGCATGACTTGCATTACCCTGACAAGGCTGACATCTCTCTTGAGGAGATCTCGGATGCGACTCTGCAATATCGGCACGTCATTAACTGGCCCCCAGTCCAGCCCCTTGTTGACCCATGACGCCAGTTGTGGCGGGGGGCCCGAACGGAAGGCGGAGGCAGCTACCCATTTAGTACTTCGGGGAGCTGTGATGTAAAACCACTCCCGCTGCCATAAGTCGGACATCTCTGGGAAGGAACCCTTAGACCATGGAGCATCGGCGCCTTTCCTTATTATGGCACCTCCGCATTCTGCATGTCGTCCATCAATCATCTTCGGCTTCACATTGAAGGTGTTGAGCCATAAGCCGAAGTGTGGGGTGATACGGAGGAAGGCCTCACACACGACGATAAACGGCGAGATGTGAAGGATGGAATCCGAAGCCAGATGTGACGCCCTCAATTCAATCGTACACTAATCATACACGCAAATGTGCACGATCAAGATCAAGGACTCACGGGAAGATATCACAACACAACTCTAGACACAAATTAAAATAATACAAGCTTTATATTACGAGCCAGGGGCCTCGAGGGCTCGAATACATAAGCTCGAAAACACAAGAGTCAGCGGAAGCAACAATATCTGAGTACATACATGAGTTAGACAAGTTTGCCTTAAGAAGGCTAGCACAAAAGCAGCAACGATCGAAAAGGCAAGGCCTCCTGCCTGGGAGCCTCCTAACTACTCATGGTCGTCGGCGGTCTTCACGTAGTAGTAGGCATCGGCGGTGGCATCTGGCTCCTGGGCTCCGACATCTGGTTGCATCAACCGAAAAGAAGAGGAGAGGGGGAAAAGGGGGATCAAAGAAACCGTGAGTACTCATCCAAAGTACTCGCAAGCAAGGATCTACACTACAAATGCATCATTATCAAAGGAAGGCTGTATATGTGGACTGGGCTGCAGAAATGCCAGAATAGAGGGAAAGCATAGTCCTATCGAAGACTAGCATCTTCTGGAAACCACCATCTTGCAGCAACAGGAGGGAGTAGAATAGCATAAGGTAAAGTAGTAGAAGTGTTATCAACCTCGGCCGGAGATCCTTTCTCGACTCCCTGCGAGAAAGAAATCTCAGAGCCATACTATCCAGTTATCATCACAATCAAATCCTCATGACCATCCAGTTCTCATCACAAGTATCCAGTTCTAGTTGTATCGATCAGGATACAACTCCAAGTGTCCGTTACCGTAGGACAGGCTATCGGATAGATGTTTTCTTCCCTGCAGGGGTGCACCAACTTACCCACCACGCTCGATTGACTCCGGCCGGACACACTTTCCTGGGTCATGCCCGGCCTCGGCCAAACAATACGCCGCAGCCCGGCCTAGGCTTAATAGAGAGGCCAGCTAGCCGGACTAAACCTATGCCCCCAGGGGTCATGGGCCATCTCCCCGGGAACTCCTGCACGTTGCGAACGCGGCCGGTGAGCAGACCTAGCTACCTCCTTCAACAAGGCAGGCACTTACGCAGTCCAACCCGGCGCGCGCCACTCAGTCGCTGACGTCTATTATGCTTCGGCTGATGCATACGACACAGAACGCCCATACAATGCCCACGTGATGGTTAGTGCTATCAGGCCAGAGGCCCCTCGGATCAAATATCCAAATCATAGTGGATTAGGAACGCGCGGTAACAAGCAGAGACTCACGAAAGATGTGACCCCGTTGCCCCGTCTCGAGGACTTGCGGCAAGGGCGAGGAATGCCCGGCCACGCCTCGTGATTATCTCGCGGGCACCTTCCAGGTCCGCCCGACTCCACATCACTCGCAATTAAGCTCGTGCGGGTACCCCTCAGGGCCAACCCATCTTTAGTAACAGGGTCCAGTGCAAAGTCATAGTAACCATAGTAACCGTGTGTCTAACACCAAGGGGGGAAATCTGAGGAACCACCCTTGTCGGATTCCCACTCGATGTAAACATCAAGGTGAACGTAAGAGGAACCACCCTCGAGGTTCACACTTGAGGGGTTGCATGACAGAGTCGTATCGAAAGTGGTTAAGGAGGAAATCACCCTCGATGGCCACGACCGAATGACTACACTACAGGGTTAACATCAGAAGTGCTGAAGAGGTTCACCCACGGTACTCGATAGTAACTCAGTAGTGTCGAGCAACTAAGGGGAAAGTGATGTGCGGTGTCGGTGCCTGGTCTTCGATCCCGTTGATCGGGTCTTCAATGATGAAGCAGGGGCAACAAGGACAAGGTGGGGGTCACTGATGGATCACTAACCAACCTATACTAAGCAGTTTAGGATACGCAGGTAAGGTACAACAACAGATACAAAAGCAGGCTATGCATCAGAATAGGAGCAAACAATAACAGTAGCAAAATCTAATGCAAGCATGAGAGAATGGAATGGGCGATATCGGGATGATCAAAGGGGGGGGCTTGCCTGGTTGCTCTGGCAAGGAGGGGTCGTCGTCGACGTAGTCGATCACAAGGGCATCAGCAGGGGTCTCGAGGTCTACCGGAGAAGAAGAGGGGGAAGAAACAGTAAATACACGCAAACATAAGCATAACAAGACAATAAGCGGTGCTAGAGGTGTTCTAACGCAGCGCTAGGCGACACTGGCGAAGGAGGATAACATCCGGGAAAGTTTTCCCGGTTCCGGACGTGTGTCAGACAGATGACCGGAGGGGGAAAGTTTCATGTTCAGATAGTTAGAGACATCTGACAGATGAACGGACCGCATATTCGGATTCGTGTTGTCGTTCTGAGCAACTTTCATGTAGAAAACATTTTCATCCGAGTTACGGATTAATTCCTATAATTTTCTAAAGTTTTAGCATTATTCTGAAATTATTATTAATTCGAAAATAAATGCAAAATTGCTGAGTGCACACAACACTATGTACACAGAAGTGTACACGGCATGGCATGTGGGTCCAGGGGGTCCCAGTTGACCCAGTCAACAGTGCAGTCAATAGTCAACAGTCAACTGTTGACTGGTCAAAACTGTAGATGGGGCCAAGGTGTCACATATCTTGCATTTTCTTTTTTAAGTGGATATTTAAAGGGGGGGGGGGGTCCACCTGTCATTTGCACTATACCTAACCACTGATTGGACTAACCCGTAGGAGTACAAATTAGCTAACGGAGAGCCGGCCGTCCACAACATACAGAACATACACACGCACACACAATGGGTCAAGAGAAGATGGCATTTTGTGATTTTTGTAGGATTTAAATGATGCATCAAATGAATTTGGTCCAGTGGAGTAATATGAAGTTTGTCAAGTGTACATTCTACTCATATTTATTTTTGGCCAGTTAGTAGTTGTTTAACCGCTGATTAGAGGCTGCCTAGGGGGTTAGTCAATGTAGATATTGAAAAGCTAACTAGTAGTATAGTAAGCAGCAGTAGTTAGCGCAGGAGCAGGGAAGAGCTTCAGCAGAAGCAGCGCGGCCAGGCGCACGGGCGCGCGCGGGACAGCAAGCAGCGCCGGGCGCGGCGTCGGGCGAGCAGCAGGCGAAGGAGGCGGGCGCAGCCAGGCGGCTACTAGCGAGCGGGGCACGCGCAGCTGTAGGCGGGCACGACAACAAGGTATATGGCAGAGGCGGTGCTTGCGCTCGGGCGACGGCAGACGGCTGCGGTGCTGGCGGGAGCGCGGGACCAGGCGGCTGCGGGGAGAAGGTGCAGGCGGGCGCATGCGCGGTCTGGTGTGGCCGGGCGCCGGCCAGGGAGCTCGCGAGCGCAGCGGCGTTTACGTGTCGGCGCGGGTTGGCTAAGGCGGAGCAGCTAGAGGGGCGCGCGGGAGCGCGAGCTCGGCGACAGCTGGACGGGGGCGGCGCGGCGACCTATGGTAGGGGGAATCGGAAGCGGGAAGAAGGAGCTGCGGGAGGAGCTCACCTAGCAGGCACAAGGGGGCCCGGTGATCGCTTAGGAGCAGCAGAGGCGGCCGGACTCGACGGGGCTCGGGGTGGCCGGAGACGACGACGAGGGAGGCGGCGTCCGACGAGGAAGTAGGGTCGGGGCGGCGTAGTGGTGCTCCTCGGCTTGGCTCGTAGTTGAAGGCGACGAGGCGGAGGGCGGCGAAGGCCCTGGCACGGTCCTAGGTAACGGGGATGGCGAAGAGCTCGTCGGCTTCGACGATCATGGCGGCGGTGCGGTGGCGCGGTGGATCTGGGGAGCGAAAGCGGCACGAGGAGGGGGAATGGAAGGGGCCGCCAGGGGGAGTGGAGCGGGGATAGAGGAGTTGGGGCGTGGCGGCCTTATCCTCTCGCGGGGTTCACCGCCGGCGAGGTGGTTTGACTGGGACGAGCCCCTGTTGCGACCCGGAACAGAGGAACAGGGAGGGGAGGAGGACCGGTGCGGGGAGTGGGCTGGATGGGATGGGCCGGCTGGTGGGTGAAGGTCCAGGGAAACAAGAGGGAGGGCTTCTTTTCCTTTTACTACTCCTTTGCATTTTCTCTTTAAAACTTTCTGTTTTCTATTTAGCTTTATTTTATTTTAGGGTTTTATAAAATATGTTCTAAGCCCCAAAATTAGTATTGGTAGTTAGGTCACTGCCACAAATAACTTGTCACTTTGATAAAATAGTTTGCAATTATTCTTATTTAAAATGGATTTAAAATAATTGTTTTAGCCGCTGTTTTAATTACTTTAGGCCATTAAACCACTTTGCAAAGATGTTGGTTCACAACCATAACTAGTTAAGGAGTATTTGCCACACTTTGAACATTTTAGTTTGCATGTTTGAGAAATTAGAATTTTTGACTTTAAATTGGATTTGAATTTGAATTGTGATTTGGATCAAGTGAAGATTAGCAACAGTAATGTGATGACATGGCACCTTTAACAGGGGATTACTGTAACATGACACTGGGGGTGTTACAAATCTCCTCCACTACAAGAAATCTCGTCCCGAGATTTATGTGGAGAAGTAAAGAGTAACTTCAGAAGAACTGACCCTTATAGGGTTAATTATCTGGTGAACAATTCAGGGAAAGAGGCGGAAGTATGTCTCGAGTTGAAACTTAATAAAATATCGAGAGCAAAGTATGAAGGTAGAATAGGGAGGTTCAAGCGAATGGACAAATGATCAATACCTGAACAGACTGTGAGAAGGGGGTTCAGAGCATCGGGAATAGATCATCTATCGGACGGTGGCTCGTGACAACACACAAAACCAAGAGCAAATGATACTTCAAAATAAAGGATATATAGGAGAGTCAGGTTCTGATCCTATGGAACTGTGGGTTATGGGCCCACCATGTGGGTTAAAAGTAGAAAGAGCGGTGACATGTTACATGGTTATGATAGCAAGCTTTGTCGGAGGATAGTCTGTCAGTTATGTTGGCAACAACGTTGGTACCAAGGGCGAGGGACGAAGAGAACCATTTTCCTGCTCGTTAACCGAGGCGGACCAATAGGCAAGGTTCTCGTCCATCGGTGGTTACCAGAATGTCAACAACAATAGTAACAGGGTCTTACGGACAGAGTTGACACCGAGGTGTTTATATATGCCAGAAATATTACTGCTCATAGCATATAGACCACAAGAAAGGTCAAACAAAACAACGGAAAGGAAAATGTGATGTCCAGAGTAAACAGAACAATGGAAAGGAAAATGTGTTTGGACACATAATTCAGGGGTATATCCTTCCCAAGGACAAGCAGATCATGATATCCACGCCATGATAGAAAGTAGAAAACCATTTAGGCAAGGGGAGAGAAATGTCATGACATTACCCAAACAATGGTGTTTGGATAATTGAGCAAGAAACCTTTAGCATTGGGCTTCAAAATGTTTTATTGAAAATCGGAGTACCAAAGACATGCTTCGAGATAGCACCAACATGGTGTTTCAATTATGGATTGGGTTTGTAGATCATAAGAGATTCAAAGAAACATTTCCTAGATTACTCGAAACGTAAGGTATAACCAAACACAATCAGGTCTGTGTTGGTAGGAAGTCAAGGACGTTGTCGATGATAACACAATCATAGAGGAGCGAGGATGGTATTTCTCATCATGAATTCGATTGATATCCTGAAACCAGTCAGTATATTGATGGGGATCACGACAGATTTTGTCGAGGTACTATGAAGAGGCCATCGAACAGCGACCACATCAAGCAAAAGGAATGATGAAGCAAAGGTTATTGGAACCACGGATGCGACACAAGCTCGAAAACAAGCTTGTTGTTTGAGGTGAATTGATAAGGTGAGGAAGATCGACGTAAGCTTAGCTCGTCGTCAAAAGTTGTGCTCCGGAAAGAAGGACCGGGTAGCACAATTAAAATTAGCTCGATAATGATATAGCCGATCAGGCTATGAATGACTCGAAGGATTATTAAACTCGTAAGCAACGGAAATAGCTTAGAGTTATTGAATCGGAGTGCAGAATCGATTCACTTATCGGTGTTCTCGAGTGACTAATAACTCGGAACCCGGGGCAATCTGAAATCGCTGAGGAGTAATACCAGATGAAGACTCATAGGAAGCAACACAGTTCTTTGTTATTCTCGAGATACCGGAGGGTAATACTCGAAGGAAGGTCAAGATAGAGGTTGCAAAGATGCATTGATCTGCAGAAGACAAGTGCTTTAACTTGTCCAAGAAATGGAATCAAAGGGGAACAACATGGTCAGAACCACGATTGCAAAGGAACAAACATAGTTACCAGATGAACTTATAACAAGGGGATTATTACTATCACAAGAAGCTTCCATGATAAGATCTACATCGTGTCCACGGGCATGAACACAAAGTTCAAGGTCGACTCCCACTTCTTCAATGCATAACCTTCCATTCACTTCTTGTTCTCGATGAAGTCGTAGTGTTGAAATAATAGCTGGCAAAACGCCAGAAGAGTAAGACTCGTGAGAACTCTCAGGTTCACACGGATTAGGGGAGGCATAGGTTCAACCCATAGGGGCATCTTAGGAAGCTATTCCACAAACTTCAAAAGTAAACAACACAAGCTCGAAGCAGAGCATGGTTGACAAAAGGAGAGGATACAATTTACCAAAGGCTTTATGTATCCGAGGAAAGGCTCACAAGGTTATTGCATATGAAGGATGTTGTCGGATAACAACCCGGCAATGGGCCTGCCGGTCCACAATGGAGCTGATGTGAGTATCGGTACGCAATCAGAGGAAGAAAGAATGCAAAGGCATCAGATTATAGTAATAACTGGATAACTTCAAAGCTTGAATACAAAGGAATTACGATTTTCAAATCAGAAGATCTAAAGCAGAGGCTCTGATTAAAAGATAATTGAGTTGGATCGATGCAGATCGACATTCAATCGAGGTTTGATTTGACAAGAACAAGCTCATGTTTGGAGTGACGTCTGAGCCGGAAGGATGAATGCTAGGATCTGATAGAGTATTACGAGCATTCACGACATATTGGATCAAGGGACTCGAAACGATAGTGACAGAGGGTGTCAATGAAGATTACTAGAAATATGGAATTAACCATAATGCAAGCAAACAAGAATTTCAACAACAATAGGCTGCTGAGGATTTTTGGAAGATTAGATAGTATTTCCAAGTATTTAGGAAAGCATATGAACAACTGGGGATGAACGAACCCCGGTTAAGTGAATTATCCGTAGTGAAAAAGAAGCTGCAAAGCAGAAGGCACAAAGGATTCTCGAAACAACAGAGAGTACTAGGGGCATCTTGTAATAACAGGAGCAACTGGGGATGAAGGTACAAGCGGCAAGGATATTATTCACGAGGATTATCGGTGGTCAGGAACTGTAAGGCAGTGGGCACAGAGTCTCGAGAAACATCAACGAGTATCCGCAGAATCTTCTGGCGAAGCAAGTGATCATCGGTAAGGTCGGAGCTCTCTGGGAGGAAGTGGGTACGAGAACCTAATGTCAGAGTTAGTAAAATGTTTAACCCGAATAGACGAGAGATAAGAGTCCCAGAGTATAGATGAGGAATAAAAAGATCCTAATACCACCCAATGGCGACGTGGGCCGGTAAGCCACACAGCCAAGTTAGTAAAACAGTTTTGGATGACTAGACTCAACTTCGGCCAAGGAGTTGGAAAGGGGGCTACCTACAGGCAGTCGGCTCTGATACCAACTAGTGACGCCCTCAATTTAATCGTACACTAATCATACACGCAAATGTGTACGATCAAGATCAAGGACTCACGGGAAGATATCACAACACAACTCTAGACACAAATTAAAATAATACAAGCTTTATATTACGAGCCAGGGGCCTCGAGGGCTCGAATACATAAGCTCGAAAACACAAGAGTCAGCGGAAGCAACAATATCTGAGTACATACATGAGTTAGACAAGTTTGCCTTAAGAAGGCTAGCACAAAAGCAGCAACGATCGAAAAGGCAAGGCCTCCTGCCTGGGAGCCTCCTAACTACTCCTGGTCGTCGGTGGTCTTCACGTAGTAGTAGGCATCGGCGGTGGCATCTGGCTCCTGGGCTCTGACATCTGGTTGCATCAACTGAAAAGAAGAGGAAAGGGGGAAAAGGGGGAGCAAAGCAACCGTGAGTACTCATCCAAAGTACTCGCAAGCAAGGATCTACACTACAAATGCATCATTATCAAGGGAAGGCTGTATATGTGGACTGGGCTGCAGAAATGCCAGAATAGAGGGAAAGCATAGTCCTATCGAAGACTAGCATCTTCTGGAAACCACCATCTTGCAGCAACAGGAGGGAGTAGAATAGCATAAGGTAAAGTAGTAGAAGTGTTATCAACCTCGGCCGGAGATCCTTTCTCGACTCCCTGCGAGAAAGAAATCTCAGAGCCATACTATTCAGTTATCATCACAATCAAATCCTCATCACCATCCAGTTCTCATCACAAGTATCCAGTTCTAGTTGTATTGATCGGGATACAACTCCAAGTGTCCGTTACCGTAGGACAGGCTATCGATAGATGTTTTCTTCCCTGCAGGGGTGCACCAACTTACCCACCACGCTCGATTGACTCCGGCCGGACACACTTTCCTGGGTCATGCCCGGCCTCGGCCAAACAATACGCCGCAACCCGACCTAGGCTTAATAGAGAGGCCAGCACGCCGGACTAAACCTATGCCCCCAGGGGTCATGGGCCATCTCCCCGGGAATTCCTGCACGTTGCGAACGCGGCCGGTGAGCAGACCTAGCTACCTCCTTCAACAAGGCAGGCACTTACGCAGTCCAACCCGACGCGCACCACTCAGTCGCTGACGTCTATTATGCTTCGGCTGATGCATACGATGCAGAACGCCCATACTATGCCCCACGTGATGGTTAGTGCTATCAGGCCAGAGGCCCCTCGGATCAAATATCCAAATCGTAGTGGATTAGGAACGCGCGGTAACAAGCAGAGACTCACGAAAGATGTGACCCCGTTGCCCCGTCTCGAGGACTTGCGGCAAGGGTGAGGAATGCCCGGCCACGCCTCGTGATTATCTCGCGGGAACCTTCCAGGTCCGCCCGACTCCACATCACTCGCAATTAAGCTCGCGCGGGTACCCCTCAGGGCTAACCCGTCTTTAGTAACAGGGTCCAGTGCAAAGTCATAGTAACCATAGTAACCGTGTGTCTAACACCAAGGGGGAAAATCTGAGGAACCACCCTTGTCGGATTCCCACTCGATGTAAACATCAAGGTGAACGTAAGAGGAACCACCCTCGAGGTTCACACTTGAGGGGTTGCATGACAGAGTCATATCGAAAGTGGTTAAGGAGGAAATCACCCTCGATGACCACGACCGAATGACTACACTACAGGGTTAACATCAGAAGTGCTGAAGAGGTTCACCCTCGGTACTCGATAGTAACTCAGTAGTGTCGAGCAACTAAGGGGAAAGTGATGTGCGGTGTCGGGGCCTGGTCTTCGATCCCGTTGATCGGGTCTTCAATGATGAAGCAAGGGCAACAAGGACAAGGTGGGGGTCACTGATGGATCACTAACCAACCTATACTAAGCAGTTTAGGATACGCAGGTAAGGTACAACAACAGATACAAAAGCAGGCTATGCATCAGAATAGGAGCAAACAATAACAGGAGCAAAATCTAATGCAAGCATGAGAGAATGGAATGGGCGATATCGGGATGATCAAAGGGGGAGCTTGCCTGGTTGCTCTGGCAAGGAGGGGTCATCGTCGACGTAGTCGATCACAAGGGCATCAGCAGCGGTCTCGAGGTCTACCGGAGAAGAAGAGGGGGAAGAAACAGTAAATACACGCAAACATAAGCATAATAAGACAATAAGCGGTGCTAGAGGTGTTCTAACGCAGCGCTAGGCGACACTGGCGAAGGAGGATAACATCCGGGAAAGTTTTCCCGGTTCCGGACGTGTGTCAAACAGATGACTGGAGGGGGAAAGTTTCATGTTCAGATAGTTAGAGACATCTGACAGATGAACGGACCGCATATTCGGATTCGTGTCGTCGTTCTGAGCAACTTTCCTGTAGAAAACATTTTCATCCGAGTTACGGATTAATTCCTATAATTTTCTAAAGTTTTAGCATTATTCTGAAATTATTATTAATTCGAAAATAAATGCAAAATTGCTGAGTGCACACAACACTATGTACACAGAAGTGTACACGGCATGGCATGTGGGTCCAGGGGGTCCCAGTTGACCCAGTCAACAGTGCAGTCAACAGTCAACAGTCAACTGTTGACTGGTCAAAACTGTAGATGGGGCCCAGGTGTCACATATCTTGCATTTTCTTTTTTTAAGTGGATTTTTAAAGGGAGGGGGTCCACGTGTCATTTGCACTATACCTAACCACTGATTAGACTAACCCGTAGGAGTACAAATTAGCTAACGGAGAGCCGGCCGTCCACAACATACAGAACATACACACGCACACACAATGGGTCAAGAGAAGATGGCATTTTGTGATTTTTGTAGGATTTAAGCCATGCATCAAATGAATTTGGTCCTGTGGAGTAATATGAAGTTTGTCAAGTGTACATTCTACTCATATTTATTTTTGGCCAGTTAGTAGTTGTTTAACCGCTGATTAGAGGCTGCCTAGGGGGTTAGTCAATGTAGATATTGAAAAGCTAACTAGTAGTATAGTAAGCAGCAGTAGTTAGCGCAGGAGCAGGGAAGAGCTTTAGCAGAAGCAGCGCGGCCAGGCGCACGGGCGCGCGCGGGACGACAAGCAGCGCCGGGCGCGGCGTCGGGCGAGCAGCAAGCGAAGGAGGCGGGCGCGGCGACTAGCGAGCGGGGCAGGCGCAGCTGTAGGCGGGCACGTCAACAAGGTATATGGCAGGGGCTGAGGCGGTGCTTGCGCACGGGCGACGGCAGACGGCTGCGGTGGTGGCAGGAGCGCGGGCCGGCGCGGGACCAGGCGGCTGTGGGGAGAAGGTGCAGGCGGGCGCATGCGCGGTCTGGTGTGGCCGGGCGCCGGCCAGGGAGCTCGCGAGCGCAGCGGCGTTTACGTGTAGGCGCGGGTTGGCGAAGGCGGAGCAGCTAGAGGGGCGCGCGGGAGCGCGAGCTCGGCGACAGCTGGACGGGGGCGACGCGGCGACATATGGTAGGGGGAATCGGAAGCGGGAAGAAGGAGTTGCGGGAGGAGCTCACCTAGCAGGCACAAGGGGGCCCGGTGATCGCTTAGGAGCAGCAGAGGCGGCCGGACTCGACGGGGCTCGGGGTGGCCGGAGACGACGACGAGGGAGGCGGCGTCCGACGAGGAAGTAGGGTCGGGGCGGCGTAGTGGTGCTCCTCGGCTTGGCTCGTAGTTGAAGGCGACGAGGCGGAGGGCGGCGAAGGCCCTGGCACGGTCCTAGGTAACGGGGATGGCGAAGAGCTCGTCGGCTTCGACGATCATGGCGGCGGTGCGGTGGCGCGGTGGATCTGGGGAGCGAAAGCGGCACGAGGAGGGGGAATGGAAGGGGCCGCCAGGGGGAGTGGAGCGGGGATAGAGGAGTTGGGGCGTGGCGGCCTTATCCTCTCGCGGGGTTCACCGCCGGCGAGGTGGTTTGACTGGGACGAGCCCCTGTTGCGACCCGGAACAGAGGAACAGGGAGGGGAGGAGGACCGGTGCGGGGAGTGGGCTGGATGGGATGGGCCGGCTGGTGGGTGAAGGTCCACGGAAACAAGAGGGAGGGCTTCTTTTCCTTTTACTGCTCATTTGCATTTTCTTTTTAAAACTTTCTGTTTTCTATTTAGCTTTATTTTATTTTAGGGTTTTATAAAATATGTTCTAAGCCCCAAAATTAGTATTGGTAGTTAGGTCACTGCCACAAATAACTTGGCACTTTGATAAAATAGTTTGCAATTATTCTTATTTAAAATGGATTTAAAATAATTGTTTTAGCCGCTGTTTTAATTACTTTAGGGCATTAAACCACTTTGCAAAGATGTTGGTTCACAACCATAACTAGTTAAGGAGTATTTGCCACACTTTGAACATTTTAGTTTGCATGTTTGAGAAATTAGAATTTTTGACTTTAAATTGGATTTGAATTTGAATTGTGATTTGGATCAAGTGAAGATTAGCAACAGTAATGTGATGACATGGCACCTTTAACAGGGGATTACTGTAACATGACACTAGGGGTGTTACACCAGATCATTGAAATTGAGCCCGTAATAGAACATAAGCCCTCTAACAAAGGGATCAAGGCTAAAGCCTAGCCCTCGGAGGAAGTGGGAAACGAATAAGACACTCTCGTTGGGTTTGGGAGTGGGGATGGCCTGCCCTTGAGCAAGCAGCCTATGCGAGATTTTGGCGGTCAGATACCTGGCTTCTCTTAGCTTCTTGATGTCCTCCTCTGTGACAGACGAGGCCATCCACCGGCCTTGAAGGTTGGATCTGGACATGATTAAAGGCCCGAAACGCTTAGCCTGAGCCTTGGGTGTTGGATTCGAGGTGGGGGAAGGGAAGGATCGAGCGCGAGAAGAAAAGGACAGGCCTTGGCCCCTTTATAAAGAGGGTGAATATCAAGCGTCCTCCGCATGGCCGTTTGGAACTTGCCTAAAATCGAGGAGTCATACCAGCAGGCATGATTGGGTTGCCCATACCCATATTGATGAGAATCCCATGATAAGGGGAACACGATCTCTGCTTCAACAAGACGTGCCAATAAAACCGCCTCGCAACACGTGCAGTGGCAGGCTGGGAAAAACGGTTCGTAATGACCGGACCACGGCAGGACGTCACGTTATGAAAAGTCGTCAGTAGATTAGATTTGTGGAAATATTAGATTCTCTATGGTGGTATGTGGAATTTGTTCCGCAGAGCCGGACATGATCCTTATTTTCGAAATCTTCTATGGAGTATTCGGAGGAGGAACCCGCCTTGCAATGCCGAAGACAATCTGCGCGTCGGACTTACCGTCATTGAAGCCTAGTTCAAGGGCTACTGAGGGAGTCCTGGTGGTGAGGACATCAATACCATTGTTACACCCACAACCCCTGCTGCTATACATACTGGACCAATTACTAGAGCTCGCGCACGCCAATTGAATTATCAGGTACTTTCGTTTCTTGGTAATGATTCTAATGTTCATGAGAATATGATGCTGCCTAAATTGGATACATTTGTTTTGCTTACAAATGAAGGGCCTAGCTTGGAGAAGGATGATCATTGGAGCAAGAACAAGCATGGAGTTGATGGCATGCGCAAGGGAGACAAGAACAGAGTTTCAAGTGATGATTTCAGGACTTTGAAGCCACCATAATGAGTGCATGAAGCCTTGGACGAAATATACAAGATGCCACTTCATAATTTTCGTCCAGAGGCTATTCTAGGTGCTGCGTCACCTTCTTCTTTGGCCAAGGCCATGTAATTTTGAAATGCTTCAATATAGGCTGTTTTTACAGTCTGTATGTGTGGGGAAACAAGAGTTATGGTGGGTTTCGGACCCCTCCTCCAAGGGCCACGAAATTCCCCCCTCTTCCCCCATATATACAGCCCCTAGGGCATCGTTTAGACTTTGGGTTTTGTTTAGATTAAAAGTTCGCCATAGCTGCAACTTCGCGTACTTCGTTTGTGTTCAACGACCAGACCAAGGCGTCACAGAACCCCACCTTGATCAATAAAGCTTTCCTCTTATATTCGCAATATCCAGATTGCAATCTTAGTTTCTTGCTTGTTCTTCGTTTGCCTGCAGGAAACAGACCTTCGTGGTCAGGTTGATCGTGCTCCGGCATGGTCAATAACCTCTCGGAGTTGGTTTAGCGGTTGCTAAGGCGCGACGTCCTCGCACGTTCGTAGTCGGATCGTCAAAGTCGACTTCCTCCAAACGATAGCCACCGTCTCATCGAAAGACGGGACACCTCGCCTCTATCAAGTGGTATCAGATTTCCAGGTTGCTCGGTGAGATTTTACAGTTTTTCGTAGATTAGATCGAGTCTGTTCTTCATACCTACAGTCCACAAAAAAGCCACAAAAAAATTAGGGTTAGTTCATCATATCCGAACCAACCTGAGCCTTTGCATAATCTTTTTAGGGTTTTTGCTTTGTTGAATTTGCGGTTGCATCGTCATGTTCAAGTTGCTGGTCTTAGAGTCTAGTCTTTTAGAGTTTCGAGTTCTGGTCATAAGTTGTCACGCCACCGCCGCACCATCATCATCGCCTTGCCATCTACCATCATTGCTTCTCCGCCACCGCTCTGAATCCGTATCCATATACCACCACCACCACCACCGATCCGTATCCATATACCACCATCCTACCATATACCACCACCCCTGCCATATACCACCACCATATATCCACCACCAATCCGAGTTCTTCTCATATTAGGTTTGTTTTCGAGATCCATCTAAATTCCGATTCGTGTTTCCTTGCCTGCGTAGGTCTCGGAAAAAAAAAATTAGGTTGTTCTGAGTCTTTTGAGACACTCGCCATCATAGTGATTTTTGGTCGCACTTTTTCGTCGTCGCTGCCCTGATTTCCGAAAAAACAAATTGTCAAAAAAATTCCGTACCCATCCTGTCAGTTTGACCTGGGAAGAGTTTTGAGACACTCGCCATTATAGTGATTTTTCGCAAAAAAAAAGAGGAGCGCAAAAAAAAAACAGAGCGAATTTTTTTTCCAGAGTGTGTTTTTCCCTTGTTTTCGTGCAGCGTCGTGATTTTGTTAGTGTTCTAGGCTCGCGTCTCTACGGTCTAGCCTAGGACCAGCACAGTACCGTCGTTGAGCGTTTATTCAACTTTGCATCTCTGAATTGATTATTGCTGACCCTTTTTGCTACCATACTATAAGCCTTCCCAGCTACACATACATCTACGTTGTGCGTTTGACTCTCCCTGGCAATCGCTCTATCCAAGCTTTTGAGAGTTTTGACTACAACGGTTGCCGATCACCTCCTACTGCTGGGTAAGAAC
Source organism: Aegilops umbellulata (assembly GCA_032464435.1). Taxonomy (NCBI): domain Eukaryota; kingdom Viridiplantae; phylum Streptophyta; class Magnoliopsida; order Poales; family Poaceae; genus Aegilops; species Aegilops umbellulata. The sequence continues at coordinate 265,152,381 of CP136057.1, forward strand.
TGGTAAGAATTTGAGTTTTGCTTGACGGATTTGTGACTCCCACCACCACCTCTTATTAGTAGTCTGTAGGATCATATTCTTGTGTGTTTCTATTGCTGCTAACCATGGCAGGAGCACAAGCCGACGAGACTGACTGGGAGAACATGACAAACAAAGCGTTACATGATAAGCTTCAGCAAATGATGAGTGCACAGGTGGAAGATGTGCTAAATAGATTTGAAGAGGCCATGGAGAAGATAGATGGCATTGAGAAGGCGTTCGAAACAAAGCTCGATAACAAGTTCAATAAATTGCTCGCGCGTCTACCACCACCACCTCCGGCTGCACCTAACGCACCTCTACAACAGCAACAACAACTACCTCCACATCGCGAAACAGCCCTCCGCCGAGCGACCCGTGTTCCTCTTCAGCCTGGCCAAGCTGCTGGTGGTCCTGTTGATACTTCTGTGGCTCCTGCTGCTGATGTGGGGGAGGATGATTATGTGGGAGATTACGAGGATGAGGTTGATCAACATCAGAACTACGTGCAACCACCAGCACCACAACCACCAGGTCGTCCACATGCAAATAATGGCAATGTTAGGGCTCCCCCTCAGGTATGAGATCATGACCATCTCCCTAAACTAAAATTGAATATTCCACCATTTGAGGGTAGATATGTTCCTGATATATATCTTACTTGGGAGTTAGAAACTGAACAACGATTTACATGTTTACAATATCCTGAGGAGAGACGTGTTCCTGCTGCTGTTTGTGCTTTCACTAGCTTTGCATGTGTTTGGTGGTCTGAATATTGTAGATTATATCCTGTTCCAGCTACTTGGGCTGCTTTGAAAACTGCTATGCGTACTCGTTGGGTTCCACCATATTATCAACGTGAATTACTTCAAAAATTGCAGCGCTTAAGACAAGGAAAAAATTCTGTAGAAGAATATTATCAGGAATTACAAACTGGCTTGATTAGATGTGGTATTGTTGAGGCCAATGAAGCTATGCTTGCACGTTTTCTGGGTGGATTAAATAGAGAGATTCAGACCATTCTAGACTATAAGGATTATAATAATATCACTCGTTTATTCCATCTTGCTTGTAAAGCTGAACGTGAAGTGCAGGATCGACAGGCATTGGCGCGAACTAACTTTTCTGCAGGTTGACCTTCATCGTGGACACCACGTGCATCATCTACTTCCACAAGTTCTGCTATACCGGCACCTCCGTCAGCTGCCACCTCCAACCGTGATACAAGAAAGCAGGCACAACCACCACTATCTGCCAAGAGCACACCTGCCGGGCCTGCACAGAGCTCTTCTTCTTCCACGGCGTCTACAGGGCACACAAGTGATATTATTTGTCGTTGTTGTAAGGGAAGAGGACATTTTGCGCGAGAATGCACATCTCAGTGTGTGATGATTGCTACTGAGGATGGTGGGTATGAGTCCGCTAGTGACTATGATGAGGAGACTTTGGCTCTTCTTACACATGAAGAACACGGTGGAGATGATTCTGATCATGAGATGCAATACATGGCTGCTGAAGATGCTGACAGGTATGAATGTTTAGTTGCTCAACATGTTTTGAGTGTGCAGGTCACGCAAGCTGAGCAAAATCAGAGGCATAATTTGTTCCATACAAAGGGAGTAGTGAAGGAACATTCTGTTCGCGTCATCATAGATGGAGGGAGCTGCAACAACTTGGCTAGCATGGAGATGGTGGAGAAGCTATCTCTCACCACAAGACCACATCCACATCCTTACTACATCCAATGGTTCAACAACATCGGCAAGGTTAAGGTAACACGTACTGTTCGGGTGCATTTTAGTATCTCTACATATGCTGATTATGTTGATTGTGATGTGGTACCTATGCAAGCACGTTCCTTATTACTTGGTAGACCATGGCAATTTGATAAAAATTATGTACACCATGGTAGAAACAATCAGTATACTCTTGTTCATAAGGATACAAATATTACTTTGCTTCCTATGACTCCTGATTCCATTTTGAAAGATGATATTCATAGAGCTAATAAAGCAAAACAGGAGAAAAATAAGAGTGAAAATCAGATTGTGGTAAAAGAATTTGACCAAGAAATGAAGCCTAATAGTAAACCATCTAGTGTTGCTTCTGAAATTAAATTGAAAAGTGCATGTTTACTTGCCACCAAATCTGATATGGATGAGCTAGTTTTTAGCAAATCTGTTTGCTATGCTTTTGTGTGCAAAGAGGCATTATTTTCATTCGAGGACTTGCCTTCCTCTTTGCCCCCTGCTGTCACTCACATTTTGCAGGAGTTCGCTGACGTCTTCCCACAAGACGTGCCACCCGGATTACCACCTATTCGAGGGATTGAGCATCAAATTGACTTACTTCTCGGTGCATCGCTACCCAACCGTGCACCATACCGTACCAATCCAGAGGAGACGAAGGAGATTATGCGGCAAGTACAGGAGCTGCTCGACAAAGGTTATATTCGCGAATCCCTTAGTCCTTGTGCTGTTCCTATTATTCTAGTGCCGAAAAAGGATGGTACGTCGCGTATGTGTGTTGATTGTAGAGGCATTAATAATATTACCATTCGTTATCGTCATCCTATTCCTAGGCTAGATGATATGCTTGATGAATTGAGTGGCTCTACAATATTCTCCAAAGTTGATTTGCGTAGTGGATACCATCAAATTCGTATGAAATTGGGAGATGAATGGAATACAACATTTAATACTAAGTTTGGTTTATATGAGTGGTTAGTCATGCCTTTTGGGTTAACTAATGCACCTAGTACTTTCATGAGACTAATGAACGAAGTTTTACGTGCTTTCATTGGACGATTTGTGGAAGTCTATTTTGATGATATACTGATTTATAGCAAATCTTTGGAAGAACATTTGGAACATTTACGTGCTGTTTTTAATGCTCTTCGTGATGCATGTTTGTTTGGTAACCTTGGGAAGTGCACCTTTTGCACCGACCGAGTGTCTTTTCTTGGCTATGTTGTTACTCCACAGGGAATTGAAGTTGATAAAGCCAAGATTGAAGCTATTGAGAGTTGGCCGCAGCCCAAAGTGGTCACACAAGTGAGGAGTTTTCTTGGACTCCTGGTTTCTATAGGCGTTTTGTGAGAGATTTTAGCACCATTGCTGCACCTCTCAATGAGCTTACAAAGAAGGATGTGCCTTTTGTTTGGGGTACCGCACACGAAGAAGCCTTCACGGTATTGGAAGATAAGTTGACACATGCTCCTTTACTTCAACTTCCTGACTTTAATAAGACTTTTGAGCTTGAATGTGATGCTAGTGGAATTGGATTAGGAGGTGTGTTATTACAAGATGGCAAACCTGTTGCATACTTTTCTGAAAAATTGAGTGGGCCTAGTCTGAACTATTCTACTTATGATAAAGAATTATATGCTCTTGTTCGGACTTTAGAGACATGGCAACATTATTTATGGGCCAAAGAATTTGTTATACATTCTGATCATGAATCTTTGAAACATATTAAAAGTCAAGCTAAGCTGAATCGTAGACATGCTAAATGGGTTGAATTCATTGAGACTTTCCCTTATGTCATTAAACACAAGAAGGGTAAAGAAAATGTTATTGCTGATGCTTTGTCTCGTCGCTATACTATGCTTTCACAACTTGACTTCAAAATATTTGGTTTGGAGACCATCAAAGATCAATATGTGCATGATGCTGGTTTTAAAGAAGTAATGCAGAATTGTAAAGAAGGAAGAACATGGAACAAGTTCGTTGTTAATGATGGTTTTGTGTTCCGTGCTAAGAAGCTATGCATTCCTGCTAGCTCTGTTCGTCTTTTGTTGTTGCAGGAGGCGCATGGAGGAGGATTAATGGGACACTTTGGCGTGAAGAAGATGGAGGACGTACTTGCTACACATTTCTTTTGGCCAAAGATGAGACGGGATGTTGAGCGTTTTGTTGCTCGCTGCACTACATGTCAAAAAGCTAAGTCACGACTCAATCCTCATGGTTTATATATGCCTTTGCCTGTGCCTAGTGTTCCTTGGGAGGATATATCTATGGACTTTGTTTTAGGTTTACCTCGAACAAAGAAGGGCCGGGATAGCATATTTGTTGTCGTGGATAGATTATCGAAAATGGCACACTTTATACCATGTCATAAAAGCTATGATGCTGTTAATGTTGCTGATTTGTTCTTTCGTGAAATTATTCGCTTGCATGGTGTGCCAAATACTATTGTTTCAGACCGTGATACTAAATTTCTTAGCCACTTTTGGAGATGTTTATGGGCTAAGTTGGGGACTAAACTGCTTTTTAGTACTACTTGTCACCCCCAAACTGATGGACAAACTGAAGTAGTCAATAGAACATTGTCTACTATGCTTAGGGCTGTTTTGAAGAATAATAAGAAAATGTGGGAAGAATGCTTGCCTCATATTGAATTTGCTTATAATCGTTCGTTGCATTCTACTACTAAGATGTGCCCTTTTGAAATTGTGTATGGTTTCCTACCTCGTGCACCCATTGATTTGTTGCCTCTTCCATCTTCGGAGAAGGTTAATTTTGATGCTAAAGAACGTGCTGAATTGATTTTAAAAATGCATGAGTTAACTAAGGAAAACATTGAGCGTATGAATGCTAAGTATAAACTTACTGGAGATAAGGGTAGAAAACATGCAGTGTTTGCACCTGGAGATCTTGTTTGGTTACATTTGCGTAAGGATAGATTTCCTAATTTGCGCAAATCAAAGCTAATGCCACATGCTGATGGTCCTTTTAAGGTGTTAGAGAAAATAAATGATAATGCATATAAAGTTGAGTTGCCTGCAGATTTTGGGGTTAGTCCCACTTTTAACATTGCAGATTTGAAGCCTTATTTGGGTGAGGAAGATGAGCTTCCGTCGAGGACGACTTCATTTCAAGAAGGGGAGGATGATGAGGACATCAATACCATTGTTACACCCACAACCCCTGCTGCTATACATACTGGACCAATTACTAGAGCTCGCGCACGCCAATTGAATTATCAGGTACTTTCGTTTCTTGGTAATGATTCTAATGTTCATGAGAATATGATGCTGCCTAAATTGGATACGTTTGTTTTGCTTACAAATGAAGGGCCTAGCTTGGAGAAGGATGATCGTTGGAGCAAGAACAAGCATGGAGTTGATGGCATGCGCAAGGGAGAGAAGAACAGAGTTTCAAGTGATGATTTCAGGACTTTGAAGCCACCATAATGAGTGCATGAAGCCTTGGACGAAATATACAAGATACCACTTCATAATTTTCGTCCAGAGGCTATTCTAGGTGCTGCGTAACCTTCTTCTTGGGCCAGGCCCATGTAATTTCGAAATACTTCAATTTAGGCTGTTTTTAGAGTCTGTATGTGTGTGGAAACAAGAGTTAGGGTGGGTTTCGGACCCCTCCTCCAAGGGCCACGAAAGTCCCCCCTCTTCCCCCATATATACAGCCCCTAGGGCATCGTTTAGACTTTGGGTTTTGTTTAGATTAAAAGTTCGCCATAGCTGCAACTTCGCGTACTTCGTTTGTGTTCAACGACCAGACCAAGGCGTCACAGAACCCCACCTTGATCAATAAAGCTTTCCTCTTATATTCGCAATATCCATATTGCAATCTTAGTTTCTTGCTTGTTCTTCGTTTGCCTGCAGGAAACAGACCTTCGTGGTCAGGTTGATCGTGCTCCGGCGTGGTCAATAACCTCTCGGAGTTGGTTTTAGCGATTGCTAAGGCGCGACGTCCTCGCACGTTCGTAGTCGGATCGTCAAAATCGACTTCCTCCAAACGATAGCCACCATCTCATCGAAAGACGGGACACCTCGCCTCTACCACCTGGATTAGGGGATCCTCAGACGGTCGGACTATATACTTTGGCCGGACTATTGGACTATGAAGATACAAGATTGAAGACTTCGTCCCGTGTCCGGGTGGGACTCTCCTTTGCGTGGAAGGCAAGCTTGGCAATTCGGATATGTAGATCTCCTCCCTTGTAACCGATTCTGTGTAACCCTAGCCCCCTCCGGTGTCTATATAAACCGGTTAGTCCGTAGGTCAAGAACAATCATAATCATAGGCTAGCTTCTAGGGTTTAGCCTCTACGATCTCGTGGTAGATCAACTCTTGTAATACTCATATCATCAAGATCAATCAAGCAGGAAGTAGGGTATTACCTCCATCGAGAGGGCCCGAACCTGGGTAAGCACTGTGTCCCCCGCCTCCTGTTACCATCCTCCTTAGACGCACAGTTCGGGACCCCCTACCTGAGATCCGCCGGTTTTGACACCGACAGAGGGAACTGACCTAGCGAAGAGGTTTGATCGTAGAATTACACTTTGCGGCAACGACAACCAGAGGCACAGTATACATGCGACTGATGGCTAGTACGACCCGCTGTCTTACCCCCTCTTCTATCTAAGGGGGGAGCTCGGTTGGCATCCCAAACTCCCTAAACATAATGTCCCTTGGGAGGTTTTAGAACAACCAGGTCAACATGATGATGATGAGGACACAGGTAGGCCTTATGTGTATTATGTTGTTCTAATAAATAGTATAATTCTCATATGAATCCTAATTTTCTTGTTACTCGTCCATTTGCACAGGGGAATAGCAGGTTATGTGTCTCCGTAAGAGACTACTATTGTTACAGGCTGCAGAAATGGCCTGCAATATTCAATCCCATACTATGTGGAGCACGATTGCTCCAACAATGGGGTGTCGACATGTACATCAAGATTGAGAGTTTTAGGCTGAAATGGTACAGGAAGAACCAGACAAAGATGCGTGCTGACCTATATAATGTAGTTGTTGATGCGATCACATTCGGAAAAGACGCGAGCAAGCGCTGTTGGGGTAAGGTTAGTACTTCGTGGAACGTACCCAGGTGGCCACCGCGGCATGAAGCAGAGGCACATGGATGCAATGGCAATTGTCCATACGTACGGGAAGCCTGACATCTTATTGAGACCTGCAACCCCACTTGGTAAGAAATATCGAATGAGTTGTTTTCTAGTCAGACAGTGCAAGACCAACCTGATCTTGTGGCTCGTGTGTTCCATGGAAAGCTAGAGGCTATGAATGAGATGTTATTCAAGAAGCATATCCTGGGTGTTGTTGTCGCATATGTATACGTAGTCGAGTTCCAAAAGAGGGGCCTCCCACACGCGCACTTTCTGTTGATCATGGATTCTGCATATAAGCTTGGCATTCAGGAGTAGTATGACCGGCTCATTTCCGCCGAGCTCCCAAACAAGAAGAAGTATCCCGAACTTTCACTACTACAGAATGTTGGTAATGCGACACAACAATCAGAGACCCTTCGACGAAACTGTGTGCGATGCAATAATCGCAAACGGTGATGTAAAAAAATTGTTAAAAAAGATGCAAAGCGTTTGTGATGACGGATCCATCAACCACAGTTCATAATTTAGTTGCGTGTGCATTGAGGGGCATATGGTTCAGTTCAATGAACTGTTTGCGACGAGGTAGAAGAACAGAAACGGGCATCCAAATGAAGGTGTGTGCGATATAAGGCATACGGCTCACTCGGATGAACTGTTTGTGATTAGGCGAAACAAAAGAAATGGTCAGCCAGATCAGGTGTATGCGATAGAGGGCAAACATTTCACTCAGATGAACTGTTTGCATTGAGCCAAGATAACAGAAATAGTTCAATTTAACAAGATGTGTGTGATAAGCGGCAAACAAGTCTGTGATAAGAAATGTGTGTGAAGACCGATAATAACATAGACGATTGCTGCTAGTAAGACATGTGTGTTGTGCGTTGGGATTGCATACAGAACAACAACACATATATATACACACTTATAAAAGACATTGTTGCATAACCAAATTAAACATCCAATTACATAGGTTGCTACTACACACATGACATTTCCACACACCAAAGTCAACTATATATTACATGCATAATTAATTAGGATAAACGATCATCTTATCATCATCTACTTGTGCTGCTTGCCGCTATTGCTTTGCTTGTGGCTTGATCTGGCCTCGTCAACTTCGGTAAAGAGGCACTTCCTCATGTCAACGATCCGCTCGTGCATCTCGTAGCATGTGTACACGCTCTTGACCGCGAACCTGAGGTTAGGTTCATCCAGTTGCCGCATCCAGGCCCCGTGCTAGGATAGAGGGCGTGTTCTGTTGGCATCCTGCTTCATTTTTTCATAGTATGGGACGATGATGGCCGACGCGAGTTCAACCAGGGAGTCCTTCGTGCTGCCCTAGACCCTCTAGTGCTCACGAATTTCAACAAGGTTCTTGCAGGCCAAGCCGTAACCCTAAGCGCTTTTACATCGTCGGTGGTTTCCACTGTAGTGAACTTGTAGTCGGTGCTGTTGACAAACCTGGCTAAATGGACGCAAGGCTCTGCGGCCATGCAGTAGTGGTAGATGAGGACATTATGGTGCACGCACAACTGGGAGATGGCAACCTTCTGATATATGTTGGGACGACCGCCGGTGTAGTGGAGGTAGATGCCGACCACCTTGTACTTGTCTCGAGCAAGCAACTGCTCAACGGTGTTGATGTAGTCGTCCACCACGGCCGGGTCGATGGTGTACACCGCCGAGAGATCCATCTCCCTCATGTGGGTCTCCACTTTATGCTCGCCAAACTCCATTGGAGCGCCGCTAGACATCCCCTCTCTATGTGTCGTCGTGGGCGTGCTTGTTGTGCCGTCGGGCGCGATTGAAAGGTTGAAGAGACTAAGGCTATAATGGCCACGAGAATTGAAGGGGAAGTCAGACGGCCTGGAATATCGGCACGCCCAGATGCCAGTTCTAATTTGCAGCGCGTAACTCCATCGTGCCACACGTAACTGCATCGTGGCGACGCGCGCATCGCATCCGCATGCTATGGGGCCCTCGACGTGATCGTGCGCAGGCCCAACCGCTGGCAGAGCGTGCGTAGAGGGACGCGAGCAGAGCACTCCGCGGTCGCCTCAACGGCGAGCAAGCCATATATATGCATATAGCAGTTTAACACGCAAGGAAAAGTTGTCCACAAGCCGAGCGCGTGGAGGTACGTGAGCAGAGTGCGCCGTGGCGCCTAACGGCGAGCAGAGCACGCCGTGGGACGCGAGCAAAGGCCGACACGATGATACGTGGTAAAATAAGACGAACTGTGCGAGCGATGTCGAAGACATCAAGCACGAATCAGATTAGAGTTGCGTGTGTGATACGTGGCATACAGTTGATCCACCCGAGCTGTTTGTGAAGGAATAAACCATGTGTGTTGTGGGAAAATGCTTGCTGGTATAAAACCGTCTGCGATTGATGAATTCATGATCGACGAGTTCCCTAGTGTGGTCCGTGTGCGATGTGATATTCTCTATCTACATAACATCAACATATATATTTATAAGAACAACATTGCATGACCAAATTAAGCATACAATTACATAAGTGACTACACACATAACATTACCACACACCAAAGTCAGCAATTACATGCATGCTAAACTAGGAGAAATGAGCATCTAATCATCTACATCTTGTTGCAACGACGTTCTCTGCTTCTGGCTGGATCCCTGGTCGTGAATGGTTAATAAAATCTAAGTCTATTGGATATTAAGGTCAAAATAGTACTACCAATCTATGAGTCTCATACGATGCCATTTCAACGATTGTACCACAAAAGCCTGAAATATTACAAGGTTAAAGTTCCAGAGGTACATGGCTCAAATTTGAAGATTAAAAGGTTCAAACTGATATTAGAAATGAAATTCAGCTCATTCAGCTGCAAACGCCCGTGGTTATCAGCTGGACATGTATATAAGAGAGGTTCAAACTAAAACTAATAATAGTAAGGCCGGTTTCGAAACCTCGCCATTTCTGCAAAGGGATCAGCCACTGACAAGTCATGTATGGGGTTGACACAATGACTTCCAATTACTCTGTCATATGCACTTCCAATACGAAGTTTAGCTTTTTTGGAGCCTCTTTCATTCTGTAGTAGACACCGGCTCTGATCGACAAACCATTCATATTTCCTATTTAAATGCATGTTCAGCCTTATTACCTTCAGCACCCTTGCTCTGGCAACAAAGAACCTCGTGAATATAATCTCCAGTAAGGTCCCTCAGTAGGAGTTCAAAGTAATTTCTGAGAGATGCATATCCAGGCATTCGATGTGATTGTCATTATAAACATTATCCACCTCCGGTCCTATTATTACCTGTAAAAGAAGAGAACGTGTTAGTGCCTACATGCAGTTTTGAACACTACTACACGACTATTTGGTTTGCAGGATTTGTAAAATGCACCAATGTGCCATTTTCGTTCTGACATGATTAACATGGGCATTTGATTACAATCTAGAAAAATGTAGCCTTCTTCACAAGAGGTTGGAGTGGATGAAAAATTCCCTAAGGAAACTAGTACAGATGAATCCAAAGGAGAAATGCTTATGGATTGTAACCATATAAATCAAGCAACCAATATGGGGTGGGGGTGTATGTCCTGGAATCCTCCAAAATTCCTTCAGAAATCGTAGTACATTGTCATTGTAAACTTGGGAAAAGGTGCAAAAAATTGAACTCCCTTATGGTTAACATTTAACAAGAAAGGAACATCGCCTCGATATACAACTTCTTCAGGCACAGAAAGCATCTCAGGAAACTAACAACTTTGTCCAGGTTGGGGACAGTAGATTCTAGTGCCAAGACCTTCACTGTGCGCAGAATCTGGGTGAAGCTTTTCTAGATGACAGACGAACATACATCTTCAAAACTAGAAATAATGTTGATATCAAGAAGGAGAGGTAGAAGGCGACTGTTGTACCTAAAAGTAGAAGTATTTGATAGACGAGTAGCCCACCACTATCAATTTTGACACAGAAATGACATTGATTCTTGTTGGACCTTGTTGATCAACTACAAGTAATCTGTCAAGTGAAGGTGTGTCCTCAATGACCATATTGTGGTCCACCTTTTGTGATCTCTTGTTGCAGCACCAGCAACACACATAAATAGTCCGGAGAGTCCTGGAGGTGATGTGGAAGCTACTCGACAAATTCATCGCCTGAAGACGAACGAACTTGAGTGCAGTACAGCCGCGGAGCAGGCGATCTATGTCATCCTTTGGGATGCAGACGACGACGAGCTCGAGGTGCTTCAGTCATGGTAGAAAAAGAGTGGGCGCACTTGGCGAGGCACAGCGTGGGAGTGAAGCAGAGCACGGATGTTGGTAGCGAGTGCATATGCCCATCATTAAAACTGAGCTCCTTGAGCTGATCTAGGGCGAGGGATCAGAACCACTCGTCATGATTGGCTCGGTCCTTGCCATTGGAACAGAACTTGCCCGTGATAAGGCCTCTGATTGGGCCATGGTGACTGCCGAGGATCTGGAAGAACGCATCCAACCTTTTGCGATAGCCATGGCAGAGCTCGTGGGTGTCGAGGAGGTCGAGAGGGGCGGTGAGCCATAGGGGGGACCACCGTCGGGAAAGGGCGGTTGTCCTCGCCGCATATTTGATTGGGAGGAGGGATATGATGACTGTCAACATATCATCGGGGAGGCTGCTGATGAAGTCTAGGCCTGCTGAAGTCTCTTGCGGTTCTTTCTCGACCCACCTCTGCTTGTTGGCAGCCTCGTTCTCCACGTTGTCAGCGGTGACAGAAACCTCTGTCTCAATATTCACGCCGTGCTCCGGTGCTTCAGCAGCCCCGGCGTCGCCACTCCCTCCGATGGGGTGCCCCAGCGACATCCTAATACACTGACGGCTTTGAGGACTAAGAGCGGCGTCGACGATGCGGGTGGAGAGAGAGGATTGTGTGTGTGGCGAGGATGGGGGGTGCAGCCGCTTGGGCGCGCCATTAGTACGGACCAGTGGGAGCAAGGTGGGCGGCGGTCAAAGGCTGTCTCGCTTCCCGGTGAGCCTGCGCGGCGGACTTCTGGTATTCCTATACCATCATTTCATGGAGCGAGGCGGGCGGCGGTCAAAATTAAATTCTCAAGATCTGGCTACAAATTATTAGCACGCACGCTAACCCTAGTTGGATTATTAGCAAAAAAAATCATTTGTACAAAACAAACAATTAATCACTAACCATAGATACCATTCAAACAATCAATGCACTACACGGATCTAACGAATCTTACTCTTATTTCATGGACTGGGTGAACATAACCAAGGGTTTCTATTCCCAACAAAGGGGGGGGGCTAACCGGTTTTTCCATCGGAGTCGGAGTCATTGCCGGAGTAGTCGTGGACGGGGTGTGCGGCCGCCTGTTATGACCAGCGGATCGGGTGCGCCATTAATATGGAGCAGTGGGAGCGAGGTGGGCGGCGGTCAAAGGGCTGGCTCGCCTCCCGGTGAGCCTGTGCGGCGGACTACTTGCACGCCTACCATCATTTCACACAGCTACTAGCATGCCCCATGATGAGTGCGTAGCGAACATGCGCATGCCTCGGCCTCCCGATCTACCTGCTAGCATGCGTCTCGTCAACTCATGCATGCTCGTACGACACACGGGGCGCGTGCGCGGCACATATTATATTGATTTTCCCTTTTTGATGATTAATTCTGCCGCTTTATTGATTAACCGAAGCACAACACTTACATTGTTCACTGGTGCGCGTCGGTCCTAAACAAACGGTTTTTAACCCCTTTCCACGACGGCATTTGGAACCGTCGCCAAGTGAGTTTGTGCGACAGGGTGTCCTTCCCACACGACCCAGAAATCGTCGGGGAAAGGCCCTCCTGGGACCCAGGCTGGGGCCATGCGCGATCGGGTGAGGCATCGAAACCCAATCATTTTCGTAGGTATGTACATCCCACACGGTAATCCAAGAAAATCATTTCCATAGGTATGTACATCCCACACGGGTAATCCGAGAAAATCATTTCCGTAGGTATGTACATCCCACACGGTGAATCCCAGAAAAACATTTCCATTCGTATGTATATCACACACAGTCAATCCAAGGAATACGTTTCCGTTTTTATGTACATCCCACATAGTCAATCCAGGGAAAACATTTTCATTCGGATATACATCCCACACGATTTTATGTATACGCTCGTGTGTGAAAGGTGTAACTATCACACACGCTCTGCCTTGGTTAACTATTTGCTTTCATTAACTACATCACAGATGATTTGATGTAGAAAACTGTGTGGCATTGGGCTATCCATCACAAGCACTTTTACTGCCAGAACCACAAAGTTCCATGACCGTCTGTTCTCTTTTTATTTTTGCCTGTAATTTATTATTCTAATTGGAAATTTTGAAATATGAAACGTGCAATTCAAATTCTGAGCACAATGGTTCAACAACGAATCCATAAATAAAATTGCCAGTACAATATGTTCAGTAATTACAGGATTAGGCAGCAATTAACTATGATGAACCACAGTATTTAAAGGCGGTAAAGGTGAAGAGACAAGTGTAAATCATTTTGACTGCTGACGGTGTTGAAGAAGCGGAATGCCCATAATGTGCCTTCCTACATGCCATAGGCACGAACCACTTTTGTCCAACCCCTTGTGACGATCGCCCGCCCATCCTTCACCGCCTTCAGGAAGACTTCTAGAGCATTCACTACAAAAAAAACACTTCCGTGATGATACGTGTTTGTCACAGTAGGTCGCTTTTTTTGTCATGCGTGTACATCCATGACAAATTTATGATAGAATCAAGATAGTCATACCTGTGTTGTCGTAGAAGTGTTCCATGACATTACCAAAATTATCATCACGGAAGTGTCCACTTCCATGACGATAAATCGCGCGTCACAGAAGTGCTTTCGTCAAGGGTGACCGACACGTGGCATCCACCATAACGGAACGTCGTTAAGCTATCGGGTCGGGTTTTGGATCCGATAACCCGTTAACAGCCCCGACCAATGGGGATTTTCCACGTGTAAAATCATCATTGGCTGGAGGAAACACGTGTCGGCTCATCGTTGGGACAGATGTCAACCACTCATTGGACGGAAGGCGCCTATGATACGTCGACACGTGGCACGCCCCAACAGAGGCCCATTCCCGTGAAAAGGCCGGCCCGTTTGACTTGGTCAAAAGCTGGCGGGCCGGCCCATGGAAAGCCTGTTAATGGCCTATTCGAATATAGCCCATTTACAGCCCGCTAACCCAAGGCCCGTTACACCCTATCCGAATTAGGCCCAGTAGCGTCATCTGGGACATCCAATATGATTCCAGCCCGTTTTCACTTCTAGCCCATGTATGGCCCATGACGTCTTTCGGCCCATATGAGTCCCTATATAACTCTTGGCCTACTAACGGCCTGTGGTGAAACTGGCCTGTAATGAACAATGTATCACTTTACACCCATTAACGGCCCGTGGTGAAACTGACCCGTAATGAACAGTGTATCACTTTATACCCATTAACGGCCCGTTATTCCGTTGGGCCGTTTCCAGCCCATGTTATCTTTTGGCCTTCTCAGAGCCCATTTATTCTTGGGCTCATTTCCAGCATTCGTTTACTTACGACCCGTTGCTGTCATTTTCTGCTTGTGGGCCAAATTCAGCCCGTGGTTACAGTCGGCCCGTTTGTGGTCCGTTAATACGTTGGGCCGATTTCATAGCATCATCAAATACGACCTATTAACGATGGCCCGTTCTGGTTGGCCCATGAACGGACGATTCCAACTCTAGCCCATTTACGGCCATAATGCGGTCTGTTTGGCCCATGTTTGGCCAATCGATTATACGGCCCGTATAAGGCCCATTAATAATACGGCCCGCAGAAGGCCCATTGTTTCTACGGCCCGTAGAAGGCCCATTGTTTCTACGGCCCGTAGAAGGCCCACTGTTTCTACGGCCAGTAGGAGGCCCAGTGTCACTACAGTAAATATTAGCCCATGGTTATTGTGGCCTAGTTTTAAAAAATAGGTTATTGCAGCCACTAGCTAACCGCGGAAAAAGAACTGCAATGACTACAAGCAAACAAATAAACAAGACAACAAGGAAATAAATAAGCAAGCAACTAACGCTATGGTATCACGGCTATTACACATATTACATCCACTGGGCATCAAAGTTCGCCACCAGTGCAAATATGGGGAACAAAGCAGCATATCATATACACTGGTTGTCAAAGTTGGCGACCAGCACAAATAAACGCCGCAGCAAAACAAATCCAGAACTGAAACCACTTTAGAAGATCTCAAGAAACAATATCCTGTGTACCCATAATGCTGGCAAGATGCTTAGCAAGCTTATTAACTTTCTCTTGTTTGGCGCTTAAATCCTCCAGCGTTTGCTGTCGCACCAGAAAATATGCATATGAATTCTGCAGGGACTTCCTCAGTCCTTCAGCTTCCTGTCGCAGCACATCTGATCGATGTCTTTCAACTTGAAGCTGAGACTCAAAAAGACGAACTGATTCATGCAGCGAGTTCGAAGAGCTTGTGCAAGCAGTAGTGGCCAGTAACTCGAACACTACATCAAGACAGGACTTTTGGGTTCCCTCACTGTTGTCAAGATAGTTTTTATCAGCTTTCTTGGAGATCAACAGGGATGTCTCACTATCTTGAACCTTATTTGCATTACTTCCTTTACCATTGGATAACACGGTACTGTTCTCCAATATTTTTTCCGCATTCTAAAAGAGAAACAAGCAGACACATCACATGTTTACCATGTTGTATATGAAACTCATTTTGGTAAATGAGTTCAGTAGTAAAGTGGACAGGATAACAACATGAAACAAACATATATCTATGTACCATGGTCACTTTATGGTCTATATCATTCTAGTTTTTGTTGCCAAATCAAGATAGAGACACAGTTCAAATAATATTTGTTCAAGACAAAGCAGAATGGACAGAATATAAGTGTGGGTAACTATAGAGCAATAACAACACTTGTAATGTGCATGACATGAGAACATAATTGTTTATTCAATTGAAACTGAAATCAACATAGAGCAGGTTACAACAGCAAACCAGTTAAAGAAACGGGTTTAAAACATACCTGTTGCACCATTGGAGTTTCAATTCCATCCTTCAAATTTGAAAATAGTTTGTATGAGTAAATACAGTCATGCAAGAGCAAAGGAGTATGAACCATAGCTATAGAACCTGACCTGAGAAGAAATCTTCTTCTCCTTTAAGCGTTGAGTTGGGATTCGGAGTGGTGGTCCTCGTGCTTTGGGCACTGCAGTTCCCTTACTAACTGCTCGTGTTTGGGTGCTCTGTGGTGGAGACAGTGCTGTGTCAACTGGAACTGGGTTACTATCTGCCGGGGTTGGGGCTAGAAGGGGGTAGCTGGTTCTCTGTCCAACTGGGTAGGGGTACAATCTGTGGGAGTCTGGGTTATGTGTGGTGGATCTGGTCCTTGGGCAATTACAACCGTGGTTCTATCTGCATCAACTGGTAGCACGGTCTTTTCTGAAGACCGTGCTGTTACTCCCTTAGATATTGCCATCATGCTCTCCAATTCAAATGGCTGATAAACAAGAAAAGTAATTGAAAGTATAGACATTGTATGATAGACAGGTGCAATGTGATGAGGACATGACTACCTTGGATACGAACAAAAATATTGCATACATGCATATTTGTCAGGTGATTTCTAGTGTCAACTATTCAATAATCTATTTATATTATCCAGAACAAAAATACTTCACACACTTTTGTGTTTTGTCTAATTGCAGGTGTATGGAACATTTGTACAATCCACATATGAAGATAGGGGAAAAGGAGAAGTTTAAGTTCTGTTCAAAAAGTCCTCTCACGTCACTTTTGGGCCAAGAGAAGATAGAGTCCAAGTCTCTCACGTTCTGGATTCAGATTCGGACTGCACAGACATACCTGACTCAAAACGCCAAGAACTTTTTCATACGGACTCCGAATTGGGTGATTCTTTTTTTGTTGGAAAGTAGATTTCATCCTCTTTCCAAACCAATTGGAATCACCTTTAAATTCGCCCGGAGCATTGAGATATGGACGAAACAATCTGACGCTGCAGCAGAATCCGAGTCAAACAACAAGTCCAAAGGTGTTGCATCACCTCCACTTGGGCCCATGAGCCTTGTACAACCTAGGGTTGCTTTTAGGCTGCCTTGGGACGTCCTCCCGCCTCCTTGGCCGCCACCCCTTGTTCCTATATAAGTAGATCCATCTAATAGCTTTTTCCTTGGGATTTGTTTAGTTAAAAGTTAGCCATTGCAACTTCGTGTACTTCGTTTGTGTCCAACGACCAGACCAAGACCGCTTCTGGATCCCCACCTTTATCAATACTTCATATATATTCGCAATATTCAGATTGCTTTATCATATTCTTGCTTGTTCTTCGATTGCATGCAGGAATAGACCTTCGTGGTCAGGTTGATCGTGCTCCGGCATGGTCAATAACCTCTCGAAGTTGGTTTAGCGATTGCTAAGGCGCAACGTCGTGCACGTTTGTAGTCGGATCATCAAAGTCGACTCCACCAAATCGATAGTTATCATCTCATCGAAAGATCGGGACACCCCCGCCTCTATCAAGTGGTATCAGTTTTCAGGTTGCTCGGTGAGAATTTCCAGTTTTTCCAAGATTAGATTTATTTTCTTACCTATTGTCCAAGAAAAGCCACACAAAAAAGTTAGATCTATTCATCCTTTATCCAAGCCAGTCTGAGCCTTTGCAATTTTCTTTTCATTGCTTGCATAGTTGAATTATCGGTTGCATCGTCGTGTCGAGTTGCTGGTCTTAGTGTCTAGTTCGTTTAGAGTTTCGAGTTCTGTTCACAGTTTGTCACGCCACCGCCGCACCATCTTCATTGTCGTTGCCATATACCACCACCGCGTCATTATTGCATCCGCTGTCCACCATCGCCATCCATCAATTTCCACCACGTACTCCCCATCATTCATTGTCATAATCATACTTGAGGTCGTTCGCGTCATCACTAGATCCAATCTGCATCTTATCTAGCTTGTTTGTGAAAAAAAAGAGAAAGAAAAAAAGAAAAAAAGTGAGAGAAAAAAAGAAAAAAAGAGGAAAAAAAGTGAAAAAAAATCCGTGAAAAAAGAAAAAAAAAGATATTCAGAGTGTGCTCCGCCTTTGTTACGCGTCGCATCGTGATTTTTTTAGTGTTCTAGGCTCGTGTCTCTAGCACGGTCTAGCCTAGGACCAGCACAGTACCGTCGTTGAGCGTTTATTCAACATTGCACCTCTGAATTGATTATTGCTAATATTTTGCTACCATATATAGCTAACCCAGCTCCACATATTTCTACACCGTGTATACGTACGTTCTCCTGGCAATCGCTTTACACAATCTTCAGAGTTATTTGACACCGCTGGTTGCCTGTCACCACCAGCTGCTTGGTAAGAACTTGTAAGATATTGATATTTGCTTTACTGTGAGCACTTTACAACCACATCCTAGTAGTTCATAGGAGCATTATTCTCGAATTTTGTTTCTTGTTTCTACTAATCATGACAGGTTCCGGAGATAGAAGTTCTTGGACGATGGACACATCTTCACCATCACGAGAGTTGGGACAACACACACAACCACATGGTCAGGTTATCTCTTTACCGTCATTTGAGGGTAGATTTAATCCTGCTATTTATCTAGCTTGGGAGCTTGAAGTAGAACAAGTTTTTAGTCACCATGACTTTTCTGAACTTGAGCGAGTATGAGCTGTCACTAGAGCATTTACTGGTTTTGCTTCTGTTTGGTGGAGTGTGCATTGTAAGAAAAACATTGATAACCAACCCACAACTTGGAAAGATTTGAAAAATGAAATGAGACAACAATTTTTCCCTCCTTAGTATCGTCGTGAATTGCTTCGCAAATTTAAAAATTTTAAACAAGGCAACAACACTGTTCATGCTTACTACCAAGAGTTCAAATCTTATATGCATCATTGTGACATAGAAGAATCTGAGGATGATACAATGAATTGATTTTTTGGTGGTTTGAACCATGATATTCAGGCACGATTTCAGTATATTCCTTGTTGCATTACTGGTATGTATGTTCGTGCTTGTACCTTTGAGAGACACTTACAGGAGGACGCATTGGGTGACTACAACAACAACTATTCCAGTTCATGCTCACCACCACCGCTTGATTCCTCCACCGTTGCACCTACTAGAGCAGCCACACCTCAGATTGTGAGCGCGACATCATCTCAAGAGTATGGTACATTGCCATCATCCGTACCTACATCAGCTACATCTTTGCGAGAAGGTAGCTGTAAAGATATTGATGATATAACTTCACATGAGAATGATGCATGCCTAGTTAACTTGAATACATCATGTGTTGAGTTACCTGTTGATTTGAGCGCATCACCTATTTTAGAGAATCATGTTACTGTCATGAATGCGTCATGTGATCAAACAACTGAAATACCAAAAAATTTGAGTGCACCCAACGAATTAACTGTTGATGCAAAAGAACCAATGTTTACTCATTTTGATATGTCCTCTAATCTTGGTGATGATTCTGTGTCAAATGACTTATTGCGTGTTTGCTTATTTAAGCATGTTGTAGCATGTAAATTTGATGCAATTAAGGTTTATTCACCAATTTTGGGATGGTTTAATGTTGAACTTTGTCAATCTTCTGATATGAATAAGAGTATCACTTATATGTGCAAACTGAGTTGCAATATTTTCATGCCTTCTACTTCTTGTGATAATATTTTGGCTTCATATTTTATGAACTTTGAAAGTTACTCATGTATACATGTGTCATATGTGCAAAAACTAAGGGAAATAAAAATGGATGACATATACATATACAACATGTACACCTTGTCTCTTTTGTTAGCCACATTTCAGATTAAGCAACTCCGAGGACGACATTATTTTCAAGAAGGGGTGGATGATGAGGACATGACTACCTTGGATACGACCAAAAATATTGCATACATGCATATTTGTCAGGTGATTTCTATTGTCAACTATTCAATAATCTATTTATATTATCCAGAACAAAAATACTTTACACACTTTTGTGTTTTGTCTAATTGCAGGTGTATGGAACATTTGTACAATCCACATATGAAGATAGGGGAAAAGGAGAAGTTTAAGTTCTGTTCAAAAAGTCCTCTCACGTCACTTTTGGGCCAAGAGAAGATAGAGTCCAAGTCTGTCACATTCTGGATTCAGATTCGGACTACACAGACATACCTGACTCAAAACGCCAAGAACTTTTTCATACGGACTCCGAATTGGGTGATTCTTTTTTTGTTGGAAAGTAGATTTCATCCTCTTTCCAAACCAATTGGAATCAGCTTTAAATTCGTCCGGAGCGTTGAGATATGGACGAAACAATCTGACGTTGCAGCAGAATCCGAGTCAAACAACAAGTCCAAAGGTGTTGCATCACCTCCACTTGGGCCCATGAGCCTTGTACGACCTAGGGTTGGTTTTAGGCTGCCTTGGGACGTCCTCCCACCTCCTTGGCCGCCATCCCTTGTTCCTATATAAGTAGATCTATCCGATAGCTTTTCCCTTGGGATTTGTTTAGTTAAAAGTTAGCCATTGCAACTTCGTGTACTTCGTTTGTGTCCAACGACCAGACCAAGACCGCTTCTGGATCCCCACCTTTATCAATACTTCATATATATTCGCAATATTCAGATTGCTTTATCATATTCTTGCTTGTTCTTCGATTGCGTGCAGGAATAGACCTTCGTGGTCAGGTTGATCGTGCTCCGGCGTGGTCAATAACCTCTCGAAGTTGGTTTAGCGATTGCTAAGGCGCAACATCGTGCACGTTTGTAGTCAGATCGTCAAAGTCGACTCCACCAAATCGATAGTTATCATCTCATCGAAACATCGGGACACCCCCGCCTCTATCACAATGGATAGTGGGGAATAAAAGAGGGCATGAAATAATTCATATTTATGTTGTCTAACCAAACAGGATATCATGACACAATTTCACATATATGACGGCTAACTAAACAGGATAGCATGACACAATTTCACATTATGATGGCTAACTAAAAAAGATGGAAAGACATAGTTCAAAATATGAGACTATGTAAACAGGATGACATGACATAACTATATAATGTGTTTATTAAATAGGTTGGCATGCCATAATTCACATACATTCACGGATAGAATGCCATAATTCAAAATATGATGACTGTAAACACTAAACAGGATGAGATGATATAACTATATGATGTTTTTATTAAATGGGTTGCCATGCCATAATTCAGATAGATGATGTGTATGTACTATGTAAACATGATGGCATGATATAATTCAAATATACGATTTATATAGTAAGCAAGTAAGCAGATGGCAATCCATATATGATGTAAAAACTAAGCAATGCAAGACAACATGCATGACATGGGTAATATAACCCTGCCAAGTTTGAGCATAGACCTCAGGGGGAAAATAGGAATGGTCATTAGTCTCTGAATCCTCCTCTGAGGAGCTCTCTGTAACCAGCAAGATGTCTGCTTCAGCAGGTAGCATTGTCTGCTCTGAATACCTTGTTTTCACTCCAGATACTTCCATCACCGCTTCAAATGGCTGATGCACAGGAAGAGTAGTTGAATATACAAACGTTGTCGACAAATGGAACACGTAATACAAAAAAATGATAGCATGATATAATTCACATACATGATGATTGGCTAAACAATATGGCATTGCATAATTCACATATATAATGCCTTTGCAACAAGATAGCATTGTATAATTCACATATATAATGTCTTGCAACAAGATGGCAATGCATAATTCACATATATGGTAATTAGACACTGAACAGGTGGCATTCACACAAAGCATGTCTAAACTAATCAAATGACATAGCAATGCGAGACACCATACGCATGATATGAGCAACATAACCCTGCCAAGTTAGAGCATACACCTCGGGGGGGGGGGATAGGACAGGTCATCTGTCTTTGAATCCTCCTCTGAGGAGCTATCCGTAACCAGCGAGATATGCGCTTCGTCAGATAGCATAGTCTGCTCTGAAGACGTTGTTTTCACTCCAGAATTTGCCATCACCGTGTCAAATAGCTGATGCACACGAAGAGCAGTTGAATGTAATAAAATTGTTGACAAATGTAATATGTAACGAAAAAAAGGATGGCCTAATATAATTTACATATAAGATGACTGGCTAAGCAGGATGGCATTGCAAAATTCACATATATGATGCCTGGCTAAACAAGATGGCGTTGCATAATTCACATAAATGATGAATAAACTAAACAGATGGCATTCACACAAAGGATGTCTAAACTAAGGAGATGACATATTTGATATATAAAGTAAGCAATGCAAGACACCATATGCATGATATAACCAACATAAGCATGCCAAGTTAGAGCGAAGACCTCAGGGGGTAAATAGGAGTTGTCTTCTCCTTCTGAATCCCCCTCAGAACATATATCTTCCTCTCGATTACAATCCGAAATGCGTGGAGGGGGGCTACCTTTGCGCCTACCATGGAGCGACGTCTGCATGAAATTTTATTGCCACGCAAGGCTCGTCTCTTTTGCTCTACATGTTCAGTTCCATTGTTTACAATAACTGTCATGTATAGGAATAAAACATAGTGAGATTATGTAAGGAGTGCATGCAGAAATCCAGAGTGATGGTAGCAACTTGTGGATAGACCCAAAACCAATAATAGCAGACACATAATGGCTTCAGTTAAAAAATACAGATAATGGCTTCTTTACTGTTTGTTTCCCACCCAACATGAAACTCATAGTAGACACCGGAGATTAACCAGATAGTAGATAGATACTATTGATAGCGGCCCCGATATGTACCCCACAACCATTTAAAAACTCAAGTTTGACCATTAGTTTGGAGCTGACTCAGAGTCTAATCGGTGAACAGGACGATAAAGTAGCATGTAATATTTAGCGATGCATAACGTAAGCAGACACGAAAGAGTGCGACCTCTCTTGCGAACCCGTGTAGTCCTCGAGGTCATCTGCTCGGTTGATGATGGTAGTGCAGTTTTCATGGCTGCCAGCGGCGGGGAAGAAGATCCGAGGCGGCGAAAGACAGTCTGGAGGCCGGATCCCTGCCGTGCTGGACCCTTTTGTCGTTGGAGCAGCTGAGCTGGGGTGGACGACGGCGCAGCAGGAGCGGGACAAACCAGGCAAGGTTTTCTTTGACAACTATCTGTAAGAGAAGTAGTTCTGTAAGGGCTCGTTTGAATTGGAGGATTCCAACAATGCAGGGATAGGAAATAGACATGAATAGGATAGGAATGCACGTGCAAAACAGACAATTTAAAAACACAGGATTTCTGCCAATCTGGGTGTTTGATTCACAACAATTGGAAGATCACGTGATGCAAAGAAGCATGGTGAGATTAAGTCAAACCACAAGAAAATGTACGGTTATAATGCTATTATGCTACTATCTCTTAGTCTTGTGCTTCATGAATAGGAATTTGAAAAGGAGGACAAGTGAAAATTAAAATTCCTACGTTTTTTCTTTCAAGGAGACACTAAAGGAACAAATCCGTGTGCTCAGTGGACAATATATATAATATGTAGTGTAAAAAAGAGATGCAACAAGTGTACAACCTCTTTGGCGAAGCCATGTCGATCTCAACGTGATTGGGTGGGCCGGGATGCTCCGGCTGACTTGGCTATCGGAGGAAGGGAAGAAGATCTTAGGTGTCTGGAGATGGAGCCCGAGGTACTGCTCCGCTGTGATGGAGGGTTTCGTCGTTGGAGCAGCTCCGGTGAGTTGTACGACGCCGAGGCTGAAGCAGGACAAGAGAGACAACGAACAACGTTAACCTGAGTGGAATTCTAATAGCATCTCCAATACATGACGTAAAATACATAACCACAAAGTGATAGATGTAAATACATCAGCCGCTCACCTCTGAACTTAACTGTCAAAACAGAATTTAACTGTCGAAACTGAACTTAACTGTCGAAACTGACCTTAACTGTCAAAACTGAATTTTGCTTTCGAAACTGAATTTTGCTGTGGAAACTCAACACACTAGCAAGGTGAGGCTACACGTCGGTCGATTGACTTTTTCATCTCTAGTCAGTTGATTTTGCAGCCGTTGGATACGAAATCAAGGGCCTGCGGTTCATCTTCAAGCTCCACCCCCTGAGCCGGCCAAACAGCAGTCCCCCACCGCCCGCGGCCGGCGGTGCGCCGCCCCGTCCGCCCCGAAAACACTCCCCACCGCCGGTCCGCCGCTGCCCGGCCATCCCTCTAGCCCCCCCCCCCCGTGCCGAGCTTTTTCTCCGGTGATCCCCACGCCAGCGCCCCGCCAACGCCCCGCCACCTCCGGCGACCACCGCCCCCTTCCAGAACCCTAAGATAGACAGTGGTGTACCTCTCCGGCGAGCCCCCCTCCCCGCTGCGGCTGGTTCTTCCTTCACCCCGGCGGCATCGGAGTGAAGTGTAGCTAAATCGGAGCAGCATCGCAAGCAAGAGCAAGAGCAAGAGCGAGAGCAACAGCGCGAGCAAGAGCAATAGCAAGAGCAGACCAGGCAGGGGACCGAGAGCTAGAGGAGAGCAGCAGCGCGAGCGAGAGCTAAAGCAGCAGCAGGTCCTACTGATGTGGATGTCGCCACCGAGGGAGCGACACCGTGGAGGAAGTGGCCGACGACGCCGCCGTGGATGGAGCCGCGCCGTGTCAGCTCGGGACTGAGCGCTGGCAACACCGTGGGATCGAATCAAGAAGAAAATGCGGCGATTAGTGTACAACCTCTTTGGTGGCGCCGATTAGGCCGGAGCTTCATCCGAGGAAGCGATGATGATGATGCTCTTCCGGTGGTGCAGGTGAAGACGGCGGTGTGGGAATGGAGGTGGCGCGAAAGACGAGGGGAACATCGGGGCAGCTCCTTGGAGGTGGAGGACGGGGTGGCTGAACCGGCGGGACGATGAGATCGACGACGGATCCTCATCCGGTACGGTGGATGAAGGACGTCGAGGTGTTGCTGTGGACAACGACGTCGGGGAACAGGCTCCGGCTGGGTGGCGGACGGAGCAGGGTGTGGGGTTTCGACGCGGGTTTTCGCGGCCTCGGTGTACGAATGGGTGGGCGGATGGGATGGTAGTGGGGAACCATGTGATGTAGGGTGGAACCCTAGATGGCCGATCTTTCACGAAAGGAGCGGGATCCCTCGAAGAACACGACGAACACGGGGAAGAACGGAGAGAAAACACAAGGGGAAACACTCAAGAACAAGTTCAATCACACATCCACTAGACAATCAAACACACAAGATCCACCAGGTACATGAACAACAAAGGGAAAGATACAAGGTAGCGTTCATCCCAATCCTTGGAGGAGTTGAGGTCTTGATATCCCGGAGGATCTTCTCACATGCTCACATGGAGGTCTTGAATCCAAGGTGGATCTTCTCCGTAGAGGGGCCGCGGTCACTCTCGAAGAGACGATCCGGTATGGATGAGCAAAGCTCTATCTCTAATGAGCTACTACTTTGCTACCTTAGCTAGAATGAGGTGGGGGAGTATATATAGTCTACATCCACGAAGGGGTAAGTGAGAGGGGGGATACAAGGCCAAAGGCCCGCGGCTGCGCACAGGCAGAGCGGTAGTACCGCTTGGGAGGGCGGTAGTACCGCTTGCAAGCGGTAGTGCCGCTTGGACCGGGCGGTAGTACCGGACCCGGGTCGCTCGAGCACAGGAGTTTGTCGGGTTGAGCGGCAGTAGAGCGGAAGTTCGGCGGTAGTGCCGCTCGGGGGCCTCTAGCGGTAGTACCGCTTGGTGTGGGCGGTAGTACCGCTCGTCCTGGGTCTTCTTCCTCCTTCTCTTCCATGCTTCCCTCGCGGATGGTGTAGTTGTTCCTTGGCGCTTGCACTCCTCCTCGTCGTCCGTAGTGTTCCGACAATACCTATGCATGCACACGAGTGGAGTGTCAAGTAGTATACCATCCTCGAAGGGGTCAAGTGAGCACGTGTAAAGGAGATGATTCACCTTTGTGTATGTGAAGTAGATGTTGCACGTGTCACTCGCCGAACGGACTCTTGACATGGTGATGTCCATAGGATGCTCCGCATCATCTCCCCTCCCTTGGGAAAGATCCGACCTCGGATCGAAAACCAAATCACCATGGGAAAGAGATGGCTTCGCCGTGTAGAAGTGGACGTTCACCAAGTACTTGTCATCTTGAAGCTCGAAATGTGCTCTCTCCAATGTCGCACCGTGTAGTGATTCCTTCAAAAGGAGCAAAAACAACAAACACTTGGAAAAACAAATGTGGTAAGCGTTAGTGCAAAACCAAGCATTCAAGTGGTGATTCACCCAACAAGTGTCGTCATCATGCAAAGCATATGGTTTGACAAATGATTGTGACATGGTATGTAAGCACATAAATTGAGCACAAGCAAATATGGCATGGGGACAATCATGTAAATGTGAGGTAGAGATGCAAATATGTTTGACAAGAGAATAGACATCTACCTCTAGTTCATAGCAAGCATTCACAAATTTCTCAATGAAAGGTCTATGGTAGGCATATGAATCATTCACAACACCAAATAAGATTAGATATCTACACACATGGGTCAAGTGCAAGGCAATCCAAGCATAACATGCATGGGGTGTGGTGAATATAGTGTGGCACTCAACACAATAGAAAGAGAAATTGTTTATCATGTGCGAGGCAATCAAGTCAAGCATGTAGCAATCAATGAGACATGGCATATGTGAAGGAATGACATTATTGCAACCAAACATGTGATAGGAGCAAGTAATCCAAGATTTGGATGCAACACACAAGGCATATATATCATGATGCATGGAATGGTTAAAATGACAAGTCGAAACAAGATTTCTAACAAGTGTGCAAGCAAGTGATCCAAGATGAACAATAAGTCTCATTGTGCAAGCAACACAAGTAGTATGATCCGCAATATCCATGCTCAAGAAAGATGTCACCTTGAAGGCGTGTCCTTGTGCATCCTTCACAATGCCGAAGCACAAGCAAGTGTGATGTAGAATCGTTGTGGTAGAAGGTGGTTCGCTCTCAAGAGCTCGAATGGTCAACTCACGTGACGTGGAAGTCGACACAAAGTCCAAGTATCCTACACATGCACACAACAAAGCAAAGAACGTATGTGCATGGTAGATAAACACATCATCCATCATGATGGTTTTCTTCTTTTGCACATAACCATTAGAAGCACAAGTGCATGAATAATATGATGCAACAATGGCTATATTCATGGCACGAGGTATATGGTGCAAAGAGGTAAGACAAGAATGCTTCACAAGGAATATGTCAAAATCTCCAATTATATGTGAGAATGCTATGGGGGCAAACTCATTATCAAGACTAAGGGCATTGTTGCACTCAATACATGGCAAATCATCTAGCATGAGAGAGGCAACACATGGAGATAAATGACAAGAAGCAATAACAATCATGTGCAAAGCATGGAAATAGTTGTCATCAACCGCATGAAGTGAGCAAGTATAAATCATTGGTGATACAACATAAGCAAGCATAGTAATCAAGTCGTGCAAGCTAGTGGAGCGAAGATGCAACACACTAGAGGAAATCATGGCAATCATGTCATGTGAGCAAAGAATAGACATAGGCAATGTACATGACATATTGCAAGCACGAACACAAAGCAAGATCATATCATCATAGGCATGGGGCACAAAGCAATCATGGCAATAACAAACAATATCTCCACCACGCTTGCAAATACACATACAAGTACTAGAATCAATCATCATGTGTAATGCAAAGCATGGGTCACAAATGCATGGCAAAGGCATAGGAATGGGCATATCATGCAAAGTGAACATGGCAAGATGGGCAAAGGATATATAATGGACAACAACCCATAACCATGTGAGGGCCAAGTAAAAGAAATGTGCGTAGTCCTTGCGCAAAGGGAATGGTGGTAAGGATAGTCCACGGGATCCCAAATCGTCGTTGCTCTCTAGAGCTCGTTTTGTCAACTCGTGGGATTGCGAGGTTGACAAGTATTCATGGGTACCTACACAAAAGAGACACAAACGAAAGAAATTGTGTGCATGGTAAATGTACACATCATCCATCGTGATGTGTATGTGCAAGTGAGTGTTAGCACAAGATAAGCATCGCTCAAAGAAATTTGATGCATGGTACAAGAACATGTCATCCATCATGAAAGAATAGTTATTGTGTATGACACGATGGGGATGCAAATTTATCATAGAAGTATATGGCACATCAATAGCATGTTTATTCATGGGAAGCATATTGTGCACACAAGTATTGGGATCATGCAATGGATAGGATGAAGCAAAATCTCCTAAAATGTATGAGGAAACTATGGGGGTCTCCTCATGAGCAATATTGGAAACATCATATGGAGAAAATGGACAACATCCAAAACAATGCATATCCGAAGCTAGATAGTCATGGCATGGCATATGAGATAAATGATGCAAAGGGAGCATATCAATATCATCACAAGAAAAACAAATGCCAATAACCATGGGCTTGTCATCTATGCCATAAGTGCAAATTGGGTTCATCTTAATGGCATATGCATAGTCACTATGAAGAGATTGCAAATATGACATATGATTGATCTCATGCATAGCATATGACAAGTCAAGCGGATTGTCAAACATGACGTGACCTAAAGAATTTTCACATGATATCCTATGAAGCATAGCATCACAACTAGGCAAATCAACATGCTCATCATCATATTCATCATAAATGGGCAAATTATCGCATGGGGAAATCATACTAGCATGAAGCATGGCAATAGGTTGATCAACATCATGCAAGCAATCATTGTTAAGATAGTCCACTAGTGGGACTAGAGCATCACCTTCACCTATGTTACCTTGTTCATTCCACTCAAGTGGTGTAGGTGAGGTGGGGAAGATCAAATGGTGGTCATCTTCATCTTGATGGAACCATGTGGGGGGTGCATCATATTCCACCATGGCCATCGTCTTGTCCAAAGGAAGGACGTAGTCGTCGCGAATCGGCGCGTCATCATATATGGGACCTAGCACCAAATGAGAAGACACAATAGAGGTAGAGGTTAAGTCGTTAGAAATCATAGTGGCCTCACTCTCTCTATGTGGTGGCTCACTCACTCCCTCAATGTCGGTGCACTCAATCTCATGTATGGTGGAGTCACTCATCTCACTCAAGTGGTGGGGGTTGTGGCTCTCCTCACATGGGAATTGGGGACACACATCACATATGTGGCTAGTGGTGAAGTCACTCTCACTCTCAATATGGTGGCACAAGTCACTCAACTCATTATACGTCGCCGTGGTCGAAGGGAAAGTCCCATGCTCAACCATCTCATAGTCGTCGCCATGGATGAAGGCCGAAGATGGCACATCATCGCTCTCGCCTCCTAAGATGGAAACATTATCCTTGCTCGCCACCAAGTCGCTCGCCTCCAAATCTTGGTCCTTGATGGTCTCCATAGTCGTACTCATCGCCGCACCATCTTGAAAAAAAGTCGAAGTAGACTCGGCATCGTCAATGCCACAAAGAGGGATGGCGGTGAAGTCGAACTTGGGAGCATCGTCTTGGAGCTCATCGGGCTTGGACATCTTGGTGGTACTAGCCTCATGCTCATCGTCTTGGAGTTTGGTCTTTGAGAAGTGTGCTTGGGGTGGAGAAACCTTGGCCTTCATGAGTTCTTGTTCCGCCTTGAGAGCACCAATGTAGTAGTCGTCGAGGGACTTGTAGTTCTGGAGGAAGATAGTCTTGGAGATGTCGTTGTTCAATCCCATCATGAAGTGGAACTTCATTGACATGGGGTCGTCCACGCCGGCACGTCGCAAGGCATGCTTCATCTCCTTGAAGTACTCGTCGATGGACTTGGATCCTTGGATGGTGTTCTCCAATTGGCGTAGAAGTTGTTCCGAGTAGGTTGGAGGCACAAACTCTCGCCGCAAAGCTCTCTTCGTCTTGGGCCAACTCATGTCGTAGCTCTCCGAAGGTGTATGAAACCACCATGTCGAGGCGTAGTCGTGGAAGTTTCTTGTGGCGCACTTCACTTGATCTTCGGGAGGAACTTGATGTAGCTTGAGGTAGTCGTCCATCAAACGCTCCCACTCGAGATACTCCTCGGGTTCTAGAGCCCCATAGAAAGGAATCTCATGGTCGGTGTCGAGGTCGTAGTAGCTCGTGGAGGTCGCGGACTTGAGCTTGGGGAGCTTCTCTTGAGCGTAGTCTTGAGGTGCTTGTTGGCGAAGATGTCGTATATCCGAAGGCAAAGATGCCTTGAAGTCGCTTGGCGAAGATGCCAAGGGAGATGGTGAAGTCGTTGAGCGGTTGTTGGTGTTGAGCTCTTGACCTTCACGTTCTTGGTGGTGATGGTGTCGATGCCGATGTGAGCTTGCCGGAGATGGTAGCTCGGAAGAATGTGCTCTTGAGCGTCTTCTCGAAGATGAGGAAGATCTCTTGTAGGCCTTGATGAGTGCTTTGATCTCCTCCATTTGAGCTTGCATCTTGGCGTCGGTGTAGTGGTTCTTGGCATCGAACTCATCGTTGTTGTAGACCGCGGGTGAAATGCCTTGCCTATCCATCACAAGACTCGAGTAGAGGTGAGTAGGAAATGAGATAAACAATACCAAGTTACCTTTTCCCAAAGTTGAGGATGTATCTCGTTTCACTCAATGTGAGATGAAAGAATAGTGGAATTGGTACCGGACTTGTTCACTCACACCTACAAACTAAAGCTTATGGTGTAGCTCGGTGAGGATAGTGGCACAAAAATTTAATGCAAAATGTTAGCAAGAGTCAATAATGTTGAAAGAGATTCACAAATTCGCAAGTGAAACAAGTAGACCAATAGCAAAGAATGGCACACGGAAACACACACACGGATAGATAAATGGGGTCGTGCAACCAAGGAATGAGCACAAAATGTGGAGTCCACGGAAAACGCTCGTGTTGCACAACTCAAGAGAGACGCTAGCACGATTGCTCTATAGGCGGATACGACACTTGTGCACAACCTATGATATGCAAAATGGATAAACTTCTATCCCAAATATGCTATGTATGTGTGGTTCCCGGTGTTTCTCTCAAGATTATCCAAAATGATTGGATATGACAATCTTATATGCAATGTGGTATGATGCTATGGCACTTGCTTACAAGCTCTTTGCTCTTTTGCTTAAAAGCTTATTATCTCTTTTTTTTTGTATGGCCACTTTGCGAAATGCACAAACCAAGATAGCAATTGTGTATATGCGGGAACAATCTTGTGACACAAGGGATGATAAGATACCAATATGATATGGTATGTATGCAATGTATGGTGTAGATCACTAATGTGCACAAGTAACGTTGCCGGCAATACTCAAATGGCTAGTCTCGATAGGTAAGTGACGCAAAATGGGCTAGGGGTTATCAATGCAATTGCAAGGGAATATACAATGGTGTCGTCGAGGTTACCGTCCGTTGCTATGATGAGTGGTGGTGTTCTTGATGTAGATACCAAGATGATGGAGACTCGTCCCTAAGTAGCCGAAACACCTTAGGAAACGGAAAAACCACAACTCAAAATCTCAAGGACAAAAGTCAAACGGTGGTAGCGAGAATGTGGTGGTGGTTGCGGAAGCTCAATGGGATTGCCTCAATGCAATGATGGGGTTTTGAGACACAATGCGGAAATCAAGGGTAAATCGGTGTACTATACACGGTGTCGGAGTTGGAAGCACGGTCCCTAAGTAGCCGAAACACCTTAGGAGACACAACTCACAACACAAACAAAATTGGGTTAGGTTGGGATGGCGGAAGTGTGTGTTGGGTAAGTCTATACGGAAGTTATGCTGGTGGTTGATGAAGAAGCAACCGTCCCTAAGTAGCCTAAACACCTTAGGAGACTCAAATCACAACTCAAACAACCTCAAATGTGATGGGGAATAAAATTGGTTAGGTTGCAGAAGTCAGTGGTGGTTATGCGGAGGATGTGGTGGAAGCCCTAGGCAAAGATGCCAAAGTTCCAAAAAATTTATGGAGTCAAAAGGTGGTGAAACCAAGATGAGGACCTCGGGCACGTCGATAGCTTCAAAACGAGCCAAAGAACACTCAAATCGGAGTTCGGAGTGAGAAGTTATGGACAAAACGGTGAAACTCGGAATGCTGAAACTGGCATGGGCGGTAGTACCGCTCGGGTGGGCGGTAGTACCGCTTGTAAGCGGTAGTACCGCTTGGGATGGGCGGTAGTACCGCTCGTGTCGGATTTTTTCGCAAAATCTGGCTCTGGGAGGGGCGGTAGTGCCGCTTGGAAGGGCGGTAGTACCGCTTGGAGGTGCTAAGCGGTAGTGCCGCTCGGATGGGCGGTAGTACCGCTCGTGACGGGATAATTCGCAAATCCGGATCGGGGCGCGATTTTGGGGCGGAAATGGATGATTTCGGGGTCAAAATTGGAGAGATTTCGTGGATGGAAAGTGGGGAAACTTGGGGAGATGCTAGATCCACTCGAAACCAAGCAAATCCATGGATCAAATCCAACAAAACATCATCAAACCAACAAATCACAAAAAAATTTGGGGCTATTTTTGGTGGGGAATTTTCGAATTTAGGACGAAATCAACAAAATCAAGCTAGAAAACAAAGAGAGGGGGCTCCGAAATCGTGATCAACGTGGCTCATGATACCAAGATGATGTAGGGTGGAACCCTAGATGGCCGATCTTTCACGAAAGGAGCGGGATCCCTCGAAGAACACGACGAACACGGGGAAGAACGGAGAGAAAACACAAGGGGAAACACTCAAGAACAAGTTCAATCACACATCCACTAGACAATCAAACACACAAGATCCACCAGGTACATGAACAACAAAGGGAAAGATACAAGGTAGCGTTCATCCCAATCCTTGGAGGAGTTGAGGTCTTGATATCCCGGAGGATCTTCTCACATGCTCACATGGAGGTCTTGAATCCAAGGTGGATCTTCTCCGTAGAGGGGCCGCGGTCACTCTCGAAGAGACGATCCGGTATGGATGAGCAAAGCTCTATCTCTAATGAGCTACTACTTTGCTACCTTAGCTAGAATGAGGTGGGGGAGTATATATAGTCTACATCCACGAAGGGGTAAGTGAGAGGGGGGATACAAGGCCAAAGGCCCGCGGCTGCGCACAGGCAGAGCGGTAGTACCGCTTGGGAGGGCGGTAGTACCGCTTGCAAGCGGTAGTGCCGCTTGGACCGGGCGGTAGTACCGGACCCGGGTCGCTCGAGCACAGGAGTTTGTCGGGTTGA
Source organism: Aegilops umbellulata (assembly GCA_032464435.1). Taxonomy (NCBI): domain Eukaryota; kingdom Viridiplantae; phylum Streptophyta; class Magnoliopsida; order Poales; family Poaceae; genus Aegilops; species Aegilops umbellulata. The sequence continues at coordinate 265,185,547 of CP136057.1, forward strand.
GCGGCAGTAGAGCGGAAGTTCGGCGGTAGTGCCGCTCGGGGGCCTCTAGCGGTAGTACCGCTTGGTGTGGGCGGTAGTACCGCTCGTCCTGGGTCTTCTTCCTCCTTCTCTTCCATGCTTCCCTCGCGGATGGTGTAGTTGTTCCTTGGCGCTTGCACTCCTCCTCGTCGTCCGTAGTGTTCCGACAATACCTATGCATGCACACGAGTGGAGTGTCAAGTAGTATACCATCCTCGAAGGGGTCAAGTGAGCACGTGTAAAGGAGATGATTCACCTTTGTGTATGTGAAGTAGATGTTGCACGTGTCACTCGCCGAACGGACTCTTGACATGGTGATGTCCATAGGATGCTCCGCATCATCTCCCCTCCCTTGGGAAAGATCCGACCTCGGATCAAAAACCAAATCACCATGGGAAAGAGATGGCTTCGCCGTGTAGAAGTGGACGTTCACCAAGTACTTGTCATCTTGAAGCTCGAAATGTGCTCTCTCCAATGTCGCACCGTGTAGTGATTCCTTCAAAAGGAGCAAAAACAACAAACACTTGGAAAAACAAATGTGGTAAGCGTTAGTGCAAAACCAAGCATTCAAGTGGTGATTCACCCAACAAGTGTCGTCATCATGCAAAGCATATGGTTTGACAAATGATTGTGACATGGTATGTAAGCACATAAATTGAGCACAAGCAAATATGGCATGGGGACAATCATGTAAATGTGAGGTAGAGATGCAAATATGTTTGACAAGAGAATAGACATCTACCTCTAGTTCATAGCAAGCATTCACAAATTTCTCAATGAAAGGTCTATGGTAGGCATATGAATCATTCACAACACCAAATAAGATTAGATATCTACACACATGGGTCAAGTGCAAGGCAATCCAAGCATAACATGCATGGGGTGTGGTGAATATAGTGTGGCACTCAACACAATAGAAAGAGAAATTGTTTATCATGTGCGAGGCAATCAAGTCAAGCATGTAGCAATCAATGAGACATGGCATATGTGAAGGAATGACATTATTGCAACCAAACATGTGATAGGAGCAAGTAATCCAAGATTTGGATGCAACACACAAGGCATATATATCATGATGCATGGAATGGTTAAAATGACAAGTCGAAACAAGATTTCTAACAAGTGTGCAAGCAAGTGATCCAAGATGAACAATAAGTCTCATTGTGCAAGCAACACAAGTAGTATGATCCGCAATATCCATGCTCAAGAAAGATGTCACCTTGAAGGCGTGTCCTTGTGCATCCTTCACAATGCCGAAGCACAAGCAAGTGTGATGTAGAATCGTTGTGGTAGAAGGTGGTTCGCTCTCAAGAGCTCGAATGGTCAACTCACGTGACGTGGAAGTCGACACAAAGTCCAAGTATCCTACACATGCACACAACAAAGCAAAGAACGTATGTGCATGGTAGATAAACACATCATCCATCATGATGGTTTTCTTCTTTTGCACATAACCATTAGAAGCACAAGTGCATGAATAATATGATGCAACAATGGCTATATTCATGGCACGAGGTATATGGTGCAAAGAGGTAAGACAAGAATGCTTCACAAGGAATATGTCAAAATCTCCAATTATATGTGAGAATGCTATGGGGGCAAACTCATTATCAAGACTAAGGGCATTGTTGCACTCAATACATGGCAAATCATCTAGCATGAGAGAGGCAACACATGGAGATAAATGACAAGAAGCAATAACAATCATGTGCAAAGCATGGAAATAGTTGTCATCAACCGCATGAAGTGAGCAAGTATAAATCATTGGTGATACAACATAAGCAAGCATAGTAATCAAGTCGTGCAAGCTAGTGGAGCGAAGATGCAACACACTAGAGGAAATCATGGCAATCATGTCATGTGAGCAAGGAATAGACATAGGCAATGTACATGACATATTGCAAGCACGAACACAAAGCAAGATCATATCATCATAGGCATGGGGCACAAAGCAATCATGGCAATAACAAACAATATCTCCACCACGCTTGCAAATACACATACAAGTACTAGAATCAATCATCATGTGTAATGCAAAGCATGGGTCACAAATGCATGGCAAAGGCATAGGAATGGGCATATCATGCAAAGTGAACATGGCAAGATGGGCAAAGGATATATAATGGACAACAACCCATAACCATGTGAGGGCCAAGTAAAAGAAATGTGCGTAGTCCTTGCGCAAAGGGAATGGTGGTAAGGATAGTCCACGGGATCCCAAATCGTCGTTGCTCTCTAGAGCTCGTTTTGTCAACTCGTGGGATTGCGAGGTTGACAAGTATTCATGGGTACCTACACAAAAGAGACACAAACGAAAGAAATTGTGTGCATGGTAAATGTACACATCATCCATCGTGATGTGTATGTGCAAGTGAGTGTTAGCACAAGATAAGCATCGCTCAAAGAAATTTGATGCATGGTACAAGAACATGTCATCCATCATGAAAGAATAGTTATTGTGTATGACACGATGGGGATGCAAATTTATCATAGAAGTATATGGCACATCAATAGCATGTTTATTCATGGGAAGCATATTGTGCACACAAGTATTGGGATCATGCAATGGATAGGATGAAGCAAAATCTCCTAAAATGTATGAGGAAACTATGGGGGTCTCCTCATGAGCAATATTGGAAACATCATATGGAGAAAATGGACAACATCCAAAACAATGCATATCCGAAGCTAGATAGTCATGGCATGGCATATGAGATAAATGATGCAAAGGGAGCATATCAATATCATCACAAGAAAAACAAATGCCAATAACCATGGGCTTGTCATCTATGCCATAAGTGCAAATTGGGTTCATCTTAATGGCATATGCATAGTCACTATGAAGAGATTGCAAATATGACATATGATTGATCTCATGCATAGCATATGACAAGTCAAGCGGATTGTCAAACATGACGTGACCTAAAGAATTTTCACATGATATCCTATGAAGCATAGCATCACAACTAGGCAAATCAACATGCTCATCATCATATTCATCATAAATGGGCAAATTATCGCATGGGGAAATCATACTAGCATGAAGCATGGCAATAGGTTGATCAACATCATGCAAGCAATCATTGTTAAGATAGTCCACTAGTGGGACTAGAGCATCACCTTCACCTATGTTACCTTGTTCATTCCACTCAAGTGGTGTAGGTGAGGTGGGGAAGATCAAATGGTGGTCATCTTCATCTTGATGGAACCATGTGGGGGGTGCATCATATTCCACCATGGCCATCGTCTTGTCCAAAGGAAGGACGTAGTCGTCGCGAATCGGCGCGTCATCATATATGGGACCTAGCACCAAATGAGAAGACACAATAGAGGTAGAGGTTAAGTCGTTAGAAATCATAGTGGCCTCACTCTCTCTATGTGGTGGCTCACTCACTCCCTCAATGTCGGTGCACTCAATCTCATGTATGGTGGAGTCACTCATCTCACTCAAGTGGTGGGGGTTGTGGCTCTCCTCACATGGGAATTGGGGACACACATCACATATGTGGCTAGTGGTGAAGTCACTCTCACTCTCAATATGGTGGCACAAGTCACTCAACTCATTATACGTCGCCGTGGTCGAAGGGAAAGTCCCATGCTCAACCATCTCATAGTCGTCGCCATGGATGAAGGCCGAAGATGGCACATCATCGCTCTCGCCTCCTAAGATGGAAACATTATCCTTGCTCGCCACCAAGTCGCTCGCCTCCAAATCTTGGTCCTTGATGGTCTCCATAGTCGTACTCATCGCCGCACCATCTTGAAAAAAAGTCGAAGTAGACTCGGCATCGTCAATGCCACAAAGAGGGATGGCGGTGAAGTCGAACTTGGGAGCATCGTCTTGGAGCTCATCGGGCTTGGACATCTTGGTGGTACTAGCCTCATGCTCATCGTCTTGGAGTTTGGTCTTCGAGAAGTGTGCTTGGGGTGGAGAAACCTTGGCCTTCATGAGTTCTTGTTCCGCCTTGAGAGCACCAATGTAGTAGTCGTCGAGGGACTTGTAGTTCTGGAGGAAGATAGTCTTGGAGATGTCGTTGTTCAATCCCATCATGAAGTGGAACTTCATTGACATGGGGTCGTCCACGCCGGCACGTCGCAAGGCATGCTTCATCTCCTTGAAGTACTCGTCGATGGACTTGGATCCTTGGATGGTGTTCTCCAATTGGCGTAGAAGTTGTTCCGAGTAGGTTGGAGGCACAAACTCTCGCCGCAAAGCTCTCTTCGTCTTGGGCCAACTCATGTCGTAGCTCTCCGAAGGTGTATGAAACCACCATGTCGAGGCGTAGTCGTGGAAGTTTCTTGTGGCGCACTTCACTTGATCTTCGGGAGGAACTTGATGTAGCTTGAGGTAGTCGTCCATCAAACGCTCCCACTCGAGATACTCCTCGGGTTCTAGAGCCCCATAGAAAGGAATCTCATGGTCGGTGTCGAGGTCGTAGTAGCTCGTGGAGGTCGCGGACTTGAGCTTGGGGAGCTTCTCTTGAGCGTAGTCTTGAGGTGCTTGTTGGCGAAGATGTCGTATATCCGAAGGCAAAGATGCCTTGAAGTCGCTTGGCGAAGATGCCAAGGGAGATGGTGAAGTCGTTGAGCGGTTGTTGGTGTTGAGCTCTTGACCTTCACGTTCTTGGTGGTGATGGTGTCGATGCCGATGTGAGCTTGCCGGAGATGGTAGCTCGGAAGAATGTGCTCTTGAGCGTCTTCTCGGGGGCCTCTAGCGGTAGTACCGCTTGGTGTGGGCGGTAGTACCGCTCGTCCTGGGTCTTCTTCCTCCTTCTCTTCCATGCTTCCCTCGCGGATGGTGTAGTTGTTCCTTGGCGCTTGCACTCCTCCTCGTCGTCCGTAGTGTTCCGACAATACCTATGCATGCACACGAGTGGAGTGTCAAGTAGTATACCATCCTCGAAGGGGTCAAGTGAGCACGTGTAAAGGAGATGATTCACCTTTGTGTATGTGAAGTAGATGTTGCACGTGTCACTCGCCGAACGGACTCTTGACATGGTGATGTCCATAGGATGCTCCGCATCACCATGGCTTAGAGACACGCTTGTCCGAAATGTGGGGTAAGTTATGAAAGTAGCCCCACCGATTTGAGGCGGTTCTTTCGGTTCAGGGGTACCACGGGCATTTCGCATGTCGGGATTTCACAGGAGGTGGGAGTTTTCGCGTGCATTGTAATTACGGAATAGCAAGGCGCAGGTTGAGATGGAGGGAGTTGTCGGAGCATAACGAGACAAAGATATATCTTAAATATTTCGGGCTAAGAAGGCGCGGGTTGAAATTTCCGGACAAGCCTAACATGTACTGTACCAAATCAATGCGCCCTACAAATGTCATTCAAAACTTTGAATTCATGTTATGTTCAATTAAAATATTTCGCTACGTATATAATGTATGCAACCTACTACTCAAATGAACGTTTTAGTGCATTCCAAACGTATATACTACCGCTTCAATATGAACTAAATTTGAATTCGTTTCTCTATTTGAATAAGATCTACAGTAATGATTGTTGTGAAGTCAAAGCATTTGAATTCGCTTTTCTGTTTTAATAAGATCTACAATCATCATTATTGTCAAGTTAAACCATCGTTTGTGTATTATCTTCACAGCACACCACATGATTAGTCTCGAGTTACATATGAACTATGTGTACTATATGAACTCGAACTAGATTTTTTGAATCCACTTTATTTTGATTTCAAATCACATTACATTTCTAGCTCTAGATAGATCTTCATAATCTAAACCATGTCTCATATGTATAATGTGTTTATCACATTATGTATGGTGCCCCGCCCCCTACGCCTACAAGTATTTAGATGTGAGTTGCAAACACCACACATTACCACAAATTCGAATAAAATGTGAGAATGTTCGATATATAGTATTGTTTAGATTGTTCGATATTTAGTTGTAAGCTGCAAACGCCACACATTATCACAAATTCAAATAAAATGTGAGATTGTTTGATGTATAGTATGGTTTAGATTGTTCGGCATTTAGCTGTGAGTTGCAAACGCCATGCATTATCACATTATGGTATAACATGTGCACATCACGTGTATCACCGCTATATTCATGCATGCAATGTTTAAAACACTATGATCTCCTATTCAAATATATGAATCCGCTTTCATATCAAACTATGATCTTTGTTAGTCTCTTACACCCACACAACCCTCTAACCTTTGTAGCTACCACTAACTTTCTCTCGTGCATGCACACGCCCTCCTCGCCCTCCCCCTCCCTCGGCATTCTATCCACCGGGCACATTCAAATTTTTTTCTTTAGGCCGTTCTCCCAGAGTCTCCACAACTCCTTTCCGACACACACCGATCGCTAAACCTCTCCAGCGATGCCTGCCTACAACATACAAACACACCTTCAATCTCCTCCTTTATGTGTCCTTGCCTCGTGTCTCTCATACGGTCAGACGCACGTGTAAACTCTCGCCCCTCTTTTCATCGCTCTCACAACCGCACACTCCTCCCCCTATCTAGCTAGTAGTTGGGCCTCTCGCACCACCTCCTAGCTCCATTCTCTCTGTCTATCTGTCTCGCTGGGCCTTATTTGCCTCTAACAAATGGACGTACACCGACCGATCTCTCGCTATTCATATAGCTAGCTAGGTCCTTATAACTCGTTTTTACCCACACGTCAATCGATGTACCTCATTAGTTGTGTCTCTCCCTTCCTCCGACAAACAACAATTGATCTACCGATCTAGTTAGTTTTGCTTACCAAACACATGGTTCCCCTTCATCATCCATGGATGCGTCCCGATAGATCTATCACGCACAGGCACACACAGAAACACATCCCCACTCTTATTGATAACATTGCAGTTCCACCCTCAGTTTGTCTAGTAGGCCTCTCCCACCATCTTCAAGAAGCAACTCCATCACCCATCCAGCAGTCTACCCCTCTCCCTCCCTCCCACTCCCTCTCTCTCTCCTCTCACTCTCTCTCCCATCATATTTCCCGTCCTTCAGTTATGTATGGATGTCGACCGATCTCCCTCAAGACATAGCTGGGTCTCTCCTTCTCAACACATATATGAGTCATTCTACCTCTATAGTTAGGCCTCTGCCTACCCCTCCCACCACCCCTCCCCCTCACACACACCAATACATCGAGCGCTCTAGTCATGTCTCCCTGCCACACACAAACTTGACGTGTGCCCTCTAACGTTCCGGTAGGCCAGTCGCCCTATATCTTTGACTTGTATACACACACAATTTCGATGGCTCTCTTCATCGATCTCGCACCCACCCACTTGATCCTCTCTTCGACTCTATCGATAGCTATGACCCCTCCCTCTCTTCTCGTGGATTGCCCGACCCTCTATGAATGATATGGATAGGCCTCCATTTCACACACATTGCATGCAAAATTTTGTTTGAGATGTCATCAACACATATTCCCACAAACAATTCACGAAATCAACCCCCACCCCAAAACGAAAACACTCACGAATGCGGTTTGTATCTCTCTCACACACCCACGTAGGTGGGGGACGTGCACGAAGAGAAGAGGTGCATGCACGGCGCACGTACTCCCGTCTCTTTCCCAACCACACCCACGCGGGTACATGGTGGAGCTCATTTCTATACGAAAAAGGCAGCCCACGTGGTAATTTTGCACGTGTACTGGTTCTCCACTTGGTGGAGGGAGGATCATCTACCATGGGTGAACAAACAAAATGCGACTTGACGTGTGTTAAAAAAGAGGCAAACCATGTGGGTCCTATCTTAGAGGCAAGGTTCTATACACTGGAGTACTTTTGATGTGTCCCGTCAACTCGCAGAATGAGGAGAAGCTTGCTTAGTAGGCCGTCTCCCCAGCCCACGGGCGCGGTGGCTCGCAGGATGAGGTGAAGCTTGCTTACTACGCCTTACGCCCGCTCCCTCGCCCATGTGCGCGGTGGCTCGCAGGATGAGGAGAAAAATTTACTACTCCCTCCGTTTACTCCTCGTCCCTACTACCTTGGTTATAGAGATTATATCATATTGTTTGGAATATATGTCCTTTAGTAGATTTCAATATGAAATACTAGTACATACTCCAAACACTGATGTATATAGACGTATCTTAGAGTGTAGAGTCACTCATTTTGCTTCATATGTAGCACTCTCCCTCGCCCCTCGACCCTCGCCCACGTGGTGGACGTGCAGCAATTCATTCGGTCTCATATAGCCAGAACGATATATACTGCGCTACCATTATTGCTCGACTTCCCGAATAGGCGAAGAGCCAATCGCAAGGTTAATATTTTGGAGATGCCAAGCGCAAGGTTATAGGAGAACGAGTAGAAGGTGTCGCGTCATTTATAAATAAAGTTTTTTTTCTTCAATGGCACGTACGCAATATGATAGGTTCGTATGGAGAGGAAAGGAAACTGCTCCACTATATACATAGTCAGGACGGGCCAGCCTACACGGTTGCTTGCTGGGGTTGCTCTCTTCACACTCTCTTGCACAAAATGACTGTGGCCACATCTCTAACATCCCGGCGGATCACGTCCGCTTGGGGAAGGGGTGGATGCTTAGTGTAGATGCGGTGGCCGTCACCGACGGAGAAAACCCACTGTCGGCACGTCCCAATCAGGGGTCCCCGTCGTTCTCTCTCACAAAGCCGGTGAGGTTGCCTTCGTCCCTTGCTCACTGCCGCGACATGGGCAGTTGCCGCCTCCCGCCGCCCTTCTCAAGGTTGAGCTACGTCCCTCAGGTACAACTCCCTTTACAGCCGGCTTGCACCACTGCTCCAGCTGCCCACATCACTCCCTGTGGATATTTCTCTACTTCTTTGCCCCGCACATACCTCTACTGGCTTCTACGTACTGTATTTGTGATGAGTTTATGTCTCATCAACTAGTCCCAGTAATCTTATTCTAATCACGCTTGTTCAATTTCTTTGCCACAGGGATGCTCATCTCGATTTTGGTGAAACTGCACAAAATGATCGGATGGTCAAAAGGTTGCAAGCTTCATTTATTAGGAAGCTCGAACGTTGCCAGCAAACTGAAGCCTGGTCAGGGTTCACGGTTCAAGGGCTAGGGACTGCATGGTCAACTTTAATAGTAGTACAACTTTGTATTAAAGTTTGCACAAAGTTGAGAAACTTATTTTGGAACGGTGGGAGTACATATTTGCTATGATCTGTCAATCATTGAGATGCAATAGCATGCATGTTAGTCTCCTTTTTATTTGATGAAATGTTGCAACGGGCAACCTTGGACGCAAGATACATGTAACAGAAGCTGGAAGCTTCATAGCATTGTACAAATTTATCTCGCTGATAAATTACAGTACGTACTATACTAGTACTTCCTCCGTTCCTAAATATAAGTCTTTGTAGAGATTTCACCTTGAACCACATGCGGATGTATATAGATTCATTTTAAGTGTAGATTCATTCATTTCGTTCCGTATGTAGTGGAATCTCTACAAACACTTACTATCTACTAGTAATAGCTAGCCCCCACTACTAGGAAGTCTCTATCCTCTCCTTGAGCCACGTCATCAAAATTGATGTAGCCGTTAGATGAAGTAAATCAGTCCATAATAGCCGTCTGATCTAGACGTTGAGAGGCTCCGCACTAAGCCACATGCAAGCATGCAGAAATACCGTGCCACATGCATGTGAGTGGGTTTTAAATCACATCAACATGTCTGCATGCAAGCATGCACCAGTAGCATGCATGTAAGTGAGCTTTTAAGTCCCATTGACATGTCAAAAAGAAAAGTATAATCCCATTATGCAGTAGGAGTTGGCTAATCTTTTTCCTTACGTGGGATGATCTAAATGATGATGGGAGTTTATTTAGTTTGGCTACCACATTTGTCATGATGGTAGTAATATTTAGGAACGGAGGGAGTACTATATAAAGAGATAGGTGTCGCACGGTGATAGTGTGAGGTGGGCCATGTAATCACTGAGCCTGCGTGTTTTCACTGCTCTTGCATGCCTCCGCTGTAAGAATGGAGAAAATTATAGTCTAGTAGTAGTATACCTCCTTTCCGAAAGCATGGGACATCCAACAGTCCTACCACCTCAGTACTAAAGACCAATGAGCCGTCAAATCACATAGACCCAGCAGTAAGTTGGACGGACGAAGCAACCATCACTCTTGCGCCAGTGAGAGGTCGCGTCCTCTCTGCCCGGGCATGAATGCGGCACCGATTCTTTGGAGCGGCGCTGACCGTTTCGGGCGGGAAGCGCGCGCGAGCGATGGAGGGGCTTTGGGTGGGCCAGGCTGGTCAGGAGCGGGCGTGGTAGCTGTCCGCATGTCCCTACCGGACATGCCCGGAAACGAGAGGATGCACAGACTCTCGCGGCTAAAATCGTACACTACACAACATCTCTCTATAGGAGTAGGTCGATCTGTCGCTCTCTCTAACACACACATGGTGTTAAACACACACACACACACACACACACACGCACACACACACACACACAGGCACGCACGCACACGCACGCACCTTGGTCCCGTTGCACCTTCTAACGTGACTTATTACACCTAGACGGAGGGAGTAGTAAGTATACGAGATACCGTGGCACACTGACTTAAGTCGAATACAAGTGCCCAAAATTTGTGTGCATGTTATAATAAGGATTCACTTAAAATAGTACGTGAGCGAACAGAGGGATCAATTGGATAGTGTTCCCGAGCAGTTGCGAGATGTGTGAGGTAAGATACACCAATGGCGCTTTTAATTTTTCTTATTAATTTGTTTGTTTCACCCTCTGACTGGTGGGACCCAACGTACTACGTGGAGAGAGGTAAGGTGACTAAGGCTGCATTATTTCTGCACCACTGTGGATAGTCTTACCACCAAAGCCACATGACACGATTATGATTGAAATCCCAATGACTCCCACACACACACAAAAAAACTAGGCATGCTTGTCACACGAATGCAGGAATGTATAAAAGGTTATTTCCCTCTCGTTGAACATAACGGGAGGGTTGTGTAGCTGGTTAGCCTATTCGTTCATCAAACTTGAGGTCTCAGGTTCGATAACTACACTTGAGCAACTGGTCAAAATGTTTTCTAGGGTTTGCACACTTCACACACTCTCTCTCTAGTATATATATACACGTTGGAGCCTCAGCGCTTGTAGTTGCTCTCTTCACACTCTCTCGCCCTCTCCCACTGGAGCTCTTCACACTCTCTTGCCCTCTCCCACTGGAGCCTCAGCACTTGTAGTTGCTCTCTTCACACTCTCTCGCCCTCACCAGATCTAAACAAGACTTTGTTGGCCTCTCTCTCCCCTCACTGCTGCTCAAAGAGCCGGCAGGATCCGTCCGTCGGGAAGGGAAGGAGGCTTAACGTTGTCGCCGTCGGCGAGGGACTACCGGCGCAGCTGTTCATTTTCCACCCAGCGGCTGCGCGGGAGGGCCTCCGACCCCTTCTTCTTCACCGCCGTCCCATCGCCCACCGAACCACGCCCCAAGAACCTTAAGGCATAATTTACTTACTCCACATGCATTGCTCTAGCTGCATGTATACCATGAATCTAGGACGTGGTTCAAAGAGGAAATAAAGGGGGAAAGTTGTATAGTATTAATCTAGGACGTGGTTCAAAGAGGAAAGGAATGGGGGAAAGTAGTGGGGAAAGTTGTATCGCATAAATCTAGGACGTGGTTCAAAGAGGAAAGGAAGGGGCGAAAGTACTAGTTCAAAAAGGAAAGGAAGGGACTAGGCTATAGAGTTTGAGTAGGGCTAGATTTGCTGCGCTCACATAGGGAAAGGCGTCTAAAGATAACAAAACTGGGACCAACACAAATATGCTCCTTGGTTGTTTTTTTCTTTGTTGCATTAGATTGTGCATGACCACAGTACATCGGTAGATGCACATGGTGCTGGTGCGTCCACTGTCCCGTGCAACTCATTAGTTGTTGTTAATCTAAGGCCCTGTTTGGTTAAAAACTCCCTAGTCCCTACCTGCTGGGTTCCAGGGACTAAACATGGACTAGAGGTTATTAAATGACATGCTAAAAGAGCATGTTACCCCTAGTAATGAACTAATAGAGACAAGGTGCGATGCGTGGCAGGGGCAACTGTTGGAAAAAGTCCCAAAAAGACTCCCTCGGGGTCTTCTTTCTTTAGTCCCAAATGCCCACTTTTAGTCCCTAAATGTCCCTCCTCTTTGGTTTAGATGGGACTGACACAGATTTTTTTAGTCCCTACACCAAAATGTCCCTGTAGACAAACACCCTCTAATAATGCCGCTGGAAAATTGATGCAATGCCACAGTTAAAAGCAAATTACATGTTTAACGAATTTTATTGTTAATATAATCTCTATGTTACTATTAATCAATGCCATCGTTTGAGAAATGCTACTGTCTAGCTTTCTTTCCCATTTAGATAAGGTGGATGCTTCTTTTTGTTGGCTTCTGTGTCATCCACCGTTATTGACCACTAATTGTTTCCTTTGTACCTCTGTGTAAACAGGGTTATCTGCTTCACCTCGTTGCCATTGTGACCTTTTGTTGCACTGCACAAAACACTTTTGTTTTAAGAGTGTTTTGTGCAGTTCAACCAAAATGTCACACCAACAACGTTGCTTGATTGCTTGATCTTAGTGGAACTGCACAAGAGGAGATCTTACTTCCTATCCATTAAGGCGAATTTGGTTCAGATCTTCTTCTTGTGAGTTGTTTGAATTCCGCATCATGAGAGGTCAGTACTAGCCTTCTTTCACATGATTCTGTAGTGTGCATTCATATGTTGTGCTACTTGTACGATAATGTTGCTTGATTTTAGTGAACTGCACAAATGGAGACAAGACTTCCAATCTGTATGTGCACCGTAATATCCCATTGAGGTAAGATAAGGATATTTCACAACTGCTGGCCTGTATTTTGCCACTTTCATCAGAAAATTAAGTTTAGTACTATACCTGTGCTCCCTAATTGACATGCCAAATCTTACATTGAAGCCGAAGCTTGTTTGTTATTGAACCAAGTGATGAAGGGGAAGAACAAGTGGAAGAAAAACAAAAATCAACTCCCGGTGCTGTAATGAAGCACTGGAACTGTGATGACACAAGTAATGATATAGTTTTGCATCTTAATTTATTGCTACGGATGGAACGAGCAATTGTTTTGCCACTGATTTGATGCCACTCTTAATGTAATATGTAATTATCTCTACTTGTGCAAACAGGGATCTTCTTTGAAGATACCATATATTTTAGTGGAACTGCACAAGAAGATGTTGGAAACATTAAACTAATCGAGGAGTATATAGTAAGCATGGCCACCACCGTAAATAGCAACATATGGTTCCGGAGAATTGCTTCATCTGTATGCTCTACACGATAAGCCTCCTGACAAAGGTTGGTACTCGCCCACTGATTTCATCCATATAATTGAGCTTTGTCATCTCTATTGGTGTTGTGCTACTGTTTAGATACTGTCATGAAAAAGTGGTATTGTCCTTGAGAAGTGCTTCATCTGTGTTTTTTTAAATATTTCCTTTCCTTTTTTTCAAGCAAACAGTGATGTTAGCATTTAGTAGTACTCTTGTCTTTGCACAACAGGATCATCTTCCTCTAAAGAAGAATATGGAGTACGTGAAGTGACTAGTTCCGATTATGCCAGGATGAAGAAGCCCTGTCTATCTTATCATCAGAAGGAGCAGTTGAAGGATGGTTACATTACTCCCCACAAGACCAAACTAACTTCAGCTCAAAAGGACTGACAAAATCTCCATTTTTTTGCTGTGATGCGCGAGTACAATGTTGTTCTAGGATTCTTTCTGGTGAGTTCCATTTTTCTAAAAGTGTGCTCTACATGGACCATGTATGTTCCTGTTGAAACTGTTAATTCATAGTACAGTTTGTTCTATACTAATCACTTTTTTGTATTTGTGCAAACAGGGGTGCTCAGCTTGATTTCAATGGGAACTGCACAAACTGTTCATGAATACATCGAATCATTCATTTCCACCACAAGAAAGGAGGTGCCGATAAGTTCAAGGCGTTGCAACATATAAGGGCGAAATCATACAAGCTACGCGCGAATTTGGTTGATTTTGGTGGAACTGCACAAAAAGAACAGCTGGTTTATTTAGCACGAGGTGCCATATCAATGTCCGAACTGATGGCAAACCTTCCCATTCCACAGTCGTAGGCATTTGATATTTTGGAATGGGACAACCTTGTCAAATTTCGCTCATTGATTTTAGCAAGACATGCGTTTGATATTTTCGAATGGGACGCCCTTTGTTGTCAGCAGCGTCGATCAATTTTTTCTTTATTCTTTAGTTGTGAAGTAAATATTGCCTCTGACACGTGAGTCGCTGAGATGCATAATCATCGATTGTTTTGAATGTTCTCTACGAATTGCCAGGCCTGTGTGTTTGATTGCAATGTACAGAAACGCTAAAAAGCTGCTCAAACTCTTTGTACTCCTTCTGTTCCTTTTTACTTCGCAATTGTGAAAGTGCATACTTTTTTGTATAAGATTGGTCAAAGTAGAGATACTTTGACTGCAGACAAAACTTGTATGCAGACTAGAAAGGACCGGAGGGAGTACATGTGAAACTGCTGCAAACGAGGTGATCACCCTGTGAATAATGCTAGTACGTATTGTTTTGCATGTTCATCCAATGCCAGTGATACAGGAATTCGAACTAATCAAAATAAATTTATTCATACACGGTCGAATTTCATATAAACATGCCAGATTTCATTACATTTCATACATTCTTCAACTAAAAAGGGGTGCACAGGAGGTATAGTTAATTAACCGAAGCTACCCACCTGTGTTCAATTGAGCTGAACAAAAGCTTCAGTGACTTAACTGCAGGTGCAGTTGCGTAACTGACATGTGGCCTGTTGGGCCAACGTGTCAGTCAGCCAACTGCACCAGCAGTTAAGTAGAAGCAGCGTTGTTCTCCAGCAGAACTCCCTGACTCCACGTCGTCGCCAAGAAGCTAACCGGCCATCAATGGTCAACCCGCCTAGCTTGGCTTCAACAGGAGGGTAGCAGCTGTGGCCTTACTTGGACCCGGGCGGTGGTGACCT
Organism: Aegilops umbellulata; assembly: GCA_032464435.1. Taxonomy (NCBI): domain Eukaryota; kingdom Viridiplantae; phylum Streptophyta; class Magnoliopsida; order Poales; family Poaceae; genus Aegilops; species Aegilops umbellulata. The sequence goes on from CP136057.1 coordinate 265,200,606, forward strand.
ACCGTGTTCTAGTCTTCCTCGTTTTTTGTGTAGCGCGACCTTGTTGGCAGCGGGGCGGGGCCTCGGCGGAGCCGGCGATGTCCTCTGTCTCGTTGCCGGCGGGCGGAGCCTCAGCGGAGCGGTGGATATCCTCCCCCGCGTTGCCGGCAGGGTGGGGCCTCGGCTGAGCCGGTGATGTCCTCTGCCTCGTTGCTGGCGGGGCGGGGCCTCGGCGGAGCCGGCGGTGTCCTCTGCCTCGTTGTTGGCATCGCGGGGCCTCGGCGGAGCAGGGCCTCGTCGACGCTAGTGGAGCGGGGACTCGTCGGAGCCGGCATTGTCCTCTGCCTCGTTGTTGGCGCCGCGAGGCCTCGTCGACGCCAGCGGAGCGGGGACTCGTCGGAGCCGGCATTGTCCTCTTCCTCGTCCTCGGTCTCGCCAAACAGCGCCTCGCCCGCTTCATCGCCCTCTTTGCTAGCCTCTTTGTAGGGGGCCGCAGCCTCCGCCACCCGCATGCGGTACCGCCAGCGCTCGAGGCGGCCCTTGCGGGCGGAGCGGTATGAGTCAAGCAGCGCCTCCTGCTTCGTCCGCTCCGCGGCGATCTGCTCGTCCGTCTGCAGGTGCTCCTGGAGGAGATGGTGGTTGTAGGCGGCGTCGGCCTGCGCCTCCCGGAACTGCTCCTGACGCATCTGCCTCACACTGTCCATATATTGGGCACGGGCATCGCCGATGGTCATGGTGCAATTCACTGGCGAGGATGGCGCGGAGGAGGGGGTTGGCGCCAGATCGTCGACTACCATGTTCTCCATTGGGACGTCCTCGTCCTCCGGCTGCCTGCCGGCCAGCCGGCCGGCAGCAATGGCTGCCATCTCCTTGTGGTCCGCCGTCCGCCCGTCCCGAAGAGCGCTGGAGCGCGAGGAAGCCATGGTGGGAAGTAGTGGTGTGGACAGGAGAAAGGGAACGGATGCGTATAACTGCGGCTATGGCCGGCGTAGCACTTTATATAACAATGGTGGGTGGGCGGAGGGACGGACGTGTGGCGCCGGAGTAGACGCCTCGGCAACCGCGTATCATTAATGTGGGTGGAAGATGGACGGACGGACGACACTTGTGTCGTTTGAAGGCGTAGTAATCGCCTGCACCGGGAAGCGGGGCGGGCGGCGCTGACTGTTTCGGGTGGAAAGCGCGCGTGGGTGAGGAGATGACTTTACTTGGAGAGGATGACAATGGGGACCCACCAGGTCCATAGCCTCACGTACGCAAGTGCCTCCTTATTTTATATATATGTATATATATATATATATATATATATATATATATATGTATAAAACTATACTCCCTTCGTTTAGGTGAATAGGTCGTATTAGAAGGTGCATCACGACCTAGGTACAAGAAGATTGTTGGAAAAGAAGAATATTTCTCTCTTCTAGACACAACATTTAATCACAGCAGTTAAGAGGATGCCTTATTAGCTACCCATGTAGGCCATCGTAATTCATAGCATACAAAGCGCTTTTATTTCTTGCCTAATAACCGCATGGACGTGCTGCATGCATTTGTCCTTGCCCGAGCAAAAAAAGGAAGGAAAGGGGTTTCCACGGGAGACAACGAGGTAGAGGTGGAAGCGCTCGCTGGAATAATTTATTTTGCTTCCTCCTAGTTTCCTGACATCACGGTCCCACACCATTGCCAACATATGTAGTAGTCAATAAACGAGAGAATTGCACAAGAAGCGGCCGATAGCTGGGACCAAGCAGCTCGAGCAGTATTTGTGTTTTTGAGGTGTGAGCACTTCAGATTTTTTTCGATGTTTAGCCCAGATATTAATTTTTCTCCTCTGAACAACAACGAAAACATCGCTGCAGGTATTAACTGGGCGGCTGTGGCCCGTCTAGTCCAGGCCAGATATCCAGCCCAGATATTAATTTTTTTCAAGCTGAAAATGGTAGCCCAGCTATACTTTCTTTAAGAATACCCAGGCAAGGTCAAGTTGTTATTCTCCGCCCCGCTGGGCTGCAAATCTTTCCTAGGAGGGATGCATTAGGCTTAACAAGAAAATGGGCTTTAAGAAATAATAAATGGGTTGTAATTATAAAAACTGGTTAGTAACTATAAAAAATGCACCAAACACGTGATTACTTTATAAAATATTATTTTTGGATATTGAAAATTTTAATTTCATTAATTGTTGTGAGCGCAATGTTTCGTTGGATTTTTACGTAATAAAAACTTATATTGAAATTGTATCTGACTAGAAATTTCGGGATAAAAATATTTCTGATCCCATCAAAATGTGGGAAATTTTATTGAATTCTGTTTTGAACGGTTGGTTGAAATGGGCTCTACTTTTAACAAACTGTAAATGGGCTGTAGTAAATTCCATTAGAATTCAAAAATGGGCTACACATTCTTAAAAATCTCAAATGGGCTATAAATTCTCTGCCACACACTTCTGGCCTTACTAAGTTGATGTGTCCCCTAAAAAAACAGAGTTGACGCATATGAAATGCTTTGTCAACTTATAGTCAACACACGGTTCTAGCAGCAGTGGCCGTTGGATGTCCATCCAACGGATGCCGTGCTTCTTCTTCAATCTCGGATATTCTAGCTTCACAAGCCCAAAAAATGATTCCTTCCCCTGACATCTGGGGCGCACCGTTTCGGAAGCTGACTTGTGGGCCTACTAAGTTGACGTACCAAGGGCTTTGTCAACTTAGTCAATATAAACGATTCTAGCTGCAATGACCGTACAATGTCCATCCAACGGCCGTAGTGCTTCTTCAACCTCTGGTCTTCTTGCTCCAGCCGCCCAAAGCAGCACCGGTTGTGCCGCCTACTCCTGCCTCCTGTGGCCGGTCGTGCTGCCGCGGAGGCCTCACCGCCCCTACTATTCCCACCGCTGGCTAGGCCCTGCGGCGACGGCAGCCTCACACCGCAGTCGAACGAGTGAACCCTCATACTCCTCTCCGAGTGGGCATCCACTGGCGCGTCTTCACCGGCTCCGCGTCGTCCCCTTCCTAGGCCTCGCCGTCGTCCACCGCCCTGGTGCTCTTGGCGCGGCGTGGTCAACGTGCTCAATGAACGACTTCCATCGGACGTGGACTGTACTAGAGAGGCTGACAGCTGGGTCCATGGCGGCAGCAAGGAAGTGCCTCCTTATTACGCGGAAAATAATGATTCCTCCACCTGACATCGGGGACCCACCGGACGGGCCACCAGTATTTTGCCAAAAAAAAATCGTTTCCCCTGACTGCTGGGACCCACCGGACGGGCCACCGTATTTCGCAAAAAAACGTTCCCCCCGCTGTCAGCTCGGACCCACCGGAAGTGCCTCCTTATTACGCACAAAATATGAATACTCCCCCGGCTAGCTGGGACCCACCTTGGTGGGAGGCTGACTTGTGGGCCTATTAAGTCGACGGGGACGAAGGGCTTTGTCAACTTAGTCAATATGAATGATTCTAGCTGTAGTGACCGTACGATGTCCATCCAACGGCCGTAGTGCTTCTTCAACCTCTGGTCTTCTTGCTCCAGCCGCCCAAAGCAGCGCCGGTCGTGCCGCCTGCTCCTGCCTCCTGTGGCCGGTTGTGCTGCCGCGGAGGCCTCACCGCCCCCTACTATTCCCACCGCTGGCCAGGCCCTGCGGCGACGGCAGCCTCACACCGCAGCCGAACCAGTGAACCCTTGTACTCCTCTCCGCGCGGGCTTCCACTGCCGCGTCTTCCCTGGCTCCGTGTCGTCCCCTTCCTAGGCCTCGCCGTCGTCCACCGCCGTGGTGCTCTTGGCGTGGCGTGGTCAATGTGGCCAACGACCGACTTCCATCGGAAGAGTACTGTGCGTGGAGACGCCGACAGCTGGGTCCACGGCCGCAGCAAGGAAGTGCCTCCTTATTACGTGCAAAATAATTATTCCTCCACCTGACAGCAGGGACCCACCGGACGGGCCATCGTATTTCGCGAAAAAACGTTTGCCCTTGACTGCTGGGACCCACCAGCTACATCTTCGCACGCAAGGAAGTGCCTGACAGTCGGGACCCACCTGGTCGAAGCGTACGTAGCGTTGTCATTCTGGTCGTGAACGTGTACGTACATATATACCGATGGATGTAGAGGCGCGCACGTGTCGTAGTAGAGGCGGCCAGGGTGCAAGAAAGAAAATACGGCCACATATGTGTACATACGGGCGGGGTCTCAACGCCTACTCGCGCATACGTACGGCGAGGCTCGTTGACATGGCTGGGTCGGAACAGAGAAACAGCGTCGTCGTCGTGTTCATGGGGAGGCAACAGAATGCGTCATGTTCATGGGGAGGCAGCGGAATGCGTCGTGTTCATCGGGAGGCAACGAAACGCGTGGGAGCCAACCGACTGGGTCGGAACGGAATGCGTGGTCATGTTCATCGGGAGGGCTTGGACGGAAGAGGCGATGGAAACGAGGCCTGGCGTACCGCACGACGGAGGAAACGGACCTCCTACGGTCGAAATGGGGGTCCTGTTGATCGGGAGGGGTGTGGCGTACCGCAAAACGGACGAAACGGACCTCCTACGGTCGAAACGAGGGTCCTGTTGATCGGGCAGGGTGTGGCGTACCGCAAACGGAGGAAACGGACTTGTGTTGGAGCGCTACGGTCGAAACGGGGGTCCTGTTCATCGGGAGGGGTGTGGCGTACCACAAAACATGATGAGGACATCAATACCATTGTTACATCCACAACCCCTGCTGCTATACATACTGGACCAATTACTAGAGCTCGCGCACGCCAATTAAATTACCAGGTACTTTCGTTTCTTGGTAATGATTCTAATGTTCATGAGAATATGATACTGCCTAAATTGGATACATTTGTTTTGCTTACAAGTGAAGGGCCTAGCTTGGAGAAGGATGAACATTGGAGCAAGAACACGCATGGAGTTGATGGCATGCGCAAGGGGATCAAGAACGGAGTTACAAGTGATGATTTCAGGACTTTGAAGCCACCATAAGGAGTGAATGAAGCCTTGGACGAAATATACAAGATGCCACTTCATAATATTCGTCCATAGGCTATTCTAGGTGCTGCGTCACCTTATTTTTGGGCCAGGCCCATGTAATTTCAAAATACTTAAGTATAGGCTATTTTTAGAGTCCGTATGTGTGGGGAAACAAGAGTTAGGGTTGGTTTCGGACCCCACCATCAGGGGCCACGAAATTCCCTCCTCTTCCTCCATATATACAGCCCTTAGGCCGTCGTTTAGACTTTGGGTTTTGTTTAGATCAAAAGTTTGCCATAGCTGCAACTTCGCGTACTTCGTTTGTGTTCAACGACCAGACCAAGGCGTCACAGAACCCCACCTTTCATTAATAAAGCTTTACTCTTTATTACCAATATCCAGATTGCAATCTTAGTTTCTTGCTTGTTCTTCGTTTGCTCGCAGGAAACAGGCCCTCGTGGTCAGGTTGATCGTGCTCCGGCGTGGTCAATAACCCTCGGAAGTTGGTTTAGCGATTGCTAAGGCGCGACGTCTCGCACGTTCGTAGTCGGATCGTCAAGGTCGACTCCCACAGAAACGAAACCACCATCTCATCGACACATCGGGACACCCTCGCCTCGATCAAGTGGTATCAGATTTTCAGGTTGCTCAGTGAGATTTTACAGTTTTTCATAGTTTAGATCGAGTCTGTTTTTCATACCTACAGTCCACGAAAAAGCCAAAAAATAATTAGGGTTAGTTCATCCTATCCGAACCAATCTGAGCCTTTGCATAATCTTTTCTGTATTTGCTTTGTTGAATTTGCGGTTGCATCGTCGTGTCAAGTTGCTGGTCTTAGCGTCTAGTCCTTTAGAGTTTCGAGTTCTGTTCACAGGTTGTCACGTCGCCGCTGCCATATATCACCACCGCATCATCATCATCACCGCTGCCATATACCACCATCGTCATCACCGCTGCCATATACCACCATCGTCATCGCCGCTACCATATACCACATATCCACCGCCATCACGCTAATCCGAGTCCACCTCCATCACAGATTCACCACCAGTCTGTGTTCCATCGCCCCGCAAATATCCGCCATCAGTCCGAGTTTCCACCAGATTCATCTCCGCCACGAGTCCTAGTCCGAGTCCAGTAATTGTTGCTTTGTTCTTGATTTCCAGATCACGCGATACTCCGAGTCATGACAAAGAAGGACTCCCCAACTTTCATGCTACCCGCAGAAGAAAAATAGTTCCAAACTCAAAAAAAAAGAGGAAAATTCTGGCTAGGCAGTTTTTAGGACATTTGTAGACTTTTTCGAAAAAAATTTGTTGCGGAGCAAAAAAAAAAGGAAAAAAAAGTGCAAAAAAAAAGTGAAAAAAAAGATTTTTTTTTTCAGAGTGTGCTCCTCCCTTGTTTACGTGCAGCGCCGTGATTTTGTTAGTGTTCCAGGCTCGCGTCTCTAGTACGATCTAGCCTAGGACCAGCACAGTACCGTCGTTGAGCGTTTATTCAACTTTGCATCTCTGAATTGATTATTGCTGACCCTTTTTGCTACCATACTATAAGCCTTCCCAGCTCCACATACATCTACGTCGTGCGTTTGACTCTCCCTGGTAATCGCTCTATCCAAGCTTTTGAGAGTTTTGACTACAACGGTTGCCGATCACCGCCTGCTGCTGGGTAAGAACTGGTAAGAATTTGAGTTTTGCTTGACGGATTTGTGACTCCCACCACCCCCTCTTATTAGTAGTCTGTAGGATCATATTCTTGTGTGTTTCTATTGCTGCTAACCATGGCAGGATCACAAGCCGACGAGACTGACTGGGAGAACATGACAAACAAAGCGTTACATGATAAGTTTCAACAAATGATGAGTGGACAGGTGGAAGATGTGCTCAATAGATTTGAAGAGGCCATGGAGAAGATAGATGGCATTGAGAAGGCGTTCGAAACAAAGCTCGATAACAAGTTCAATGAGTTGCTCGCGCGTCTACCACCACCACCACCGGCTGCACCTAACGCACCTCTACAACAACAACAACGACTACCTCCACATCGCGAAACAATCCTCCGCCGAGCGACCCGTGTTCCTCTTGCGCTTGGCCAACCTGTTGGTGCTGCTGTTGATACTTCTGTGGCTCCTGCTGCTGATGCAGAGGAGGATGATTATGTGGGAGATTACGAGGATGAGGTTGATCAACATCAGAACTACGTGCAACCACCAGCACCACAACCACCAGGTCGTCCACATGCAAATAATGGTAATGTTAGGGCTCCCCCTCAGGTACGAGATCATGACCATCTCCCTAAACTGAAATTGAATATTCCACCATTTGAGGGTAGATATGTTCCTGATATATATCTTACTTGGGAGTTAGAAACTGAACAACGATTTACATGTTTACAATATCCTGAGGAGAGACGTGTTCCTGCTGCTGTTTGTGCTTTCACTAGCTTTGCATGTGTTTGGTGGTCTGAATATTGTAGATTATATCCTGTTCCAGCTACTTGGGCTGCTTTGAAAACTGCTATGCGTACTCGTTGGGTTCCACCATATTATCAACGTGAATTACTTCAAAAATTGCAGCGCTTAAGACAAGGAAAAAATTCTGTAGAAGAATATTATCAGGAATTACAAACTGGCTTGATTAGATGTGGTATTGTTGAGGCGAATGAAGCTATGCTTGCACGTTTTCTGGGTGGATTAAATAGAGAGATTCAGACCATTCTAGACTATAAGGATTATAATAATATCACTCGTTTATTCCATCTTGCTTGTAAAGCTGAACGTGAAGTGCAGGATCGACAGGCATTGGCGCGGACTAACTTTTCTGCAGGTCGACCTTCATCATGGACACCACGTGCATCATCTACTTCCACACGTTCTGATACACCGGCACCTCCGTCAGCTGCCACCTCCAACCGTGATACAAGAAAGCAGGCACAACCACCACTATCTGCCAAGAGCACACCTGCCGGGCCTGCACAGAGCTCTGCTTCTTCCATGGCGTCTACAGGGCACACAAGTGATATTATTTGTCGTCGTTGTAAGGGAAGAGGACATTTTGCGCGCGAATGCACATCTCAGCGTGTGATGATTGCTACTGAGGATGGTGGGTATGAGTCCGCTAGTGACTATGATGAGGAGACTTTGGCTCTTCTTACACATGAAGAACACGGTGGAGATGATTCTGATCATGAGACGCAATACATGGCTGCTGAAGATGCTGACAGGTATGAATGTTTAGTTTCTCAACGTGTTTTGAGTGTGCAGGTCACGCAAGCTGAGCAAAATCAGAGGCATAATTTGTTCCATACAAAGGGAGTTGTGAAGGAACGTTCTGTTCGCGTCATCATAGATGGAGGGAGCTGCAACAACTTGGCTAGCATGGAGATGGTGGAGAAGCTATCTCTCACCACAAGACCACATCCACATCCTTATTACATCCAATGGTTCAACAACAGCGGTAAGGTTAAGGTAACACGTACTGTTCGTGTGCATTTTAGTATCTCTACATATGCTGATTATGTTGATTGTGATGTGGTACCTATGCAAGCATGTTCCTTATTACTTGGTAGACCATGGCAATTTGATAAAAATTCTGTACACCATGGTAGAAACAATCAGTGTACTCTCGTTCATAAGGACAAAAATATTACTTTGCTTCCTATGACTCCTGATTCCATTTTGAAAGATGATATTAATCGAGCTAATAAAGCAAAACAGGAGCAAAATAAGAGTGAAAATCAGATTGTGGCAAAAGAATTTCAGCAACAAATGAAGCCTAATAATAAACCATCTAGTGTTGCTTCTGAAATTAAATTGAAAAGTGCATGTTTATTTGCCACCAAATCTGATATTGATGATCTAGATGTTAGCAAATCTGTTTGCTATGCTTTTGTGTGCAAAGAGGTATTATTTTCATTCGAGGACGTGCCTTCCTCTTTGCCTCCTGCTGTTACTAACATTTTGCAGGAGTTCGCTGACGTCTTTCCACAAGACGTGCCACCGGGATTACCACCTATTCGAGGGATTGAGTATCAGATTGACGTAATTCCCGGTGCATCATTACCCAACCGCGCACCATACCGTACCAATCCAGAGGAGACGAAGGAGATTATGCGTCAAGTACAAGAGCTACTCGACAAAGGTTATATACGCGAATCTCTTAGTCCTTGTGTTGTTCCTATTATTCTAGTGCCGAAAAAGGATGGTACCTCGCGTATGTGTGTTGATTGTAGAGGCATTAATAATATTACTATTCGTTATCGTCATCCTATTCCTAGGCTAGATGATATGCTTGATGAATTGAGTGGCTCTACAATATTCTCCAAAGTTGATTTGCGTAGTGGATACCATCAAATTCGTATGAAATTGGGAGATGAATGGAAAACAGCTTTTAAAACTAAGTTTGGTTTATATGAGTGGTTAGTCATGCCTTTTGGGTTAACTAATGCACCTAGTACTTTCATTAGACTAATAAACGAAGTTTTACGTGCTTTCATTGGACGATTTGTGGTAGTCTATTTTGATGATATACTGATTTATAGCAAATCTTTGGAAGAACATTTGGAACATTTACGTGCTGTTTTTAATGCTCTACGTGATGCACGTTTGTTTGGTAACCTTGGGAAGTGCACCTTTTGCACCGACCGAGTATCTTTTCTTGGCTATGTTGTTACTACACAGGGAATTGAAGTTGATAAAGCCAAGATTGAAGCTATTGAGAGTTGGCCGCAGCCCAAAACGGTCACACAAGTGAGGAGTTTTCTTGGCCTTGCTGGTCTCTATAGGCGTTTTGTGAGAGATTTCAGCACCATTGCTGCACCTCTCAACGAGCTTACAAAGAAGGATGTGCCTTTTGTTTGGGGTACCGCACAGGAAGAAGCCTTCACGGTATTGAAAGATAAGTTGACACATGCTCCTTTACTTCAACTTCCTGATTTTAATAAGACTTTTGAGCTTGAATGTGATGCTAGTGGAATTGGATTAGGAGGTGTGTTATTACAAGATGGCAAACCTGTTGCATACTTTTCTGAAAAATTGAGTGGGCCTAGTCTGAACTATTCTACTTATGATAAAGAATTATATGCTCTTGTTCGGACTTTAGAAACATGGCAACATTATTTATGGCCCAAAGAATTTGTTATACATTCTGATCATGAATCTTTGAAACACATTAAAAGTCAAGCTAAACTGAACCGTAGACATGCTAAATGGGTTGAATTCATTGAGACTTTCCCTTATGTCATTAAACACAAGAAGGGTAAAGAAAATGTTATTGCTGATGCATTGTCTCGTCGTTATACTATGCTTTCACAACTTGACTTTAAAATATTTGGTTTGGAGACCATCAAAGATCAATATGTGCATGATGCTGAATTTAAAGATGTGTTGCAGAATTGTAAAGAAGGAAGAACATGGAACAAGTTCGTCGTTAACGATGGATTTGTGTTTCGTGCTAACAAGCTATGCATTCCAGCTAGCTCCGTTCGTCTTTTGTTGTTGCAGGAGGCGCATGGAGGAGGACTCATGGGACACTTTGGCGTGAAGAAGACGGAGGATATACTTGCTACACATTTCTTTTGGCCAAAGATGAGACGGGATGTTGAGCGTTTTGTTGCTCGCTGCACTACATGTCAAAAAGCTAAGTCACGACTCAATCCTCATGGTTTATATATGCCTTTGCCTGTACCTAGTGTTCCTTGGGAGGATATATCTATGGACTTTGTTTTAGGTTTACCTCGAACAAAGAAGGGGAGGGATAGCATATTTGTTGTCGTGGATAGATTCTCGAAAATGGCACACTTTATACCATGTCATAAAAGCGATGATGCTGTTAATGTTGCCGATTTGTTCTTTCGTGAAATTATTCGCTTGCATGGTGTGCCAAATACTATTGTTTCAGATCGTCATACTAAATTTCTTAGCCACTTTTGGAGATGTTTATGGGCTAAGTTGGGGACTAAACTGCTTTTTAGTACTACTTGTCACCCCCAAACTGATGGACAAACTGAAGTAGTCAATAGAACATTGTCTACTATGCTTAGGGCTGTTTTGAAGAATAATAAGAAAATGTGGGAAGAATGCTTGCCTCATATTGAATTTGCTTATAATCATTCATTGCATTCTACTACTAAGATGTGCCCTTTTGAAATTGTGTATGGTTTCCTACCTCGTGCACCTATTGATTTGTTGCCTCTTCCATCTTCGGAGAAGGTTAATTTTGATGCTAAAGAACGTGCTGAATTGATTTTAAAAATGCATGAGTTAACTAAGGAAAACATTGAGCGTATGAATGCTAAATATAAACTTGCTGGAGATAAGGGTAGAAAACATGTTGTCTTTGCACCTGGTGATCTTGTTTGGTTACATTTGCGTAAGGATAGGTTTCCTAATTTGCGCAAATCAAAGCTAATGCCACGTGCTGATGGTCCATTTAAGGTGTTAGAGAAAATAAATGATAATGCATATAAACTTGAGCTGCCTGCAGATTTTGGGGTTAGTCCCACTTTTAACATTGCAGATTTGAAGCCTTATTTGGGTGAGGAAGATGAGCTTCCGTCGAGGACGACTTCATTTCAAGAAGGGGAGGATGATGAGGACATCAATACCATTGTTACATCCACAGCCCCTGCTGCTATACATACTGGACCAATTACTAGAGCTCGCGCACGCCAATTAAATTACCAGGTACTTTCGTTTCTTGGTAATGATTCTAATGTTCATGAGAATATGATACTGCCTAAATTGGATACATTTGTTTTGCTTACAAGTGAAGGGCCTAGCTTGGAGAAGGATGAACATTGGAGCAAGAACACACATGGAGTTGATGGCATGCGCAAGGCGATCAAGAACGGAGTTACAAGTGATGATTTCAGGACTTTGAAGCCACCATAAGGAGTGAATGAAGCCTTGGACGAAATATACAAGATGCCACTTCATAATATTCGTCCATAGGCTATTCTAGGTGTTGCGTCACCTTATTTTTGGGCCAGGCCCATGTAATTTCGAAATACTTAAGTATAGGCTATTTTTAGAGTCCGTATGTGTGGGGAAACAAGAGTTAGGGTTGGTTTCGGACCCCACCATCAGGGGCCACGAAATTCCCTCCTCTTCCTCCATATATACAGCCCTTAGGCCGTCGTTTAGACTTTGGGTTTTGTTTAGATCAAAAGTTTTCCATAGCTGCAACTTCGCGTACTTCGTTTGTGTTCAACGACCAGACCAAGGCGTCACAGAACCTCGCCTTTCATTAATAAAACTTTCCTCTTTATTCGCAATATCCAGATTGCAATCTTAGTTTCTTGCTTGTTCTTCGTTTGCTCGTAGGAAACAGACCCTCGTGGTCAGGTTGATCGTGCTCCGGCGTGGTCAATAACCCTCGGAAGTTGGTTTAGCGATTGCTAAGGCGCGACGTCTCGCACGTTCGTAGTCGGATCGTCAAGGTCGACTCCCACAGAAACGAAACCACCATCTCATCGACACATCGGGACACCCTCGCCTCTATCAAAACGGGACTCCACGGGATACTGTTCATCTCCACCGTCGACCCCCTCCAGCCTCCACGAGCTACTGTTCATCCACAGTCGACCTCCTCCAGCCTCCACCTGCGACTGTTCATCAACGGGCTCTTGTTCATCCAGCCTCCACCGCGCGCTACTCCATCGGCTACTGTTCAACCAGCCCTCTCCACGGGCTTCTGTTCAACCGCCCCTCCACGGGCTACTGTTCATCCTGCCCTCCACCATCTATTGTTCATCCTGCCCTCCACGGGGTGGTCCTGTTCATCCAGCCCTCCATGGGGTCCTGTTCATCCAGCCCCAACTGGCTCGATCGATCGGGGTCCTGTTCATCCAGAGGCAACACCACGGGGTCCTGATCATCCACCCCCACCGGGAACTGTTCATCCAACCACCCCCCCCCCCCGCAACGCTCACTGTTCATCCAGAGGCAGCATCGCGGCTTCAGTTAGCAGCAGTAGCGAAGGAATCGCTCGATCGGGTTCAGTTAACAGCCATCGATCGATCGGTCGGGTTCAGTAACGCGTAGCCTGCTGTGCAATCGCTCGGGTTCAGTTAGATCCCAACGCCTCGCTCGGGTTCAGTTAGAGCCAACGCCTCGCACACACACGCGTACGTGTACGAGAGAAACGCGCATCGCTCGGCCCCCGACCTCCCACCGTAACCGAGAACTCCCCGAAATTTTCCTCGCCCTCGCTTCTACCACGGTTTTTTCCGTCATGGACGGCCCAAAGAATGTCATGCAACTGCGTCTCCGGCCCACCCAGGACGAAAAGCCCATTTTCTGTCATGATTTTTTGTCATAGAAGTAGGAGCCCACCACATCTATGATGATACCGGGTTTTGTCACAATTATCGTTATAGAAGTGTCATATGTATGACAATTGTTTTTTTCGTTTGGCCCAAAATGTCACGGATGTGTCTTTTTTTTGTAGTGATTATCATGGTAGCATGAATTATATACTTTAACCTTAGTTGCCTCCACTCCGGTCATGTAGTTTTCAAGGTAATCATTAGTAAATAGCTTCAGAAACCACTGAAAAGAGAAAAATATCAGATACTGAGGTCTAATAGAGCTTGTTGTGGGCAGGGGAAAAATGCAACACATTACTTACCATCCTAAAGTTCACTGTTGTCTTCGACAAAGTGTAAATAAAGAGCTTAATTCCAATCCCCCATTTCTCTCGCCTAACAATCTTTCTTAGTTTCCTCACTTGGCGCTTGTTCATGATTATCTCATTTCCCCATACACAAAAAGGATCGAAGCGTGGATCAGTACCCCTCATATATGTACCTACAAGCAACCAGTAAATGTTAAAAGCTAAACTGAGATTGCACAAATGATGTAAAATACAACTACCTATGTTCCTAAGTACAAGTTTCTTTTTTGAGATTTCAATATGAACTACATACGGATGTATATAGAATTATAGATATAGTTTAGATTAGAATCTAGATTCACTCATTTTGCTCCTTATGTAGTCTATATTGGAATCTCTAAAAATACTTATATTTAGGAATAGATGGTCTATAAGACATGGGATGCAGCTAACCTCAACGGCAAACAACAGCATCACCCATTGTAGCCCTGTGTAAGTACATGGAAAGCCAATGTTAACTACAACAGGGTTAACATCCACCCAAAATAGCAAATGGTAATAAAACGACAACATCTGTAGTGATATCTTCATTTTGAAAGAGTAGCATGGTAGCAAAGGGACGGATTAAAAAATGGATACAACTGTTAATTGCAACAAGCTTAACAACATTCTAATTCATGTTTTGTAAGTTTGTAGCCATTGAAATACAACTCTTTAAAAATGGATACAACTATTAATTGCAACAGGCTTAATGGCCATTGAAACCGGTACTGATAAAAATGCAATTGGCAGAGTTAAACATCATAGGGCAGGTGCTGCGTGAGCAGATAATGGCCCAGTTGTCTATAAAAAGGTAGGGAAAATAGCTCAAACATGTTAGGCATGTTTACTACAACATGCTTAATACATCGACAGTACAAAGCATAGCCATTAATTGCAACTGGTATTGGTAAGATTGAACTGGTGGGTACATACTTGGTAAGTCCTGAGAGGTAGTTGCTGGGGCACTTCATCTTGGCCAGAGCCCGCCCAAAGTCAGCAGCGGCGGAGGCGAGCTATTCCTCCGGGTCGAAGCATGGATCAGTGCCACTGACATGTGTACCTACAGGCAACTAGTAAATGGCAGAAGTTAAACTGCAATTGCACAAATGATGTGAAATACTATAACACATGGGATGCAGCTAACCTTGACGGCAAACAACAACATCGGTCGTTATGACCATGCCTAAGTACATGGACGAGCATGTTAAGTACAACAGGGTTAGGATCCACCAAAAATAGCAAATGGGGCAGCATCTCTAGTATATCTTCATTGCGGAGAGTAGCATGGTAGCAAATGGACAGATTAAAAAATGGATACAACTGTTAATTGCAACAGGCTTAACAGCATCCTAAGTCATGTTTTGTAAGTTTATAGCCATTGAAATGCAACTATTTAAAAATGGATTCAACTGTTAATTGCAACATGCTTAATAGACATTGAAATAGGTACTGATAAAAATGCAATTGGCATAGTTAAACATCACAAGGCAGGTGCTGCCAAAGCAGAAAATGGCCCAGATGTCTATAAAAAGGTAGGGAAAGTAGTAAAAACGTGTTAGGCATGTTTACTAGAACATACTTAATACATCAACCGTACAAAACATAGCCATTAATTGCAACTGGTATTGGTAAGATTGAACTGGTGAGTACATACTTGGTAAGTCCTGAGAGGTAGTTGCTGGGGCACTTCATCTTGGCCAGAGCTCGCCCAAAGTCAGCGACGGTGGAGGCGAGTTGTTCCTTCAGGTCGAAGCGTGGATCAGTGCCACTGACATGTGTACCTACAGGCAACCAGTAAATGGGTAGAAGTCAAACTGCAATTGCACAAATTATGTGAAATACTGTAAGACATGGGATGCATCTCACCTCGACGGCAAACAAAAGCATCGGCCGTTATGACCCTGCGTAAGTACATGGACAGGCATGTTAAGTGCAACAGGGTTAGCATCCAATAAAAATAGCAAATGGGCAGCATCACTAGTGATATCCCGAGTCATGTATTGTAAGTTTGTTGCTGGTATTGGTGAAATTGAGCTGGACACGGTAATATTTGAACATCACACAGTGTGTAGTACAGAAATAAACAAGGCACGAACTTGCTTAATACATCAACCATACAAATGATAGCCATTGCAAGTGGTATTGGTAAGTTTAGCTGGTCAGATCTTACCTGTTAAGTCCTGGGGGGTAGTCGCTGGGGGACTTCATCTGGGCCAGAGCCTGCACCATGTCGGCGGCGGCGGATGAGGCGGGGTGTTCCTCCGGGTCAACACGCACAGCGGCCCTCGCGCCATGGACCGCCATCGGCTCCTGGCGGGGGGGGGGGGAGGGGATTTGGAGGCATGAGGATGTTTTGCAGGCGCCATTTAAGCAATCAGGCCCGGGACGTGATAGAGTTCGGTGGGTTACCTGACTGGATCCGAGCAGAATGTAGATGTGGTTGAACCTGTGGTTGCGGCGGCGGCGGTTTGAGATGTCGGTAGGGGGAGGCGCGGGGGAGGGGGGATACTGAGGGGAAGGGGATGTGGTTGGAGGAATAAATTCTGAAATCGCGCGCCTAATGAAAATTTTGGTGCGAAACTTGAAACTTGGGCGGGGGAAACACACAACGCAGACGAAGCGCGTAATATACTCGTGTGCGAGAAAAAATAAAGTTGGCAAATCCCGTCTCCAAAAAATGTACACGTGTACTTGATTGTTTTTGGTCAATGGTACGCCTCGTTTATTAGGAAATATCGCACAGGTAACTGCCTTATGGGTCATTAACACAAAAAATGCAGACGGGTACGGCATAAATACCGTGTGTTTTGTGATCTTCTAATGATTAACGCAAAAAAGCACATGGGCACACATGCTAATCAATGCTCAAAGCGCTCAAAGGATGCTCTTACCGACATTGTACGTTAATACTACAAACTTAAAGTACTACTGGTAATTTGCTCTAATACTACAAACTTAAACTACTTCTCACATGCTGCCATCAGGGCATGCTGGCCAGACGCTGGCGTTCACCTTCCCGGCCTTGTAGGCGGCAACCCACTATGCTTCGATCTCCGCTAAGCTCTCTTCACCATGGCGAGCAACCTCTTTTTTTTGTGGCGGCGGGACTCTCTTTTGTTGACTGCTTTTTCCCTTTTCCGCTCCTTCTGTGCGGCTTTGGCCGCCTCTAGATCTACCACCCATTCGGCCATGGCAGCCTCAAAGTCCGCCCATGTAACTGTCTGGCCGCTGGCGGCGATGAACTCGGTGCGGCGAGATGCCATCGCTTCCTTACCATGTGTGCGGTCGCGGGCAGCGAGGAACGCGGTGCGACGGGATGCCATCGCTTCCTTACTAGTTACTGTGCGCCGCGATGCCATGGACTACGCCTCGAGAGAGATCTGGGACGGAGGGGCCGGGCAGCCGTACAGTGCGGTGGTATTCAAGAGCTCAACCACAAACGTCAACAGAAATTTGGCTTCCCTTACAATTTTGCTCGTTCATTATCGCACATGGTTCATCTCCGTCACTTCCGGAAACAGTGTGCGCTGAGCCTATTGTGTGTTGCATTATGATTGGCTGGAACCCCAGCCACGCGGATCGCGCGTGTGCACTGTTGGATGCGCCGTGATGGAATGACAATCCACGTCCCTCATATCACACCCGTGCACCTGTAGCTGGATTGGATTTATATGCGCTAAATGCCTAGAAAATGCACATAATCCACTAAATATGGTAAATGAGCCCGTAAAAATGCCAAATTTGAACACGGTGATTTGCAGGGTGTATGTTTGTAGTAGAAAAAAAACTCCAGGGCAAAGAATAAATAAAATTTGGATTCCCCTTCAATCTTGAGGATTTGCCTTTCGAAAGCATGGAACTTCCTCGGTGATGGTTCGATTTATGAAGGGCGTGCATGACGACATAAGCCAAGCCTTCTCAAATTTTTACCAGGGCATGGTAAGGTCATACCATGGCACCATGCGAGGCGTCATGTTTTTTAAGCATTTATTTAATTTTTTATGTACTTGAAAACCCAACAAACAAACATTTGTGGTTGACTATTGCCACACATTTCATCGAAATATCTGTCCATTCCTTGTAAAAGGCATGATAATTTACTAAATGGAACGAGCATGGTTTGCTAGGCCGTTCTTGTGGACCCTTTCATGCATCGATTGTTTGAACTTGAATTATGCGCATTAATGCCTAGGAAATGCACATAATCCCCTAAATATGGCAAATGAACCCGGAAAAGTGCCAAATTTGAACACGGTGATTTGCAGGTTGTATGTTCGTCGTAGAAAAGAACTCGTGGACGAAGGACAAAAGAAATTTGGACCCCCTTCAATCTTGGTGATTTCCCCTTGAAACCATGAAACTTCCTCGGTGATGGTTCGATTTATGAAAGGCGCGCATCACAACATAAGGAAAACATTCTCCAATTTTTACGAGGGCATGGTGAGGCCATACCATGGCACCACGTCAGGAGTCATGTTTTCCAACCATGTGCTTCATTTTTGGTATAGTTGTTAACCGAGTAAACGATGTGTTTATGGTTGACTATTGCCACACATTTCCTTGAAATATCTGCCCATTCCTTGTAAAAGGCATGAAAATGTGCTAAATAACACGAGCATGGTTTCCCAGGCCGTTATTGTGCACCTTTTCATGCACCGATTGTTCGAATTTGAATTATGTCCATTAATGCCTAGAAAATACACATAATCCCCTAAATATGGTAAATGAGCCCGGAAAAATGTCAAATTTGAACACGTTGCATTTGAGACGGTATGTTGATCATTGGAAAAAACGGAATGACAAACTAGGACGAAAATTAGGATTCCCATTCAATCTTGGGGATTTTCCCTCTCGAAAGCATGGAACTTCCTCGGTGATGGTTCGATTTATGAAGAGTGTGCATGACGACATAAGACAAACCTTCTCAAATTTTTACCAAGGCATGGTGAGGTCATACCATGGCACCATGCCAGGATTCATATTTTTAAGCATTTATTTCATTTTTTCTAGAGTTGAAACCCCAACAAACAAACATTTGTGGTTGACTATTGCCACACATTTCAATGAAATATCTATCCATTATTCCTCCGAAGGGCATGGGAATTTACTAAATGGCAGAAGCATGGTTTTCTAGGCCGTTCTTGTGGACCCTTTCATGCATTGATTGTTTGAACTTGAATTATGCGTGTTAATGCCTAGGAAATGCACATAATCCCCAAAATATGGCAAATGAACCCGGAAAAGTGCCAAATTTGAACGCGGTGATTTGGAGGTTGTATGCTCATCATAGAAAAAACTCGTGGACAAAGGACAAAGGAAATTTGGACCCCCTTCAATCTTGGTGATTTCCCCCTCGAAACCATGAAAATTCCTTGGATGATGGTTCGTTTTACGAAAGGCGCGCATCATGACATAAGGAAAACATTCTCCAATTTTTATCAGGGCATGGTGAGGCTATACCATGGCACCACGCCAGGCGTCATGTTTTCCAACCATGTGTTCCATTTTTTGTATAGTTGTTAACCGAGTAAACGACGCGTTTATGGTTGACTATTGCCACACATTTCCTTGAAATATCTGCCCATTCCTTGCAAAAGGCATGAAAATGTGCTAAATAACACGAGCATGGTTTCCCAGGCCGTTATTGTGCACCTTTTCATGCACCGATTGTTCGAATTTGAATTATGTCCATTAATGCCTAGAAAATACACATAATCCCCTAAATATGGTAAATGAGCCCGGAAAAATGTCAAATTTGAACACGTTGCATTTGAGGCGGTATGTTGATCGTTGGAAAAAAACTGAATGACAAACTAGGACAGAAATTTGGATTCCCCTTCAATGTTGGTTATTTCCCTCTCGAAAGCATTGAACTTCCTCGGTGATGGTTTGATTTATGAAGAGCGTGCATGATGACATAAGCCAAACCATCACAAATTTTTACCAGGGCATGGTGAGGTCATACCATGGCACCATGCCAGGCATCATGTTTTTAAGCATTTATTTCTTTTTTCTATAGTTGAAAACCCAACAAACAAACATTCATGGTTAACTATTGCCACACATTTCAACGAAATATCTATCCATTATACCTTGTAAAAGGCATGAGAATTTACTAAATGGTACGAGCATGGTTTTCCAGGCCGTTCTTGTGGACCCTTTCATGCATCCATTGTTTGAACTTGAATTATGTGCATTAATGCCTAGGAAATGCACATAATCCCCTAAATATGGCAAATGAACCCGGAAAAGTGCCAAATTTGAACACGGTGATTTGCAGGTTGTATGTTCATCATATAAAAAAACACTTGGACAAAGGACAAAGGAAATTTTGATCCCCCTTCAATCTTGGTGATTCCCCCCTCGAAACCATGAAACTTCCTCGGTGATGGTTCGTTTTATGAAAGGCGTGCATGACGACCTTTTTACCAGGGCACGGTGAGGTCATACCATGGCACCACACTAGGCGTCATGTTTCTCCAAGCATGTTTCATTTTTGTATAGTTGTTAACCTAGTAAAGGACGCTGATACGTCTCCAATGTATCTATAATTTTTGATTACTCCATGCTATATTATCTACTGTTTTGGACAATATTGGGCTTTATTATCCACTTTTATATTATTTTTGGGACTAACCTATTAACCGGAGGCCCAGCCCAGAATTGTTGTTTTTTTGCCTATTTTAGAGTTTCGCAGAAAAAATATCAAACGGAGTCCAAACGGAATGAAACCTTCGGGAGCGTGATTTTTGGAATGAACATGATCCAGGAGACTTGGACCCACGTAAGAGAAGCTTCCAGGAGGCCACGAGGTAGGGGGCGCGCCCACCCCCCAGGGCGCGCCCTCCACCCTCATGGGCCCCACATTGCTCTACCGACGTACTTCTTCCTCCTATATATACCTACGTACCCCCAAACGATCAGATATGGAGCCAAAAACCTAATTCCACCACCGCAACCTTCTGTACCCACGAGATCCCATCTTGGGGCCTGTTCCGGAGCTCCGTCGGAGGGGGCATCCATCACGGAGGGCTTCGACATCAACACCATAGCCTCTCCGATGAAGTGTGAGTAGTTTACCTCAGACCTTCGGGTCCATAGTTAGTAGCTAGATGGCTTCTTCTCTCTTTTTGGATCTCAATACAATGTTCTCCCCCTCTCCCGTGGAGATCTATTCGATGTAATCTTCTTTTTGCGGTGTGTTTGTTGAGACCGATGAATTGTGGGTTTATGATCAAGATTATCTATGAACAATATTTGAATCTTCTCTGAATTCTTTTATGTATGATTGGTTATCTTTGCAAGTCTCTTCGAATTATCAGTTTGGTTTGGCCTACTAGATTGATCTTTCTTGCAATGGGAGAAGTGCTTAGCTTTGGGTTCAATCTTGCGGTGTCCTTTCCCAGTGACAGTAGGGGCAGCAAGGCATGTATTGTATTGTTGCCATCGAGGATAACAAGATGGTTTTTTTTATCATATTGCATGAATTTATCCCTCTACATCATGTCATCTTGCTTAAGGCTTTACTCTGTTTTCATGAACTTAATACTCTAGATGCATGCTGGATAGCGGTCGATGAGTGGAGTAATAGTAGTAGATGCAAGCAGGAGTCAGTCTACTTGTCTCAGACGTGATGCCTATATACATGATCATACCTAGATATTCTCTTAACTATGCTCAATTCTGTCAATTGCTCAACAGTAATTCGTTCACCCACCGTAAAATACTTATGCTCTTGAGAGAAGCCACTAGTGAAACCTATGGCCCCCGGGTCTATCTTCATCATAATAATCTTCCAACACTTTGTTATTGCCTTTGCTTTTTTACTTTACTTTTATTTTACTTTGCATCTTTATCATAAAAATACCAAAAATATTATCCTATCATATCTATCAGATCTCTCTCTCGTAAGTGACCGTGAAGGGATTGACAACCCCTTATCGCGTTGGTTGTGAGGATTTATTTGTATTGTGCAGGTGCGAGGGACTCGCGCGTAGCCTCCTACTGGATTGATACCTTGGTTCTCAAAAACTGAGGGAAATACTTACGCTACTTTGCTGCATCACCCTTTCCTCTTCAAGGGAAAACCAACGCAGTGCTCAAGAGGTAGGAGACGCGTTTATGGTTGAATATTGCCACACATTTCCTTCGAATCTCTGCCCATTCCTGGGAAAAGGCATGAGAATGTACTAAATAGCACGAGCATGGTTTTCCAGACCGTTCTTGTGCACCTTTTCATGCATCGATTGTTCGAATTTGAATTATGTGCATAATTAATGCCTAGAAAATGCACACAATCCCCTAAATATGGTAAATGAGTTCGGAAAAATGTCAAATTTGAACATGTTTCATTTGAGGCGATATGTTGATCGTTGAAAAAAAACTGAATGACAGACAAGGACGGAAATTTGGATTCCCCTTCAATCTTGGTGATTTCCCTCTCGAAAGCATTGAACTTCCTCGGTGATGGTTCGATTTATGTAGGGCATGCATGACGACATAAATCAAACCTTCTCAGCTTTTAACCAGGGCACGGTGAGGTCATACCATGGCACCATGCCAGCCGTCATGTTTTTCAAGCACATATTTCATTGTTCTATAGTTGATAACCCAATAAATGACGCGTTTGTGGTTGACTATTGCCACACATTCGATTGAAATCTCTACCCATTCCTTGTAAAAGGCTTGAGAAATTACTAAATAGCATGAGTATGGTTTTTCCAGACCGTTCTTGTGCACCCTTTCATGCATTGATTGTTTGAATTTGAATTACGTGCATTAATGCCTACAAAATGCACATAATCCCCTAAATATTGTAAATGAACCCGGAAAAGTGTCAAATTTGAACACGGTGATTAGCAGGGTTTATGTTCATCATAGAAAAAAAACTCATGGATGAAGGACAAAGGAAATTTGGATTCCCATTCAATCTCAGTGATTTACTATCGCACATGGTTCATCTCCGTCGCCTCTGTGAACCGTGTGTGTTCACTCACACATGCAAACTGCCCACTTCGTCCCCACTCACTCGCCGCGGACTCCTCTGCAACTCTGCACCCTAAGCTTGATGGCTGTTGGCGGCGGGCGTAGGTCGCGCTCCATACGGCACCGGATTTCGCCTCCACCGCTTTCTGCCGCCTATCTTCACCAACATTCTAGACTCTGATCGACTTGGGTTTTCTACGGGATTGGGCTGGGGATTTTTCTTATAGAGAAGGTAATCAACTTAATTAGCGAAATATTCACTCATCTCTTATCGCAGTCCGTTCGTCGTTGTTAATCAACCGGTGGAAATCGCCGTGGAACCATTTTTGTTCTAGCTGATTCGTGGGTGTTCATTCATGTGTCCACAATGCAAGCACAAATCGGGCAACTGTGGTCGTGGCCAGTCGGAAACGAAGTTCTATCTCATCATTCCGGATGACTTCAGGGAGTGCTCGGTATGCTCAATCTCAACCTACCACGGTCGGCGTGGCCTAAATTTGTGAACATATACCATCTGTTGCTACATTATCTATATATTTTCATCAAATTGTTGTTACATCATCTATTTTTAATTCTATATTTTTGTACTTTGCTTGCATCTATATATGGATATGTCCTATCAGTTACTCCCATATTTGCATCTTGCTCTGTTATTTCAATATATCTAATTTACGATCTTAATTTTCATTTCAAGCAGTACATCCCTTGATTTGCAAGAACAGGAGTAGAAGGAAATCTTGGGCTTTACTTTGCTGATGACTCCCAGGATGTCATATTGACAACGCAACATGGATTTACAATGACGGTTAGCATAAAACTTGATAAATATGGTCACTCCTATTTTAATGCGGACCTTTGGAGAAAAATGTCTAAGTGTTATGAAATGAAAGTTGGCAATAAAATTCTAGTGCGTGCACCACAACCTGGTCTAATTAACATGGATGTTTACTTCCCCAACGTCATCAGCCGATCAAAGTCTGATCGAGGTTAATGTCCTTTCAGCTTTCTCCATGCTGTCATATTACTATTTAAGCAACCAATTGATCACTATTTAAGCAACCAATTGTGATATCATATTCTGACTCCGTTCCTAGGCAGTAATCAATTATGTTTACCAATTTATGCACACTATATATTCTTCTGCCATGTTCTGAATAAATAATACCTTTCCACCTTTTAAGCAGGATATGTTGGATGCATAGAGAACGATCTGTATGTTACTAAGTGTACCAAATTTCACTGGAAGGACTTGAAGCATGTCATAAACCTTGTTGATAATCTGACAGAGATAGCACAGCGTATGAACGCTGGATTTTGGATGGGATTAATTAGACCTATGGTGCACACATAGAACAAGACCAATTGTGTGCACAAAGCGCTGGTAAAAAATCTTATTTTAATGTTGATGCTCGTGAACTATATATATCTTCAACGATATGTTACAATTGTTTTTTATTCTACATGTCAATAGAAATTGCCCCCTGTAGCAGTTCCTGGATCGATTTCCCGGCGTGGTCGAATTACACTTGTGCCTGCTAATAACGCCAAAGTGATTGCAAGGTACTGCATTTCCCGCAAAAATGGAACCATTCAAATTGACAAGTTCTCGCTTCTCGTGGCAATGCATCCATATTGGAAAATTGGAGACACTGTTCTACTCCTGCTCTACCAAGGCACAGGAGGGCTCTTCCTTTTCATTGACGAGATGCCGAGTCGCCGTGTTCAAGAAGCTTCCAGTGGATAGTTGTGGTTGTTGGCCCTCAGCCTCTTAAAATGTGCTAGTTGTTACTATATATGTTAAGTATGTACATATGGACCATATGGTTGTTGGCCCTTAGCCTCTTAAAATGTGATGGTTGTTACTATGTTAAGTATGTAGATATGGACCATATGGTTGTCAAAACCGTGTTACGAAGATCCTCCTTTTGTCGAATAGTGTAACCACTATATATATGTTACTCAAATGCTGTTACCCAAGTTCATAAATTTTCATGGAAAGTATTAGTATCGTACACAGTTCATTGAGTTTAAGCATGTGCCCGATATCCAGAAGGCATTTGCATCTTAACTATCCATATTGCAAATTCACACACATGTTCACATAAGGAAACGTATGTGTAACATACTAATCATCGCACACGAGTACTCACAGACGCATCATGTGCAATACTCCTAGACACCGCAAGCAACTAGTTTGCATTTTTCAATGTTTTTTGTACACACATAATCAGCAGAAGGCATTTGCATATTAACTATCCATATTGTAAATTCACACACATGTTCACATAAGGAAACGTATGTGTAACATACTAATCATCGCACACGAGTACTCACAGACGCATCGTGTGCAATAGTCCTAGACACCGCAAGCAACTAGTTTGCATTTTTCAAAGTTTTTTGTACACACATAATCACACACGAAGTAACTGTATTAACCGTCTGTGTTTGCCACGTAAACAGTTCATCCGAGTCAGCTGTTTGCCACGTATCACACAGATATTGTTTACACGACTCGTTTGTGTTCTTTTGGCTCATCACAAACTGTTCATCCATGTGAATTGTATGCTGCATATCACACACATCTTGTTAAGTTGAACCGTTTCTATTGTGTTCCCTAATTGAAAACAGTTCATCCGAGTTAACCGTATGCCATATATCGCACACACATTGATATGGCTGCCCGTTTCTGTTGTTCCACCTCATCGCAAACAATTCGAATGGATTAACCACGTGTCCTGCATCGCACACACATTTTTATGGCTGCCCATTTCTGTTGTTCTGCCTCATTGTAGACAATTTGAATGGATTAACCGTATGCCTTGCATCGCACACGCAACTAAAATCTTAACAGTGTTTGATGCATCCATCCTCGCAAACATTTTGCACCTTTTTTGATGGTTTTTTACACCATCATTTGCGATTATTGCATCACACATAGTTTTGGCAAAGGGTCTCTGATCGTAGTGTCGCGTTAGCAGTATCCTGCAGTAGTGGTTGGTCTAACGCACACGGTTTGAATAAAGAGTTTGTTTGCGATATTGGTTGATAATTATTTATAATTTCCTGTATGTAAGAAGATTATATGAAAACTTGTCTCAATTTTGGAAAAAATAATATCATGGTCTATTGGAGTCCATATGACACCACGATAAGTTTCATGAATTTCAACTTAGTTTTGGATTTATTGGATTTTAAAAACAAGATTCTAGATGTTAGAAATTTGTTGCATGGGGATTAAACATGCACCCAGGGTCACGTACGCATATGATTTTGCAATCCATTTTCATGCACTATCACGGGTCCCATGTAGATCAAATTTGATTTTTGCACATTTAAATCCCTGGGAAATCAATCAATGTATAAAAAATGGACAGATGTTATTTTTTTTCAATTTTCAACACTAAACTCCTTTGGTCGCATGTTCGCTGCAAAAAGAGTTTGACATGCATCTTTGGGCCACATGCATGCAGTGGTCCTAGGACACTCACTCGCGTGGGCCCGCGAGGACGCCGTCCAGCACTATGACATGTGATGCGAGAGGTTAATTGACCAACAAGAATGGTCATTTTTTGGTTTTTGTTATACGTACGCCTCGAAGAGGGGAGGGGGCAACATATATGTACTACGTGTCATGAACCTCGGTTCGTGTGGGGGACTTGAAGGTTTCTGAGGCAGGTGCCACATCGAAGTTCTGCACATATATTAGGTATTCAAACATCACAACCACACATCTCCATACATGTGTTTGGCCCAGAAGCAAGCGATGGCGGTTGTCCTCTAGCACTCACTCACGGGGTTATCGGCGATATGCTTCTTCCATTTCCGTGTGCCCTCTTGGTTAATCACTTCGACCGACAGCGATATAGATGAATTTGACTTATAATTAGGAGGGGTTCAATTTTGGTTCGTCCTATACGGTTTGGTACATGCAACTATACTTCGTGCGCATGTGTACGCACGAACCCCTCCCACCGGGTCGAAGTGGGGGGGGGGGGGGGGCTACACGACGCATCATGAACCGGATCTGTGTGGGGATTGTGCGTTTTTCCACGCATGCATGCGCCACATCAAAATGTTGTGCTTTTGGTATTCAAACATATATGCATGCATCACGCATGTCTATACATATGTTTGGGGCACATACATGCAGTGGTTGTCTTTGGACACTCTCCCTCTCTTGGTTATCATTGACGGTCTATATATTCGTGGGCCGCATGGACGTCCATCACTTCGACCAACAACACAAGAAAGGTTACCAGGGTGGATCCTTCTTCTCTTGGTTCGCATCACCGTATAGTCGAACGTCGATCATGGTGAGATTCGAGGGCTCCCATACACATGAATCAAAGTTGTGCATTGGGTATATTCAAACACCACATGACACTTCATACATACGTTTGGGCCACATGCACACAGTGGTTGTCTTCAGGCACTCCCTGGCGTGGTTATCGGCGGCAAGCTAGCCTATTTTGTGGGGCCGCATGTGGAACGTCAATGCATGACTTTGACCCAACAAACAAGAGAGGTTATACGACCAAGGTGGTGATTCGATCTTCTTGGTCAGTATTACAATACACCTTGGTGAGATGCCCCCTCCCACTGACTGAAAGTGTGTGTGTGTGTGATAGAGGCAAAGGTGTCCCGTCTTCCGATGAGATGGTGGTTATTGTTTTGGACGAGGTCGACTTTGACGATCCGCCTACGAACATGCGAGGACGTCGCGCCTTAGCAATCGCTAAACCAACTCTGAGAGGTTATTGACCATGCCAGAGCACGATCAACCTAACCACGAAGGTCTGTTTCCTGCAGGCAAACGAAGAACAAGCAAGAAACTAAGATTGCAATCTGGATATTGCGAATATAAGAGGAAAGCTTGATTGATCAAGGTGGGGTTCTGTGACGCCTTGGTCTGGTCGTTGAACACAAACGAAGTACGCGAAGTTGCAGCTATGGTGAACCTTTAATCTAAACAAAACCCAAAGTCTAAACGGTGCCCTAAGGGATGTATATATGGAGGAACAGGGGGGGAATTTCGTGGCCCTTGGAGAAGGGGTCCGAAACCAACCCTATCTCTTGTTTCCCCACGCATACGGACTCTAAAAACAGCCTATACTTATGTATTTCGAAATTACATGGACCTGGCCCAATAATAAGATGACGCAACACCTAGAATAGCCACTGGACGAAGTTTATGAAGGGGCATCTTGTATATTTCGTCCAAGGCTTCATGCACTCATTATGGTGGCTTCAAAGTCCTGAAATCATCACTTGTAACTTCGTTCTTGTTCCCCTTGCGCATGCCATCAACTCCATGCTTGTTCTTGCTCCAATGTTCATCCCTCTTATCCATGCTAGGCCCTTCATTTGTAAGCAAAACAAATGTATCCAATTTAGGCATCATCATATTCTCATGAACATTAGAATCATTACCAAGAAACGGAAGTACCTGATAATTTAATTGGCGTGCGCGAGCTCTAGTAATTGGTCCAGTATATGTAGTAGTAGGGGCTGTGGGTGTAATGATGGTATTGGTGTCCTCATCATCCTCCCCTTCTTGAAATGAAGTCATCCTCGACGGAAGCTCATCTTCCTCACCCAAATAAGGCTTCAAATCTGCTAATAGAGGCCGAGGGTGTCCGGATCTTTCGATGAGATGATAACTATCGATTTGGTGGAGATGACTTTGACGATCCGACAACAAATGTGCACGACGTTGTGCCTTAGCAATCGCTAAACCAACTCTGAGAGGTTATTAACCACGCCGCAGCACAATCAACTTGACCACGAAGGTCTATTCCTGCAAGCAATCGAAGAACAAGCTAGAATATGATAATGCAATCTGAATATTGAGAATATAGATGAAGTTTTGATAAAGGTGGGATCCATAAGCGGTCTTGGTCTGGTCGTTGGACACAAACGAAGTACACGAAGTTGCAATGGCTAACTTTTAACTAAACAAATCCCAAGGAAAAAGCTACTAGGTGGATCTACTTATATAGGATCAAGGGGTGGCGGCCAAGGAGGTGGGAGGACGTCCCAAGGCAGCCTAACACCAACCCTAGGTCGTACAAGGCTCATGGGCCCAAGTGGAGGTGATGCAACACCTTTGGACTTGTTGTTTGACTCGGATTCTACTGCAGCGTCAGATTGTTTCGTCCGTATCTCAATGCTCCGGACGAATTTTGATGAGGACATCAATACCATTGTTACACCCACATCCCCTATTGTTACATATACTGGACCAATTACTAGAGCTCGCGCACGCCAAATAAATTACCAGGTACTTTCGTTTCTTGGTAATGCTTCTAATGTTCATGAGAAT
Source organism: Aegilops umbellulata (assembly GCA_032464435.1). NCBI lineage: Eukaryota > Viridiplantae > Streptophyta > Magnoliopsida > Poales > Poaceae > Aegilops > Aegilops umbellulata. The sequence continues at coordinate 265,229,512 of CP136057.1, forward strand.
ATGATGCTGCCTAAATTGGATACATTTGTTTTGCTTACAAATGAAGGGCCTAGCTTGGAGAAGGATGAACATTGGAGCAAGAACACGCATGGAGTTGATGGCATGTGCAAGGAGATCAAGAACGGAGTTACAAGTGATGATTTCAGGACTTTGAAGCCACCATAAGGAGTGCATGAAGCCTTGGACGAAATATACAAGATGCCACTTCATAATATTCGTCCATAGGCTATTTTAGGTGCTGCGTCACCTTATTATTGGGCCAGGCCCATGTAATTTCGAAATACTTAAGTATAGGCTATTTTTAGAGTCCGTATGTGTGGGGAAACAAGAGATAGGGTTGGTTTCGGACCCCACCCTCAAGGGCCACAAAATTACCTCCTCTTACTCCATATATATAGCCCTTAGGGCGTCGTTTAGACTTTGGGTTTTGTTTAGATTAAAAGTTCGCCATAGCTGCAACTTTGCGTACTTCGTTTGTGTTCAACGACCAGACCAAGGCGTCACAGAACCCCATCTTGATCAATAAAGCTTTCCTCTTATATTCGCAATATCCAGATTGCAATCTTAGTTTCTTGTTTGTTCTTCGTTTGCCTGCAGGAAACAGACCTTCGTGGTCAGGTTGATCGTGCTCCGGCGTGGTCAATAACCTCTCGGAGTTGGTTTAGCGGTTGCTAAGGCGCGACGTCATCGCACGTTCGTAGTCGGATCGTCAAATCGACTTCCTCCAAAACGATAACCACCATCTCATCGAAAGACGGGACACCTTTGACTCTATCAAGTGGTTTCAGATTTCCAGGTTGCTCGGTGAGATTTTACAGTTTTTCGTAGATTAGATCGAGTCTGTTCTTCATACCTATAGTCCACGAAAAAGCCACAAAAAAATTAGGGTTAGTTCATCATATCCGAACCAATCTGAGCCTTTGCATAATCTTTTTAGGGCTTTTGCTTTGTTGAATTTGCGGTTGCATCGTCGTGTCAAGTTGCTGGTCTTAGAGTCTAGTCTTTTAAAGTTTCGAGTTCTGGTCATAAGTTGTCACGCCGCCGCCGCACCATCATCATGGCCTTGCCATCTACCATCATTGCTTCTCTGCCACCACTCTGAATCCGTATCCATATACCACCACCAATCTGTATCCATATACCACCACCAATCTGTATCCATATACCACCACCGCTACCATATACCACCACCGCTGTCATATACCACCATCATATATCCACCACCAATCCGAGTTCTTCTCATATTAGGTTTGTTTTCGAGAGCCATCTAAATTCCGATTCGTGTTTCCTTGCCTGCGTAGGTCTCGGAAAAAAAAGAGTCTGGAGACCCCCGGGCTGTTTTTAGGCCAAAATTTCGGCGACCGAAAATATTTTTTTCCTATCTTATTTTTAGGCTGTTCTGAGTCTTTTGAGACACTCGCCATCATAGTGATTTTTGGTCGCACTTTTTCGTCGTCGCTGCCCTGATTTCCGAAAAAAATTGTCAAAAAAATTTCGTACCCATCTTGTCAGTTTGACCTGGGAAGAGTTTTGAGACACTCGCCATTATAGTGATTTTTCACAAAAAAAAGAGGAGCGCAAAAAAAAACAGAGCGATTTTTTTTCAGAGTGTGCTTATCCCTTGTTTCCGTGCAGCGCCGTGATTATGTTAGTGTTCTAGGCTCGCGTCTCTAGCACGGTCTAGCCTAGGACCAACACAGTACCGTCGTTGAGCGTTTATTCAACTTTGCATCTCTGATTTGATTATTGCTGACCTTTTTTGCTACCATACTATAAGCCTTCCCAGCTCCACATACATCTACGTCGTGCGTTTGACTCTCCCTGGCAATCGCTCTATCCAAGCTTTTGAGAGTTTTGACTACAACCGTTGCCGATCACCGCCTGCTGCTGGGTAAGAACTGGTAAGAATTTGAGTTTTGCTTGACGGATTTGTGACTCCCACCACCACCTCTTATTAGTAGTCTGTAGGATCATATTCTTGTGTGTTTCTATTGCTGCTAACCATGGCAGGATCACAAGCCGATGAGACTGACTGGGAGAACATGACAAACAAAGCGTTACATGATAAGTTTCAACAAATGATGACTGGACAAGTGGAAGATGTGCTTAATAGATTTGAAGAGGCCATGGAGAAGATAGATGGCATTGAGAAGGCGTTCGAAACAAAGCTCGATAACAAGTTCAATGAGTTGCTAGCACGTCTACCACCACCACCACCGGCTGCACCTAACGCACCTCTACAACAACAACAACGACTACCTCCACATCGCAAAACAGCCCTCCGCCGAGCGACCCGTGTCCCTCTTCAGCCTGGCCAAGCTGCTGGTGCTGCTGTTGATACTTCTGTGGCTCCTGCTGCTGATGTGGGGGAGGATGATTATGTGGGAGATTATGAGGATGAGGTTGATCAACATCAGAACTATGTGCAACCAGCAGCACCACAACCACCAGGTCGTCCACATGCAAATAATGGCAATGTTAGGGCTCCCCCTCAGGTACGAGATCATGACCATCTCCCTAAACTGAAATTGAATATTCCACCATTAGAGGGTAGATATGTTCCTGATATATATCTTACTTGGGAGTTAGAAACTGAACAACAATTTACATGTTTACAATATCCTGAGGAGAGACGTGTTCCTACTGCATGTGTTTGGTGGTCTGAATATTGTAGATTATATCCTATTCAGCTACTTGGGCTGCTTTGAAAACTGCTATGCGTACTCGTTGGGTTCCACCATATTAGCAACGTGAATTACTTCAAAAATTGCAGCGCTTAAGACAAGGAAAAAATTCGGTAGAAGAATATTATCAGGAATTACAAACTGGCTTGATTAGATGTGGTATCGTTGAGGAGAATGAAGCTATGCTTGCACGTTTTCTGGGTGGATTAAATAGAGAGATTCAGACCATTCTAGACTATAAGGATTATAATAATATCACTCGTTTATTCCATCTTGCTTGTAAAGCTGAACGTGAAGTGCAGGATCGATAGGCATTGGCGCGAACTAACTTTTCTGCAGGTCGACCTTCATCATGGACACCACGTGCATCATCTACTTCCAAACGTTCTGCTACACCAGCACCTCCGTCGGCTACCACCTCCAACCGCGATACAGTAAAGCAGGCGCAATCACCACTATCTGCCAAGAGCACACCTTCTGGGCCTGCAAAGAGCTCTTCTTCATCCATGGCATCAACAGGGCAAACACATGATATTATTTGTCGACGTTGCAAGGGTGGAGGTCATTATGCGAGAGAATGCCCATCTAAGCATGTGATGATTGTTACTCAGGATGGTGGGTATGAGTCCGCTAGTGACTATGATGAGGAGACTTTGGCTCTTATTACACATGAAGAACACGGTGGAGATGATTCTGATCATGAGACGCAATACATGGCTGCTGAAGATGCTGACAGGTATGAATGTTTAGTTGCTCAACGTGTTTTGAGTGTGCAGGTTACACAAGCTGAGCAAAATCAGAGGCATAATTTGTTCCATACAAAGGGAGTTGTGAAGGAACGTTCTATTCGCGTCATCATAGATGGAGGGAGCTGCAACAACTTGGCTAGCATGGAGATGGTGGGGAAGCTTTCTCTCACCACAAGACCACATCCACATCCTTACTACATCCAATGGTTCAACAACAGCGGCAAGGTTAAGGTAACACATACTGTTCGTGTGCATTTTAGTATCTCTACATATGTTGATTATGTTGATTGTGATGTGGTACCTATGCAAGCATGTTCCTTATTACTTGGTAGACCATGGCAATTTGATAAAAATTCTGTACACCATGGTAGAAACAATAAGTATACTCTTGTTCATAAGGATAAAAATATTACTTTGCTTCCTATGACTCCTGATTCCATTTTGAAAGATGATATTAATAGAGCTAATAAAGCAAAACAGGAGAAAAATAAGAGTGAAAAATCAGATTTTGGCAAAAGAATTTGAGCAAAAAATGAAGCCAAATAATAAACCATCTAATGTTGCTTCTGAAATTAAACTAAAAAGTGCATGTTTACTTGCCACCAAATCTGATATTGATGAGCTAGATTCTAGCAAATCTGTTTGCTATGCTTTTGTGTGCAAAGAGGCATTATTTTCATTCGAGGACGTGCCATCCTCTTTTCCCCCTGCTGTCACTAACATTTTGCAGGAGTTCGCTGACGTCTTCCCACAAGACGTGCCACTGGGATTACCACCTATTCGAGGGATTGAGCATCAAATTGACTTAATTCCCGGTGCATCGCTACCCAACCGTGCACCATACCGTACCAATCCAGAGGAGACGAAGGAGATTATGCATCAAGTACAGGAGTTGCTCGACAATGGTTATATACGCGAATCTCTTAGTCCTTGTGTTGTTCCTATTATACTAGTGCCTAAAAAGGATGGTACGTCGCGTATGTGTGTTGATTGTAGAGGCATTAATAATATTACTATTCATTATCGTCATTCTATTCCTAGGCTAGATGATATGCTTGATGAATTGAGTGGCTCTACAATATTCTCCAAAGTTGATTTGCGTAGTGGATACCATCAAATTTGTATGAAATTGGGAGATGAATGGAAAACAGCATTTAAAACTAATTTTGGTTTATATGAGTGGTTAGTCATGCCTTTTGGGTTAACTAATGCACCTAGTACTTTCATGAGACTAATGAACGAACTTTTACGTGCTTTCATTGGACGATTTATGGTAGTCTATTTTGATGATATACTGATTTATAGCAAATATTTGGAAGAACATTTGGAACATTTACGTGTTGTTTTTAATGCTCTACGTGATGCATGTTTGTTTGGTAACCTTGGGAAGTGCACCTTTTGCACCGACCGAGTGTCTTTTCTTGGCTATGTTGTTACTCCATGGGAATTGAAGTTGATAAAGCCAAGATTGAAGCTATTGAGAGTTGGCCGCAACCCAAAACGGTCACACAAGTGAGGAGTTTTCTTGGACTCGCTGGTTTCTATAGGCGTTTTGTGAGAGATTTTAGCACCATTGCTGCACCTCTCAATGAGCTTACAAAGAAGGATGTGCCTGTTGTTTGGGGTACCGCACAGGAAGAAGCCTTCATGGTATTGAAAGATAAGTTGACACATGCTCCTTTACTTCAACTTCCTGACTTTAATAAGACTTTTGAGCTTGAATGTGATGCTAGTGGAATTGGATTAGGAGGTGTGTTATTACAAGATGGCAAACCTGTTGCATACTTTTATGAAAAATTGAGTGGGCCTAGTCTGAACTATTCTACTTATGATAAAGAATTATATGCTCTTGTTCGGACTTTAGAGACATGGCAACATTATTTATGGCCCAAAGAATTTCTTATACATTCTGATCATGAATCTTTGAAACATATTAAAAGTCAAGTTAAACTGAATCGTAGACATGCTAAATGGGTTGAATTCATTGAGGCTTTCCCTTATGTCATTAAACACAAGAAGGGTAAAGAAAATGTTATTGCTGATGCTTTGTCTTGTCGCTATACTATACTTTCACAACTTGACTTCAAAATATTTGGTTTGGAGACCATCAAAGATCAATATGTGCATGATGCTGATTTTAAAGAAGTAATGCAGAATTGTAAAGAAGGAAGAACATGGAACAAGTTCGTTGTTAATGATGGTTTTGTGTTCCGTGCTAACAAGCTATGCATTCTTGCTAGCTCTGTTCGTCTTTTGTTGTTGCAGGAGGCGCATGGAGGAGGATTAATGGGACACTTTGGCGTGAAGAAGACGGAGGACGTACTTGCTACACATTTCTTTTGGCCAAAGATGAGACGGGATGTTGAGCGTTTTGTTGCTCGCTGCACTACATGTCAAAAAGCTAAGTCACGACTCAATCCTCGTGGTTTATATATGCCTTTGCCTGTGCCTAGTGTTCCTTGGGAGGATATATCTATGGACTTTGTTTTAGGTTTACCTCGAACAAAGAAGGGGCGGGATAGCATATTTGTTGTCGTGGATAGATTCTCGAAAATGGCACACTTTATACCATGTCATAAAAGCGATGATGCCGTTAATGTTGCTGATTTTTTCTTTCGTGAAATTATTCGCTTGCATGGTGTGCCAAATACTATTGTTTCAGATCGTGATACTAAATTTCTTAGCCACTTTTGGAGATGTTTATGGGCTAAGTTGGGGACTAAACTGCTTTTTAGTACTACTTGTCACCCCTAAACTGATGGACAAACTAAAGTAGTCAATAGAACATTGTCTACTATGCTTAGGGCTGTTTTGAAGAATAATAAGAAAATGTGGGAAGAATGCTTGCCTCATATTGAATTTGCTTTTAATCGTTCATTGCATTCTACTACTAAGATGTGCCCTTTTGAAATTGTGTATGGTTTCCTACCTCGTGCACCTATTGATTTGTTGCCTCTTCCAACTTTGGAGAAGGTTAATTTTGATGCTAAAGAACGTTCTGAATTGATTTTAAAAATGCACGAGTTAACTAAGGAAAACATTGAGCGTATGAATGCTAAATATAAACTTGCTGGAGATAAGGGTAGAAAACATGTTGTGTTTGCACCTGGAGATCTTGTTTGGTTACATTTGCGTAAAGATAGATTTCCTAATTTGCGCAAATCAAAGCTAATGGCACGTGCTGATGGTCCTTTTAAGGTGTTAGAGAAAATAAATGATAATGCATATAAACTTGAGCTACCTGCAGATTTTGGGGTTAGTCCCACTTTTAACATTGCAGATTTGAAGCCTTATTTGGGTGAGGAAGATGAGCTTCCGTCAAGGACGACTTCATTTCAAGAAGGGGAGGATGATGAGGACATCAATACCATTGTTACACCCACAACCCCTATTGTTACATATACTGGACCAATTACTAGAGCTCGCGCACGCCAAATAAATTACCAGGTACTTTCGTTTCTTGGTAATGATTCCAATGTTCATGAGAATATGATACTGCCTAAATTGGATACATTTGTTTTGCTTACAAATGAAGGGCCTAGCTTGGAGAAGGATGAACATTGGAGTAAGAACACGCATGGAGTTGATGGCATGCGCAAGGGGATCAAGAACGGAGTTACAAGTGATGATTTCAGGACTTTGAAGCCACCATAAGGAGTGCATGAAGCATTAGACAAAATATACAAGATGCCACTTCATAATATTCGTCCATAGGCTATTTTAGGTGCTGCGTCACCTTATTATTGGGCCAGGCCCATGTAATTTCGAAATACTTAAGTATAGGCTATTTTTAGAGTCCGTATGTGTGGGGAAACAAGAGATAGGGTTGGTTTCGGACCCCACCCTCAAGGGCCACGAAATTCCCTCCTCTTCCTCCATATATACAGCCCTTAGGGCGTCGTTTAGACTTTGGGTTTTGTTTAGATTAAAAGTTCTCCATAGCTGCAACTTCGCGTACTTCGTTTGTGTTCAATGAATAGACTAAGGCGTCACAAAACCCCATCTTGATCAATAAAGCTTTCCTCTTATATTCGCAATATCCAGATTGCAATCTTAGTTTCTTGCTTGTTCTTCGTTTGCCTGCAGGAAACAGACCTTCGTGGTCAGGTTGATCGTGCTCCGGGGTGGTCAATAACCTCTCGGAGTTGTTTTAGCGATTGCTAAGGCGCGACGTCATCGCACGTTCGTAGTCGGATCGTCAAAGTCGACTTCCTCCAAAACGATAACCACCATCTCATCGAAAGATGGGACACCTTTGCCTCTATCAAATTTAAAGGTGAATCCAATTGGAGTGGAAAGAGGACGGAATCTACTTTCCAACAAAAAAAGAATCACCCAATTCGGAGTCCGTATGAAAAAGTTCTTGCCTTTTGAGTCAGGTATGTCTGTGCAGTCCGAATCTGAATCTAGAACGTGAAAGACTTGGACTCTATCTTCTCTTGGCCCAAAAGTGACGTGAAGGGACTTTTTGAATAGCAGATAAACTTCTCTTTTTCCCTTATCTTCATATGTGGATTGTACAAATGTCCCATACACCTGCAATTAGAGAAAACACAAAAGTGTGTGAAGTATTTTTGTTCTGGATAATATAAATAGATTATTGAATAGTTGACACTAGAAATCACCTGACAAATATGCATGTATGCAATATTTTTGGTCGTATCCAAGGTAGTCATGTCCTCATCATCCTCCCCTTCTTGAAAATAAAGCCGTCCTCGACGTTGCTTTATCTGAAATTTGGCTAACAAAAGAGACAAGGTGTACATGTTGTATATGTATATGTCATCAACTTTTACTTCCCGTGGAATTTGCACATATGACACATGTATACATGAGTAACTTTCGTAGTGAATAAAATATAAAGCCAAAATATTATCACAAGAAGTAGAAGGCATGAAAGTATTGCAACTCAGTTTGCACATATAAGTGAAGCTCTTATTCATATGAAAAGATTGACAATATTCATCATTAAACCATCCCAATATTGGTGAATTAACTTTACTTGCATCAAATTTACATGCTACAACATGCTTAAATAAGCCAACATGCAATAAGTCATTTGACACAGAGTCATCACCAAGATTAGAGGTCATATCAAAATGATTAAACATTGGTTCTTTTGCATCAACAGTTAATTCATTGGGTGCACTCAAAATTGTTGGTATTTCAGTTGCTTGATCAGATGACGCATTCATGATAGTAACATGATTCTCTAAAATAGGTGATGCGCTTAAATCAACAGGTAACTCAACACATAATGTATTCAAGTTAACTAGGCATGCATCATTCTCATGTGAAGTTATATCATCAATACCTTTACAGTTACCTTGTCGCAAAGATGTAGCTGATGTAGGTACGGATGATGGCAATGTACCATACTCTTGATATGATGTCGCGCTCATAATCTGAGGTGTGGCTGCTCTAGTAGGTGCAATGATGGAGGAACCAAGCGGTGGTGGTGAGCATGAACTAGAATAGTAGTTGTTGTAGTCACCCAATGCATCCTCCTGTTACTGTCTCTCAAAGGTACAAGCACGAACATACATACCAGTAATGCAACGAGGAATATACTGAAATCGTGCCTGAATATCATGGTTCAAACCACCAAAAAATCTATTCATTGTATCATCCTCAGATTCTTCTATGTCATAATGATGCATATAAGATTTGAACTCTTGGTAGTAAGCATGAACAGTGTTGTTGCCTTGATTAAATTGTTCAAATTTGCGAAGCAATTCACGACGATAGTAAGGAGGGTAAAATTGTTGTCTCATTACATCTTTCAAATCTTTCCAAGTTGTGGGTTGGTTATCAATGTTTTTCTTACAATGCACACTCCACCAAACAGAAGCAAAATCAGTAAATGCTCTAGTGACAGCTCGTACTCGCTCAAGTTCAGAAAAGTCATGGTGACTAAAAACTTGTTCTACTTCAAGCTCCCAAGCTAGATAAATAGCAGGATTGAATCTATCCTCAAATGACGGTAAAGAGATAACCTGACCATGTGCTTGTGTGTGTTGTCCCAACTCTCGTGATGGTGATGATGTGTCCGTCGTCCAAGAACTTCTGTCTCCGGAACCTGTCATGATTAGTAGAAACAAGAAACAAAATTCGAGAATAATGTTCCTATGAACTACTAGGATGTGGTTGTAAAGTGCTCACAGTAAAGCAAATATCAATATCTTACAAGTTCTTACCATGCGGCAGGTGGTGACAGGCAACCAGCGGTGTCAAATAACTCTAAAGATTGTGTAAAGCGATTGCCAGGGGAACATACGTATACACGGTGTAGAAATATGTGGAGCTGGGTTGGCTATATATGGTAGGAAAATATTAGCAATAATCAATTCAAAGATGCAATGTTGAATAAACGCTCAACGACGGTACTATGCTGGTCCTAGGCTAGACCGGACTAGAGACGCGAGCCTAGAACACTAATGAGGTCACGGCGTAGCACAACTAGCATCAATGAAGAATACTAAGTAGCTCTGGACAGCAAGATATAAGTGAGGATCACAACGGCAGTAAAGATAATGATGAGAAACAACTGCCAAGTAGGATATACAACAACTCTCTCTCCAACTTTCTCTTGAAAAGTTTGAGCCAATTTTCTGATAACTTTTTTCAAAGAATGCCACTAACTCAAGCTTTCCAATGCAAAAAGAATCACTCAATTCCGAATTGATATGAGGAGTCAAAGAATTCTAAAAATGGCCTAAAAAACTGGAATAAGCTGTGTCCGCGAACTTCGGAGGGCAAAAAGACCTATTTAGAAGCCGATTTTGAGGTGTCAAATAGTGAACTAGCCTCTCCAACTATTTAATGCGTCTTGTTGTGTGACGCCCCCGATTCAATCGTACACTAATCATGCACGCAAATGTGTACGATCAAGATCAGGGACTCACGGGAAGATATCACAACACAACTCTACATATAAAATAAGTCATACAAGCATCATAATACAAGCCAGGGGCCTCGAGGGCTCGAATACAAGTGCTCGTTCATAGACGAGTCAGCGGAAGCAACAATATCTGAGTACAGACATAAGTTAAACAAGTTTGCCATAAGATGGCTAGCACAAACAGGGATACAGATCGAACGAGGCGCGGGCCTCCTGCCTGGGATCCTCCTAACTACTCCTAGTCGTCGTCAGCGGGCTGCACGTAGTAGTAGGCACCTCCAGTGTAGAAGGAGTCGTCGTCGACGGTGGCGTCTGGATCCTAGGCTCCATCGTATGGTTGCGGCAACCGGGTAGAAGGGAAAGGGGGAAAAGGGGGAGAAAAGCAACCGTGAGTACTCATCCAAAGTACTCGCAAGCAAGGAGCTACACTACATATGCAGGGTTATATGTGTAAAGGGCCATATCAGTGGACTGAACTGCAGAATGCCAGAATAAGAGGGGGATAGCTAGTCTTATCGAAGACTACGCTTCTGGTCGCCACCGTCTTGCAGCATATAGAAGAGAGTAGACTGAAGTCCTCCAAGTAGCATCGCATAGCATAATCCTACCCGGCGATCCCCTCCTCGATGCCCTGTTGGAGAGCAATCACCGGGTTGTATCTGGCACTTGGAAGGGTGTGTTTTATTAAGTATCCGGTTCTAGTTGTCATAAGGTCAAGGTACAACTCCGGGTCGTCCTTTTACCGAGGGACACGACTATTCAAATAGATAAACTTCCCTGCAGGGGTGCACCACATAGCCCAACACGCTTGATCCCATTTGGCCGGACACACTTTCCTGGGTCATGCCCGGCCTCGGAAGATCAACACGTCGTAGCCCCACCTAGGCACAACAGAGAGGTCAACACGCCGGTCTAAACCAATGCGCGCAGGGGTATGGGCCCATCGCCCTGAGCACACCTGCATGTTGCGAGGGCGGCCGGTAGCAGACCTAGCCTAGTGGCGTTCCAGTCCAATCCGGCGCGTGCCGCTCCGTCGCTGATGTCAAAAGTGCTTCGGCTGATACCACGATGCCGGGATACCCATAACTACTCCCGCGTAGATGGTTAGTGCGTATAGACCAAATGGCCAGACTCAGATCAAATACCCAGATCTCGTTAAGCGTGTTAAGTATCCGCGAATGCCGGCAGGGCCAGGCCCACCTCTCTCCTAGGTGGTCTCAAACCTGCCCTGTCGCTCCGCCACAAAGTAACAGTCAGGGGCCGTCGGGAACCCAGGCCCACCACTACCTGGGTGGAACCACCTGCCCCTTCAGCCCCCAACTCCGATCAGTATCACAGACAATGTAACAATGTAAGTATATAGTATATGCCCGCGATCACTTCCCGAAGTGATCACGGCCCAGTAATATAGCATGGCAGACGGACAAGAGTGTAGGGCCACTGATGGAACACTAGCATCCTATACTAAGCAGTAGGATTGCAGGTACAGGTATCAACAGCAGTATCAAAGACAGGCTATGCATCAGGATAGGAATAACAAAAGCAGTAACATGCTACACTACTCTAATGCAAGCAGTAAGAGCAGAGTAGGCGATATCTGGTGATCAAGGGGGGGGGCTTGCCTGGTTGCTCAGACAAGAAGGAGGGGTCGTCGATGTAGTCGATCACAGGGGTACCGGCATCGATCTCAGGGTCTACCGGAAAGGAGTAACGGAGGGGGAACACAATAAATAACAGAGCAATCAAATATAACAAAAAGCAAGAAGCGGCAATACGTTGTGCTAGAGGTGACCTAACGTGGTAGGAGGTGATACCGGTGAAGGGGGGAAACATCCGGGAAAGTATCCCCGGTGTTTCGCGTTTTCGGGCAGAGGTGCCGGAGGGGGAAAGTTGCGAGTTGGATATGTTAGGGATGCGTGGCGGACGAACGGGCTGCGTATCCGGATTCGTCTCGTCGTTCTGAGCAACTTTCATGTTGAAAATATTTTAATCCGAGTTACGGATTAAAAGATATGATTTTCTAAAGTTTTAAATCATTTTTAGAATCTATTTAATTAATTTAATTCGAAATTAGATTTATGACATCAGCATGATGTCATGCTGATGTCAGCAGTCAACAGAGTTAACTGGGTCAAACTGACATGTGGGCCCAGTGGGACCCACCTGTCATTCACTGTTAAGCTAATTAGGGATTAGGTTAAACTAATTACTGTTTATTTAAACTAACAGATTAATTAATTACGGTTAATTAACTTAATTAATTTAGTTAGTTAATTAATTAATTAATTTTGTTATTACTGTTATTATTTATTTTTATTCTTTTTATATATATATATATATATATATATATATATATATATTTAATCGTTCTGGGGACGGGCCCCCTTTGTCATAGGGCCCTGGGGGCTTAACGGGGCGGGCGTGCGCGGTCGGGCACGGAAACGGGCGCCCGTTGGGGGCCGAAGCCCGCCCGGGCACGGCGAGGCGCTGGCGCAACGCGACCAGGGGACGCGGTGCAGGCGGCGACGAGCGGAAGGCCGCGGGACGAGCAGATGGTGGCGCGCAGGGTGCGCACGGGGCAGCAGTGGGCGCGGTGGTCGCGGGCCTCGGGCGTGGAAGCGGGACGGCGCCGACGGGCGCGTGCAGGGCGCGGGGCGTGCGCGGGGGCACGCTGGTGGTGGTGGCACAACCCAGGGTGGTGGGCGCGGGGCGCGGCCAGTGCGAGCTCGGGGCGCGGTGAGCGCGGCGAGGCAAGGTTGCGACGCGGCGCGGGCGCGCAGAGGCGGCCGCGTGCGGGCGCGCGCGGGGAGGTGCCGCGGGGTAAGGGGGTTGCGGCCGCGGGTGCGCGGGGAGGCGCGGGCGCACGGCGAGCGTGGCGCGACGGGGCGTCGCGGTGAGGGAGAGACGAGGAGAAGGGGGCGCGCGCGTACAGCTAGCGAACGGCGACGAGAGAGAGAGGGGAGGAAGCGGGGGCTCACGTTGAGCCTGTAGGGGTGCAAAGCGGGCTCGGGGGAGGCTCGACGGCGACGAAATCGGCGACGGCGCGCGGGTGGCCGAAGGTTGAAGAAGACGTCGAGGATCTCGATGCAGAGGCGCTCCTGCTCGGGTGACTCGTCGGGGAGGAAGAGGAGGTCGAGGCGGTCCTGTGACGGCGGACGAGGGCGGTGACGCAGCTCCGGGCGGCGGGGATCGCCGGCGGCGTCGGCGCGGTCCGGTGCGGTTCGTTCCCCTCTCGATCCAATCGGGAGAGGGGGGAGGGATATATTTCGGGGGGGGGGGGGAATGGGGTGTCGGTGGCGGTTCGGGACCTGGGGGAGTGGATAAGGCGAGTGGGAGAGGGAGTGGCCGGCTGGGCCGGTTGGGCCTGCCCAGTTGGGCCAGTGGCCTGCTGGGTTTTCTCCTTTTTTTTAGGTTTGTTTTTGTTTTATTTTTACCTTTTCTTTTCTGCTTTCTTTTAATTATTTAATAATTTATAGTTTTACAAAAAGTAAAACCCATACCTAAAATAGAGTTACAATTCCAACTACTTTCACAAAAAGTTTTACCCCTAATTAAAATAGTTTAGCATTTTATAATATTCAAAAGACATTTATTTAATAGCTTTACCTACTGTTTTAATCATTTAAGTGCATTTAAACCTTTTATAAAAATGTGGTTTTTCCATCATAATTATCTATGCAATATTTGGTTCACTCCGAACACTTTAGTTTTAATATTTGAAAACTTTTATTGTTGACATTAATTTGAATTTAAATTTTGAAACGTTTTCGAATTAACGCGAGATTAGCAACTGTAATCGCGGTGGCGTGGCATCATTAGCAGAGGTTTACTGTAGCTTAAATATCCGGGCTTCACAATTCTCCTCCACTACAAGAAATCTCGTCCCGAGATTTAAGAGGTGGAATAAGGGGAAAAGGTCTGGTTACGAAATCCTAACGAATCTTCTCGGTCTTGGTTGCTCTTCTTGAGGTGGTCGATCCATAGCGCTGACGTCTTCATTCCTCTGATTCAGGTCATCATGATGAAGTTGTCGTCCTTCCTTCGGGAACTTCACCGTACTTATGAAAAGATAAGAGGGGAAAAACTCTATAAGGACGGATCCAAATCAACTTGAGCATCGGACGGTTAACTCAGGGGAAGAAGCATAAGTATCTCTCGAATTGAAACTTAAGAAGATATCGAGAGCAAATTAAGAAGGTACCATAAGAAGTTTCAAACGGATGGGCAATCATTCGACGCCTGATCAGAAGGTGAAAGGGTTACAGGGCAACGAGAATAGGTATTGCGTCTCATACCAGAATAGATCACTAGACAGGTGGTCCGTGAATTACGAAGTCAAGCGCGAGGAACAACCTTGGGAACAGGTGGTGTACAGGAGAGTCAGGTTTCGATCCTGTAGAACTGTGGGTTATGGGCCCACCATGTCAGATAAAAGTAGGAGGAGTGGTGACATCTTGCATGGTCATGATAGGCATGTCAGAGGGTAGCCTGTCGGTTATGTCGGCAACAATGTTGGTACCAAAGGCGAGGGACGAAGAGAACCATTTTCCTGCTCGTTTCTACGAGGCGGACCAATAGGCAAAGTTCTCGTCCATCGGTGGTTACCGGAATGTCATCAACAAGAGTAACAGGGTCTTACTGACAGAATTGTACACCGAGGGGTTTACATAAACAGGGAATTAATACTTCTTAGACCATAATAATCACCAGGAAGGTTCAACCAAATAATGGAAAGGAAAATGGGATTATCAGATATTTCAGGGGTATACCCTTCCCACGGACATCTAGGGCATGATATCCATGACAGGATATAGAGTAGAAAGCTCTTTAAGTAAGAGGAGAGAAACTTCATGACATTACCCATACAACGGTGTTTGGGTAATTGATAATGAGAATTTAGCCTTTGTGCTTTCAATGTTTCTATTGAAAATCGGATTACCACAGACATGCTTCGAGATAGCATTGACATGGTCTTCAAGCAAAGGTCAGACTTTGGATACACAAAGGATTCATCAGGAACAACTTATAGAATAAGTCTTACAATTTCCTCATGGAGGAAAGGTTAACCTTGTTAAAAGGGAACCAAAACAGCAGGTCCTCCGACCAGGTGTGCTAGGCATGACATCACCTTATTGGTTCATATAAGGACCAATGTTATGACTCTTGGAAAATATCCGAACCATCATATCTGACCGAGTTTCAGATCTGGTTGGGGTCATGATACCTCAGACTCAGGATGCCTGAGAAGAAAAGGTGCAACACAATTGTCAAGATGCTATTTTAAGATTCTCCAGAATTGAACTATGGAAGCAAGTACAGAAACAGGAGTTCATCAGTAAACCAAGGAGCGGATGAGGGGGTGGCTGATGGTCTCAGCGACAATTCCTCGAGATTTCCAAAAAGATGGATTTCCACAATCATGTGATCAAGGAGATAACGTTTGTCAGATCAAATGATATAATGATGTATGCTGAGGAAAACATACGCAATTGAACAGTGGGTGAAAGCTGCACCCGAAATATGAGCTTAGGTAGCAAGATCAATGTTAGAATGGTGATTCGATAACCAATGGTCTAAGAATGAATTATCGACCATTAACTTCAAAGCAATAGGGTTGCTAGAAGTTTTGAAGTCGCGCATAATAGTTCAATGGTCGGCTCTCCGGTTAGAACAACACGGGGACCAAGGGAGGAACGGATATGGCAAGAAGTATCACCTGTTTCAAGAATTCTTAAGAGGTGGTGAAATTCCCACGACATTCTTGACATAAACAGATGGTAATAATCCAAGGTAAAGGAGAACAAATGCTGGATAGCAAGGATCTCAAGGTATACACAAAACACGAACAAGTTCGTGTTGGGGAAAGCCAAGAATGTTGTCGATGATAACACAAATCATCAAGGGGAAAGGATGGTATTTCTCATCACGGATTCGATTGATTTCCTATAAGAGCTCAGAATGCTGATGATGATCACGACACAATTGTCGAGAGATTTAATGAAGATGTAATCAATTGGCGATGACATCAAGTCAAAGGAATAATGAAGCAAAAGGTTATGGAAACCATGGGTACGACACAAACTCCAAAGCAAGCTTGCTGCCCAAAGCGAAATGATATGATGAGGAAGATCGACGTAAGCTTACCTCATCGTTGAAAATTTTGCTACGGGGAGAAGGGCCAGGTAGCACAGTTAAAATTTAGTACGAAAATGATATAGCCGATCAGGCCTGGGGATGACTTGAAGGGTTAATAAACTCATAAGCAACGAAAATCACTTAGAGTTACTGAATCAGAGTGCGGACCCGATTCACTATTCGGTGTTCTCGGTTGACGACAATCCAGAACCCAAGAAATTTGGGACCAGTGAGAAATAACAGTTGATGAAGAACCCATAAGAAGTTATGCAGTTCCATGATATTCTCAAGATACCATAGGGGAATACTCGAAGGTTGAGCAGAATCGAGGTTGGGCAGGTACATTGATCTGGATAAGACAAGCGATTTAACTTGTCCGAGAAATGGGACCAAAGAAAAACAATCATGGTCGGAACCACGGTTGCAAGGGACCAAGCATAGATAATAGAGAAGTTATCACAAGGGGATTATTATTACTACAAGAAGCTTCCATGATAAGTTGCACCTCGGGTCCATGGGCATGAACACAAAGTTCAAGGTCGACTCCCACTTCTCCAAAGCATAACCTTACATTCACTTCTCGTTTCAATAATGGCATTAGTGTTGAAAGTTTTACCTGGTGGAATACCAGATGAGTATGACCCGTGAAAACTTCCGAGTTCACACATATTAAGGAAGGCATAGATTCAACCCATCAGGGCATCTTAGGAACATATACCACAAACTTTGGAGTAAATAATACAAGCTCGAAAGTAGAGCATGCTTCAAAAGCAGATGATACGATTTACCAAAGGCATGGAAAGGCTCTCAAGGTTATTCAATATGAAGGACACTATCGGATAAAATCCAACAAAGGAACCGATGGTCCACAAGGGATCTGATGTGAGCATCGGTACTCAACCAGAGGAAGAAGAATGCACGAGCATCATATTATAGAGCATCCGAATAATTCAATGCTTAGATAACAAAGGAATTATGATTTCCAAAACAAGGGATCAGAAGCAGAAGCTCTGATCAAGGATGGATAAGTTGGATAGACCAGAGGCACAATCGACGACAAATAGTTTGGTCAAGAACCAGCTCATGTTCAAAAATGATGTCTGAGCCAGAAAGATAATTTAGAAGGGTTGATAGATGATTGTGTGCATTCACACACATGTTGAATCAATAGGATCAAAATGACGGTGTCAAAAGATACTAGTGAATATTGCCATATATATATGGGAAGCATCCATAATGCAAGTAGACAAGTATTTGCAGGGCAATAAAGCTGCTAAGGATTTTCGGAGGATTGAATAGTATTTCAAAGACTTTTGTGAAACACCTGAACAACTGGGGATGAGCGGATACTCGGAAGGTGCGAGAAATTATTCTTAGGGGTATTCAGGTGGCAAAGAACTGCAAGGCAGTAGGCACAAAATATTCTCGGGGTATCTTGTAATAACAAGATCGACTGGGAATAAAAGTAAGCATGACAGGTGTAAGTATTTATCCATAGGGATATTTCGGTGGAAGGGAATTGCAAAAGCAACGGGCACAAGGTCTCAAGAGAATATCGGAGAGTATCTTCGAAATCTTCTGGTGCAGCCGGCGATCATCTGGACTGAAGGGGCTCTCCGGGAGAGAGTAGTTACGAGAACCTAGAGTCAGATTTAGTAAAATTGTTTAACCCGAATAGAAGAGAGATCAGAGTCCCAGAGTATAGACGAGGAGTAAAAGATCCTAATACCACCCGATGGCGACGTGTGCCCGTAAGACACACAGCCATGTTAGTAAAAGTTTTGCAATTTCTAGACTCGACTTCGGCCAAGAAGTTGAAAGGGGGATTCCTACAGGCAGTCGGCTCTGATACCAACTTGTGACGCCCCCGATTCAATCGTACACTAATCATGCATGCAAATGTGTACGATCAAGATCAGGGACTCACGGGAAGATATCACAACACAACTCTACAAATAAAATAAGTCATACAAGCATCATAATACAAGCCAGGGGCCTCGAGGGCTCGAATACAAGTGCTCGATCATAGACGAGTCAGCGGAAGCAACAATATCTGAGTACAGACATAAGTTAAACAAGTTTGCCATAAGATGGCTAGCACAAACAGGGATACAGATCGAACGAGGCGCGGGCCTCCTGCCTAGGATCCTCCTAACTACTCCTGGTCGTAGTCAGCGGGCTGCACGTAGTAGTAGGCACCTCCAGTGTAGAAGGAGTCGTCGTCGACGGTGGCGTCTGGATCCTGGGCTCCATCGTCTGGTTGCGGCAACCGAGTAGAAGGGAAAGGGGGAAAAGGGGGAGAAAAGCAACCGTGAGTACTCATCCAAAGTACTCGCAAGCAAGGAGCTACACTACATATGCAGGGTTATATGTGTAAAGGGCCATATCAGTGGACTGAACTGCAGAATGCCAGAATAAGAGGGGGATAGCTAGTCTTATCGAAGACTACGCTTCTGGTCGCCACCGTCTTGCAGCATATAGAAGAGAGTAGACTGAAGTCCTCCAAGTAGCATCGCATAGCATAATCCTACCCGGCGATCCCCTCCTCGATGCCCTGTTGGAGAGCAATCACCGGGTTGTATCTGGCACTTGGAAGGGTGTGTTTTATTAAGTATCCGGTTCTAGTTGTCATAAGGTCAAGGTACAACTCCGGGTCGTCCTTTTACCGAGGGACACGACTATTCGAATAGATAAACTTCCCTGCAGGGGTGCACCACATAGCCCAACACGCTTGATCCCATTTGGCCGGACACACTTTCCTGGGTCATGCCCGGCCTCGGAAGATCAACACGTCGCAGCCCCACCTAGGCACAACAGAGAGGTCAACACGCCGGTCTAAACCTATGCGCGCAGGGGTCTGGGCCCATCGCCCTGAGCACACCTGCATGTTGCGAGGGCGGCCGGAAGCAGACTTAGCCTAGTGGCGTTCCAGTCCAATCCGGCGCGCGCCGCTCTGTTGCTGACGTCAAAAGTGCTTTGGCTGATACCACGACGCCGGGATACCCATAACTACTCCCGCGTAGTTGGTTAGTGCGTATAGACCAAATGGCCAGACTCAGATCAAATACCCAGATCTCGTTAAGCGTGTTAAGTATCCGCGAACGCCGGCAGGGCCAGGCCCACCTCTCTCCTAGGTGGTCTCAAACCTGCCCTGTCGCTCCGCCACAAAGTAACAGTCAGGGGTCGTCGAGAACCCAGGCCCACCACTACCTGGGTGGAACCACCTGCCCCTTCAGTCCCCAACTCCGATCAGTATCACAGACAATGTAACAGTGTAAGTATATAGTATATGCCCGCGATCACTTCCCGAAGTGATCACGGCCCAGTAATATAGCATGGCAGACGGACAAGAGTGTAGGGCCACTAATGGAACACTAGCATCCTATACTAAGCAGTAGGATTGCAGGTACAGGTATCAACAGCAGTATCAAAGACAGGCTATGCATCAGGATAGGAATAACGAAAGCAGTAACATGCTACACTACTCTAATGCAAGCAGTAAGAGCAGAGTAGGCGATATCTGGTGATCAAGGGGGGGGGGCTTGCCTGGTTGCTCAGACAAGAAGGAGGGGTCGTCGATGTAGTTGATCACAGGGGTACCGACATCGATCTCAGGGTCTACCGGAAAGGAGTAACGGAGGGGGAACACAATAAATAACAGAGCAATCAAATGTAACAAAAAGCAAGAAGCGGCAATACGTTGTGCTAGAGGTGACCTAACGTGGTAGGAGGTGATACCGGTGAAGGGGGGAACATCCGGGAAAGTATCCCCGGTGTTTCGCGTTTTCGGGCAGAGGTGCCGGAGGGGGAAAGTTGCGAGTTGGATATGTTAGGGATGCGTGGCGGACGAACGGGCTGCGTATACGGATTCGTCTCGTCGTTCTGAGCAACTTTCATGTTGAAAATATTTTAATCCGAGTTACGGATTAAAAGATATGATTTTCTAAAGTTTTAAATCATTTTTAGAATTTATTTAATTAATTTAATTCGAAATTAGATTTATGACATCAGCATGATGTCATGCCGACGTCAGCAGTCAACAGAGTTGACTGGGTCAAACTGACATGTGGGCCCAGTGGGACCCACCTGTCATTCACTGTTAAGCTAATTAGGGATTAGGTTAAACTAATTACTGTTTATTTAAACTAACAGATTAATTAATTACGGTTAATTACGGTTAATTAAATTAGTTAATTAATTAATTAATTTTATTATTACTATTATTATTTATTTTTATTCTTTATATATATATATATATATATACTTAATCGTTCTAGGGGCGGGCCCCCTTTGTCAAAGGGCCCTGGGGGCTTAACGGGGCGGGCGTGTGCGGTTGCGGGCACGGAAACGGGCGCCCGTTGGGGGCCGAAGCCCGCCCGGGCACGGCGAGGCGCTGGCGCAGCGCGGCCAGGGGACGCGGTGCAGGCGGCGACGAGCGGAAGGCCGCGGGACGAGCAGATGGCGGCGCGCAGGGTGCGCACGTGGCAGCAGTGGGCGCGGTGGTCGCGGGCCTCGGGCATGGAAGCGGGACGGCGCCGACGGGCGCGTGCAGGGCGCGGGGCGTGCGCGGGGGCTCGCTGGTGGTGGCGGCACAACCCAGGGTGGTGGGTGCGGGGCGCGGCCAGTGCGAGCGCGGGCCCCGATGAGCGCGGCGAGGCGAGGTTGCGACGCGGCGCGGGCGCGCAGAGCCGGCCGCGTGCGGGCGCGCGCGGGGAGGTGCCGCGGGGTCAGGGGGTTGCGGCCGCGGGTGCGCGGGAAGGCGCGGGCGCACGGCGAGCGTGGCACGACGGGGCGTCGCGGTGAGGGAGAGACGAGGAGAAGGGGGCGCGCGCGTACAGCTAGCGAACGGCGACGAGAGAGAGAGGGGAGGAAGCGGGGGCTCACGTTGAGCCTGTAGGGGTGCAAAGCGGGCTCGGGGGAGGCTCGACGGTGACGAAATCGGCGACGGCGCGCGGGTGGCCGAAGGTTGAAGAAGACGTCGAGGAGCTCGATGCAGAGGCGCTCCTGCTCGGGTGACTCGTCGGGGAGGAAGAGGAGGTCGAGGCGGTCCTGTGACGGCGGACGAGGGCGCGACGCAGCTCCGGGCGGCGGGGATCGCCGGCGACGTCGGCGCGGTCCGGTGCGGTTCGTTCCCCTCCCGATCCAATCGGGAGAGAGGGGGAAGGGAGATATTTCGGGGCGGGGGGGGGGGGGGGAATGGGGTGTCGGTGGCGGTTCGGGCCCTGGGGGAGTGGATAAGGCGAGTGGGGGAGGGAGTGGCCGGCTGGGCCGGTTTGGGCCTGCCCAGTTGGGCCAGTGGCCTGCTGGGTTTTCTCCTTTTTTTTAGGTTTGTTTTTGTTTTATTTTTACCTTTTCTTTTCTGCTTTCTTTTAATTATTTAATAATTTATAGTTTTACAAAAAGTAAAACCCATACCTAAAATAGAGTTACAATTCCAACTACTTTCACAAAAAGTTTTACCCCTAATTAAAATAGTTTAGCATTTTATAATATTCAAAAGACATTTATTTAATAGCTTTACCTACTGTTTTAATCATTTAAGTGCATTTAAACCTTTTATAAAAATGTGGTTTTTCCATCATAATTATCTATGCGAGATTAGTTTGAATTTGAATTTTGAAACGGTTTCGAATTAACGCGAGATTAGCAACAGTAATCGCGGTGGCGTGGCATCATTAGCAGAGGTTTACTGTAGCTTAAATATCCGGGCGTCACACGTTGCTAGCTTTCATTTGAGTACTCGTGGAGCCAAAACGGACTTCGTATGAGGAAGTTATGCCTGTTTTTGACATCAATTTGAATTTGAATTTTGAAACGGTTTCGAATTAACGCGAGATTAGCAACAGTAATTGCGGTGGCGTGGCATCATTAGCAGAGGTTTACTGTAGCTTAAATATCCGGGCGTCACACGTTGCTAGCTTTCATTTGAGTACTCGTGGAGCCAAAACGGACTTCGTATGAGGAAGTTATGCCTGTTTTACTGAACAGTGCACAAAACAGATTCCAATCCGAATTCAAGTACGAGATTGAGTCTAGATAGATCCGAATTTTTTTTTCTTCTCTCTTATTTTCTCACACTTTTTTCTTTTTCTTTTTCTTTCTCTTTTTTTTCTCTGACTTTTTTCTTTTTTTTATCTCTCTTTTTTTCTGTCTTTTTTTCTCTCCCTCTTTCCAAGACAAACTAGATAAGATGCAGATTGGATCAAGCGAAGATGTGAACAACCTCAACTATGATTGTGACAATGAACTATGGGTAACATGTGGTGGAAATTGATGGATGATGTGGTGGACAGCGGAAGGGATAACGATGCAGCGGCGACGTGACTAATGTGAACAGAACTCGAAACTCTAAACGAACTAGACACTAAGACTAGCAACTCGACACGGCGATGCAACCGATAATTCAATAATGCAAACAATGAAAAGAAAATTGCAAAGGCTCAGACTGGCTTGGACAAAAAGGATGAATAGATCTAACTCTTTTGTGGCTTTTTCTTGGATAATAGGTAAGAAAATAAATCTAATCTAGGGGAAACTGAAAATTCTCACCGAGCAACCTGAAAACTAATACCACTTGATAGAGGCAGAGGTGTCCCGATGTTTCGATGAGATAGCAATCATTTTCTGTGGGAGTCGACTTTGATGATCCGACTACGAACGTGCGAAGACGTCGCGCCTTAGCAATCGCTAAACCAACTCTGAGAGGTTATTGACCACGCCGCAGCACAATCAACCTGACCACGAAGGTCTATTCCTGCAAGCAATCGAAGAACAAGCAAGAGTATGATAATGCAATCTGAATATTACGAATATAGATGAAGTGTTGATAAAGGTGGGGATCCGTAAGCGGTCTTGGTCTGGTCGTTGGACACAAACGAAGTACACGAAGTTGCAATGGCTAACTTTTAACTAAACAAATCCCAAGGAAAAAGCTACTAGGTGGATCTACTTATATAGGAGCAAGGGGTGGCGGCCAAGGAGGTGGGAGGACGTCCCAAGGCAGCCTAACACCAACCCTAGGTCGTACAAGGCTCATGGGCCCAAGTGGAGGTGATGCAACACCTTTGGACTTGTTGTTTGACTCGGATTCTGCTGCAGCGTCAGATTGTTTCGTCCATATCTCAATGCTCCGGACGAATTTAAAGGCGAATGCAATTGGAGTGGAAAGAGGACGAAATCTACTTTCCAACAAAAAAAGAATCACCCAATTCCGAGTCTGGATGAAAAAGTTCTTGCCATTTTGAGTCAGGTATGTCTGTGCAGTCTGAATCTGAATCCAGAACGTGAGAGACTTGGACTCTATCTTCTCTTGGCCCAAAAGTGACGTGAAGGGACTTTTTGAACAGCACATAAACTTCTCTTTTCCCTTATCTTCATATGTGGATTGTACAAATGTCCCATACACCTGCAATTAGACAAAACACAAAAGTGTGTGAAGTATTTTTGTTCTAGATAATATAAATAGATTATTGAATAGTTGACACTAGAAATCACCTGACAAATATGCATGTATGCAATATTTTTGGTCGTATCCAAGGTAGTCATGTCCTCATCATCTGCAATGTTAAAAGTGGGACTAACCCCAAAATCTGCAGGCAGCTCAAGTTTATATCCATTATCATTTGTTTTCGCTAACACCTTAAAAGGACCATCAGCACGTGGCATTAGCTTTGATTTGCGCAAATTAGGAAACCTATCCTTACGTAAATGTAACCAAACAAGATCTCTAGGTGCAAAGATAACATGCTTTCTACCCTTATCTCCAGCAAGTTTATATTTAGCATTCATACGCTCACTGTTGTCCTTAGTTAACTCATGCATTTTTAATATCAATTCAGCACGTTGTTTAGCATCAAAATTAACCTTCTCCAAAGATGGAAGAGGCAACAAATCAATAGATGCACGAGGTAGGAAACCATACACAATTTCAAAAGGGCACATCTTAGTAGTAAAATGCAATGAACGATTATAAGCAAATTCAATATGAGGCAAGCATTCTTCCCACATTTTCTTATTATTCTTCAAAATAGCCCTAAGCATAGTAGACAATGTTCTATTGAGTACTCCAGTTTGTCCATCAGTTTGGGGGTGACAAGTAGTACTAAAAAGCAATTTAGTCCCCAACTTAGCCCTCCGTCTTCTTCACGCCAAAGTGTCCCATTAGTCCAGCTCCATGCGCCTCCTGCAACAACAAAAGGCGAACAGAGCTAGCAGGAATGCATAGCTTGTTAGCACAGAACACAAAGCCATCGTTAATAACTTTCTTCCATGTTCTTCCTTCTTTACAATTCTGCATTACATCTTTAAAATTAGCATCATGCACATATTGATCTTTGATGGTCTCCAAACCAAATATTTTGAGGTCAAGTTGTGAAAGCATAGTATAGCGACGAGACAAAGCATCAGCAATAACATTTTCTTTACCCTTCTTGTGTTTAATGACATAAGGGAAAGTCACAATGAATTCAACCCATTTAGCATGTCTACGATTCAGTTTAGCTTGACTTTTAATATGTTTCAAAGATTCATGATCAGAATGTATAACAAATTCTTTGGGCCATAAATAATGTTGCCATGTCTCTAAAGTCCGAACAAGAGCATATAATTCTTTATCATAAGTAGAATAGTTCAGACTAGGCCCATCATTTTTTCAGAAAAGTATGCAACAGGTTTGCCATCTTGTAATAACACACCTCCTAATCCAATTCCACTAGCATCACATTCAAGCTCAAAAGTCTTATTAAAATCAGGAAGTTGGAGTAAAGGAGCATGTGTCAACTTATCTTTCAATACCTTGAAGGCTTCTTCCTGTGTTGTACCCCACACAAAAGGCACATCCTTCTTTGTAAGCTCATTGAGAGGTGCAACAATGGTGCTAAAATCTCTCACAAAATGCCTATAGAAACCAGCGAGTCCTATAAAACTCCTCACTTGTGTGACCGTTTTGGGCTACGGCCAACTCTCAATAGCTTTAATCTTGGCTTTATCAACTTCAATTCCCTGTGGAGTAACAACATAGCAAAGAAAAGATACTCGGTCGGTGCAAAAGGTACACTTCCCAAGGTTACCAAACAAATGTGCATCACGTCGAGCAATAAAAACAACATGTAAATGTTCCAAATGTTCTTCCAAAGATTTGCTATAAATCGGTATATCATCAAAATAGACTACCACAAATCGTCCAATGAAAGGACATAAAACTTCGTTCATTAGTCTCATGAAAGTACTAGGTGCATTAGTTAACCCAAAAGGCATGACTAACCACTCATACAAACCAAACTTAGTTTTAAATGCTGTTTTCCATTCATCTCCCAATTTCATACGAATTTGATGGTATCCACTACGCAAATCAACTTTGGAGAATATTGTAGAGCCACTCAATTCATCAAGCATATCATCTAGCCTAGGAATAGGATGACGATAACGAATAGTAATATTATTGATGCCTCTACAATCAACACACATACGTGATGTACCATCTTTTTTAGGCACCAGTATAATAGGAATAGCACAAGGACTAAGAGATTCACGTATATAACCTTTGTCGAGCAGCTCCTGTACTTGACGCATAATCTCCTTCGTCTCCTTTGGATTGGTACGGTATGGTGCACGGTTGGGTAGCGATGCACCAGGAATTAAGTCAATTTGATGCTCAATCCCTCGAATAGGTGGTAATCCCGGTGGCACGTCTTTGATGAAAAAGTTACTCATGTATACACGTGTCATATGTGCAAAATCCACGGGAAGTAAAAATGGATGACATATACATATACAACATGTACACCTTGTCTTTTTTGTTAGCCACATTTCAGATTAAGCAACGCCGAGGACGGCTTTGTTTTCAAGAAGGGGTGGATGATGAGGACATGACTACCTTGAATACGATCAAAAATATTGCATACATGCATATTTGTCAGGTGATTTCTAGTGTAAACTATTCGATAATCTATTTATGTTATCCAGAACAAAAATACTTCACAAACTTTTGTGTCATGTCTAATTGCAGGTGTATGGGACATTTGTACAATCCACATATAAATATAAGGGAAAAAGAGAAGTTTAGGTGCTGTTCAAAAAGTCCCCTCACGTCACTTTTGGGCCAAGAGAAGATAGAGTCCAAGTCTCTCACGTCCTGGATTCAGATTCGGACTACACAGACATACCTGACTCAAAACGGCAAGAACTTTTTCATACGGACTCCGAATTGGGTGATTCTTTTTTTGTTGGAAAGTAGATTTCGTCCTCTTTCAAACCCAATTAGATTCACCTTTAAATTCGTTCGGAGCGTTGAGATATGGACGAAACAACCCGACGCTGCAGCAGAATCCGAGTCAAACAACAAGTCCATAGGTGTTGCATCACCTCCACTTGGGCCCATGAGCCTTGTACGACATAGGGTTGGTTTTAGGCTGCCTTGGGACGTCCTCCCACCTCCTTGGCCGCCACCCCTTGCTCCGATATAAGTAGATCCATCTAGTAGCTTTTTCCTTGGGATTTGTTTAGTTAAAAGTTAGCCATTGCAACTTCGTGTACTTCGTTTGTGTCCAACGACCAGACCGATACCGCTTACGGATCCCCACCATTATTAATACTTCATATATATTTGCAATATTCAGATTGTTTTATCATATTCTTGCTCGTTCTTCGATTGCTTGCAGGAATAGACCATCATGGTCAGGCTGACCGTGCTTCCGGCATCGTCAGTAACCTCAGGAGATTGGTTTAGCGATTGCTAAGGCGCAACGTCGTGCACGTTTGTACTCGGTTCTTCAAAGTCGTCTCCACCAAATCGATAGTTATCATCTCATCGAAAGATCGGGACACCCTTGCCTCTATCAAGTGGTATCAGTTTTTAGGTTGCTCGGTGAGAATTTCCAGTTTTGCCTAGATTAGATTTATTTTCTTTCCTATTGTCCAAGAAAAAGCCACAAAAAACTTAGATCTATTCATCCTTTTGTCTAAGCCAGTCTGAGCTTTTGCAATTTTCTTTTCATTGTTTGCATTATTGAATTATCGGTTGCATCGTCGTGTTAAGTTGCTGGTCTTATGTTTAGTTCGTTTAGAGTTTCGAGTTCTTTTCACATTAGTCACGTCGCCGCTGCATCGTTATCCCTTCCGCTGTCCACCACACCATCCATCAATTTCCACCACGTGCTACCCATAGTTCATTATCACAATCATAGTTGAGGTTGTTCACATCTTCGCTTGATCCAATCTGCATCTTATCTAGTTTGTCTTGGAAGGAGGGAGATAAAAAAAGACAGAGAAAAAAAGAGAGAAAAAAAGAAAAAAAGTCAGAGAAAAAAAAGAGAAAGAAAAAGAAAAAAAGAGAGAAAAAAAACAAAATTCGGATCTATCTAGACTCAATCTCGTAGTTGAATTCGGATTGGAATCTGTTTTGTGCACTGTTCAGTAAAACAGGCATAACTTCCTCATACGAAGTCCTTTTGGCTCCGCGAGTACTCAAACGAAAGCTAGCGACGGGCCGCATCTAAATAGTTTTAGAAGCTAGTTCAATATCTGGCACCTCAAAATCGGCTTCTAAATAGTTCTTTTTGGCCTCCGAAGTTCACGAACACAGCTTGTTCCAGTTTTTCAGGCCAGTTTTAGAATTTTTTGACTCCTCATATCAACTCGGAATTGAGTGATTCTTTTTGCGTTTGAAAGCTTGGGTCAGTGCCATTCTTGAGAAAAGTTATCAGAAAATTGGCTCAAACTTTTTAACAGGAAAGTTGGAGAGAGAGTTGTTGTATATCCTGCTTGGCAGTTGTTTTTCATCATTATCTTTACTGCCATTGTGATCTTCACTTATATCCTGCTGTCCAGAGCTACTTAGTATTCTTCATTGATACTAGTTGTGCTACGCCGTGACCTCATTAGTGTTCTAGGCTCGCGTCTCTAGTCCGGTCTAGCCTAGGACCAGCACAGTACCGTCGTTGAGCGTTTATTCAACATTGCATTTTGAATTGATTATTGCTAATCTTTTGCTACCATATATAGCCAACCCAGCTCCACATATTTCTACACCGTGTATACGTACGTTCCCCTGGCAATCGCTTTACACAATCTTCAGAGTTATTTGACACCGCTGGATGCCTGTCACCACCTGCCGCATGGTAAGAACTTGTAAGATATTGATATTTGCTTTACTGTGAGCACTTTACAACCACACCCTAGTAGTTCATAGGAACATTATTCTCGAATTTTGTTTGTTGTTTCTACTAATCATGACAGGTTCCGGAGACAGAAGTTGTTGGACGACGGAGACATCATCACCATCACGAGACTTGGGACAACACACACAAGCACATGGTCAGGTTATCTCTTTACCGTCATTTGAGGGTAGATTTAATCCTGCTATTTATCTAGCTTGGGAGCTTGAAGTAGAACAAGTTTTTAGTCACCATGACTTTTCTGAACTTGAGCGAGTACGAGCTACCACTAGAGCATTTACTGGTTTTGCTTCTGTTTGGTGGAGTGTCCATTGTAAGAAAAACATTAATAACCAACCCACAACTTGAAAAGATTTGAAAGATGTAATGAGACAACAATTTTTCCGTCCTTACTATCATCGTGAATTGCTTCGCAAATTTGAACAATTTAAACAAGGCAACAACACTGTTCATGCTTACTACTAAGAGTTCAAATCTTATATGCATCATTGTGACATAGAAGAATCTGAGGATGATATAATGAATATATTTTTTGGTGGTTTGAACCATGATATTCAGGCACGATTTCAGTATATTCCTCGTTGAATTACTGGTATGTATGTTCGTGCTTGTACCTTTGAGAGACAGTTACAGGAGGATGCATTGGGTGACTACAACATCTACTATTCCAGTTCATGCTCACCACCACCGCTTGGTTCCTCCACCGTTGCACCTACTAGAGCAGCCACACCTCAGATTGTGAGTGCAACATCATCTCAAGAGTATGGTACCTTGCCATCATCCGTACCTACATCAGCTACATCTTTGCGAGAAGGTAACTGTAAAGATATTGATGATATAACTTCACATGAGAATGATGCATGCCTAGAACTTGAATACATCATGTGTTGAGTTACCTGTTGATTTGAGCGCGTCACCTATTTTAGAGAATCACGTTACTGTCATGAATGCGTCATGTGATCAAACAACTGAAATACCAACAATTTTGAGTGCACCCAATGAATTAACTGTTGATGTAAAAGAACCAATGTTTACTCATTTTGATATGACCTCTAATCTTGGTGATGATTCTGTGTCAAATGACTTATTGCGTGTTTGCTTATTTAAGCATGTTGTAGCATGTAAATTTGATGCAATTAAGGTTTATTCACCAATTTTGGGATGGTTTAATGATAAATATTGTCAATCTTTTCATATGAATAAGAGCTTCACTTATATGTGCAAACTGAGTTGCAATACTTTCATGCCTTCTACTTCTTGTGATAATATTTTGGCTTTATATTTTATTAACTACGAAAGTTACTCATGTATACATGTGTCATATGTTCAAAATCCACGGGAAGTAAAAATGGATGACATATACATATACAGCATGTACACCTTGTCTTTTTTGTTAGCCACATTTCAGATTAAGCAACGCCGAGGACGGCTTTGTTTTCAAGAAGGGGAAGATGATGAGGACATGACTACCTTGAATACGACCAAAAATATTGCATACATGCATATTTGTCAGGTGAATTCTAGTGCAAACTATTCAATAATCTATTTATGTTATCCAGAACAAAAATACTTCAGAAACTTTTGTGTCATGTCTAATTGCAGGTGTATGGGACATTTGTACAATCCACATATGAAGATAAGGGAAAAAGATAAGTTTAGGTGCTGTTCAAAAAGTCCCCTCACGTCACTTTTGGGCCAAGAGAAGATAGAGTCCAAGTCTCTCACCTTCTAGATTCAGATTTGGACTACACAGATATACCTGACTCAAAACGGCAAGAACTTTTTCATACGGACTCCGAATTGGGTGATTCTTTTTTTGTTGGAAAGTAGATTTCGTCCTCTTTCCAACCCAATTGGATTCAACTTTAAATTCGTCCGGAGCGTTGAGATATGGACGAAACAATCTGACGTTGCAGAAGAATCCGAGTCAAACAACAAGTCCGAAGGTGTTGCATCACCTCCACTTGGGCCCATGAGCCTTGTACGACCTAGGGTTGGTTTTAGCCTTCCTTGGGACATCCTCCCACCTCCTTGGCCGCCACCCCTTGCTCCTATATAAGTAGATCCGTCTAGTAGCTTTTTCCTTGGGATTTGTTTAGTTAAAACTTAGCCATTGCAACTTCGTGTACTTCGTTTGTGTCCAACGACCAGACCAAGACCGCTTACGGATCCCCACCATTACTTCATATATATTTGCAATATTCAGATTGCTTTATCAAAGGTGTCCCGTCTTTCGATGAGATGGTGGTTATCGTTTTGGACGAGGTCGACTTTGACGATCCGACTGCGAACGTGCGAGGACGTCGCGCCTTAGCAATCGCTAAATGTCGGGGCGGACGGCTGTCCCCCGCGGGCACCTATGGGGCCGGAGCCCCTTTCGTTGTCCGGAGGGGGGCGGAGGGAGCGCAGAGAGCAGATCGAGGCGAGCACACGGGCGGTTTACCCAGGTTCGGGCCGCGATGGACGCGTAAAACCCTACTCCTGCTTGGTTGTATTGAACTGGGGAGCTCGGGAGCTTGGGGAGCTAGCTGCACCGAGCGTATGGCTGTCTGGGTGCCGATTCTCCGAACCCCGGAACCCCCCTCTACGTCGCACACGGGCCTCCTTTTATAGCGCAAAGGGGTCACCGACAGGTGTCAACGTAGGAGAAAGGGGTAAAAGTGTAAAAGGGGTGGTAGCTGTAATAGTGCGGGAACGGTGGCGCTACAGTGCGGCACAGTGTTATCATACCTACTTCTGACGGTAGGGGACAAGGGCATTAAATGCCCGTCACGGTCGCCCGGACAGCACCGAGGCGGACCGTTAGGTGCGCCACCGTCCGCCACGATGGCGGCTGCATGCCACCGCATGCCCCAGGCTGCGCGGTGCCTCGCCACGTGCCCTCGGGGGAAGCCCCGGAGCGACGCGTGGCGGGCGAGCTGGAGCGCAGCCTTGAGGTGGCGATCTTGCCGCGGCAAGTGGCTTGCCGCGGGGGTCGTCTTCCTGTGCCTGATAGCGTGCCAGCTATCAGGCCTTGCCGGGGCGCTTGGCGCGCCACGGCGGGCTTCTCTTGTGATGCCTGGGTTCGGCCTTCCCGACAAGCTCCTCTTGTCGGGGGCTCGATCTTCTGCCTCGTTATACTTTGTTCTTGGATGGCCTTACATGGGCGCAGTCGTCCCGGCAAGCTCCTCTTGCCGGGGTCTTGTCTTCTTGGCCCGGCAAGCTCCTCTTGCCGGGGGTCTTGTCTTCTTGACCCGGCAAGCTCCTCTTGCCGGGGGCCTTGTCTTGAATGCTTGGTCTTCTCTTGGCGCTTCCGGGGCGGGCCTTGCCGCAGGGTGCTACAACTGCCCGTGCACAAGTCTGGGGTACTAAGGTACCCCTACTTTAGTACACCGACACTAAACCAACTCCGAGAGGTTATTGACCACGCCGGAGCATGATCAACCTGACCACGAAGGTCTGTTTCCTGCAGGCAAACGAAGAATAAGCAAGAAACTAAGATTGCCATCTGGATATTGCGAATATAAGAGGAAAGCTTGAGTGATCAAGGTGGGGTTCTGTGACGCCTTGGTCTGGTCGTTGAAAACAAACGAAGTACACGAAGTTGCAGCTATGGCGAACTTTTAATCTAAACTAAACCCAAAGTCTAAACGGTGCCCTAAGGGTTGTATATATGGAGGAAGAGGGGGAAATTTCGTGGCCCTTGGGGAAGGGGTCCGAAACCAACCCTATCTCTTGTTTCCCCACACATACGGACTCTAAAAACAACCTATACTTATGTATTTCGAAATTGCATGGGCCTGGCCCAATAATAAGGTGACACAACACCTAGAATAGCCTTTGAACAAAATTTATGAAGTGGCATCTTATATATTTCGTCCAAGGCTTAATTCACTCCTTACGGTGGCTTCAAAGTCCTGAAATCATCACTTGTAACTCCGTTCTTGTTCCCCTTGCGCATGCCATCAACTCCATGCTTGTTCTTGCTCCAATGTTCATCCTTCTTCAAGCTAGGCCCTTCATTTGTAAGCAAAACAAATGTATCCAATTTAGGCAGCATCATATTCTCATGAACATTGGAATCATTACCAAGAAACGAAAGTTCCTGGTAATTTAATTGGCATGCGCGAGCTCTAGTAATTGGTCCATTATATGTAACAGTAGGGGCTGTGGGTGTAACAATGGTATTGATGTCCTCATCATCCTCCCCTTCTTGAAATGAAGTCGTCCTCTACGGAAGCTCATCTTCCTCACCCAAATAAGGCTTCAAATCTGCAATGTTAAAAGTGGGACTAACCCCAAAATCTGCAGGCAGCTCAAGTTTATATGCATTATCATTTATTTCTTCTAAACCTTAAAAGGACCATCAACACGTGGCATTAGCTTTGATTTGCGCAAATTAGGAAACCTATCCTTACGCAAATGTAACCAAACGAGATCTCCAGGTGCAAAGACAACATGTTTTCTACCCTTATCTCCAACAAGTTTATATTTAGCATTCATACGCTCAATGTTTTCCTTAGTTAACTCATGCATTTTTAAGATCAACTCCGCACGTTGTTTAGCATCAAAATTAACCTTCTCCGAAGATGGAAGAGGCAACAAATCAATGGGTGCATGAGGTAGGAAACCATACAGAATTTCAAAAGGGCACATCTTAGTAGTAGAATGCAATGAACGATTATAAGCAAATTTAATATGAGGCAAGCATTCTTCCCACATTTTCTTATTATTCTTCGAAACATCCCTAAGCATAGTAGACAATGTTCTATTGACTACTTCAGTTTGTCTATCAGTTTGGGGGTAACAAGTAGTACTAAAAAGCAGTTTAGTCCCCAACTTAGCCCATAAACATCTCCAAAAGTGGCTAAGGAATTTAGTATCACGATCTGAAACAATAGTATTTGCCACACCATGCAAGCGAATAATTTCCCGAAAGAACAAATCAGCAACATTAACAACATCATCGCTTTTATGACATGGTATAAAGTGTGCCATTTTCGAGAATCTATCCACGACAACAAATATGCTATCTCTCCCCTTCTTTGTTCGAGGTAAACCTAAAACAAAGTCCATAGATATATCTTCCCAAGGAACACTAGGTATAGGCAAAGGCATATATAAACCACGAGGATTGAGTCGTGACTTAGCTTTTTGACATGTAGTGCAGTGAGCAGCAAAACGCTCGACATCCCGTCTCATCTTTGGCCGAAAGAAATGTGTAGCAAGTACGTCCTCCGTCTTCTTCACGCCAAAGTGTCCCATTAATCCACCTCCATGCGCCTCCTGCAGCAACAAAAGACGAACAGAGCTAGCAGGAATGCATAGCTTGTTAGTACGGAACACAAAGCCATCATTAATAACGAACTTGTTCCATGTTCTTCCTTCTTTACAATTCTGCATTACATCTTTAAAATCAGCATCATGCACATATTGATCTTTGATGGTCTCCAAACCAAATATTTTGAAGTCAAGTTGTGAAAGCATTGTATAGCGACGAGACAAAGCATTAGCAATAACATTTTCCTTACCCTTCTTGTGTTTAATGACATAAGGGAAAGTTTCAATGAATTCAACCCATTTAGCATGTCTACGATTCAGTTTAGCTTGACTTTTAATATGTTTCAAAGACTCATGATCAGAATGTATAACAAATTCTTTGGGCCATAAGTAATGTTGCCATGTCTCTAAAGTCCAAACAAGAGCACATAATTCTTTATCATAAGTAGAATAGTTCAGTCTAGCCCCACTCAATTTTTCAGAAAAGTATGCAACAGGTTTGCCATCTTGTAATAACACACCTCCTAATCCAATTCCACTAGCATCACATTCAAGCTCAAAAGTCTTATTAAAATCAGGAAGTTGGAGTAAAGGAGCATGTGTCAACTTATCTTTCAATACCGTGAAGGCTTCTTCCTGTGCGGTAGCCCAAACAAAAGGCACATCCTTCTTTGTAAGCTCATTGAGAGGTGCATCAAGGGTGCTAAAATCTCTCACAAAACGCATATAGAAACGAGCGAGTCCAAGAAAACTCCTCACTTGTGTGACCGTTTTGGGTTGCGGCCAACTCTCAAAAGCTTCAATCTTGGCTTTATCAACTTCAATTCGCTGTGGAGTAACAACATAGCCAAGAAAAGATACTCGGTCGGTGCAAAAGGTGCACTTCCCAAGGTTACCAAACAAACGTGCATCACGTAGAGCATTAAAAACAACACGTAAATGTTCCAAATGTTCTTCCAAAGATTGGCTATAAATCAGTATATCATCAAAATAGACTACGACAAAACATCCAATGAAAGCACGTAAAACCTCGTTCATTAGTCTCATGAAAGTACTAGGTGCATTAGTTAACCCAAAAGGCATGACTAACCACTCATATAAACCAAACTTAGTTTTAAATGTTGTTTTCCATTCATCTCCCAATTTCATACGAATTTGATGGTATCCACTACGCAAATCAACTTTGGAGAATATTGTAGAGCCACTCAATTCATCAAGCATATCATCTACCCTAGGAATAGGATGACGATAAAGAATAGTAATATTATTAATGCCTCTACAATCAACACACATACAGGACGTACCATCCTTTTTAGGCACTAGTATAATAGGAACAACACAAGGACTAAGAGATTCACGTATATAACCTTTGTCGAGCAGCTCTTGTACTTGACGCATAATCTCCTTCGTCTCCTCTGGATTTGTACTGTATGGTGCACGGTTGGGTAGCGATGCACAGGGAATTAAATCAATTTGATGCTCAATCCCTCGAATAGGTGGTAATCCCGGTGGAACGTCTTTTGGGAAGACGTCAGCGAACTCCTGCAAAATGTTAGTGACAACAGGGGGCAAAGAGGAAGGCACGTCCTCGAATGAAAATAATGCCTCTTTGCACACAAAAGCATAGCAAACAGATTTGCTAGAATCTAGCTCATCAATATCAGATTTGGTGGCAAGTAAACATGCACTTTTCAATTTAATTTCTGAAGCAACTGTAGATGGTTTATTATTAGGCTTCATTTGTTGCTCAAATTCTTTTGCCACAATCTAATTTTCACTCTTATTTTTCTCCTGTTTTGCTTTATTAGCTCTATTAATATCATCTTTCAAAATGGAATTAGGAGTCATAGGAAGCAAAGTAATATTTTTATCCTTATGAACAAGAGTATACTGATTGTTTCTACCATGGTGTACAGAATTTTTATCAAATTGCCATGGTCTACCAAGTAATAAGGAACATGCTTGCATAGGTACCACATCACAATCAACATAATCAGCATATGTAGAGATACTAAAATGCACACGAACAGTACGTGTTACCTTAACCTTGCCACTGTTTTTGAACCATTGGATGTAGTAAGGGTGTGGATGTGGTCTTGTGGTGAGAGATAGCTTCTCCACCATCTCCATGCTAGCCAAGTTGTTGCAGCTCCGTCCATCTATGATGACGCGAATAGAACGTTGCTTCACTACTCCCTTTGTATGGAACAAATTATGCCTCTGATTTTGCTTAGCTTGTGTAACCTGCACACTCAAAACACATTGAGCAACTAATCATTCATACCTGTCAGCATCTTCAGCAGCCATGTATTGCGTCTCATGATCGGAATCATCTCCACCGTGTTCTTCATGTGTAATAAGAGCCAAAGTCTCCTCATCATAGTCACTAGCGGACTCATACCCACCATCCTCAGTAGCAATCATCACACGCTGAGATTTGCATTCTCTCGCAAAATGTCCTCTTCCCTTACAACGACGACAAATAATATCACTTGTGTGCCCTGTAGACGCCATGGAAGAAGAAGAGCTCTATGTCGGCCCGGCAGGTGTGCTCTTGGCAGATAGTGGTGGTTGTGCCTACTTTCTTGTATCACGGTTGGAGGTGGCACCTGAAGGAGGTGATGGTGCAGTGGAAGTAGATGATGCACGTGGTGTCCATGATGAAGGTCGACCTGCAGAAAAGTTAGTTCGCGCCAATGCCTGTCGATCCTGCACTTCACGTTCAACTTTACAAGCAAGATAGAATAAATGAGTGATATTATTATAATCCTTATAGTCTAGAATGGTCTGAATCTCTCTATTTAATCCACCCAGAAAACATGCAACCATAGATTCATTCTCCTCAACAATACCACATCTAATCAAACCAGTTTGTAATTCCTGATAATACTCTTCTGCCGAATTTTTTCCTTGTCTTAAGCGCTGCAATTTTTGAAGTAATTCTCGTTGATAATATGGTGGAACCCAACGAGTACGCATAGCAGTTTTCAAAGCAACCCAAGTACCTGGAACAGGATATAATAGACAATGTTCAGACCACGAAACACATGCAAAGCTAGTGAAAGCACAAACAGCAGCAGGAACACGTCTCTCCTCAGGATATTGTAAAGATGTAAATCGTTGTTCAGTTTCTAACTCCCAAGTAAGATATATATCAGGAACATATCTACCCTCAAATGGTGGAATATTCAATTTCAGTTTAGGGAGATGGTCATGATCTCGTACCTGAGGGGGAGCCCTAACATTGCCATTATTTGCATGTGGATGACCTGGTGGTTGTGGTGTTGGTGGTTGCACGTAGTTCTGATTTTCATAAAACTCATCCTGGTAATCTCCCGCATAATCATCCTCCTCCACATCAGCAGCAGGAGCCATAGAAGTATCAACAGCAGCACCAGCAGTTTGGCCAGGCTGAAGAGGGACACGGCTCGCTCGGCGGAGGGCTGTTTCCCGACGTGGAGGTAGTCGTTGTTGTTATTGCAGAGGTGCGGCTGGTGCAGCCGGTGGTGGTGGTGGAAAATGCGAAAGCAATTCAGCAAACTTGTTATCGAGCTTTGTTTCAAATGTCTTCTCCATGCCATCTATCTTCTCCATAGCCTCGTCAAATCTGTTTATTACATCTTGCACCTGTCCACTCATCATTTGCTGAAACTTATCATGAAGCTCCTTTTTCGTCAAGTTCTCCCAGTTAGTCTCGTCGACTTGTGATCCTGGCATGGTTAGCAGCAATAGAAACACACAAGAATATGATCCTACAAACTACTAACAAGAGGTGGTGGTGGGTGTCACAAATCCGTCAAGCAAATCTCAAATTCTTACCAGTTCTTACCTAGCAGCAGGCGGTGATCGGCAACCGTTGTAGTCAAAATTCTCAAAAGCTTGGGTAGAGCGATTGCCAGGGAGAGTCTACAAATGTCCTAAAAACTGCCTAGCCAGAATTTTCCAAACTTAGTTTTTTTGGAACAGGAACTATTTTTCTTCTGCGGATGGCTCGGACGTTGGGGAGTCCTACTCTGTCACGACTCAGAGTATCACGTGATCTAGAAATCAAGAACAAAGCAACAATTACTGGACTCGAACTGGTGGCGGAGATGAATCTGGTGGAAACTCGGACTAGTGGCGGATATTTGCAGGGCGATGGAACACGGACTGGTGGCGAATCTGTGATGGAGGTGGACTCGGATTAGCGTGATCGTGGTGGATATGGTATATTGTAGCGACGATGATGATGGTGGTATATGGCAGTGGTGATGACGATGGTGGTATATGGCAGCGGTGATGATGATGGTGGTATATGGCAGCGATGATGACAATGGTGGTATATGGCAGCGGTGATGACGATGGTGCGGCGGCGGCGTGACAACTTGTGAACAGAACTCGAAACTCTAAAGTACTAGACGCTAGGACTAGCAACTTGAAACAACGATGCAACCACAAATTCAACAAAGCAAATACAGAAAAGATTATGCAAAGGCTCAGATTGGTTCGGATAAGATGAACTAACCCTAATTTTATTTTATTTTTGGCTTTTTCATGGACTATGAGTATGAAGAACAGACTCGACCTAAACTACGAAAAACTGTAAAATCTCACCGAGGAACCTGGAAATCTGATACCACTTGATAGAGGCAAAGGTGTCCCGTCTTTCGATGAGATGGTGGTTATCATTTTGGACGAGGTTGACTGTGATGATCTGACTACGAACGTGCGACGACATCGCACCTTAGCAATCGCTAAACCAACTCCGAGAGGTTATTGACCACGCCGGAGCACGATCAACCTGACCACGAAGGTCTGTTTCTTGCAGGCAAACGAAGAACAAGCAAGAAACTAAGATTGCAATCTGGATACTGCGAATATAAGAGGAAAGCTTGATTGATCAAGGTGGGGTTCTGTGACGCCTTGGTCTGGTCGTTGAACACAAACGAAGTACGCGAAGTTGCAGCTATGGCGAACTTTTAATCGAAACAAAACCCAAAGTCTAAACAGTGCCCTAAGG
Organism: Aegilops umbellulata; assembly: GCA_032464435.1. Classification (NCBI taxonomy): domain Eukaryota; kingdom Viridiplantae; phylum Streptophyta; class Magnoliopsida; order Poales; family Poaceae; genus Aegilops; species Aegilops umbellulata. Next base: position 265,268,412 of record CP136057.1, read on the forward strand.
GTTGTATATATGGAGGAAGAGGGGGGGAATTTCGTGGCCCTTGGGGAAGGGGTCCGAAACCAACCCTATGTCTTGTTTCCCCACGCATACGGACTCTAAAAACAGCCTATACTTATGTATTTCAAAATTACATGGTCCTGGCCCAATAATAAGGTGACGCAGCACCTAGAATAGCCTCTGGATGAAGTTTATGAAGGGGCATCTTGTATATTTCGTCCAAGGCTTCATGCACTCATTATGGTGGCTTCAAAGTCCTAAAATCATCACTTGTAACTTCGTTCTTGTTCCCCTTGCGCATGCCATCAACTCCATGCTTGTTCTTGCTCCAATGTTCATCCCTCTTATCCATGCCAGGCCCTTCATTTGTAAGCAAAACAAATGTATCCAATTTAGGCAGCATCATATTCTCATGAACATTAGAATCATTACCAAGAAACGAAAGTACCTAATAATTTAATTGGCATGCGCGAGCTCTAGTAATTGGTCCAGTATATGTAGTAGTAGGGGCTGTGGGTGTAATAATGGTATTGATGTCCTCATCAGTGTGTGTGGGGGGATGTATTCATCTATGTTCATGTGTTTTCAGGTTAGATCCTTCCGATCTACACTACTCTTCATCGACGGCGGATGTTGTTCTGGTGCGCGGTCCATATGGGGCCTTAGCACGATGCTGACTGTCTACTACAATAAGTTTTGCCCGGATCTGGTGAGGGAGGGGCAATGACGGTGGCACGCCTTCGGCTCGCTTCAGTGATTATAGTCGTCGCTAGTTGGTCTATGTATCTCGATGTAATTTTTATTTTTTCTAGTGTTCATTGTACATGATTGAAGATGAATGGGTTGGATGTTTTCCGCAAACAAAAACAAAAAAAAGCTTTGTGGCAGCCGCGTACCATTTGGAGACTGCCACTTTTCGGCAGCTTGTCGTGCACACATGTCGAACTGTCGTGGCGATCAACTTCCTGGCCATCTCCTGTGGTTCGTCAAAGTTTTGTCCTACTTTCTCCGTTCATAATTCCTGTCATGATTTTACTCCCTCTGTCCCAGAATATAAGAACTTTTTTAACATTATGCTAGTGTTAAAAGTAGTTTGCAATAGTTTTCAAGAAAATCCATTAAGGCAAAAAAGCTCCATGAGTCGGAGCACGGGCAAACAATTCACCAACCCCTAGATTCGCAACATAAAAAATCCTGGCACGAACGAAGCAGAGAACTTCTCCAGATTCGCCACACACATACGCCTCGTCCTCACCACTGTCAAGTGTCAATTTGGCCTCGGCTGCCCGCAATTTGCATCCCCTTGATTTCACTTTCGCTGCAGTATATACACATAGCAGACATCCACCAGCACGGCACACCACACTCAACGCCGCCACCAACCCCCCGCCCCCACTCTGTATAGATCTCTCCTCCCCTTTCGGCACCAACCCACCCAAAACCCTCTCCCCACGATGGCCTCCCCCCACCCCCCGCTGCCGCCGCCACCCCCAACTCCATGCTCCTCCACCGCCTGAGCCCCAAGGTGGCCCCCTCCGCCCGCGTCTCGGACCTCGCCGCCAGGATTCGCTGCCAGGCTGTCGCGGCGCCCGCCGCCCCCTCCCCCCTCGCCGCCGCAGGCGAGCGCGGCATCTACAACTTAGCGGCGGGCCCGGCCACGCTCCCGCTCTCCGTGCTCTAGAGGGCGCAGGCGGATGCACGGTTAATTTGTGATGCACATGTGCCACATCAAATTTGTGATTTGGTTATTTAAATATCATAACACATCGTTTTCACACACACACACACACATCGGTTCACCCGCAGGTGTGGTTGGTAAGTGGTCTCACCCATCTAACGCGAGAAGAACACATCTGTGGGCCCGCACACGGTCCACATTTGATCGAAAGCAAAGGGGGAGGGGGGTTGATGTACTCCTTTCGGTTTTGTGTTAGGTACGGTGAGATGTCAGACCTAGCTATTTGGGGGCATGCGTTCATAGCTAGGATTCCCCTCCCGGCAACACAAAGTGTGAGTGTGTGTGTGTGTTTGGGGGGGGGGGCTAGCAATAATAATGTGCACTTGTGCGATAGGTGCCACATCAAAGTTGTGCATTGGGTATTTGAACATCAAACCACCCTTTTCATACATATATTTGGTCCACATGCAAGTGTGTTTGTGTTCTGACCCTTTCCCCCATTTTTTGGCCGAATTTATAAACAACAGACGAGTAGGACGCAACAACCATCTGTGATCGGGTATGAAACAGACACGGTTCCCTAGGACTACCCATGTGCCGCACCCCTGCCCCTGTCACCCACATGATCACAGTAGATTGGGCTCCACGAGGCTTCCCTCCCCCTCTCGAAAATATCTACTCCTTCACAATCTCGAAAATATCTACCTGCGTAGATGATTTTTCTGTTTGATAGCACACGATTAGTATTTCTGGACCGTGTGCAATGTCTGTTACTCCCGCTCTGCTTCAATCAGTAGATCCAAATTTTCAGTAGCCCGGGCATTTTACTCCCGCCTCCATCCCTCGCAATCTCAAAAATATCTGCTCGGTTGGAGTGTTTTTCTGTTTGATAGCACACGATTATTATGTTCTAACAATGTGTGATGTTTGTTACTCCCGCCCCGCTCTGCTTTAATCCCTTGATCCAAATTTTCGGTAGCCCCTCCATTTTACTCCCGCCTAGTAAAATTTTCAGTACCCGTGGATCTTCCTCAAACACCACCTTGGACCCGCTCCACAAATCCTTCGCTTACCCCAAATCCCCCGCTCACACACATACACACCACCCCTACCTCGATCCAAACCTAGCTAGGTCGCCGACGCGCCACCTCCATCGTCAACCTCTGCCAGTCTGGCCGTGCAGTTTACCCACCGATATACATACCCTCGCTGCCCTGAGTTTCTTAGATGACGCCTGCGAAATGCCCCCTTTCCTAGAGATCCCAATCCCCACCCCCTCCCCCACTCCAGAGCATCGCAGCCTAAGCCTGGCTACGCTTCCTGGAGAGCTCGAGCAGCGAATGGCCCAAAAGAGCTTTACCGCGGCCTATTCCCCCGACGTCGGCGTGGTGGCCGCCGAGAAAGCTGACGGCAATGATTGGACTTGGATTGAGCCTTTCAATCAGCGCGCCAGAGTATTGTGGCATGTCGCGGGCGCCATCTATGACATCGAGGTCATCAACACCGATGGCTTGACGCATGTCATGGCATAGGTTAAGTTGCCCACCCCCAACCCTTCGGGTTCGACAGCCGTCGATCTCATCGATGGCCCTGTCGCTGATCTCCTGCAGCTCGTTATGAACAATTTGCCATCCTTCATCGCCATGGTGCCCCTTTTGTCATTTCTGAAGGACACGTTCTGCGATGCTGGCTTGGGATCCTTAGCTGGCAAGTCAGACCTCAGCGACAGCGACCACGAGGAGGAGCCAATATGTGACAAGTGAGGAAACCCATGATTTGTTTTCTCGAACCCCTTTTGTAGTGAGAACCTGTCTAGTATTTATTTCTATATTTGGTTGTTTGCATTACGCCCTGTTTATTTCTACGGTTTATGGTTGTTCAGTTGTTTGTAGTTAGCATATGTCCAATTTCAATTGCCATCTTTGGTTCTTCGTAGTATGCCTTGTTTATTTCAGCTATTAACAGTGTGATGTTCTATATGTGCTAGAATGAATTGTGCAGTTCAATTTCATTAATACCAAATTTAACAATAGCTCTATGAATGACTATATTTGGTTGTTGTTAAGCATGTTGTACTCCCTCCGAATATTTTTAGTTCGCATATAAGATTTTTCTAAAGTCAATCCTCGTAAAGTTTGACCAACTTTATAGAAAAAATACCAACATTCACAATATGAAATAAATATCAGTACATGTGTCATGACTTAAATTTCCATGTTGTATAAATAAAGTCAAACTTTATGAAGTTTGACTTCAGACAATTCTTATATGAAGAGTAAAGAGGACCGGAGGGAGTATTGAACATGCTTTTCCATTTGATTTAACAATGGCACTGTTTGGATACTCTAACTTAGCTAGAGGTTAGAGTTAGTTTCTAGCTCATGATAGTTCAAAGGGAGAGAGATCGGTGGAATAGTTGATTTTATAGCTTGAGCCTTGTGGGCATATATATAGGATAGCATAGGATTTAATCTACCTTGTCATCTTGGAGTACAAGTCAAGATAGAATAAATCCTATGCTATCATGCATTTCCTAAATAACAATGATACTAAACAATGACTAAGCCTTAACTAACTCTAGCCAAAGAGGTGTTTGGATGACAATGTTAGGTTGACAATAAATGCAGTAGGAGAACTAGCCCCAATCAGCACCTCTTGGGTGTGATAGTTGTTTTGGGTGGGTTTGATGCAACTAGCTCAAACTAGCCCTCATGTTCGGATACTTTAGGGCTATTTAAGCCCAAACTAGCTTAAACTAACTCTAACCCATGGATCCCAACAAGGCCAATAATTAGTGTACTTAGACCTGCACAATACAAGTTTGAATGACTACGTTTGCTTGTTTTTAAATATTAGCGATGTTGTGGTTAATAAAACACCTTTCCACTTCTTGTTTTTAAATATTAGAACTGTTATACCTTGTCTTTTTAATTCCTTTGCGCCATTTCAAATCTGGAGAAGATATTTATGCATATCCTAGTTTTCAGGCCTTTCCAAAGCAGTTCACTGATGATTACGTCTCAAACCACCTGTATGGTCAGGAGGAGAGGAAGATTTTCATACAACACCTACGGTTCAACATTGAAGTGTTCCTGAACAGGACGAAGGATGGACGGTCAATCATCCACATGCACTGGCCTAAAGTTGGAAAGACCTTCAACATCAATGAAGGCTCAATATTTGCATTCCACTTTAGTAGTTTTCCAGATGAGATTCATCTGTCTATGTACCGTCTATGATGCTAATTTCGAAAGGTTATAGATGTTGCATGTGAAACTTGGTGCTGGTGCAGTTGTGTAAGGGGGTAGCTGAGTGCTGAAGCTATATGATGGTGTACTATGATGTATTTCAATTATGAAATCCTGCTTCCTTAGTATGGAAATGAAATATATTGTGTCCTTAATATGAAATGTCAATTAGATTAATAAATGGATTATTAATAATAGGGCAATTAGCCTGCTAATTGGTTTTTTTATTGCAAACGGTTATTGAGAAAGCACCGTGGGCGATGACCTCAGGAAACGCACACAGTTTCTAGGAATAAACCGTGTTGGATCAATGAACAATCACACATGACATCCTCTTGAAAACTCTTTCTGTTAGGCCACCCTGCGCAAACATTTACCACATAAAAAGTGTGTGTGATGGACAACCTTTTCCACACAGTTTCTTCTACGCACCGTATGTGATGCATTAAATAACGCAAATGATACAATTGTTAATATTGTGTGCAATGGGAACGCTATGACAAATGATATAATGGGGAAAATTGTGTGTGATGTACCTGAGAATGGAAACGTTTTCCTTGGAGTGACTGTGTCGGATGTATATACGATCGGAAACGTACTTCTTAGATTAACTGTGTGGGATGTACGTACTAACGGAAACGTATTCCTTGGGTTGACTGTGTGGAATGTACATACGAATGGAAACGTTTAGTGGGGATTGCCTGTGTGGGATGTACTTACGACCGGAAACGATTTGGCATGTATAATTGTATTTTTAGCACAACTGTATGTATAACCATATTTGATCGCTTGTTCGTCGCACACAACCTCATTTTTCCGAGCGTGTCTGCTAGGAGGGCATATCCCCGACAGTTTCTGGGTCGTGTGAGAAGGACCCCCCCTGTCGCAGTCACTCACTAGGTGATGGTTCAGAACGTCGTTGTGGAAAGGTGTTAAAAACCGTTTGTATAGCACCTCGTTGTACCAGTGTCTACGCCTTGGTGGTCAAACATATGATGCATGGACCATGCAGTGCTCTCAACCCCAAAAATGTGTGCATGCAATAGAACGAGTGCAAGTGCAGATACCCGCGGCTGTTCAATGAAAACACGACACATGGCAAGGACTCATACCCAGTTTATCAGCGTAGAGATGATGGTCATCAAGCTAAGGTCCGGGGTAAAATGTTGGACAACAGATGGGTTGTGCCTTATAACCCTTACCTTCTAAGGATGTTCAATTGCCACATAAACGTTGAGGTCTGCTCCAGCATAAAGGCTGTCAAATACCTTTACAAGTACTCCCTCTGTTCCAAATTACTCATCGTAGTTTTAGTTCAAATTTGAACTAAAACCACGACGTGTAATTTGGAACAGAGGGAGTACATATACAAGGGCCATGATAGGGCTTCTTTCAGCATAGACTAGCCCAACGCCGATGGTAACATTGATGAGATCAAAATATATGTTGACGCGAGTGAAGGAAATATGCCCTAGAGGCAATAATAAAGTTGTTATTTATATTTCCTTATATCATGATAAATGTTTATTATTCATGCTAGAATTGTATTAACCAGAAACTTAGTACATGTGTGAATACATAGAGAAAACAGAGTGTCCCTAGTATGCCTCTACCTGACTAGATCGTTAGTCCAATATGGTTATGTTTCCTAACCATAGACATGTGTTGTCATTTGATGAACGGGATCACATCATTTGTAACATCCAAATTTTCCTAAATTAGGATGTTAATAGATCATTCATATGCATATCATATTTTTATTGCATTATTTGCTTTTTCAGAATATTCAAATCATTATGCAACAAAAGGCAATTTATTTGGAGTGGAGATAACATGACTTCTCCCCTATTTTAAAAATGTTCATAATGTGCAGAATATTATTTCCAATCATCTGATATGTTCTGGTAATTTTTGCAATCCTCAAAATATTTTATTTGTTTGTTTTATTGTTGTTTGAGTGGCCTATTGCATCAAAATTATTTTAAAAAATTGCATTAGGATTGGAACTAGTGTTCCTATAGTTTGTAGCTATAGGGATATTTTTACTGTGTGTCTAGGTATTTTTATCTAGAATTTATACTGTGTATTTTATTTTATTTATTTTGTTCTGCTACTGTAGTTTTTGTTTAAAAAAACACCAGCCGGCCAGCCAGCGCGCAGCGCAGAGCACTGCGCGGCCCAGCAGCCAACCCCGCAGCAGGGCTTCTGTCGCCCAGCCCACCTATCTACGCGAAGCGGTACGCGTCGCCCCGCCCGTGCCCGACCCGCACCCGATCCGCCACCTTGCCTCAACCGCTGACTGCGGCCCCCGCACCCCTTTCTCCTTCCCCGAGCCGGAGACCGTTGTTCCACACAGCGCGCGCAGCCGCGCCCGAGCCCGAGTCGATCTGCGCCTCTGTCCGACCCCGTGCTCCCCAGGGACACCGCACGCGAGGAAAAGCCCTAGGGGAAACCTTCCGAAGCCCGTTCCCCATCACCCCTCGTCCACACGCGCCTGTCAGGCATTTTGGATCTCGTAGAGGAGCTCCGCCGTCCGCCGCCGTTCGCCGGAAGATTGCACCGCCGTAAGAACGAGCAGAGCCGCACCACCTACTCCATTCGATCCCTCTCTCTTCCTCGCACCCGTTTGACACTTTGGCCTTGCCCAACTCGCAGCGGAGCGAGAGGAACGACCCTGCCCGACTTCGTCGGAGCATGCCGCGTTTCCGTCACCGCCGCTGCAACTGCAGAGGAGGCCGACCCGTCGCCGTTCGACCCCAGCACCACCTCCGCTACTCACCGCCGCATCCGGGCACACACTCAACTTCGTCGGAGACCCGCCGGAGAGCCACTGCCACCAACGCCCGAAGCCACCGCCGTTTTTCCTCTGTTTCCTAGTGAGCACATGCGCGCAGGAGTTTTTCGGCCAATCACGTGCTGCCACGTGGCACTTCGCTACAGGAACAACACAGGAGTTCGCTACAGTACCAGGAGTTTTCTGATTTTCTTTTGTTTTATTTTCAGATTTCACCAAAACTTCTAATAGCTATGTCTTTTAGTCTATAACTCCAAATTAGGTGATTCTTTTTCCTATGCACTCACAAGAATCCGCACATTATCACAGTACCAACTTTGCACACGTTTGCACTGTTCAAATTTGAATTCGTTTGAATTTGAATCAAATCTTCCGGAGGCCGTAGCTTTCAAACTGTTTATCGGAATCGAGTGATTCTTTTTGCGTTGTTACCGTAGTGCTATTTAGGTGTTGTTAAGCTTCTGTTGTTGAGTTTTAAAATGGTTTTCTTGCTGTTGGTTTTGTTTTGGTTCTATTCGTGTTCCGGTGATTGATTTGTTGAATTGTGTGAAACGTGTAGATTGTCCGGAATGCGACGCGAACTATTGTCAGGAGTGTGACTTGCTGAACCAGAACCAAGGCAAGTTACATGTTCATCATCCTTTAACCATTGTTTTCTATGCATGTAGTTATATCACACTATGAAAATATGCATGTATAGGAATACTATATTATTTTGCTATGCTGTTGAGCTATCTTCCCGTTTTTGCATATCGTGGTAGTTGTAGTTTGCTATGCTTTGTAGACGGGGGTGGTTCGTGTATTCATTGAGTTTATGTGAGGATTATATATATATAACAATTGAGTAGTAACTCAGGATTTAACTCACCTCTGGGCGGAAGTGGTATTGCTTGGTGTTGAGGGAAGGCATCATGGGGTCTTGCACCTTTTCTAAGGCCATGCGCCCATGAGAGTGCACCCTAAGTGGAATGCCGCCCAGGCTCAAAAAGATCAGACAGACTTAGTGACTAGTAGCTTCCATGTGCGGCCACTGGCTATATGGGCTCTGGCTTAGTTGATCAGTTGTTGGAACCCTGGCCCAGACAGTGTCGACAGATGTAGCATATGTAGGTGCGATGTGGCCGTCAGGTGGTTAAGGGAACCTCTTCTGAAAGACTTCGTCTCAATCTTCGGATTGGGTCCAGTGGGTAAAGCGTACTAAACTCTGCAGAGTATTAAAACTAATCATGATTAGCCGTGCCCCCGGTTATGGGTAAATCTGAGCGACTATGCCATTACAGTTGTTGGATGATCTTGACAGATGTGAAACTTAACTAATTTGTTGGGCAACTTAATGATCACTACTAGGGAAAACCTTATACACAGAAATTTAGCAATAGCGCGGGTCAAAAAAGGGCGCTAGTGCTAGATAGCAGTAGTGGTTCGGAATAAACCGCGCTGCAGATACGATTTTAGCAGTAGCGCTTCTTGCCGTAAACGCGCTACTACTAATATTCCCATTGGTGGACCGATGGGCTACGCATAGCAGTAGCGGGCTTGCAGGAAGCGCGCTACCGCTAGGGCATAAGTAGCAGCGCATTTCCTAGTAAGAGCGCTACTGCTAATGGAAATAAAATAAAATGAAAAACAAATAGAAAAGTAAATGAAAATGAAAGAAACAGAAAAAGGAGAAAGAGAATAAAATAAAACGTAAAGCAAAATAAATGAAAAAGCGAAAAAACAGAGAAAGGCATAGCTGTAGGGTGTGTTAGTAAGAGGCGCTATAGCTATCGTAGCTGCAGCGTGTTTCCAGGACCCCCGCTATAGAAACAGAAAAGGAAATAAAAAAAGGGAGAAAATTACATAGGTATAGCAGTAGCGCGTTTTGGAAAAAGCGCTATAGCTACCTTAGCTATAGCGCTTTCTGTGAAACGCGCTACCGCTAGTTTTGACTTAACCAAAAAAGGTTTCCCCCCCCCCCCCGTCCACCACTTGCCCCCCAAATCTCTCGACCTGCCCCGCCGCCGTCTCCCCGATTCGCCGTCGCCGCACTTCGCCGCTGTATCCTGCCGACGTCGACGCCCCCGGAGCCACCAGAGCCGTGCACCGTCGACGCCCCCGGAGCCACCAGAGTCGTACACCGTCGACGCTACCAGAGCCGCCCCCAACGCCACGGAGCCGCGCAGCCTCATCAACGCCACCGGAGCCGCCGTCGACGCCACTGGATCCTCCCTCAACGCAACTGCCTCCCTCGCCGTCACCGGAGACACCCCTGCCTCCCTCGCCACCACTGCCTCCCTCGCCACCACCGGAGCCATCCTCTGTAAGCCCCCACCCCTCCTCTCTCTCTCATGCATAGGTTAGCTAGTTTAATTATGTTAATTATCTAGGTTAGGGAAAAAATTTAGTTAGGGCTTTGACAGAGAAGTAGTTAGGTTAACTAGTTTAATTAGGTTAATTACCTAGGTTAGTGCAAAAATTTAGTTAGGGCTTTGACAGAGAACTAGTCAGGTTAACTAGTTTAGTTATGTGAATTATCTAGGTTATTTAGGCAAGTTTTATTTTAAAGATGATCCCTTCCTAGACTTTCATTGTTGATTATATCTTTTCATTGATGTGGTCATGTTGTTTGTGCCCAAGTGGCTTTGTTGTCTCAATGAAGCTGAGTGGCGTATATATGTTTTGCCGGAATGTTGATTCATTTCTTTTCCGGCAAGTTTCAGGTTCTCGATTTGTCCACTTTTTAGCAAAGGTCATGTCAAAATTTTCCGTGAATTTCGGCATGACTTGTGCTACAAACTAGGACATATCGAGTGCCCGTGATTTGCCGCACCAGGAAGGAGTCAACATTCCTGCAAAACAATAGGCCTTTTTAATGTCATTATTCATTTTATTAGGTCTAGAATTAATTGACTAGATTTAATCATAGGAAACATGGCTAGCAACGATGAAGGACAGGGTTCTGGTGATTGCGACTACGCCTACCGGGCGGCAGACGAATTTTTTAGCCTTACCGACGATCAACCGATGTTATTCCTGGGCCCACCGGTGGCATCCGGGACTGAGACCGACACGCAGACCGGTGCTGAGACTGAGACCGGCGCTCAGACTCAGACCGGCATCGAGACCGGCGCCGAGACTGAGACCGGCGCTGCCTCGGGGAGCGGAGCCGGTGTAGAACCGAAAGCAAAGAGGCAACGGGTTCCTAACAAACTCAGGACTACTAGAGTGGTGGTCACGAAGGTGGACGACAACAATTTTGAGCCAACGACGCCCGAGGAAGCGTGTCGATGCTACGACAATCAAATAGGCTGCATCGTACGGACAACCGCCACCATCAACGATGAGAAACTACAGAAGATAGAAAATATGAGGAACTCCCTCCTAAAGAAGTTTCACCAGATATTCTTGTTCCCGGGCCGGAATGAGAATGATTATAAAGATCCAGATGAGGACCCGGCAATGAAGAAGATAAACAAACACGCCATGACCAAGTTTAGCGACGTGTTGGCCGCCTGGAAAGATCGAGTGAAAGCAAGGATCATCGACAAGAAGGAACCCTACTCCGAGATTGTCAAGGATAATCCGACAATCATGGAAGAGCAGTTTCAAATATTCAAGGAGGCTTGCGAGGCTGAAGATGCCAAAAAAAAGTCTAAGTACATGAAGGGGCTTCAAGAGAGGAACTTTGGGAGCCACCACCTCGGAAGTCATGGTTACGACGGAAAGAGGTCCAAATGGGCCAAGGAGGATGCGGAAGCCGCGAGTCTGGGCATCCCAGACCCCTTGGCGGAGTTCACCGTCCCACAGGATCATGACGTCCTCAGGGCCCGGCACCGTTGGGACCTAGTGAAAAAGGTTTACGAGACAACACCGGTCATTACGGAGTTCATGAGACTGCTGGTAATTTTAGTTTCTGATCAAATGTCGCGGGAAGACGTTCGAACATGGATATCCTCTCAGCGTCTCGACCTGAAGCCTTTCACTATGCTCGGGGACTATCTCCCTGACTTGGATGGATGGAACGACATGTTGGAGTGATTGTCGATATATGACAATGTGTCCGTTTAGTCCATACTTTCTGTATGACAAAACTTTGAGTTATGCACGGTGAAACTTTATTTGTGATGTAATTAAACCGTCCTCCTCCTCGATTAGCGAAAATCACTCTAGTTAGGGCATTTTGGGGTACGATGAACTTTGTTATTTATGCTTATGATATGTTGTTTCTATTTTTGCCAAGTCTGTCTCTTTCTGTTGCTCAATTATATATGTTGCATATCATCGACTCATGTGATGATGCAGGTGCATAGATCATAGATGGCGAAGAAGTGCTATGCCAGGAGTATATATACGACAAGTGGCCGGAGTGTCAGGCCCTTCCGGTTTCCGAGCGACAGGCAGTAGTTAGTTTAGAGGTTTACGCTAATGCGAGAGAGGGATACGAACTCATGTTCTCAAAGTGATAGCTCTTCTCGCGTATATCATTGTTTAGATGGATGACGATGTATTTGCATATCATTCGAGACTTGTATCGCTATTTTTGAGATGATGACGAGAGACCACTTTGTGTTGGATAATGATTAGGATGATGACATGATTTGATGAGACTAATTGTATGTATATGCTATGATTACATTTGTATGTGTATGATATGCTAAAGATTATTGTATAAAGCCTATTCAAATACAAAACAAATATGCAGGAAAATAATAATAAATAAAATAGTAGTAGCGAGGGGGGAAATTTAGGAGTAGCGCCGCATTATCAGTAGCGCGTCCCAGCAAACAGCGCTGCAGATAATATCACTAGCGCCCTTTTGCAAAGAGCGCTACAACTATTCATGTATAGCAGTAGCATGGGACAACCGACGCTACTGCTATACGTTAGTTGTAGCGCCTTATTAGTAGCGCCGGTGCCCGCGTTACTGAGAGGCCCAAAACCCTCGCTGTTGCTAGGCTTTTCCCTAGTAGTGAATGGGTAGGTTGGAGTTGATTTTGCCAACTCAACCTTGTGTATATAATTGTAGTAATAAAAGAACTAAATAAAAATTGGACTATTAGGTAGTTATTAGGATAAAATCAGCTTTCTGCAAAACAAACCCTCAAGCCTTCCTTTTGTTATACTATGCATATACATGTAGGTCTGCTATATTATTACTCTTGTGTAACTTGCCAGTACATTTAAAGTATTGACCTATATGGCTGCAATGTCTCATGTTGCAGGATATTCAGACGAAGAGTAAGGTACCGTTAGGGTCGCGAGTCTGCACTCAGCATCGCCAGTGGGCTATGATGGGACTCATCGTTATTTTCTGCTACTTTCCGCTGTTTGATTGAATAAAGCTAGCCAAGTGCTATGCAGATTGTTTTATTTTATATATTCTGGATCATACGATGTAATAAATGATGCACTTGCTATTATGGTATTCATCTATACTGTGTGTGCTAGCTAGTTCGATCCAGGGACTAGCACGTTAAGCACAGAGACTCAAATCCTTCGAGGTTTGGTCGTTACAGATGGTATCAGAGCAGTTTGTTGACTGTAGGACGTGACCCTAGGAAATGGATTAGAAAAGCCATAGGAGTGAAACTTATTTTATAAACTAGGTATACTTCTTACTGTTTATTGGTTAACCCCCTCAAGTATCTTGAACAGTTAAGTAGGAACTAGTGCTGAGACCACCATTCATGTTTGTTTTATATTTCAACATTATCATCTTAGCGTATCTGATTATGCCCACTTTCGTGGTATGAAGATACTAGATTGTTTTCTTGATTGGTAGTTGTTTGTTAAATTTCTTATGTCGAAATTATTCGACTATATATATTCTATTATTATATTGTTTGTTGTTTGTTTGTTTGTGTTATTCGTTGTTGTGTTTTGTTGGCTTGATCATATTATGCATATGGGCAGAATATATTTATATATACATAGTCTTTGGCCCTATTATATCTTTAACTCTTCTATGCTTGCCCACCAGATGCCGCCGAGGCGTGATACTGCAAGAGGAGACAACAATGGCAATGATGTACCGCCATACATGCAGCTGTTGCTTCAGGAACAAACTCAGTTGATGCAGTTGCTTGTCCAGAACCAGAACAACAACAATAACAACAAAAATCCACTGCCACCTCCATCAGTGGATATGCTTACCAGGTTCTTGAGGTTGAATCCTCAGAGGTTCTCCAGTTCCCCTGAACCTATTGTGGCTTATGACTGGCTCCGTGCAGTCAATAGGAACCTGGAGACGGTTGGATGCACAGATGCAGAGAGGGTGAGGTCTGCCTCACATTTGTTGGAGGGTCCTACTGCAGCTTGGTGGGACAACTAATTGGTCACTTATCCCATTGCTACTATCACATGGCCTCAGTTTCAGGATGCTTTTCGTGATGCACATGTGTCTGCTGGTGCTGTGAGTCTGAAAAAGAAGGAGTTTAGCAGTTTGCGCCAGGGAGGTCGCACAGTTAATGCTTATGTGGAGGAATTTAATAATCTTGCACGTTATGCTCCTAATGATGTTAACACTGATGCAGCTAGGCAGGAGAAATTCTTGGAGGGCCTAAATGATGACTTGAGCCTTCAGTTGACAGTGGCCACTTTTAGGAATTGCCAGGATTTGATTGATAAGGCTATTGTGCTGGAGGGAAAGCAACAGGCCATAGAGAATCGCAAGAGAAAGTACAACAACAATAACAGGTATAATTCAGGACCACAGCAGAAGCCACACACTTCATATCATGGTAACGGAGGTAATGGGCATAATCATCATGGAGGTAATGATCATAATCATCATGGAGGGAATGGCCACAACCATAATGGCCACCATCATCATAATGGGCACAAGAGTAACAATGGCGATGGCAGAGGTAATGGTAACGGTAATGGTAATGGCAATGGAGGGAACAATAACCAGAACCACCAGGTTACACGTGCGCCAAGGGATTTGAGTCGGGTGCAGTGCTTCAGGTGTAAGGCTATAGGGCACTATGCCACAGATTGTCCGGGGGCGAAGAACTCAGGATCCAGCAAGCCAAACCCCTTCCAAAAGGGTCATGTAAATCATGTTAATGTGGTGGAGGTTTACAATGAACCTGATGCAGTGATTGGTAAGTTATTGATTAATTCAGTACCTGCAGTTGTTCTTTTTGATATTGGTGCATCGCATTCATTTATTTCGAGGGTATTTGTTGATAAACATGGATTGCCAACCAAAACACTTAGCATGCCTATTAGAGTGAGTTCTCCAGGAGCTGAGATGATAGCAGGTGTTGGTTGTCGTCAGTTGACTTTGTCTATTGGGAAGCATGAGTTTCCTATAGATTTGATTATATTAAAGTCACAAGGTCTGTATATTATTTTGGGTATGGATTGGTTGCAGTTATATAAAGGTCGTATTGATTGTGCCAGTCGATCTATTACTCTCAGTGCACCAGGAGGGAAGAGGATCAAATATGTATGTAAGTATAAGCGTGATCAGGTACAGGTGAACTCTCTTAAGGGGGGTAGCTTGGAAGAGGTGCCAGTTGTGAGGGATTATCCAGATGTGTTTCCAGAGGAGTTGCCAGGTATGCCTCCAGATAGAGATATTGAGTTTCTTATTGATTTAATACCAGGCACTGGACCTATTGCAAAGAGACCGTATAGAATGCCTCCTCAAGAGTTGGAGGAATTGAAGAAGCAGATAAGAGAATTGCAGGCACAAGGATTTATTTGCCCAAGTTCATCACCTTGGGGAGCTCCAGTTTTGTTTGTGGAGAAGAAGGATGGGACCTTGAGGATGTGTGTTGATTATCGTTCTCTGAATGAGGTAACCATTAAGAATAAGTATCCTTTGCCTATGATAAATGATCTATTTGACCAATTGGAGGGAGCTACTGTGTTTTCTAAGATTGATCTTCGTTCTGGTTATCATCAATTAAAGATTCGTGAGCAAGATATTCCCAAGACTGCTTTTACTACGAGGTATGGGTTGTATGAGTATACTGTTATGTCATTTGGATTGACTAACGCCCCTGCATACTTCATGAATATGATGAACAAGGTGTTTATGGAGTTCTTGGATAAATTTGTGGTTGTTTTCATTGATGATATATTGGTGTTCTCCAAGAATAAGCAAGAGCATGAGGTGCATTTGCGTTTGGTATTGGAGAAATTGAGGGAACATCAGTTGTATGCCAAGTTCAGCAAATGTGAGTTTTGGCTGGATAAGGTAGCATTCCTTGGACATGCTGTGTCAGGTAATGGAGTTGCAGTTGATCCATCTAAGGTTGCTGCAGTTACAGAGTGGGAGACACCCACGACAGTTGGAGAGATTCGCAGCTTTTTGGGACTTGCAGGTTATTACAGGAGGTTTATTGAGAAATTTTCCAAGATTGCAAAGCCTATGACAGAACTGCTGAAGAAAGAGAAGAAATTTGTTTGGACTGATGAATGTGAAGCCAGTTTTCAGGAGTTGAAGCAGCGTTTGGTTACAACACCAGTCTTAACTCTGCCAGATATACATAAGGACTTCCACGTATATTGTGATGCTTCTTGTCAAGGACTTGGGAGTGTTTTGATGCAGGAAGGTAAAGGTGTTTCATATGCTTCACACCAACTTAAGAATCATGAGCTTAATTATCCTACACATGATTTGGAGTTATGTGACGCCCCCGCCTCAATCGTACACTAATCATGCACGCAAATGTGTACGATCAAGATCAGGGACTCACGGGAAGATATCACAACACAACTCTACAAATAAAATAAGTCATACAAGCATCATAATACAAGCCAGGGGCCTCGAGGGCTCGAATACAAGTGCTCGATCATAGACGAGTCAGTGGAAGCAACAATATCTGAGTACAGACATAAGTTAAACAAGATGCCTTAAGAAGGCTAGCATAAACGGGGATACAGATCGAACGAGGCGCGGGCCTCCTGCCTGGGATCCTCCTAACTACTCCTGGTCGTCGTCAGCGGGCTGCACGTAGTAGTAGGCACCTCCGGTGTAGTAGGAGTCGTCGTCGAAGGTGGCGTCTGGATCCTGGGCTCCATCGTCTGGTCGCAGCAATCGGATAGAGGTATGGGGGAAAAGGGAAAACAATGCAACCGTGAGTACTCATCCAAAGTACTCGCAAGCAAGGAGCTATACTACATATGCATGGGTATATGTGTAAAGGCCATGTCAGTGGACTGAACTGCAGAATGCCAGAATAAGAGGGGGATATCTAATCATGTCGAAGACTACGCTTCTGGCAGCCTCCGTCTTGCAGCATATAGAAGAGAGTAGACTGAAGTCCTCCAAGTAGCATCGTATAGCATAATCCTACCCGGTGATCCCCTCCTCGTTGCCCTGTTAGAGAGAGATCACCGGGTTGTATCTGGCACTTGGAAGGGTGTGTTTTATTAAGTATCCAGTTCTAGTTGTCATAAGGTCAAGGTACAACTCCGGGTCATCCTTTTACCAAGGGACACAGCTATTCGAATAGATAAACTTCCCTGCAGGGGTGCACCACATAGCCCAACACGCTTGATCCCATTTGGCCGGACACACTTTCCTGGGTCATGCCCGGCCGCGGAAGATCAACACGTCGCAGCCCCACCTAAGCATAACAGAGAGGTCAGCATGCCGGTCTAAACCTAAGCGCGCAGGGGTCTGGGCCCATCGCCCTGAGCACACCTGCACGTTGCGAACGCGGCCGGAAGCAGATCTAGCCCCCTTAATACAAGAGCGAGCTTACGATCCAATGCGGCGCGCGCCACTCAGTCGCTGACGTCATGAAGGCTTCGGCTAATACCACGACGTCGGGATACCCATAACTACTCCCGCGTAGATGGTTAGTGCGTATAGACCAAATGGCCAGACTCAGATCAAATACCCAGATCTCGTTTAGCGTGTTAAGTAGCCGCGAACACCGACAAGGCCAGGCCCACCTCTCTCCTAGGTGGTCTCAAACCTGCCCTGTCGCTCCACCACAAAGTAACAGCCAGGGGCCGTCGGGAACCCAGGCCCACCACTACCTGGGTGGAACCACCTGCCCCTTCAGCCCCCAACTCCGAACAGTATCACAGGTAATGTAACAGTGTAAAGTATAGAGTATATGCCCGCGATCACTTCCCGAAGTGATCACGGCCCAGTAGTATAGCATGGCAGACGGACAAGAGTGTAGGGCCACTGATGGAACACTAGCATCCTATACTAAGCAGTAGGATTGCAGGTAAAGGTATCAACAGCAGTATCAAAGACAGGCTATGCATCAGGATAGGAATAACGAAAGCAGTAACATGCTACACTACTCTAATGCAAGAAGTATAGAGGAGAGTAGGCGATATCTGGTGATCAAGGGGGGGGGCTTGCCTGGTTGCTCTGGCAAGGAGGGGTCGTCGTCGACATAGTCGATCACAAGGGCATCAACAGCGGTCTCGAGGTCTACCGGAGAAGAAGAGGGGGAAGAAACAGTAAATACACGCAAACATAAGCATAACAAGACAATAAGCGGTGCTAGAGGTGTTCTAACGCAGCGCTAGGCGACACTGGCGAAGGAGGATAACATCCGGGAAAGTTTTCCCGGTTCCGGACGTGTGTCAGACAGATGACCGGAGGGGGAAAGTTTCATGTTCAGATAGTTAGAGACATCTGACAGATGAACGGACCGCATATTCGGATTCGTGTCGTCGTTCTGAGCAACTTTCATGTAGAAAACATTTTCATCCGAGTTACGGATTAATTTCTATGAATTTCTAAAGTTTTAGCATTATTCTGAAATTATTATTAATTCGAAAATAAATGCAAAATTGCTGAGTGCACACAACACTATGTACACAGAAGTGTACACGGCATGGCATGTGGGTCCAGGGGGTCCCAGTTGACCCAGTCAATAGTCAACAGTCAACTGTTGACTGGTCAAAACTGTAGATGGGGCCCAGGTGTCACATATCTTGCATTTTCTTTTTTTTTAAGTGGATATTTAAAGGGGGGGGGGGGATCCACCTGTCATTTGGACTATACCTAACCACTGATTAGACTAACCCGTAGGAGTACAAATTAGCTACCGGAGAGCCGGCCGTCCACAACATACAGAACATACACGCGCACACACAATGGGTCAAGAGAAGATAACATTTTGTGATTTTTGTAGGATTTAAACCATGCATCAAAAGAATTTTGTCCAGTGGAGTAATATGAAGTTTGTCAAGTGTACATTCTACTCATATTATTTTTGGCCAGTTAGTAGTTGTTTAACCGCTGATTAGAGGCTGCCTAGGGGGTTAGTCAATGTAGATATTGAAAAGCTAACTAGTAGTATAGTAAGCAACAACAGTTAGCGCAGGAGCAGGGAAGAGCTTCAGCAGAAGCAGCGCGGCCAGGCGCACGGGCGCGCGCAGGACGGCAAGCAGCGCCGGGCGCGGCGTCGGGCGAGTAGCAGGCGAAGGAGGCGGGCGCAGCCAGGCGACGACTAGCGAGCGGGGCACGCGCAGCTGTAGGCGGGCACGGCAACAAGGTATATGGCAGGGGCTGAGGCGGTGCTTGCGCACGGGCGACGGCAGACGGCTGCGGTGGTGGCGGGAGCGCGGGCCGGCGCGGGACCAGGCGGCTGCGGAGAGAAGGTGCAGGCGGGCGCATGCGCGGTCTGGTGTGGCCGGGCGCCGGCCAGGGAGCTCGCGAGCGCATCGGCGTTTACGTGTCGGCGCGGGTTGGCGAAGGCGGAGCAGCCAGAGGGGCGCGCGGGAGCGCGAACTCGGTGACAGCTGGAGGGGGCGGCGTGGCGACCTATGGTAGGGGGAATCGGAAGCGGGAAGGAGCTGCGGGAGGAGCTCACCTAGCAGGCACAAGGGGGCCCTATGATCGCTTAGGAGCAGCAGAGGCGGCCGGACTCGACGGTGCTCGGGGTGGCCAGAGACGATGACGAGGGAGGCGGCGTCCGACGAGGAAGTAGGGTCGGGGCGGCGTAGTGGTGCTCCTCGGCTCGGCTCGTAGTTGAAGGTGACGAGGCGGAGGGCGGCGAAGGCCCTGGCACGGTCCTAGGTGACGGGGACGGCGGAGAGCTCGTCCGCTTCGACGGTCATGGCGGCGGTGCGGTGGCGCGGTGGATCTGGAGAGCGAAAGCGGCACGAGGAGGGGGAATGGATGGGGACGCCAGGGGGAGTGGAGCGGGGATAGAGGAGTCGGGGCGTGGCGGCCTTATCCTCTCGCGGGGTTCACCGCCGGCGAGGTGGTTTGACTGGGACGAGCCCCTGTTGCGACCCGGAACAGAGGAACAGGGAGGGGAGGAGGACCGATGCGGGGAGTGGGCTGGGTGGGATGGGCCGGCTGGTGGGTGAAGGTCCAGGGAAACAAGAGGGAGGGCTTCTTTTCCTTTTACTGCTCCTTTGCATTTTCTTTTTAAAACTTTCTGTTTTCTATTTAGCTTTATTTTATTTTAGGTTTTATAAAATATGTTATAAGCCCCAAAATTAGTATTGGTAGTTAGGTCACTGCCACAAATAACTTGGCACTTTGATAAAATAGTTTGCAATTATTCTTATTTAAAATGGATTTAAAATAATTGTTTTAGCCGCTGTTTTAATTACTTTAGGGCATTAAACCACTTTGCAAAGATGTTGGTTCACAACCATAACTAGTTAAGGAGTATTTGCCACACTTTGAACATTTTAGTTTGCATGTTTGAGAAATTAGAATTTTTGACTTTAAATTGAATTTGAATTTGAATTGTGATTTGGATCAAGTGAAGATTAGCAACAGTAATGTGATGACATGGCACCTTTAACAGGGGATTACTGTAACATGACACTGGGGGTGTTACAAGTTAGCCTCAGTTGTGCATGCATTGAAAACTTGGAGGCCATATCTTATTGGTAATCATTGTGATATATTTACTGATCATAAGTGCTTGAAGTACATTTTTACTCAGAAGGATTTGAACCTCAGGCAGAGGAGATGGTTGGAGCTTATTAAGGATTATGTTTTGAATGTGCAGTATCATCCTGGTAAGGCTAATGTCGTTGCTGATGCATTGAGTCGTAGGAGCCATGCTAATGCAATTAATATTGATGATATGCCACCGGAGTTATGTGAGCAGTTCAGGAATCTTAGGTTGGAGATGGTTCCTAAGGGATATTTAGCAACACTTGAGGTAAAGCCTACTTTGCTTGACAGGATCAGAGAAGCTCAAAAGGGTGATAAGGAGATCGCTGAGATAAAAGAGAATATGGTTAAAGGTAAGGCAGAAGGTTTCCATGAGGATGGACATGGAGCCATATGGTTTGAGAAGCGTATTTGTGTACCTCAAGATGCAGATATTAGGAAGTTGATTCTTCAGGAGGCGCATGATTCACCTTATTCTATTCACCCAGGTAATACTAAGATGTATTTGGATTTGAGGGAAAGATTTTGGTGGCCTAGCCTGAAGAGGGAATTTGCTGGATATATTGCACCATGTGATGTGTGCCAAAGAGTTAAAGCAGAACATCAGCAACCAGCAGGTTTGTTACAACCATTGCCTATACCTGATTGGAAGTGGGATGAGATTGATATGGACTTCATTGCAGTTTTACCCAGGACTCGGTCAGGTTATGATTCTATTTGGGTAGTTGTTGATCGTTTGACTAAAGTTGCTCACTTCCATCCCGGTAAAGACTACTTATACCAGTGCTCAGCTAGCAAAAATTTATATGTCTAAAATTGTTTGTTTGCATGGAGTTCCAAGGAAGGTAGTGTCTGATAGAGGTACTCAGTTCACATCTAAATTTTGGCGTCAGTTGCATGAATCCTTGGGCACCATGCTGGAGTTCAGTATAGCTTTCCATCCACAGACAGATGGGCAAACTGAGAGGGTAAATCAGATTTTGGAGGATATGTTGAGAGCTTGTGCTTTGGACTATGGGTCCAGTTGGGATGATAATTTACCTTATGCAGAGTTCTCATATAATAACAGTTATCAGGCTAGTCTGAAGATGGCACCATTTGAGGTATTGTACGGCAGAAAGTGCAGGACACCGTTGATGTGGGATGAAGTTGGAGAGCGTCAATTCTTTGGACCAGACTTGATCAGAGATGCTGAGGAGAAGGTCAAGTTGATTCGTGACAGGTTGAAGATAGCACAGTCCAGGCAGAAGGGCTATGCAGATGCAAAACGTAAATAGGTGACATATGAGGTAGGAGACCGTGCATATCTTAGAGTTTCACCACTTTGTGGAATTAAGAGGTTTGGAATCAAGGGTAAGTTAGCACCACGTTTTGTGGGACCTTACAAGATCTTGGAGCGTAGAGGAGAGGTAGCTTATCAGTTGGAGTTGCCAGAATCCTTGTCGGGAGTTCACAATGTGTTTCATGTATCTCAGTTGAAGAAGTGCCATGCAGAGATGATGGATGTTCCATTGAGGGACACAGTGCCACTTGAGGCAATTCAGTTGGAGAGTGATTGGACATATGAGGAGAAGCCTGTTAAGATTCTGGAGACAGCACAGAGAGTTACTCGCACCAAGACAATCAAGTATGCAAGGTTCAGTGGGATCATCATACAGAGGAGGAAGCTACCTGAGAACGAGAGGAAGATCTCAGGCAGGATCACCCACACCTATTTGCTAGCCAGCCCGAATCTCGAGGGCGAGATTCATCTTAAGGGGGGGTAGGTTTGTAACATCCCAATTTTCCTAAATTAGGATGTTAATAGATTATTCATATGCATATCATATTTTTATTGCATTATTTGCTTTTTCAGAATATTCAAATCATTATGCAACAAAAGGCAATTTATTTTGAGTGGAGATAACATGACTTCTCCCCTATTTTAAAAATGTTCATAATGTGCAGAATATTATTTCCAGTCATCTGATATGTTTTGGTAATTTTTGCAATCTTCAAAATATTTTGTTTGTTTGTTTTATTGCTGTTTGAGTGGCCTATTGCATCAAAATTATTTTACAAAATTGCATTAGTATTGGAACTAGTGTTCCTGTAGTTTATAGCTATAGGGATATTTTTACTGTGTGTCTAGGTATTTTTATTCAGAATTTATACTGTGTATTTTATTTTATTTATTTTGTTCTGCTGCTGTAGTTTTTGTTTTAAAAAACACCAGCCGGCCAGCCAGCGCGCAGCGCAGAGCACTGCGCGGCCCAGCAGCCAACCCCGCAGCCCTCATTCTGTCGCCCAGCCCACCTATCTACGCGAAGCGGTACGCGTCGCGCCGCGCGTGCCCGACCCGCACCCGATCCACCAGCTCGCCTCAGCCGCTGACTGCGGACCCCACACCCCTTTCTCCTTCCCCGAGCCGAAGACCGCTGTGCCACACCGCGCGCGCAGCCGCGCCCGAGCCCGAGTCGATCTGCGCCTCTGTCCGACCCCGTGCTCCCCAGGGACACCGCACGCAAGGAAAAGCCCTAGGGGAAACCTTTTGAAGCCTGTTCCCCATCACCCCTCGCCCACACGCGCTTGTCGGGCATTTTGGATCTCGCAGAGGACCTCCGCTGTCCGCCGCCATTCGCCGGAAGATTGCACCATCGTAAGAACGAGCAGAGCCGCACCACGTACTCCATTCGATCCCTCTCTCTTCCTCGCACCCGTTTGACACTTTGGCCTTGCCCAACTCGCAGCGGAGCGAGATTAACGACCCCGCCCGACTTCGCCAGATCACGCCGCATTTCCGTCACCGCCACCGCAACTGCAGAGGAGGCCGACCCATCGCCGTTCGACCCCAGCACCACCTCCGCTACTCACCGCCGCATCCGACCACACACTCAACTTCGCCGGAGACCCGCCGGAGAGCCACCGCCGTTTTTCCTTTGTTTCCTGGTGAGCACGCACGCGCAGGAGTTTTTCAGCCAATCACGCGCTACCACGTGGCACTTCGCTACAGGAACAACACATGAGTTCGCTACAGTACCAGGAGTTTTCTGTTTTTCTTTTGTTTTATTTTTTAGATTTCACCAAAACTTCTGATAGCTATGTCTTTTAGTCTATAATTCCAAATTAGGTGATTCTTTTTCCTATGCACTCGCAAAAATCAGCACATTATCACAGTACCAACTTTGCACATGTTTGCACTGTTCAAATTTGAATTCATTTGAATTTGAATCAAATCTTCCGGAATTCGTTTATCAGAATCCAGTGATTATTTTTGTGTTGTGACCGTAGTGCTATTTAGGTGTTGTTAAGCTTCTGTTGTTGAGTTTTAAAATGGTTTTCTTGCTATTGGTTTTGTTTTGGTTCTATTCGTATTCCGATGATTGATTTGTTGAATTGTGTGAAACGTGTAGATTGTCCGGAGTGCGACGCGAACTATTGTCAAGAGTGTGACTTTCTGAACCAGAACCAAGGCAAGTTACATGTTGATCATCCTTTACCCATTGTTTCTATGCATGTAGTTATATCACACTATGAAAATATGCATGTATAGGAATACTATATTATTTTGCTATGCTGTTGAGCTATCCTCCCGTTTTTGCAAATCGTGGTAGTTGTAGTTTGCTATGCTTTGTAGACGGGGGTGGTTTGTGTATTCATTGAGTTTATGTGAGAATTATATATATATATATATATATATATATATATATATATATATATATATATAACAATTGAGTAGTAACTCAGGATTTAACTCACCTCTGGGCAGAAGTGGTATTGCTTGGTGTTGAGAGAAGGCATCATGGGGTCTTGCACCTTTTCTAAGGCCATGCGCCCATGAGAGTGCACCCTAAGTGGAATGCCGCCCAGGCTCAAAAAGATCAGACAGACTTAGTGACTAGTAGCTTCCATGTGCGGCCACTGGCTATATGGGATCTGGCTTAGTTGATCAGTTGTTGGAACCCTGGCCCAGACAGTGTCAACAGATGTAGCATATGTAGGTGGGATGTGGTCGTCAGGTGGTTAAGGGAACCTCTTTTGAAAGACTTCGTCTCAATCTTCGGATTGGGTCCAGTGGGTAAAGCGTACTAAACTCTGCAGAGTATTAAAACTAATCATGATTCGTCGTGCCCCCGGTTATGGGTAAATCTAAGCGACTATGAAATTACAGTTGTTGGATGATCTTGACAGATGTGACACTTAACAAATTTGTTGGGCAACTTAATAATGGGTAGGTTGGAG
This sequence comes from Aegilops umbellulata, assembly GCA_032464435.1. Classification (NCBI taxonomy): domain Eukaryota; kingdom Viridiplantae; phylum Streptophyta; class Magnoliopsida; order Poales; family Poaceae; genus Aegilops; species Aegilops umbellulata. The sequence goes on from CP136057.1 coordinate 265,293,179, forward strand.
TTGATTTTTCCAACTCAACCTTGTGTATATAATTGTAGTAATAGAAGAACTAAATAAAAATTGGACTATTAGGTAGTTATTAGGATAAAATCAGCTTTCTGCAAAATAAACCCTCGAGCCTTCCTTTTGTTATACTATGCATATACATTTACGTCTGCTATATTATTACTCCTGTGTAACTTGCCAATACATTCAAAGTATTGACCTATATGGCTGCAACGTCTCATGTTGCAGGATATTCAGACGAAGAGTAAGGTACCGTTAGGGTCGCGAATCTGCACTCAGCATCGCCAGTGGGCTATGATGGGACTCATCGTTATTTTATGCTACTTACCGCTGTTTGATTGAATAAAGCTAGCCAAGTGCTATGCAGATTGTTTTATTTTATATATTCTGGATCATACGATGTAATAAATGATGCACTTGCTATTCTGGTATTCATCTATACTGTGTGTGCTAGCGAGTTCGATCCAGGGACTAGCACGGTAAGCATAGAGACTCAAATCCTTCGAGGTTTGGTCGTTGCATCATTAGAGAATGATGTGATGGACAATACCCATACGTTAGCTTAGCATCATGATCGTTGAGTTTTATTGTTATTGCTTTCTTCATGACTTATACATGTTCCTCTAACTATGAGATTATGCAACTCCTGAATAACGGAGGAACACCTTGTGTGCTATCAAACATCACAACGTATCTGGGTGATTATAAAGATGATCTATCGGTGTCTCCGAAGGTGTTTGCTGGGTTGGCATAGATCGAGATTAGAATTTGTCACTCCGTGTATCGGAGAGGTATCTCTGGGCCCTCTCGGTAAAGATCATCACTATAAGCCTTGCAAGCAATGTGACTAATGAGTTAGTTACAGGATGACGCATTACGGAATGAGTAAAGAGACTTGCCGGTAACGAGATTGAACTAGGTATGATGATACCGACGATCGAATCTCGGGCCAGTAACATCCCAATGACAAAGGGAAACAACGTATGTTGTTATGCGGTTTGACCGATAAAGATCTTCATAGAATATGTAGGAACCAATATGAGCATCCAGGTTCCGCTATTGGTTATTGGCCGGAGATGAGTCTCGGTCATGTCTACATAGTTCTCTAACCCATAGGGTCAGCACGCTTAACGTTCGATGACGATCAGTATTATGAGTTTATGTGTTTTGATGTACCAAAGGTAGTTTGGAGTCCAGAATGTGATCATGGATATTACGAGGAGTCTCGAAATGGTCGAGACATGAAGATTGATATATTGGAAGGTTATGTTTGGACACCAAAATGGTTTCGGATGAGTTCAGGCATATACAGGAGTACCAGCGGGGTTACCGGAACCCCTCGGGCGTTTAACGGGTCTACATGGGCTTTAGTGGGAGAGAGAGGAGGCGGCCAAGAGGTGGGGGCGCGCTCCCCCAAGCTCAATCCGAATTGGGAGGGGGGCTGGGCCCCCTTTCCTTCCTCTCCTCTTCCCCTTCCTTCCCCCTCCTATTAGGACTAGGAAAGGGGGGAACCTACTCCTAGTGGGAGTAGGAATCCCCCCTTCGGGGCACACCATGAGGGCCGGCCGGCCCCCTCCTCCCCTCCTTTATACACGGGGAAGGGGGCACCCCATAGACACACAAGTTGATTCTTAGTTGTGTGCGGTGCCCCCTCCACATATTTCCACCTTGGTCATATTGTCGCGGTGCTTAGGCGAAGCCCTGCGTCAGTAACTTCATCATCACCGTCACCACGCCGTCATGCTGACGAAACTCTCCCTCGACCTTAGCTGGATCTAGAGTTCGTGGGACATCACCGAGTTGAACGTGTGCTGATCGCGGAGGTGCCATTCGTTCGGTACTTGGATCGGTTGGATCGCGAAGATGTTCGACTACATCAACCGCGTTACTAAACGCTTCCGCTTTCGGTCTACGAGGGTATGTGGACACACTCTCCCTGCTCGTTGCTATGCATCTCCTAGATAGATCTTGCGTGATCGTAGGATTTTTTTTTGAAATACCACGTTCCCCAACAGTGGCATCCGAGCCAGGTTTATGCGTAGATGTTATATGCATGAGTAGAACAAAAAGAGTTGTGGGCGATAATAGTCATACTTCTTACCAGGATGTCATACTTTGATTCGGCGGTATTGTTGGATGAAGCGGCCCAGACCGATATTACATGACCGCATTCATGAGACTGCTTCACACACAGTTGGCTAGTGGGTGTCTGTTTCTCCAACTTTAGTTGAATCGAGTGTGACTACGCCTGGTCCTTGCTGAAGGTTAAAACAACACACTTGCCGAAAAATCGTTGTGGTTTTGAGGTGTAGGTAAGAACGGTTCTTGCTAAGCCCGTAGCAGCCACGTAAAACTTGAAACAACAAAGTAGAGGACGTCTAACTTGTTTTTGCAGGGCTTGCTGTGATGTGATATGGTCAAGACGTGATGATATATAAATTGTTGTATGAGATGATCATGTTTTGTAACAGTTATCGGCAACTGGCAGGAGCCATATGGTTGTCGCTTTATTGTATGAAATGCAATTGCCATGTAATTGCTTTACTTTATCACTATGCGGTAGTGATAGTCGTAGAAGCAATAGTTGGCGAGACGACAACAATGCTTCGATGGAGATCAAGGTGTCAAGCTGGTGATGATGGTGATCATGACGGTGCTTTGGAGATGGAGATCAAAGGCACAAGATGATTATGGCCATATCATATCACTTATATTGATTGCATGTGATGTTTATCCTTTATGCATCTTATTTTGCTTAGTTCGGCGGTAGCATTATAAGATGATCTCTCACTAAATTTCAAGGTATAAGTGTTCTCCCTGAGTATGCACCGTTGATATAGTTCGTCATGCCGAGACACCACGTGATGATCGGGTGTGATAAGCTCTATGTTCACATACAATGGGTGCAAGCCAGTTTTGCACACGCAGAATACTCGGGTTAAACTTGACGATCCTAACATATGCAGATATGGCCTCGGAACGTTGAGACCGAAAGGTCGAGCGTGAATCATATAGTAGATATGATCAGCGTAGTGATTTTCACCATTGAAAACTACTCCATCTCACATGATGATCGGACATGGTTTAGTTGATATGGATCACGTGATCACTTAGATGATTAGAGAGATGTCTATCTAAGTGGGATTTCCTAAGTAATATGATTAATTGAAATTTAATTTATCATGAACTTAGTACCTGATAGTAGTTTGCATGTCTATGTTGTTGTAGATAAATAAATGGCCCGTGCTGTTGTTCTGTTGAATTTTAATGCGTTCCTGGAGAAAAATAAGTTGAAAGATGATAGTAGCAATGATGCGGACTTGGTCCCTGATCTGAGGATTATCCTCATTGCTGCACAGAAGAATTATGTCCTTTATGCACCGCTAGGTGACAGACCTATTGCAGGAGCATATGCACACCTTATGAACGTTTGACAAAGCTCGGTATGATGCCTACTTAATAGTTTAGTGCACCATGCTTTACGGCTTAGAACCGGGACTTCAAAAACATTTTGAACGCCACGGAGCATATAAGATGTTCTAAGAGTTGAAATTGGTATTTCATACTCATGTCTATGTCGAGAGGTATGATACCTCTTACAGTATTTTGCCTACAAGATGAAGGAGAATAGCTCAACCAGTGAGCATGTGCTCAGATTGTCTGGGTACTACAATTACTTTAATCAAGTGGGAGTTAATCTTCCAGATAAGATAGTAATTGACAAAGTTCTCTAGTCACTATCACCAAGTTACTAGAACTTAGTAATAAACTATAATATGCAAGGGATGACGAAAGTAATTCCCAAGCTCTTCGAGATGCTGAAATCGGCAAAGGTAGAAATAGGGAAATAGCATCAAGTGTTGATTGTTAACCAGACCACTAGTTTCAAGATAAAGGGCAAGGGAAAGAAAGGGAAACTTAAAAAGGAATGACAAGAAAGTTGCCACTCCCATGAAGAAGCCCAAAGTAGACCCAAGCCTGAAACTGAGTGCTTCTACTACAAAGGAAATGGTCACTAGAAGTGGAACTGCCCTAGATACTTGGCGGATAAGAAGGATGGCAAAGTTAACAAAAGTATATTTGATATACATGTTATTGATGTGTACTTTACTAGTGTTTATAGCAACCCCTCAGTATTTGATACTGGTTTAGTTGCTAAGAGTAGTAACTCGAAACGGGAGTTCAAAATAAACAGAGAATAGTTAAGGGCGAGGTGATGATGTGAATTTGGATTAGTGTTGAACGTAAAATAAATGTTATTTGGTGTCTGCGTTGAGCATAAATATGATTGGATCATGTTTATTGCAATACAATTATTCATTTAAGTCAAAGAATAATTGTTGTTCTATTTACATGAATAAAACCTTCTATGGTCATACACTCAATATAAATGGTTTATTGAATCTCGATTGTAGTGATACACATATTCATAATATTGAAACCAAAAGATGCAAAGTTAATAATGATAGTGCAACTTATTTGTGTTACTACCGTTTAGGTCATATTGGTGTAAAGCGCATGAAGAAACTCCATGCTGATGGGCTTTTGGAATCACTTGATTATGAATCACTTGATGCTTGCGATCCATGCCTCATGGGCAAGATGACTAAGACTCTGTTCTCCGGAACAATGGAGAGAGCAATAGAGTTGTTGGATATAATACATACTGATGTGTGCGGTCCAATAAGTGTTGAGGCTCGCGGCGGGTATCATTTATTTCTGACCTTCACAGATGATTTGAGAAGATATGGGTATATCCACTTGATGAAACAGAAGTCTGAAACATTTGAAAAGTTCAAAAAAATTCAGAGTGAAGTGGAAAATCATCGTAACAAGAAAATAAAGTTTCTACGATCTGATCGCGAAGACGAATATTTGGGTTACTAGTTTGGTCTTCATTTGAAACAATGTGGAATAGTTTCGCAACTCATGCCACCTGGAACACCACATCGTAATGGTGTGTCCGAACGTCATAATCGTACTTTATTAGATATGGTGCGATCTATGATGTCTCTTACCGAATTACCACTATCGTTTTGGGGTTATGCGTTAGAGACAGCTGCATTCACATTAAATAGGGCACCAGCTAACTCCGTTGAGACAACACCATATGAACTGTGGTTTGGCAAGAAACCTAAGCTATCGTTTCTTAAAGTTTGGGTGGCGATGTTTATGTGAAAAATTTCAACCTGATAAGCTCGAACCCAAATCGGACAAGTGCGACTTCATAGGATACCCAAAATAAAATATTGGTTACACCTTCTATCACAAATCCGAAGGCAAGAAATTCATTGCTAAGAATGGATCCTTTCTAGAGAAGGAGTTTCTCTCGAAAGAAGTGAGTGGGAGGAAAGTAGAACTTGATGAGGTAATTGTACCTGCTCCCGAATTGGAAAGAAGTTCATCACAGAAATCAGTTCTAGTGATGCCTACACCAATTAGTTAGGAAGTTAATGATGATGATCATGAAACTTCAGATCAAGTTACTACCGAACCTCGTAGGTCAGCCAGACACTACTAGGAAAAGGGCTATAGATGATATGGACACTAATGGCGCACTGTACACGTGGTGCGCCATTACTAAATACTAATGGCGCACCATGTGTTGGTGCGCCATTAGTAAATTTTTTTTAATTTTTTCAAAACTACTAATGGCGCACTGTGGGAGTGGTGCGCCATTACTAGTTGAACTACTAATGGCGCACCACATCCACGGTGCGCCATTAGTAATTTTTTTTTCAAAACTACTAATGGCGTACCGTGAGAGTGGTGCGCCATTACTAGTTACTAGTAATGGCGCACCATCCCATGGTGCGCCATTAGTAATTTGGCCCAAACATTCCCCCGAATACACCCCCCCCCCCGTGGACCGCCTTTTTAGTTTTAAAAACAAAAAGAAAATGATAGAAATGTCAAAAAAATAAAAGAAAATAAGATTCCCATGTGATATGTGGTCTAGTTGTTAGCAAAATTTAAAAACATGAATTTTCGACTTTTTTGCAAAATCTCTCGAGAATTTGTAAAAATGGGCATAACTTTTGCATATGAACTCTGATGAAAAAGTTTTTTATATGAAAAATCATCTACTCGAAAAGTTACATCCGAATTAAAAAAATCCTCAAAAACCTAACAGAAAAAAGATACGAAGCTTTTAAGATGTAGAGAGGCAAAAAAATTCAAACTTACTAATGGCGCACCTGCCCGTGGTGCGCCATTACTATCTTCCCGCCTTCAAAATTCAAAATAAGTCAAAAAAATAAATTAGAAGTTACTAATGGCGCACCTGCCAATGGTGCGCCATTAGTATCTTCCCGCCTTCAAAATTCAAAATAAGTCAAAATAATAATAAAAAATTAGTAATGGCGCACCTGCCCATGGTGCGCCATTAGTATCTTCCCGCCTTCAAAATTCAAAATAAATCAAAAAAATAAAAAAAAGTTTGTAATGGCGCACCTGCCCGCGGTGCGCCATTACTATGCTGTATATATGGCTGGGCGTGGTCCTCTCCTCCTTACCTCTTCATTCTTCTCCGCCACTCCACCTCTCCTCCACTCCATCTCCTCCTCTCCTCCACTCCATCTTCCCTTATCTCCTCCACCATACTACCCTCCTCCTCTCCGGCGACCTCCTCCTCCTCTCTGGCAACCTCCTCCTCACTCCTCTCCTCCCCTCCCCTCCCCTCACGGTTTCTCCTCCCTCCTCTCTGGTGAGCTCCTCCTCCCTCCTCTCCAGTGAGCTCCTCCTCCCTCCTCTCCGGTGAGCTCCTCCTCCCTCCTCTCCGGTGAGCTCCTCCACCCTCCTCTCCTCCCATCCCCTCATGGTTTCTCCTTCCTCCTCTCCGATGCTCCGGTGAACTCCTCTCCAGCGACCTCCTCCTCCTCTCCGGCGATGTAGGCGAGCGCCTCTCTAGTGACCTCCTCCTCCTCCTCTCCGGCGAACTCCTCTCCGGCAAAAGAACACGACAAAACAACGTACAAGATCCAAAAATAGGAACAAAATTTGAAATAATATCGTGCCAAAAAACGAGCAAAAAAAAGAGCAAAAAATGGGCAAAAAAATCACGATCCAGATCCGAATTAAAAATTCAAAAATAGCAATGGTGCACGGTGGGGGTTAGACGGTGTGCCACTACTATTTTCCCGCCTTCAAAATTCAAAAATACTAATGGCGCACCAGTGGCCTTTACTAATGGCGCACTAGTGGCCTATACTAATGGCGCACCGTGTCCTATACTAATGGCGCACCAGTGGTGCGCCATTAGTATACCAGATACTAATGGCGCACCCATTAGTATACCAGATACTAATGGCGCACCAGTGGTGCGCCATTAGTAAAAAATACTAGTGGCGTGATACTAATGGCGCACCAGTGATCCGCCATTAGTAGGCAAAACTGGTGCGCCATTAGTAGCCCTTTTCCTAGTACTGAGAGTAGGGTCCGCACCAGAGTGGTACGGTAATCATATTCTGGAGGTCATGTTACTTGACCACGACGAACCTACGAACTATGAGGAAGCGATGATGAGCCCAGATTTCGCGAAATGGCTTGAGGCCATGAAATCTGAGATGGGATCCATGTATGAGAATAAACTGTGGACTTTGATTGACTTGCCCGATGATCGGTGAGCCATTGAGAATAAATGGATCTTCAAGAGGAAGAGGGACGCTGATGGTAGTATTACTATCCACAAAGCTCAACTTGTCGTGAAAGGTTTTCGACAAGTTTAAGGTGTTGACTATGATGAGATTTTCTCACTCATAGCGATGCTTAGGTCTGTCCGAATCATGTTAGCAATTACCGCATTTAATGAAATCTGGCAAATGGATACCAAAATTGCACTCCTTAATGGATTTATTAAAGAAGAGTTGTATATGATGCAACCAGAAGGTTTTGTCAATCCTAAAGGTGCTAATAAAATGTACAATCCCCAGCGATCCATCTATGGACCGGTGCAAGCATCTCGGACTTGGAATATACGCTTTGATAAGTTGATCAAAGCATATATTTTTATACAGATTTGCGGTGAAGCCTGTATTTACAAGAAAGTGAGTGGGAGTACTACAGCCTTTCTGATAAGTATATGTGAATGACATATTGTTAATTGGAAATGATGTAGAATTTTTTGGAATGCATAAAGGAGTGTTTGAAAGGAGTATTTCCAAGAAAGATCTCGGTGAAGCTGCTTACATATTGGGCATCAAGATCTATCGAGATAGATCAAGACGCTTGATAAGATTTTTCAATGAGTACATACTTGATAAGATTTTTGAAGTTGTTCAAGATGGAACAGTCAAAGAACGAGTTCTTGCCTGTATTGCAAGGTGTAAAGTTGGGTAAGACTCAAAACACGACCACGACAAAAAATAGAAAGAGAATGAAAGTCATTCCCTATGCCTCAACCATAGGTTCTATAAAGTATGCTATGATGTGTACCAAACCTTTTGTGTACCTTGCCATGAGTTTGGCAAGGGGGTACGATATTGATCCACGAGTGGATCACTTGACAACGGTCAAAATTATCCTTAGAATACTAAGGATATATTTCTCGGTTCTGGAGGTGATAAAGAGTTCGTCGTAAAGTGTTACGCCGATGCATGCTTTTACACCGCTCCGGATGACTCTGAGTCTCAATATGGATACATATTTAAAGTGGGAGCAATTAGTGATGAGGACATCAATACCATTGTTACACCCACAGCCCCTACTGTTACATATGATGGACCAATTACTAGAGCTCGCGCACGCCAATTAAATTACCAGGTACTTTCGTTTCTTGGTAATGATTCTAATGTTCATGAGAATATGATGCTGCCTAAATTGGATACATTTGTTTTGCTTACAAATGAAGGGCCTATCTTGGAGAAGGATGAACATTGGAGCAAGAACAAGCATGGAGTTGATGGCATGCGCAAGGGGAACAAGAACGGAGTTACAAGTGATGATTTCAGGACTCTGAAGCCACCATAAGGAGTGAATGAAGCCTTGGACGAAATATACAAGATGCCACTTCATAAATTTCGTCCAGAGGCTATTCTAGGTGCTGCGTCACCTTATTATTGGGCCAGGCCCATGTAATTTCGAAATACTTAAGTATAGGCTGTTTTTAGAGTCCGTATGTGTGGGGAAACAACAGTTAGGGTTGGTTTCGGACCCCTTCCTCAAGGGCCACGAAATTCCCCCCTCTTCCTCCATATATACAACCCTTAGGGCGTCGTTTAGACTTTGGGTTTTGTTTAGATCAAAAGTTCGCCATAGCTGCAACTTCGCGTACTTCGTTTGTGTTCAACGACCAGACCAAGGCGTCACAGAACCCCGCCTTCATTAATAAAGCTTTCCTCTTTTATTCGCAATATCCAGATTGCAATCTCAGTTTCTTGCTTGTTCTTCGTTTGCTCGCAGGAAATAGACCCTCGTGGTCAGGTTGATCGTGCTCCGGCGTGGTCAATAACCCCTCGGAAGTTGGTTTAGCGATTGCTAAGGCGCGACGTCTTCGCACGTTCGTAGTCGGATCGTCAAGGTCGACTCCCACAGAAAACGATTGCTATCTCATCGAAACATCAGGACACCTTTGCCTCTATCAAGTGGTATCAGAGCTTCAGGTTGCTCGGTGAGATTTTACAGTTTTTCGTAGTTTAGACCGAGTCTGTTCTTCATACCTATAGTCCACGAAAAAGCCAAAAAAATTAGGGTTAGTTCATCATATCCGAACCAATCTGAGCCTTTGCATAATCTTTTTAGGGTTTTTGCTTTGTTGAATTTGCGGTTGCATCGTCGTGTCAAGTTGCTGGTCTTAGAGTCTAGTCTTTTAGAGTTTCGAGTTCTGGACATAAGTTGTCACGCCGCCGCCGCACCATCATCATCGCCTTGCCATCTATCACCATTGCTTATCCGCCACCGCTCTGAATCTGTATCCATATACCACCACCAATCCGTATCCATATACCACCACCAATCTATATCCATATACCACCACCAATCTGTATCCATATACCACCACCGCTACCATATATCACCACTGCTGCCATATACCACCACCATATATCCACCACCAATCCGAGTTCTTCTCATATTAGGTTTGTTTTCGAGATCCATCTATTTTCTGTTTTGTGTTTCCTTGCCTGAGTAGGTCTCGGGAAAAAAAGTCTGGAGACCCCCGGGCAGTTTTTAGGCCAAAATTTCGGTGACCGAAAATATTTTTTTCCTATCCTATTTTTAGGCTGTTCTGAGTCTTTTGAGACACTCGCCATCATAGTGATTTTTGGTCGCACTTTTTCGTCATCGCTGCCCCTGATTTCCGAAAAAAAATTCAAAAAAATTTCGTAGCCATCCTGTCAGTTTGACTTAGGAAGAGTTTTGAGACACTCGCCATTATAGTGATTTTTCGCAAAAAAAAGAGGAGCGCAAAAGAAAAAAAAAAGAAAAAAGAGCGCAAAAAAAAGAAAAAAAACAGAGCGAAAAATAAAAAATTCCAGAGTGTGCTTTTCCATTGTTTCCGTGCAGCGGCGTGATTTTGTTAGTGTTCTAGGCTCGCGTCTCTAACACGGTCTAGCCTAGGACCAGCACAGTACCGTCGTTGAGCGTTTATTCAACTTTGCATCTCTGAATTGATTATTGCTGACCCTTTTTGCTACCATATTATAAGCCTTCCCAGCTCCACATACATCTACATCGTGCGTTTGACTCTCCCTGGTAATCGCTCTATCCAAGCTTTGAGAGTTTTGACTACATCGGTTGCCGATCACCGCCTGCTGCTGGGTAAGAACTGGTAGGAATTTGAGATTTGCTTGACGGATTTGTGCCTGTCCACCACACCACCACCACCACTTCCTAGTAGTCTGTCGAATCATATTCTTGTGTGTTTCTATTGCTGCTAACCATGGCAGGATCACAAGCCGACGAGACTGACTGGGAGAACATGACAAACAAAGCGTTACATGATAAGTTTCAACAAATGATGAGTGGACAGGTGGAAGATGTGCTAAATAGATTTGAAGAGGCCATGGAGAAGATAGATGGCATTGAGAAGGCGTTCGAAACAAAGCTCGATAACAAGTTCAATGAATTGCTCGCGCGTCTACCCCCACCACCACCGGCTGCACCTAACGCACCTCTACAGCAGCAACAACGACTACCTCCACATCGCGAAACAGCCCTCCGCCGAGCGACCCGTGTCCCTCTTCAGCCTGGCCAAGCTGCTGGTGCTGCTGTTGATACTTTTGTGGCTCCTGCTGCTGATGTGGGGAGGATGATTATGTGGGAGATTACGAGGATGAGGTTGATCAACATCAGAACTATGTGCCACCACCAGCACCACAACCACCAGGTCATCCACATGCAAATAATGGTAATGTTAGGGCTCCCCCTCAGGTACGAGATCATGACCATCTCCCTAAACTGAAATTGAATATTCCACCATTTGAGGGTAGATATGTTCCTGATATATATCTTACTTGGGAGTTAGAAACTGAACAACGATTTACATGTTTACAATATCCTGAGGATAGACGTGTTCCTGCTGTTGTTTGTGCTTTCACTAGCTTGCATGTGTTTGGTGGTCTGAATATTGTAGATTATATCCTGTTCCAGCTACTTGGGCTGCTTTGAAAACTGCTATGCGTACTCGTTGGGTTCCACCATATTATCAACGTGAATTACTTCAAAAATTGCAGCGCTTAAGACAAGGAAAAAATTCGGTAGAAGAATATTATCAGGAATTACAAATTGGCTTGATTAGAGGTGGTATCGTTGAGGAGAATGAAGCTATGCTTGCATGTTTTCTGGGTGGATTAAATAGAGAGATTCAGACCATTCTAGACTATAAGGATTATAATAATATCACTCGTTTATTCCATCTTGCTTGTAAAGCTGAACGTGAAGTGCAGGATCGACAGGCATTGGCGCGAACTAACTTTTCTGCAGGTCGACCTTCATCATGGACACCACGTGCATCATCTACTTCCACACGTTCTGCTACACCGGCACCTCCATCAGCTGCCACCTCCAACCGTGATACAAGAAAGCAGGCACAACCACCACTATCTGCCAAGAGCACACCTGCCGGGCCTGCATAGAGCTCTGCTTCTTCCATGGCGTCTACAGGGCACACAAGTGATATTATTTGTCGTCGTTGTAAGGGAAGAGGACATTTTGCGCGAGAATGCACATCTCAGCGTGTGATGATTGCTACTGAGGATGGTGGGTATGAGTCCGCTAGTGACTATGATGAGGAGACTTTGGCTCTTCTTACACATGAAGAACACGGTGGAGATGATTCTGATCATGAGACGCAATACATGGCTGCTGAAGATGCTGACAGGTATGAATGTTTAGTTGCTCAACGTGTTTTGAGTGTGCAGGTCACGCAAGCTGAGCAAAATCAGAGGCATAATTTGTTCCATACAAAAGGAGTTGTGAAGGAACGTTCTGTTCGCGTCATCATAGATGGAGGGAGCTGCAACAACTTGGCTAGCATGGAGATGGTGGAGAAGCTATCTCTCACCACAAGACCACATCCACATCCTTACTACATCCAATGGTTCAACAACAGCGGAAGGTTAAGGTAACACGTATTGTTCGTGTGCATTTTAGTATCTCTACATATGCTGATTATGTTGATTGTGATGTGGTACCTATGCAAGCATGTTCCTTATTACTTGGTAGACCATGGCAATTTGATAAAAATTCTGTACACCATGGTAGAAACAATCAGTATACTCTTGTTCATAAGGACAAAAATATTACTTTGCTTCCTATGACTCCTGATTCCATTTTGAAAGATGATATTAATCGAGCTAATAAAGCAAAACAGGAGCAAAATAAGAGTGAAAATGAGATTGTGGCAAAAGAATTTGAGCAACAAATGAAGCCTAATAATAAACCATCTAGTGTTGCTTCTGAAATTAAATTGAAAAGTGCATGTTTATTTGCCACCTAATCTGATATTGATGATCTAGATGTTAGCAAATCTGTTTGCTATGCTTTTGTGTGCAAAGAGGCATTATTTTCATTCGAGGACGTGCCTTCCTCTTTGCCTCCTGCTGTTACTAACATTCTGCAGGAGTTCGCTGACGTCTTTCCACAAGACGTGCCACCGGGATTACCACCTATTCGAGGGATTGAGCATCAAATTGACTTAATTCCCGGTGCATCATTACCCAACCGCGCACCATACCGTACCAATCCAGAAGAGACAAAGGAGATTATGCGTCAAGTACAAGAGCTACTCGACAAAGGTTATATACGCGAATCACTTAGTCCTTGTGTTGTTCCCATTATTCTAGTGCCGAAAAAGGATGGTACCTCGCGTATGTGTGTTGATTATAGAGGCATTAATAATATTACTATTCGTTATCGTCATCCTATTCCTAGGCTAGATGATATGCTTGATGAATTGAGTGGCTCTACAATATTCTCCAAAGTTGATTTGTGTAGTGGATACCATCAAATTCGTATGAAATTGGGAGATGAATGGAAAACAGCTTTTAAAACTATGTTTGGTTTATATGAGCGGTTAGTCACGCCTTTTGGGTTAACTAATGCACCTAGTACTTTTATGAGACTAATGAACGAAGTTTTACGTGCTTTCATTGGATGGTAGTCTATTTTGATGATATACTGATTTATAGCAAATCTTTGGAAGAACATTTGGAACATTTACGTGCTGTTTTTAATGCTCTACGTGATGCACGTTTGTTTGGTAACCTTGGGAAGTGCACCTTTTGCACCGACCGAGTATCTTTTCTTGTCTATGTTGTTACTCCACAGGGAATTGAAGTTGATAAAGCCAAGATTGAAGCTATTGAGAGTTGGCCGCAGCCCAAAACGGTCACACAAGTGAGGAGTTTTCTTGGACTCGCTGGTTTCTATAGGCGTTTTGTGAGAGACTTTAGCACCATTGCTGCACCTCTCAATGATCTTACAAAGAAGGATGTGCCTTTTGTTTGGGGTACCACACAGGAAGAAGCCTTCACGGTATTGAAAGATAAGTTGACACATGCTCCTTTACTCCAACTTCCTGATTTTAATAAGACTTTTGAGCTTGAGTGTGATGCTAGTGGAATTGGATTAGGAGGTGTGTTATTACAAGATGGCAAACCTGTTGCATACTTTTCTGAAAAATTGAGTGGGCCTAGTCTGAACTATTCTACTTATGATAAGGAATTATATGCTCTTGTTCGGACTTTAGAGACATGGCAACATTATTTATGGCCCAAAGAATTTGTCATACATTTTGATCATGAATCTTTGAAACATATTAAAAGTCAAGCTAAACTGAATCGTAGACATGCTAAATGGGTTGAATTCATTGAGACTTTCCCTTGTGTCATCAAACACAAGAAAGGTAAAGAAAATGTTATTGTTGATGCTTTGTCTCATCGCTATACTATGCTTTCACAACTTGACTTCAAAATATTTGGTTTGGAGACCATCAAAGATCAATATGTGCATGATGATGATTTTAAAGAAGTAATGCAGAATTGTAAAGAAGGAAGAACATGGAACAAGTTCGTTGTTAATGATGGTTTTGTGTTCCGCGCTAACAAGCTATGCATTCCTGCTAGCTCTGTTCGTCTTTTGTTGTTGCAGGAGGCGCATGGAGGAGGATTAATGGGACACTTTGGCGTGAAGAAGACGGAGGACGTACTTGCTACACATTTCTTTTGGCCAAAGATGAGACGGGATGTTGAGCGTTTTGTTGCTCGCTGCACTACATGTCAAAAAGCTCAGTCACGACTCAATCCTCATGGTTTATATATGCCTTTGCCTGTGCCTAGTGTTCCTTGGGAGGATATATCTATGGACTTTGTTTTAGGTTTACCTCGAACAAAGAAGGGGAGGGATAGCATATTTGTTGTCGTGGATAGATTCTCAAAAATGGCACACTTTATACCATGTCATAAAAGCGATGATGCTATTAATGTTGCTGATTTGTTCTTTCGTGAAATTATTCGCTTGCATGGTGTGCCAAATACTATTGTTTCAGATCGTGATACTAAATTTCTTAGCCACTTTTGGAGATGTTTATGGGCTAAGTTGGGGACTAAACTGCTTTTTAGTACTACATGTCACCCCCAAACTGATGGACAAACTGAAGTAGTCAATAGAACATTGTCTACTATGCTTAGGGCTGTTTTGAAGAATAATAAGAAAATGTGGGAAGAATGCTTGCCTCATATTGAATTTGCTTATAATCGTTCATTGCATTCTACTACTAAGATGTGCCCTTTTGAAATTGTGTATGGTTTCCTACCTCGTGCACCTATTGATTTGTTGCCTCTTCCATCTTCGGAGAAGGTTAATTTTGATGCTAAACAACGTGCTGATTTGATCTTAAAGATGCATGAGTTAACTAAGGAAAATATTGAGCGCATGAATGCTAAATATAAACTTGTTGGAGATAAGGGTAGAAAACGTGTTGTCTTTGCACCTAGAGATCTTGTTTGGTTACATTTGCGTAAGGATAGGTTTCCTAATTTGCGCAAATCAAAGCTAATGCCACGTGCTGATGGTCCTTTTAAGGTGTTAGAAAAAATAAATGATAACACATATAAACTTGAGGTGCCTGCAGATTTTGGGGTTAGTCCCAGTTTTAACATTGCAGATTTGAAGCCTTATTTGGGTGAGGAAGATGAGCTTCCGTCGAGGATGACTTCATTTCAAGAAGGGGAGGATGATGAGGACATCAATACCATTGTTACACCCACATCCCCTACTGTTACATATGATGGACCAATTACTAGAGCTCGCGCACGCCAATTAAATTACCAGGTACTTTCGTTTCTTGGTAATGATTCTAATGTTCATGAGAATATGATGCTGCCTAAATTGGATACATTTGTTTTGCTTACAAATGAAGGGCCTAGCTTGGAGAAGGATGAACATTGGAGCAAGAACAAGCATGGAGTTGATGGCATGCGCAAGGGGAACAAGAACGGAGTTACAAGTGATGATTTCAGGACTCTGAAGCCACCATAAGGAGTGAATGAAGCCTTTGACGAAATATACAAGATGCCACTTCATAAATTTCGTCCACAGGCTATTCTAGGTGCTGCGTCACCTTATTATTGGGCCAGGCCCATGTAATTTCGAAATACTTAAGTATAGGCTGTTTTTAGAGTCCGTATGTGTGGGGAAACAAGAGTTAGGGTTGGTTTCGGACCCCTTCCTCAAGGGCCACGAAATTCCCCCCTCTTCCTCCATATATACAGCCCTTAGGGCATCGTTTAGACTTTGGGTTTTGTTTAGATCAAAAGTTCGCCATAGTTGCAACTTCGCGTACTTCGTTTGTGTTCAACGACCAGACCAAGGCGTCATAGAACCCCACCTTCATTAATAAAGCTTTCCTCTTTTATTCGCAATATCCAGATTGCAATCTCAGTTTCTTGCTTGTTCTTCGTTTGCTCGCAGGAAATAGACCCTCGTGGTCAGGTTGATCATGCTCCGGCGTGGTCAATAACCCCTCGGAAGTTGGTTTAGCGATTGCTAAGGCGCGACGTCTTCGCACGTTCGTAGTCGGATCTACAAGGTCGATTCCCACAGAAAACGATTGCTATCTCATCGAAACATCGGGACACCTTTGCCTCTATCAATTAGCTAGAGTAGCTCCATGCAGAGCATTGTAGACATAGAAAATTTGCAAAACACATATGGCTCTAAATGTGATAGACCCATTGACTAAGCTTCTCTCACAAGCAAAACATGATCGCACCTTAGTACTCTTTGGGTGTTAATCACATAGCGATGTGAACTACATTATTGACTCTAGTAAAACCCTTTGGGTATTAGTCACATGGGGATGTGAACTATTCACATGGTGATGTGAACTATGAACTACATTATTGACTCTAGTAAAACCCTTTGGGTATTAGTCACATGGGGATGTGAACTATTCACATGGTGACGTGAACTATTGGTGTTAAATCACATGGCGATGTGAACTAGATTATTGACTCTAGTGCAAGTGGGAGACTGAAGGAAATATGCCCTAGAGGCAATAATAAAGATGTTATTTATATTTCCTTATATCATGATAAATGTTTATTATTCATGCTAGAATTGTATTAACCGAAACTTAGTACATGTGTGAACACATAGACAAAACAGAGTAACCCTAGTATGTCTCTACTTGACTAGCTCGTTAATCAAAGATGGTTATGTTTCCTAACCATAGACATGTGTTGTCATTTGATGAATGGGATCACATCATTAGAGAATGATGTGATGGACAAGACCCATCCGTTAGCTTAGCATTATGATCGTTGAGTTTTATTGCTATTGCTTTCTTCATGACTTATACATGCTCCTCTAACTATGAGATTATGCAACCCGAATACCGGAGGAACACCTTGTGTGCTATCAAATATCACAACATAACTGGGTGATTATAAAGATGCTCTACAGGTGTCTCCGAAGGTGTTTGTTGGGTTGGCATAGATTAGGATTAGGATTTGTCACTCCGTGTATCGAAGAGGTATCTTGGGGCCCTCTCGGTAATGATTATCACTATAAGCCTTGCAAGCAATGTGACTAATGAGTTAGTTATGGGATGATGCATTACGGAACGAGTAAAGAGACTTGCGGTAACGAGATTGAACTAGGTATGATGATATCGATGATTGAATCTCGGGCAAGTAACATACTGATGACAAAGGGAAACAACGTATGTTGTTATGCGGTTTGACCGATAAAGATCTTCCTAGAATATGTAGAAACAAATATAAGCATCTAGGTTCCGCTATTGGTTATTGGCCGGAGATGAGTCTCGGTCATGTCTACATAGTTCTCGAACCCGTAGGGTCCGCACGCTTAACGTTCGATGACGAACAGTATTATGAGTTTATGTGTTTTGATGTACCGAAGGTAGTTCAGAGTCCCATATGTGATCATGGACATGACGAGGAGTCTTGAAATGGTTGAGACATGAAGATTGATATATTGGAAGGTTATGTTTGGACAGCGAAATGGCTTTGGATGAGTTTGGGCATATACCGGAGTACCGGGGAGTTACCGGAACCCCCCAGGGGCTTAATGGGCCTAGATAGGCTTTAGTGGGAGAGAGAGGAGGCGGCCAAGAGGTGGGGACGCGCCCCCAAGCCAATTCTGAATTGGGAGGGGGGCCGGTGATACTCTCCAACGTATCTATAATTTTTTATTGTTCCATGCTATTATATTATCTATTTTGGATGTTTATGGACTTTATTAAACACTTCTATATTATTTTGGGACTAACCTATTAACCCATAGTCCAGTGCAAGTTTCTGTTTTCCCCCCTGTTTCAGTGTTTCACAGAAAAGGCATATCAAACGGAGTCCAAACGGAATGAAACCTTCGGGAGCGTGATTTTTGGAACGAACGTGAACCAGGAGACTTGGAGTTGAAGTCATGGAAGCTTCGAGGTAGCCACGAGGCAGGGAGGCGCGCCTGCCCCCTGGGCGCACCCCCACCCTCGTGGGCCCCTCGTGGCTCCCCTGACCGACTTCTTTTGCCTATATATATCCATATACCCTAAAAACTTCGGGGAACATAATAGATCGGGAGTTCCGCCGCCGCAAGCCTCTGTAGCCACCAAAAACCAATCGGGACCCTGTTCCGGCACCCTGCCAGAGGGGGGATCCCTCGCCAGTGGCCATCTTCATCATCCCGGTGCTCTCCATGACGAGAAGGGAGTAGTTCACCCTCGGGGCTGAGGGTATGTACCAGTAGCTATGTGTTTGATCTCTCTATCTCATGTTCTTGAGGTGATACGATCTTGATGTATCGCGAGCTTTGCTATTATAGTTGGATCTTATGATGTTTCTCCCCCTCTACTCTCTTATAATGGGTTGAGTTTTCCCTTTGAAGTTATCTTATCGGATCGAGTCTTTAAGGATTTGAGAACACTTGATGTATGTCTTGCATGTGCGTATCTGTGGTGACAATGGGATATCACGTGATTCACTTATGCATAGGGGTTGGCACACGTTTTCTTCTTGACTCTCCGGTAGAAACTTTGGGGCACTCTTTGAAGTTCTTTGTGTTGGTTGAATAGATGAATCTGAGATTGTGTGATGCATATCGTATAATAATACCTACGGATACTTGAGGTGACAATGGAGTATCTAGGTGACATTAGGGTTTGGGTTGATTGTGTCTTAAGGTGTTATTCTAGTACGAACTCTATGATAGATTGAACGGAAAGAATAGCTTCATGTTATTTTACTACGGACTCTTGAATAGATCGATCAGAAAGGATAACTTGGAGGTCGTTTCGTACCCTACCATAATCTCTTTGTTCGCTCTCCGCTATTGGACTTTGGAGTGACTCTTTGTTGCATGTTGAGCGATAGTTATATGATCCAATTATGTTATTATTGTTGAGAGAACTTGCACTAGTGAAAGTATGAACCCTAGGCCTTGTTTCCTAGCATTGCAATACCATCTACGCTCACTTTTATCATTAGTTACCTTTTGTTTTTATATTTTTAGATTACAAAAACCTTTATCTACCATCCATATTGCACTTGTATCACCATCTCTTCGCCGAACTAGTGCACCTATACAATTTAACATTGTATTGGGTGTGTTGGGGACACAAGAGACTCTTTGTTATTTGGTTGAATGGTTGTTTGAGAGAGACCATCTTCATCCTAGCCTCCCAGGGATTGATAAACCTTAGGTCATCCACGTGAGGGAAATTTGCTACTGTCCTACAAACCTCTGCACTTGGAGGCCCAACAACGTCTACAAGAAGAAGGTTGTGTAGTAGACATCAAGCTCTTTTCTGGCGCCGTTGCCGGGGAGGTTAGTGCTTGAAGGTATATCTTTAGATCTTTCAATCGAATCTTTTTGTTTCTTGTTTTATTAGTAGTTTAGTTTATAAAAGAAAGCTACAAAAAAAATGGAATTGAGTTTGTCTCATACGCTTCATCTTTTTAATATCTTTCGTGAGAATGATGGAAAGGAAAATTGTGCTCAAGGGCTAGGAGAAGAAATCTATAAAATGTTTGGCACTAGATATTTGAATGAAGAGCATGATTGCAATGTTGTTAGTATGAACTCTTTGAATATCCATAGTACTCATGATGATTGCACTAGTCATGATGAAAATGTCTCTTATAAGCATGTCGATTTTTGTGGAGTGCATAGAGTTTGCAAGTACACACCAAATAGGGAAGATAGATTTTGCAAGAGGCATAAGTATTTAGAAACTAAATGGTTACAAGAAAGGCTAGATGTTAGTGCTGAAAATTTAAAATATCTTCACCATACTTGTGAACTTTGCAACGAACATGGTCATTTAAATCTCCGATGCAAATTGTTTCATGATAGAATTGTGTCCAAAAATTGTGATGATTTGATTTCCCTTGCACATCATAATGAACTTAGTTTGCTTTTGGGTTATGAAGAAATGAAACGTGCAACTGAGGGTATTCCAAAATTTAACCTTGATAAATTCCTTGATATTGATCTAGAGGAAATTTATATGTATTGTGCGGTGAATTGCATTGAAAATCCCTATATTGCCAAGTACATAAAGAAAAGAAAGCAAATAGAAGATGAAGAGAATACTAATGGAAGGGAAGAGACTTCCCAATATCCTCCTATTATTTCTTATGATCAATCAGGTAATGAGGAGGAGCCTTCTATTCAACCAATCTCATTAATAAGGAGCTCAAAAAATAGGGTTAAACCCACACATGATGTGAAGAAGAAAAATAAAAGACGGAGAAGCAAAGGTAGAAAGGTATACCTCCCAAATGATGTTGCTCCTACTACTCATTGTGATGATGATAATTGCTATACTATTGGTTCTATCCATACTATTAATGAAGAGAGTGATTATGCTTATGATATGAAGAGGCCCAAGCTTGGGGATGCTATGTTTGATGATAATGACAAGCTTGAGAATATATTTGCTGCAATTAATGTTTGTCCCAAGCTTGGGGATGCTATGTTTTATAAAGATGATATTTTTAGCCTTCCAAGTTTTGATGAGCAAATTTATTATGATGATAGCATGCCTCCTATTTATGATGATTATTGTGATGAAAAATTATGCTAGAAAAAGTAGTGATGATTATATTTTTAAAACTTGTGATTATTATGATTACCCTTTTTCTGAACATTACTCTTTTAATGTGGAAACAATTTATAGTATTCGAGTCTCTTATGATACTCCCACTATTCCGAATGAGAAGAAATTTGCTTATGTGGAGAGTAATAAAATTTCTATGCTTGTGGATCATGAAAAGAATGCTTTAGGTGCTGGTTATATTGTTGAATTCATTCATGATGCTACTGAAAATTATTATAAGGGAGGAACATATGCTTGTAGGAATTACAATAATATCAAGTTTCCTCTCTATGTGCTTAAAGTTTTAAAGTTATGCTTGTTCCTATGCTAGTTGATTATTGTTCCCATAAGTTGTTGCTCACAAAATCCCTATGCATAGGAAGTGGGTTAGACTTAAATGTGCTAGTCATATTTTTCATGATGCTCTCTTTATGTTTCACCTCTTATCTTTTAGGTGAGCATCATTGAAATCATCATGCCTAGCTAGGGGCGTTAAACGTTAGCGCTTGTTGGGAGACAACCCAATATTTACCCCTACTGTTTTTGTGTGTTCACATGATTAAGCTACTTTAGTAATCATGTTTTATAACTTTTGATTCAATAAAGTGCCAAGTAGAACCTTTGGGAAGACTTGGGTGGAAGTTAATGTGATCTTGCTGTAAAAAAACAGAAACTTTGCGCTCACGAGTTTAGCTGTCATTTTTTACAGAAGAGTGCTTTTAAGTTGATTATTTTTGCAGATGATTAATAGACAAATTCCTCAGGTCCAAAATTTATGTCAGAATTTTTGGAGTTCCATAAGTATACGTTTGATACAGATTACTACAGACTATTCTATTTTTGACAGATTCTGTTTTTCATGTGTTGTTTGCTTATTTTGATATATCCATGGCTAGTATCGGAGGTTATGAACCATAGAGAAGTTGGAATACAGTAGGTTTAACACCAATATAAATAAAGAATGAGTTCATTATAGTACCTTATGATGGTGATTTGCTTTGTTATACTAACGGAGCTTACGAGTTTTCTGTTGAGTTTTGTGTTGTGAAGTTTTCAAGTTTTGGGTAAAGATTCGATGGACTATGGAAGAAGGAGTGGCAAGAGCCTAAGCTTGGGGATGCCCAAGGCACCCCAAGGTAATATTCAAGGACAACCAAGAGCTTAAGCTTGGGGATGCCCCGGATGGCATCCCCTCTTTCATCTTCGTTCATCGGTAACTTCACTTGGAGCTATATTTTTAGTCACCACATGATATGTGTTTTGCTTGGAGTGTCATTTTATTTTGCTATTATTTGCTTGCTGTAATTTATAATAATGTTTTACATCTCTATTTTCAATAAAAATTTCAAGGATAGCCTTTACCATGCTTATTTTGCAAGTATACATGTTGTTGTTTCAAAATAGAAAGTTTACCGCTGTTGCAAAAATTCCCTCGAAAAGTCAGAATGTGGTAAAATGTTGAAACCTTTTGAATAATAATCTCTGATAAATTTACTACAGTGGGAATTTTCTTTCATAATTTTTGGAGCTAGGGAAGTATGGATCTTGCTGCATTCTTTACAGACTGTCCTGTTTAGGCAGATTGCTGTTATGTTTGCATTGTTTGCATATGTTTGCTTCTTTAATGATTCTATTTGAGGATAGGACTATTAAATATGCAGAGGCATTTAGTATGCAATGTTGAATAATAATTTTAGTGATTTGCTACAGTAGATTATGATAAGGTTTTTGCATTGGTTTGTACTAACTTATCTCATGAGTCCTTGTTGAGTTTTGTGTGGATGAAGCTTTTGAGATTTAGGGAGACCGTGATATGAGAGGAATTAAGGAGACATAAAAGCTCAATATTGGGGATGCCCAAGGCATCCCAAGATACTATTTCAAGAAGTCTCGAGCGTCTAAGCTTGGGGGTGCCCCGGTTGGCATCTCACCTTTCTTCTTCGACAACTATCGGTTAGTATCGGTTGATCCTAAGTTTTTGCTTCTTCACATGATGTTTACAATTCTTAGATGTCATTTTGTTTTCTTTTGTTTTGCTTGATGTTTGAATGAAATACCAAGATCTGAAATTCTTAAATGTTAGAGAGTCTTCACGTAGTTGCATAATTATTCGACTACTCATTGATCTTCACTTATATCTTTTGGAGTAGTTTGTCATTTGCTCTAGTGCTTCACTTATATCCTTTTAGAGCACGACGGTGGTTTTATTTTGAAGAAATGGATGAACTATCACTTATATTATTTTGAGAGTCTTAAATAGCATGGTAATTTGCTTGGGTTATAAAACTAGTCCTAATATGATGGGCATCCAAGAGGGATATAATAAAAACTTTCATATAAAATGCATTGAATATTATGAGAAGTATGATTCCTTATGATTGTTTTGAGATATGAAGATGGTGATATTAGAGTCATGCTAGTTGAGTAGTTGTGAATTTGAGAGATACTTGTGTTAAAGTTTGTGATTCCCGTAGCATGCAATGTAACACCCACGATGCGGCTATATCTTCCACGTGTCGACGCACGACTTAGAGGCATAACCGCCTGGTGGTTTTGTCGCAAGAAGGGTCATCTTCACACGATCACATGTAGTGAACAAGAATGGGATAAAGAGTTGGCTTACAATCGCCACTTCACATAATACATAACTTAAACAATCATCATACATAGTACAATCAAGGTTCGACTACGGAACCAAAATAAAAGAAGACAACCTAAAATGCTAGATCCCCGATCGTCCCAACTGGGCTCCACTACTGATCATCAGGGAAAGAAACATAGTAAGGGCCACGTTCCTCGTCGAACTCCCACTTGAGCTCGGTTGCGTCATCTGCACTGGTATCGTCGGCACCTGCAACTGTTTTGGTAGAATATGTGAGTCACGAGGACTCAGCAATCTCACACCCGCGAGATCAGGACTATTTAAGCTTATAGGAAGGATGGAGTAATGAGGTGGAGCTGCAGCAAGCACTAAGCAAATATGGTGGCTAACATACGCAAATGAGAGCGAGAAGAGAGGCAAAGCACGATCATGAAGCTAGAAGTGATCAAGAAGTGATACTGAAACTACTTACGTTCATACATAACCCAAACCGTGTTCACTTCCCAGACTTCGCCGAGAAGAGACATCACGGCTACACACGCGGTTGATGTATTTTAATTAAGTCAAGTGTCAAGTTCTCTACAACCGGACATTAACAAATTCCCATGTGCCTCATAACCGCGGGCACGGCTTTCGAAAGATAATACCCTGCAGGGGTGTCCCAACTTGGCCCATCATAAGCTCTCACGGTCAACGAAGGATATTCCTTCCCCTGGGAAGACCCGATCAATCCCGGAATCCCGGTTACAAGACATTTCCACAATGGTAAAACAGGACTAGCAAGACCGCCCGACTGTGCCGACAAATCCCGATAGGAGCTGCACATATCTCGTTCTCAGGGCACACCAGATGAGACAGGCTACGAGTAAAACCAGGCATCAAGTTTCCCTGAGGTGGCCCCGCAGGCGGCTCGGTTCGGACCAACACTCAGAGGAGCACTGGCCCGGGGGGCTAAAATAAAGATGACCCTCGGGCTTGCGAAAACCCAAGGGAAGAGTATAGGTGGTTGGTGGTCAAATGGTAAAACCAAGGTTGGGCCTTGCTGGAGGAGTTTTATTCAAAGCGAACTGTCAAGGGGGTCCCATAAATCACCCAACCGTGTAAGGAACACAAAATCAAGGAACATAACACCGGTATGACGGAAACTAGAGCGGCAAGAGTGGAACAAAACACCAGGCATAAGGCCGAGCCTTCCACCCTTTACCAAGTATATAGATGCATTAATTAAATAAGAGATATTGTGATATCCCAACATATCCATGTTCCAACATGGAACAATCTTCATCTTCACCTGCAACTAGCAACGCTATAAGAGGGGCTGAGCAAAAGCGGTAACATAGGAAAACAACGGTTTGCTAGGAAAGGATGGTTAGAGGCTAGGCATGGAAACATGGGAGGCATGATATAGCAAGTGGTAGGTATCGCGGCATAGCAAAAGAGCGAGCAACTCGCAAGCAAAGATAGAAGTGATTTCGAGGGTATGGTCATCTTGCCTGCAAGGTTCTCAGAGTTGTCGAAAGCTTGATCCTCGTAAGCGTTCTCAACAGGTTCCTCGTTCACGTACTTGTCTCCTGGCTCTACCCAAAGACAAGAACACAAGCAAAGAGCAACTATCAACCACGATGCAATGCACAAGCAACATTATGCAAAACATGGCATGATATGCGAGACGTGATATGCAATGCATATGCGTGCTCCGGAAGGGAAAAGATGAACAAGGGATCAACTTGGCAAACCAAGTATGCCGCTGGAAAGATGAGACGATTTCGGTTGAAATCGGTATAAAGATCACCGGAATCGGATGCACGGTTTGCAAATGACAAGCAAAACAAGGATGGCACAATTCTGCGATTAACAGCATGATGCCACTTGGCTTGCAACAAGAAACTAAGCTACTGCACTCAAACATAACAGAAAGCATATTACAATGATTTAGTCAAGATGCTTGACGAAACATGAACACTGAGCTACGGCTAAATCACACCAGAGCAGGTTCAAATAAGCATGGCAAAAGTGCAAAAGATATCAGCTTCACAGACTGTGAAGAAAACAACGTGCCAGGAATTAACATCAGGTAGCCATGTTTAGAGCAAGCAAACAACATTCTACCGGAACATAACATAGCAAAACAAGGCATCGCATGAATATACTCAAAGCATAGAACAAACGTCCCTTACTGCCTGTGAGCCAAAAAGGATCAGAAGATATGATGGCACCCATGTAAACATAGCAAGGTTCGTTACAGATTTCAGACTTGGCAGAAAAACAGAGCATGGCATAAACAACATCATGAAGGCAACTTCGCGAGCTCGATTCACTCATGACAAGGCATTTCATGATAAACTAAGCATACTAGCAGCAATAATACATTCTCAAGAAACTAAACATGACAAGAACAACCTTATAGCATGCATGGATCAACAACAACCACCTTAGCCAAATTGATTAACATGTAAACAATCTGCCAGGAACATTTTATTCCAAAAGTAGAGCAAGATTGAGTCATGCTATGGCACTCCATAATTTTCAAAAAGGGCATGGATGGATAGATCACATCCGTATGTCCAAAACATATTTACTGAATATACTCAAAAAAAGCATGGGTCTCTCTGTAGCAACATGGATACATGGCATAAAAATAACAACAGAACAAGGACTTGGCAAAATCCAAAATCCCTGAAAACAGCAACATCACGAAGCCTAGTGTGCATGCTTGTGCTAGTCACCACATTGATCACAATAATACATGGAATACACCCCTGTAAATATGACATGGCATAGTCCAAAACACATGTAGAGCTCATGCCCATAAGATGCATACAATAAAAGTAGCGAACGACCATCAAGATGGACTCAAGATGGACTCAAACGAGCATGACACAATGGAACAAAACGAAGAGCACATCCTAATGAAAATTTCGGTATATCGCACGCACGAAACGGAGTAGTATGCATGGAGTTATGATGCGATGAAGGAGGCATAAAAATATACAGCTGAAAAAAAAGACTTGGACGAATATCACCTCCCGAAAACAGATCTAGGGTTTCGGGGCACGCAATCCGAGGCGGGGCTGGAGCTTCGCCGGAGATGGAGAAGAGGCCGGCGAGGGTCGGGGCGCCGGATCCGGTCCGGCCCGACCGGACCGCGGCGAGGTGGCGGCGGGCGCGCGGCTGCGGCGCGGACGGGGCGGCGGCGGGGCGGTCGCGGCAGCCAGCGGTGGCGAGGCGCGGATGGGACAGCGAGGAGTGGGAGGGCGCGGGCGGCAGCACAGAACTCGGGGCGGCGGAGGCGGCGGTTCGGGCCCCGCGGGCCCGACGCTGGCTCGCGGGTCGGCGGCGGGGACGATGCGGTGGCGCCACGTGGTGCGTCGCCAGTGGCTGCGGGACGGCGGCGATTTCGTCCGGTGGCGGCGGAGGGCGATTTAGACTAGGGTTTGGACTGAAATTTCGGAGGGGGAGGTGTTTTTATAGGTAGAGGGAGCTAGGAGGCTCCAAATGGAGTGTAGTCTTCGCCCACACGATCGTGATCCGACGACAGAGGACATAGAAGGGGTTTGGATGGGTTATTGGGCCATTTGGGTGGGGGGTGTTGGGCTGCAACACACACGAGGCCTTTATGGTTCCCCGGTTAACCGTTGGAGTATCAAACGGACTCCAAATGGCACGAAACTTGACAGGCGGTCTACCTGTGGTGTACCAAGGACGCTTGGCAAATCTCGGTCCATTCCGAGAAAGTTTAACACCCGCGGACAAAAATAGGTAAAAGGGGGCGCAAGAGGGCGTAGGAGTGCCGGATTGCAAAACGGACAACGGGGAAAATGCTCGGATGCATGAGACGAACACGTATGCAAATGCGATGCACATGATGCCTTGATATAAAATGCATGACATGGACAAAATGCAAAACGAAGACGAAACCCAACCACGAGAGAGTAACATAACACATAACCGAAAATGGCAAGAGTTGGAGTACAAATATGGCAAGTTGCATCCGGGGTATTACAACCCTCCACCAGTACGAGAGGATCTCGTCCCGAGATCTAGGATTGAAAGAACTCCGGATATTCGGAATGGAGGTGGTCCTCGCGCTCCCAGGTGGCTTCTCGGTCTGAATGGTGTGACCACTTCACTTTCAGAAATTTGATGGACTTGTTGCGAGTCTTGCATTCAGTTTCTTCAAGAATAGAACGGGATGCTCATGATAAGACAAATCTTCTTGGAGATCAATCTCTTCGAAGTTGATGGTGCGCTCAGGCGTCTTGAAGCACTTGCGAAGCTGTGACACGTGAAACACATCGTGCACATTTGCGAAGTTGGAGGGAAGCTCAAGTTGATAGGCGAGATCACCTCTTCTGCCAATGACCTTGAAAGGACCCACGTATCCAGGGGCAAGCTTCCCTTTGATAACGAAGCGACGAGTGCCTTTCATTGGAGAGACGGGGAGGTAGACATGGTCTCCGATCTCGAAAGCCAAATCACGGTGCTTGCTATCATAGTAACTCTTCTGGCGCGATTGCGGGGCTTTGAGGTTTTCACGGATGACTTTACACGTTTCCTCAGCCTCTGTGATCAACTCCGTCGGTGTACTAAAATAGGGGTACCTTAGTACCCCGAACTTGTGCACGGGCAGTCGTAGCACCCCGCGGCAAGGCCTGCCAGGTGATCGCCAAGACCCTCCACGGTCCCCTCTTGGGCCATTCAAGAACAAAGTATTTGAGCCAAGCCCCCGGCAGGAGGAGCCTGCCGGGAAGGCCACCCGAAGAGAGCAAGGCCCCGGCAAGAGGAGCTTGCCGGGACGACCGCTCGGAGCACAAGACCCCGGCAAGAGGAGCTTGCCGGGAAGGCCAACCACGCCGCGACAAGGACCTTGCCACGGCGCGTCCCGCGCTCCGGCAAGGCCCGGTGAGCGACAAGCTCCCGGGCGCGACAAGACATCCACCGCGGCAAGGCGTTTGCCGCGGCAAGTTACCACCCCGTGCCTGCGCTCCAGCTCACCCACCAACGTGTCGCTCTGGGGGCATTCCAGGCGCACGTGGCAGGAGGTTGTGTAGCCAGGGGCATGCGGTGGTGAAGCGAAGCTGACAGAGTAGCCATCGTGGCAAACAGTGGCGCTCCTGACGGTCCACTGCCCTGCACCGTCTGGGCGACGCGGACGGGCATTTAATGCCCTTGTCCCCCGCCGTTAGAGTTAGGTATGATAGCACTGTACAGCCACTGTACAGGCAGCTATACCCACTACAGCATTCTCCCATTTTTGCCCCCACCTGCGCTGCCACCTGTGGGTAACCCCTTGAGCATATAAAAGGAGGCCCCATGCGCACGCAGGAGGAAGAGGACACCCATCGCCACGCTCGGTCTCGCCAGCGGCTCGTGTGTACTGTAGCACCACGCGCTCCCGAGCAAGAACACAATACAATCCACAAAGCAGCAGTAGGGTTTTACGCATCCTTGCGGCCCGAAGCTGGGTAAAATCCCTTGTGTGCACCGCCTCGATCCGCTCTTTGTGCAACCTCCGCCCCCCGCCGAACCAGTAAGGGGCTCGGTCCCCATAGGTGTTCGAGGAAGCCGATTCCCCCCGACAAACTCGTTGCCAAGAAGTTGGCGTTCACCAGTCTCTGACCAATTGAGAGGAGTACGACACTTTCTGCCATAAAGAATCTCGAATGGGGCCTTGCCCGAACTCGCTTGGAAGCTGTTGTTGTAGGAGAACTCGGCATATGGAAGACAATCTTCTCACTTCATGCCGAAAGAGATGACACAAGCCCTGAGCATATCTTCGAGAATTTGGTTAACTCACTCGACTTGGCCACTAGTTTGAGGATGGAAAGTTGTGCTGAAGCGAATGTTGGTGCCCATGGCCTTCTGGAAGGAGTCCGAGAATTTAGAAGTGAAGATGCTTCCACGATCTGAAGAAATCAATTGTGGAATACCGTGCAAAGAGACAATCCTGGAGGTGTATAGCTCTGCTAGCTGAGCTGCTGTGATGGATTCTTTGATAGGAAGAAACTGATCCACTTTAGTAAGCTTGTGGATGACGACGAAGATAGCATCATTTCCACCCTTGGACTTAGGGAATCCAGTCACAAAGTCCATTTCAATATGATCAAACTTCCATTCTGGAATACCAAGAGGTTGGAGGAGACCAGCTGGTCGTTGGTGTTCTGCTTTCACCCTTCAGCAGACATCACATTCGTTCACGAATTGAGCGATTTCTCGCTTCATTCGAGTCCACCAATACGACTGCTTGAGGTCATGGTACATCTTGGTACTTCCAGGATGAATGGATAGAAGGGAATTGTGCGCCTCGTTCATAATGACTTTCCTTAGATCACCTTTAGGAACCACAGTCCAGTCCTCGAAGAATAAAGTGTCTTTGTCATCAATGCGATATCACTTGTATTTGGAAATGCCCTTGTTAATACCACGTTTCACCTTCTTCACCATGGTATCCAGGAGTTGTGCCTCACGAATTTGATCTTCCAAAGTAGGAGAGACTAGGAGGTTGGCAAGAAAGCCTTGAGGAATAACTTGAAGATTCAGTTTGCGGGAAGCTTCACAAAGATCCGGTTGGAAGGGCTTGAGGATTAAACTGTTGCAATAAGCCTTCCTGCTCAAAGCATCTGCAATGACGTTGGCCTTGCCAGGAGTATATTCAATACTCAGATTGTACTCTTGAATCATTTCGACTCATCGAGTTTGTCTGAGGTTGAGGTTTGGTTGAGTGAAGATGTACTTGAGACTCTTGTGATCGGTGAATATGTCCACTTTCCTTCCGAACAAGAGATGTCTCCATGTTATTAATGCATGGACAACTACCGCCAACTCAAGATCGTGAGTGGGGTAGTTCTTTTCGTTGGGCTTCAACTGACGAGAGGTATAGGCCACAACTTTCTTCTCTTGCATTAACACAGCACCGAGTCCTTGAAGAGAAGCATCACAGAAAACTTCGAATGGCTTGGATTCATCAGGAGGAGTCAAGACAGGAGCTGTGACGAGTTTCTCTTTGAGAGTGTTGAAAGCAACGTCACACTTAGGAGTCCAGACATACTTCACATGTTTCTGGAGGATGTTGGAAAGAGGCTTTGTAATATTTGAGAAATTCTCAACGAATCTTCAGCAATAGCTTGCAAGTCCAAGAAAACTGCGAAGCTGCTTGACATTCTAAGGAGGTTCCCAATTCACAACTGCAGACACCTTCTTGGGATTAACAGCGATGCCCTTGGCAGAGATGATATGCCCAAGGTAAAGAACTTCATCAAGCCAAAACTCACATTTGGAAAACTTCGCGTAGAATTGATACTCTCTAAGCTTGTCGAGCACCAATCGCAAATGTTGGGCATGATCCTTCTTATTCTTGGAGAAGATATCATCGAGATACACCAAGACGAATTCATTGGTGTAGGGGTTGAAGATGAAGTTCATCATTCGAGAGAATGTTGGAGGAGCATTGACAAGGCCGAAAGACATGACAGTATATTCATAAGAACCAAAGCTTGTTCTGAATGTTGTCTTGGGAATATCTTCTTCATGAATTCGAATATGATGATAACCCATACGAAGGTCAAGCTTGGAGAACACTTTAGCACCTTTGAGTTGCTCAAATAGCTCATTAATATTGGGAAGTGGATACTTGTTCTTGATAGTCTTCTTGTTCAATGGACGGTAATCGACGCAAAGTCGGTCCGTGGCATTCTTCTTCTGGACAAAAAGAACTCCACTACCCCAAGGAGATGAACTCGGTCTGATCAGACCCAGACGCTCTTGTTCATCGAGTTGTTTCTTCAATTCCTTCAACTCTTTTGGTCCATGCTTGTATGGACGCTTGCAAACGGGTTGCGTGCCCGGCTCAAGATCGATAACGAATTCAACTGGTCGGTGAGGAGGCATACCCGAAAGCTCTTCTGGAAAGACGTCTTGGTACTCACAAATGACTGGAATCTGAGAGATAGCATCCAACTCGCCCTTCTTATTGAGAGAAAACAACCGAATGGTTTCATCACGAGCGGCATAGATGATCACATCCTCAGATGGCATCCAATTTCCCTGTCAGCACAATCAAGTTGAGCCTTGTGCTTAGAAATCCAGTCCATCCCGAGAATTAGATCAATATACGAGTCACCAAGGACAATTGGAGAGGACAGAAATTTATAGTCCCCCATCTTGATACCGACATTCGGAACCAACATGGTAGATCTCAAACGCTTAGCCGGAGAAACAACTTGCAAAGCTCTAGGTAATGCCTCTGTGTCGAAATTGTGCTTCGATGCAAAAGGATATGATATGAAAGAAAGCGATGCACCGGTATCAAATAAGACTTTTGCAGGAATATCATTAAAAGGAAGGTTACCCATGATCACTTCTGAAGAATCCTCTGCCTGAGCTGCGTTCATCATGTTGACCTTAGCATGCTTGGGATTATGCTTGACCACTGCACTGCTGGAAGATCTCACAGGAGGAGGAGGCGGAAGGCGCCTTTGGTTGAAGCACTTGTTCGCATAGTGACCCTTTTGCTGACACTTGTTGCAAGTCACCTCTGAGAGCGGACGATGATAAGGAGCATTAGACCTTGGAGCTTGATTCTGAGACTTGTTCTGATAGCCAGGGTTGGGTGGGTGGGAAGATCCATGACCACCTTTGTTCTTCTGCTGGTAAGGCTGACGAAACAGAGGAGGAGGAGGCAACCAGAACTTTTGTTGCTTAGCTGCCACTAGTGAGGAAGAAGAAGACTGAACTGCGTCCCTGACTCTGTTCTTAGAAGCCTCACACTTGAGCTGGGCAGCTTCTTGCTTTAGTGCCATGTTGTAGAATTGATCAAACTTAGTCGGCTCAACAAGAACGAGAGCTAACTGCAGATCTTCTCTAAGACCACCTCTGAATTTATAGATCATACTCATTTCATCAGGAACGTCTTGTTTAGCGAAGCGAGCAAGTTTCTGAGACTGGATGTTGTATTGGTACACGGACATGTTGCCTTGCTTAAGATTGCAGAACTCCTCATGCTTGCTCTCAACAACACTTAGTGCAATGTGGTGAGCTTTGAAGTCTCGGCAGAAATCATCCCAGGTAATCACACGACCTCCTCTAGAATCTTTGTATTGTTGATACCAATCAGCAGCTTGGTCCTTGAGTTGAAAAGAGGCAAACTTGACAAAGTCCTCAGATCTGACATTGCTACATTCAAAATGCTTGTTAATGTCCACGAGCCAATCATCGGCATCGGTGGCCTCGGCACAGTAGCTGAAAGACTTCGGCTGATTTGCAAGGAATTGGTTGAGGGTAGCGAAGTGAGGTTGATTGTTGAACTGCCCTTAACCTTGATTCCCTTGATTGCCTTGCCCTTGGTTGCGTTCTTGCATGAGCTGAATCTATATCTGAGCGTTTGCGTTGGTGGAAGTCATCAAAGCTTGCAATGCCTCCGGAGGCGGAGGTGGTGGCGGAGGGTTCTCCTGACTCCCATCATTGCGTTCCGGATTCTGACGCGTTGGCGGAGCCATCCTGAAGAGGGTGACATCCGTTAGCATCTTGAAAGACATATATTCAAGCTGAATCAAAGGATTGAAATTGCAACATATAGCCTTAACATTCGAACAAGAATGAACGAATGAATTCCAAAGTAAATCATCACACTTCCATAAGCTGAGAAGCCACTTAGATAAAGGTAGAAGAATAAAATCAACAAGGTATGGATATGAAAAAATGCTTGGTAAGGATTACCCAATCACCAACCAAATATCTGCGGGAAGAAATACTAGAGCTACATGAATTCCCACCTATGGAACTCCCGAAACTTTCTGGTTATGCAATCAGGTGTTGGGGATACAGGGGAAACAAGATATCTCACCCAAACTAACAATCCCTACATCCAGCTGTATCCATCCTTCAACACATAACCAAGAAACCTTCGGAAATCGTTTACCTCAACCTTCGAAAAGCATCCTTTATACGAGTTATGGCAATACTCCCGAACTCCACTCCAGTACTGGGTGTTATCGAGGTTATCTCACCAACAACTGCATAAAAGAGATTTTCGATGTCGGCAAAACTCGGGTATTCCAGAACTGCAACAATAAAATTGTGATGACAACACCTCGGAGCTCAACTCCCCGGGACACTGCCACAACCCCTAAACGACAGGAGGCACCAAGAACAATGTTCTCGTCACAAAACCATCGGAACGATTCCAAGATACCCGCGTGAACCTAAATTTTTTTAGTGAAATTTGAGGAGAGTAGAGTCAACACTTCTACGTCAGGGGGCCTCACCAGAGCGACGAAGGGACTGAGGAGTAAAAGGAATCCTACTCTCTGATATATATAATCCTAAGACTCAAAACATTTTTTTCTAGACTCAACAACGCCAGCGATTCGATCAAGCAGGGCGCTCCTAAGTCGGGGATGGCTCTGATTACCAACTTGTAACACCCACGATGCGGCTATATCTCCCACGTGTCGAGGCACGACTTAGAGGCATAACCACATGGTGGTTTTGTCGCAAGAAGGTTCATCTTCACACAATCCCATGTAATGAACAAGAATGGGATAAAGAGTTGGCTTACAATCACCAGTTCACATAATACATAACTTAAACAATCATCATACAGAGTACAATCAAGGTCCGACTACGGAACCAAAATAAAAGAAGACAACCTCAAATGCTAGATCCCCGATCGTCCCAACTGGGCTCCACTACTGATCATCAGGGAAAGAAACATAGTAACGGCCACGTTCCTCGTCGAACTCCCACTTGAGATCGGTTGCGTCATCTGCACTGGTATCGTCGGCACCTGCAACTGTTTTGGTAGAATCTGTGAGTCACGAGGACTCAGCAATCTCATACCCGCGAGATCAAGACTATTTAAGCTTATAGGAAGGATGGAGTAATGAGGTGGAGCTGCAGCAAGCACTAAGCAAATATGGTGGCTAACATACGCAAATGAGAGCGAGAAGAGAGGCAAAGCACGGTCGTGAAGCTAGAAGTGATCAAGAAGTGGTCCTGAAACTACTTACGTTCATACATAACCCAAACCGTGTACACTTCCTGGACTCCGCCGAGAAGAGACCATCACCGCTACACACGCGGTTGATGTGTTTTAATTAAGTCAAGTGTCAAGTTCTCTACAACCGGACATTAACAAATTCCCATCTGCCTCATAACCGCGGGCACGGCTTTCGAAAGATAATACCCTGCACGGGTGTCCCAACTTAGCCCATCATAAGCTTTCACAGTCAACGAAGGATATTCCTTCCCCCGGGAAGACCCGATCAGTCTCGGAATCCCGGTTACAAGACATTTCGACAATGGTAAAACAGGACCAGCAAGACTGCCCGAGTGTGCCGACAAATCCCGATAGGAGCTGCACATATCTCGTTCTCAGGGCACACCGGATGAGACAGGCTACGAGTAAAACCAGGCATCGAGTTTCCCCGAGGTGGCCCCACAGGCGGCTCGGTTCGGACCAACACTCGGAGGAGCACTGGCCCGGGGGGCTAAAATAAAGATGACCCTCGGGCTCGCGAAAACCCAAGGGAAAAGTATAGGTGGTAGGTGGTCAAATGGTAAAACCAAGGTCGGGCCTTGCTGGAGGAGTTTTATTCAAAGCGAACTGTCAAGGGGGTCCCACAAATCACCCAACCATGTAAGGAACGCAAAATCAAGGAACATAACACCGGTATGACGGAAACTAGGGCGGCAAGAGTGGAACAAAACACCAGGCATAAGGCCTAGCCTTCCACCCTTTACCAAGTATATAGATGCATTAATTAAATAAGAGATATTGTAATATCCCAACATATCCATGTTCCAACATGGAACAAACTTCATCTTCACCCGCAACTAGCAACGCTATAAGAGGGGCTGAGCAAAAGCGGTAACATAGCCAAACAACGGTTTGCTAGGAAAGGATGGTTAGAGGCTGGGCATGGCAACATGGGAGGCATGACATAGCAAGTGGTAGGTATCGCGGCATAGCAAAACAGCGAGCAACTAGCAAGCAAAGATAGAAGTGATTTCGAGGGTATGGCCATCTTGCCTGCAAGGTTCTCAGAGTTGTCGAAAGCTTGATCCTCATAAGCGTTCTCAACAGGTTCCTCGTTCATGTACTTGTCTCCCAGCTCTACCCAAAGACAAGAACACAAGAAAAGAGCAACTATCAACCAAGATGCAATGCACAAGCAACATTATGCAAAACATGGCATGATATGCGAGATGTGATATGCAATGCATATGCGTGCTCCGGAAGGGAAAATATGAACAAGGGATCAACTTGGCAAACCAAGTATGCCTATGGAAAGATGAGATGATTTCGGTTGAAATCGGTATAAAGATCACCGGAATCGGATGCACGGTTTGGAAATGACAAGCAAAACAAGGATGGCACAATTCTGCGATTAACAGCATGATGCCACTTGGCTTGCAACAAGAAACTAAGCTACTGCACTCAAACATAACAACAAAGCATATGACAGTGATTTACGCAAGATGCTTGCCAAAAGATGAACATTGAGCTACGGCTAAATCACACCAAAGCAGGTTCAAACAAGCATGGCAAAAGTGCAAAAGATATCAGCTTCACAGACTGTGAAAATAACGTGCCAGGAATTAACATCAGGTAGCCATATGTAGAGCGAGCAAACAACCTGCTACAAGAATATAACATAGCAAAACAAGGCTTGGTATGAATCTACTCAAAGCATAGAACAAAAGTCCCTTACTGCCCATGAGCCACAAAGGAGCAGAAGATATGATGGCACCCATGTAAACATAGCAAATTTCGTTACAGATTTCAGACTTAGCAGAAAAACAGAGCGTGGCATAAACGGCATCATGAAGGCAACTTCGCGAGCTCGATTCACTCACCACAAGGCATTGCATGATAAACTAAGCATACTACCAGCAAGAATACATGCTCAAGAAACTAAACATGACAAGAATAACCTCATAGCATGCATGGATCAACAACAACCACCTTGGCAAAATTGATTAACATGTAAACAATCTGTCACGAACATTTTATAGCAAAAGTAGAGCAAGATTGAGTCATGCTATGGCACTCCATAATTGTCAAAAAGGGCATGGATGGATACAGCACATCCGTCTGTCCAAAACATCTTTACTGAACATACTCAAAAGAAGCATGGATCTCTCTGTAGCAACATGGATACATGGCATAGTTTGCATGCTTGTGCTAGTCACCAAATTGATCACAATAATACAAGGAATACAACCCTGTAAATATTACATGGCATAGTCCAAAACACATGTAGATCTCATGCCGATAAGGTGCACACAATAAGAGTAGCAAAAATGACAAATGAGCATGTTCTGTTAAACTACAGCAGACAACATTATATAGCACTCTTGCATCAGAGATTTGGGCATCAACATGGACTCAAACGAGCATGACACAATGGAACAAAACGAAGAGCACAACCTAATGAACCTTTCGGGGTATCACACGCACGAAACGGAGTAGTATTCATGGAGTTATGATGCGATGAAGGAGGCACAAAAATATAAACCTGAAAAAAAGACTTGGACGAATATCACCTCCCGAAAACAGATCTAGGGTTTCGGGGCACGCAATCCGAGGCGGGGCTGGAGCTTCGCCGGAGTTGGTCGCCGGAGATGGAGAAGAGGCCGGCGAGGGTCGGGGTGTCGGATCCGGTCCGGCCCGACCGGATCCGCGGCGAGGTGGCGGTGGGCGCGCGGCTGCGGCGCGGACGGGGCGGCGCCGGCACGCGGCGGCGGCGGCTGGTGACCGAGGCGGCGGGGCGGTCGCGGCGGTCTGCGGTGGCGAGGCGCGGACGGGGCAGCGAGGAGTGGGAGGGCACGGGCGGCGGCCCGGAGCGCGGGGGCGGCGGAGGCGGCGGTTCGGGCCCCGCGGGCCCGACGCGAGCTCGCGGGCCGGTGGCGGGGACGACACGGTGGCGCCGCGTGGCGCATTGCCAGTGGCTGCGGGACGGCGGCGATTTCGTCCGGTGGCGGCGGAGGGCGATTTAGACTAGGGTTTGGACTGAAATTTCGGAGGGGGAGGTGTTTTATAGGTAGAGGGAGCTAGGAGGCTCCAAATGGAGTGTATTCTTCGCCCACACGATCGTGATCCGACGACGGAGGACATAGAAGGGGTTTGGATGGGTTATTGGGCCATTTTGGGGGGGGGGTGTTGGGCTGCAACACACACGATGCCTTTAGGTTCCCCGGTTAATCGTTGGAGTATCAAACGGACTCCAAATGGCACGAAACTTGACAGGCGGTCTACCGGTGGTGTACCAAGGCCGCTTGGCAAATGTCGGTCCATTCCGAGAAAGTTTAACACCCACACACGAAAATAGGTAAAAGGGGGTGCCGGAGGGCGTAGGAGTGCCAGATTGCGAAACGGATAACGGGGAAAATGGTCGGATGCATGAGACGAACACGTATGCAAATGCGATGCACATGATGCCATGATATGAAATGCATGACATGGACAAAATTCAAAACGAAGATGAAACCCAACCACGAGAGAATAACATAACACATAGCCAAAAATGGCATGAGTTGGAGTACAAATATGGCAAGTTGCATCCGGGGTGTTACATGCACGTATGGTGAACCGTTATGTGAAGAAGTCAGAGCATGATTTATTTATTGATTGTCTTCCTTATGAGTGGCGGTCGGGGACGAGCGATGGTCTTTTCCTAACAATTTATCCCCCTAGGAGCATGCGCATAGTACTTTGTTTTGATAACTAATTGATTTTTGCAACAAGTATGTGAGTTCTTTATGACTAATGTTGAGTCCATGGATTATACACACTATCACCCTTCCACCATTGTTAGCCTCTCTAATACCGTGCACCTTTCACCAGTATCATACACCCACCATTTACCTTCCTCAAGACAGCCACCATACCTACAAATTATGGCATTTCCATAGCCATTCCGAGATATATTGCCATGCAACTTACCACCGTTCTGTTTACTATGACACGCTTCATCATTGTCATATTGCTTTGCATGATCATGTAGTTGACATCGTATTTGTGGCAAAGCAACCGTTCATAATTCTTTCATACATGTCACTCTTGATTCATTACACATCCCGGTACACCGCCGGAGGCATTCATATAGATCCATATCTTGTTCTAAGTATCGAGTTGTAATTCTTGAGTTGTAAGTAAATAAAAGTGTGATGGTCATCATTATTAGAGCATTGTCCTAGTGAGGAAAGGATGATGGAGACTATGATTCCCCCACAAGTCGGGATGAGACTCCGGACGAAAATAATAATAATAAAAGAGGCCAAAAGAGCCCCAAAAAAGGAGGCCATAAAAAAAGAGAAGGCCCAAAAAATCAAAAAAGAGAGAAAAAGAGAGAAGGGCAATGCTACTATCCTTTTACCACACTTGTGCTTCAAAGTAGCACCATGATCTTCATGATAGAAAGTCTCCTATGTTGTCACTTTCATATACTAGTGGGAATCTTTCATTATAGAACTTGGCTTGTATATTCCAATGACGGGCTTCCTCAAAATGCCCTAGGTCTTCGTGAGCAAGCGAGTTGGATGCACACCCACTTAGTTTCTTTTGTTGAGCTTTCATACACTTATAGCTCTAGTGCATCCGTTGCATGGCAATCCCTACTCACTCACATTGATATCTAACGATGGGCATCTCCATAGCCCGTTGATACACCTAGTTGATGTGAGACTATCTTCTCCTTTTTGTCTTCTCCACACCCACCATTCTATTCCACCTATAGTGCTATGTCCATGGCTCACACTCATGTATTGCGTGAAAGTTGAAAAAGTTTGAGAACATCAAAAGTATGAAACAATTGCCTGGCTTGTCATCGGGGTTGTCCATGATTTTAATATTTTGTGTGATGAAGATAGAGCATAGTCAGACTATATGATTTTGTAGGGATAGCTTGCTTTGACCATATTATTCCAGTAGACATGATTGCTTTGTTAGTATGCTTGAAGTATTATTGTTTTCATGTCAATATTAAACTTTTGTCTTGAATCTTATGGATCTGAATATTCTTGCCACAATAAAGAAGATTACATTGATAAATATGTTAGGTAGCATTCCACATCAAAAATTCTGTTTTTATCATTTGCCTACTCGAGGATGAGCAGGAATTAAGCTTGGGGTTGCTTGATACGTCTCCAACGTATCTATAATTTTTTATTGTTCCATGCTATTATATTATCTGTTTTGGATGTTTATGGGCTTTATTAAACACTTTTATATTATTTTTGGGACTAACCTATTAACCCAGTGCCAGTGCCAGTTTTTGTTTTTTCCCTTGTTTCAGTGTTTTGCAGAAAAGGAATATCAGACGAGGTCCAAACGTAATGAAACCTTCGGGAGCGTGATTTTTGGAACGAACGTGATCCAGGAGAATTGGAGTTGAACTCAGGGAAGCTTTGACGTGGCCACAAGGCATGGAGGCGCACCTGCCCCCTGGGCGCGCCCCCACCCTCGTGGGCCCCTCGTGGCTCCCCTGACCGACTTCCTTCGCCTATATATATCCATATACCCTAAAAACTTCGGGGAACAGAATAGATTGGGAGTTCCGCCGCCGCAAGCCTCTGTAGCCACCAAAAACCAATTGGGACCCTGTTCCGGCCCCCTGTCGGAGGGGGGATCCCTCACCGGTGGCCATCTTCATCACCCCGACGCTCTCCATGACGAGGAGGGAGTAGTTCACCCTCGGGGATGAGGGTATGTACCAGTAGCTATGTGTTTGATCTCTCTCTCTCTCTCTCTCTCTCTCTCTCTCTCTCCCTCTCTCGTGTTCTTGAGGTGATACGATCTTGATGTATCGCGAGCTTTGCTATTATAGTTGGATCTTATGATGTTTCTCCCCCTCTACTCTCTTGTAATGGATTGAGTTTTCCCTTTGAAGTTATCTTATCGGATCGAGTCTTTAAGGATTTGAGAACACTTGATGTATGTCTTGCATGTGCGTATCTGTGGTGACAACGGGATATCACGCGATTCACTTGATGTATGTTTCGGTGATCAACTTGCGGGTTCCGTGACCTCATGAACTTATGCATAGGGGTTGGCACACGTTTTCGTCTTGACTCTCCGGTAGAAACTTTGGGGCACTCTTTGAAGTTCTTTGTGTTGGTTGAATAGATGAATCTAAGATTGTGTGATGCATATCGTATAATCATACCCACGGATACTTGAGGTGACAATGGAGTATCTAGGTGACATTAGGGTTTGGGTTGATTTGTGTCTTAAGGTGTTATTCTAGTACGAACTCTATGATAGATTGAACGGAAAGAATAGCTTCGTGTTATTTTAGTACGGGCTCTTGAATAGATCGATCAAAAAGGATAACTTTGAGGTGGTTTCATACCCTACCATAATCTCTTTGTTCGTTCTCCGCTATTTGACTTTGGAGTGACTCTTTGTTGCATGTTGAGGGATAGTTATATGATCCAATTATGTTATTATT
The DNA here is from genome assembly GCA_032464435.1 of Aegilops umbellulata. NCBI lineage: Eukaryota > Viridiplantae > Streptophyta > Magnoliopsida > Poales > Poaceae > Aegilops > Aegilops umbellulata. Next base: position 265,334,289 of record CP136057.1, read on the forward strand.
GTTGAGAGAACTTGCACTAGTGAAAGTACGAACCCTAGACCTTGTTTCCTAGCATTGCAGTACCGTTTACGCTCACTTTTATCATTAGTTACCTTTCTGTTTTTATATTTTCAGATTACAAAAACCTTTATCTACCATCCATATTGCACTTGTATCACCATCTCTTCGCCGAACTAGTGCACCTATACAATTTACCATTGTATTGGGTGTGTTGGGGATACAAGAGACTCTTTGTTATTTGGTTGCAGGGTTGTTTGAGAGAGACCATCTTCATCCTATGCCTCCCACGGATTGATAAACCTTAGGTCATCCACTTGAGGGACATTTGCTACTGTCCTACAAATCTCTGCACTTGGAGGCCCAACAACGTCTACAAGAAGTAGGTTGTGTAGCAGACATCAGGCGCCCCCCTTTCCTTCCTCTCCTCTTCCCCTTCCTTCCCACTCCTATTAGGACTAGGAAAGGAGGGAAACCTACTCCTAGTGGGAGTAGGAATCCCCCCTTGGGGGCGAACCATGAGGGTCGGCCGGCCCCCTCCTCCCCTCCTTTATATACGGGGGAGGGGGCACCCCATTGACACACAAGTTGATTCTTAGCCGTGTGCGGTGCCCCCCTCCACATATTTCCACCTCGGTCATATTGTCGCGGTGCTTAGGTGAAGCCCTGCGTCGGTAACTTCATCGTCACCATCACCATGCCATCCTGCTGACGAAACTCACCCTCGGCCTCAGCTGGATCTAGAGTTCGTGGGACGTCACTGAGCTAAACGTGTGCATATCGCGGAGGTGTCGTGCGTTCGGTACTTGGATCGGTTGGATCGCGAAAACGTTCGACTACATCAACCGCGTTACTAAATGGTTCCGCTTTCGGTCTAGGAGGGTATGTGGACACACTCTCCCCGCTCGTTGCTATGCATCTCCTAGATAGACCTTTTGTGATCGTAGGATATTTTTTGAAATATTGCGTTCCCCAACAGCGAGGTGGGTTACTCCTCCGAGGCGATGTGGAGGATATTTGGTTTCACCCTATGTGCCTACTCATGTTTGTCCTACAATTGCCTCTTCATCTCTCGAATATGCATAGGGTGGCATTCAATGAGCAAGCTAACTTGACCTATGTTGTCGCCTCTGAGAATGCTTCCAAATCCATGTTGACACAATATTTCAAGGCCAACCAGGACCACCCGTGGGCTAGGCATATATTGTACAGGGATTTCCCTAGAAGCTTTACATGGCAGAAGGGACCGAAGTATTGGAAGCTGCGGGAGGAGCATTATCAAATAGGTTTGAATCGTGTCTGCCAATCCTGCCGAGGGGGAGCAATACTATCTGCGCATGTTGCTAAACCATGTTGGGCAAGACATCCTTCGAGGACCTGATCACCATGGACGGAAGGCTATATGGGAGCTTTCAAGAGGCTACTGAGATGTTGGGACTCATCGAGGCAGACAACACGCTCGACGATTGTCTTACTGAGGCAGAGCAGTGGGCAATGTTGTGTTCGCTTAGGAGGCTCTTCGCTACAATCTTGGTGCATTGTGAGCTAGGCGACGTGTGTGGTTTATGGGATAGGCACTTGGAGCCTATGTATGATGACTATCATCGATCAAACACATGCATCGACGATAGTTGATTTCGACCCAACCGGGCAAAGATATAGTTGATTTCGATCTTCCGAGCATCGACAATACGTTCGACCCAACCGGGGTGAGGCCAGAGAGGTGATCATGGAATCCACCGTCGAGTTTGACGTGAACGTCACTAAATTGGCATCATCGCGGATGTTCAAGCAGAGGGTTGCGTACGATGAGCTACTAGCGGCAGGTGACCGCGATGATGGGGGTGTGTTCGTTGTTGATGGGACGGGGGGGGGGGGTAAAGGGAAGACCTTCTTATACAGGGCGCTCGCCATGGTTTGGAGCGAGGGAAATATCGCTATCGCTACTGCAACGTTGGGCGTCGCCGCTTCTATCATGCCTGGAGGCAAGACTGCCCACTTGAGGTTCAAGATCCCGTTGAGCTGTGAAGATGGTGCCTCATGCTGCCTCACCAAGCAGAGTGGGACCGCCAAGCTGCTAAGGATGGCCTCATTGATACTATGGGACGAGGCCACCATGACTAAGCCACAGGCGGTCGAGGCACTGGACAGTAGCATGCACGACATCATGGGAAGACGGGACCGACCCTTTGGAGGAAAGACAATAGTTTTTGGCGGAGACTTCAGGTAGGTGCTTCCTGTCGTCAGCAGGGGGTCCCAGGGTCAGATAGTCGATGGAACCCTTCGAAGTTCTCATCTTTGGAAGGGTATGTGCCAGCTAAGGCTCATCACCAACATGAGGGCTCATAATGACACATGATTTGCAGATTACTTGCTAAGGGTTAGCAATGGCACCGAGGAAGCTGACAATCAAGGCAACATATGACTTCGTGATGATACTTGTGTGCCTTTACAGGGTGAAGTGGACAACCTGGAGAAGTTGAATGACCATGTATTTCCTAGTCTATATGACAACATGTTTGATCCGAATTACATGACTTCTCACGCAATCCTCTTCACCACGAACGACAACGTCGACAAGATAATCATACGCATGATAGAGCGTTTTCAGGGAGAAGAAGTGATCTACCATAGCTTTGAAAATGCAGAGGACGAACCATATGGCTACTACGCTCCCGAGTTCCTGAACGGATTGACTCCCAACGGTCTACCTCCACATGCACTAAAGCTGAAGCTGAACTTCCCTGTCATACTTCTGAGGAACATTGATCCGGCTAACAGGCTGTGTAACGGACCAGGCTTGTGGTCTGTGGTTTCGAGAGGTACGCCATTGACGCAGAAATCATGATTGGACAACACGCGGGTAGGAGGGTCTTCCTTCCTCGAAAACCCCTATGCCCGTCTGACAACGACATGTGTGACGCCCCCGATTTGATCGTACACTAATCATACACACAAATGTGTACGATCAAGATTAGGGACTCACAGGAAGATATCACAACACAACTCTAGACACAAATTAAAGAAACACAAGCTTTATATTACAAGCCAGGGGCCTCGAGGGCTCGAATACATAAGCGCAAATACAAACGAGTCAGCGGAAGCAACAATATCTGAGTGCAGACATAAGTTAAACAAGATTGCCTTAAGAAGTCTAGCACAAAAGCAATAACTATCGAAGAGGAAAGGCCTCCTACCTAGGAGCCTCCTAACTACTCCTGGTCATCAGCGGCCTCCATGCAGTAGTAGGCTCTGTTGGGGTAGTGGTAGTCGTCGGCGGTAGCATCTGGCTCCTGGGCTCCACCATCTGGTTGCAGCATACGAGAAGAATGGAAAGAGGTGGAAAAAGAGGAGCAAAGAAACCGTGAGTACTCATCCAAATTACTCGCAAGCAAGGATCTACACTACATAGGCAATGGTATCAAAGGAAAGGGGCTGTATATGTGGATTATACAGCAGAATGCCAGAATAGAGGGAAAAGCCTAGCCTATGGAAGACTAGCATTTTCTTGAAGCCACCATCTTGCAGCATTTAGAAGAGTACAAAATAGCATTTTATAATTAGCAAGCATGTTGTAGCATTAACGCCCAGAGATCCTTTCTCGACTCTGCGAGAAAGCAATCCCGGGCCATCATATCCATTCCACATCTCAATATCCAGTTCTAGTTGTAAAGATCAGAATACAACTCCAAGTCGTCATGTTACCGTGGACACGGATATTCAAATAGATTAACTTCCCTGCAGGGGTGCACCACATTACCCCACACGCTCGATCGCTCTGTGCAGACACACTTTCATGGGTCATGCCCGACCTAGGAAGATCAACACGAAGCAGTCCTACCTAGGCTCAACGGAGAGGCCAGGACGCCAGTCTAAATCCGAAGTGCGCATGTGTCTTGGGCCCATCACCCTTTGCACTCCTACACGTTGCGAGGGCGGCCGGTGAGTAGACCTGGCAGCCTCCATTACAAAGGAGGGTGCTTTACGTGGTCCAACCCGGTGTGCGCCGCTCAGTCGCTGACGTCTGGAAAGCTCCGGCTAATACTACAACATTGAGTGCCCATAATTGTTCCCACGGGGTGGTTAGTGCGTATAGGCCAGTGGACAACTCAGATCAAATACCCAATATCGTTAGTGGCTTGGGAGCGCTCAGTAACAAGCAGAGACACACGATCATGTGATCCGCCGCTCCGTCCCATGAATTTACGACAAGGGCTCGGAATGCCCGGCCGTGCCACGTAGAAATATTGTGGGCACCCTCCAGATCAACCTGACTACACATCAACTCGCAGGTACCCCTCACGGCCGAGCCGACTTCAGTAACATGGTTCTGTGGTAAAGTCAAAGTAACCGTGTGTCGAAAATAGCAAGGGGAAACCCAAGGAATCACCCTCGATGGATTCCCACTCAATGTAACCGCCAAGGTGGACTTAGAGGAATCACCCTTGATGGTCACTCGAGTAATTGCACGATAGGGTCGTTATCGGGAGTGATGAAGGAGGAATCACCCTCGAAGACCATGACCGATTAGCTACACTACAGAGTTAACATCAGAAGTGCTATATGAGGTATCACCCTCAGCACATGATAGTAGCTCCGTAGAGTCATACAACTAAGGGGGGTGTTACGTGATGTGTCGGGCTCTGGACGTCAACCACATTGAGCGAGTCATCGAACATAAAGAAAGGATAACTAGGACAAGGTGAGGGGTCACTGGTGGATCACTAACCAACCTATGCCAAGCAGTTTAGGATAAGCAGGTAAGGTACAAGAGCAAGTTACGAAAGCAGGCTATGCATCCGATTAGGAGCAATCAAGTACGATAGCTAAATCAAATGCAAGCGAGAGAATGGAATGGGCGATATAGGAATGATCAAGGGGGTTTGCTTTCCTGGAAGCTCTGCAGACGAAAGGAATCTTCGGAAGCGTTGCCGTAGTCAAACACCGAAGCATCAACAATCTCAGGGTCTATCGGCGAGGAAGGAGGGGGAGAAACAATAAATAACAGGCATACAAAGCAACATAAAGCATGGCATGACCGTAAGCAGTGCTAGGGGTGTTCTAACGCGGTACCAGACATTGCAGACGAAGAGGGAAAACATCCGGGAAAATATTCCCTGTGTTAGGCATTTTCCAGACAGATGAAAGAGAGGGGACGGTTCCAAGTTCGCTATGCTAGAGGCATGTGACAAGAATGTAGATAGCATATTCGCATTCGTCATATTTTTCTGAGCAACTTTCATATATAAAATATTTTCATCTGACTTACGGATTATTTTACATGATTTTTCAAAGTTTAAATGATTTTCTAAAAATTTACAGGATCTATTTTAATTCGAAAATATACTAAGTGTAATTGCTATGGGTACACACAGAGTGTACCCAGCGATGTGTAATTGTGGATGACAGTGGGGCCGCACTGCCGAGTCTGCGGCTGACTTGGTAGGCCCTATCCAAAACAACAGTGCCCGAGGCCCCACTTGTCATTGATAGGAGGTTTAAGGCGGGTTTAATTTAACCGGGGTTAACTAGTGGCTGGTCGACCCATGTGTAAGTAGCACATTAGGTTAGCTAGTTAGGATGTAGTTAGTTAGACCGAGGTTAATTAAGGGGTGGGTCCCGTGGTGCAGTGTCTCTGGGCGGCATTAGCTTAGCGCCAATGACGCCAGGTCAGCGGCGCTGGAGGGCTGGCTCCGCCAAGCCAGAATGCGGCGTAGGGGCTCGAGCCACGCCGAAAAATCACCTACAGGGCTTCATTTGGAGTGTGAGGCGGCGCGTTTGAACACCCGCTCGATATCGCGCCCGATGGCAGCGGTGGCCTGATCGGAGGCGGCCTGTAGCGACGGCAGTGACCACCAAGGCGGACGCCGGTGTCGGTGTCAAAACCGGCCGATCTCAGGTAGGGGGTCCCGAACTGTGCGTCTGAGAATCGAAGGTAACAGGAGACAAAGGGGACACGATGTTTACCCAGGTTCGGACCCTCTTAATGGAGGTAAAACCCTACTTCCTGCTTGATTGAGTTTGATGAGTATAGAGGTTACAAGAGTTGATCTACCTCGAGATCGTAGTGGCTAACCCTAGATGTCTAGCCTATATGAATTTTTATTGCCTCTACGGACTATACCCTCCAGTTTATATAGACACCGAAGGGGCCTAGGGCTGTACAAAGTCAGTTTACAGAAGAAGGAAACTATACATCTGGACACCAATCTTGCCATCCTCGCAAAGGAGAGTCCCATCCGCACACGGGGAAAGTCCTTCTACCTTGTATCTTCACGACCCATCAGTACGGCTCATAACACACGGGCCGAACACCCGAGGACCCCTTAATCCAGGACTCCCTTAGTAGCCCCCGAACTTGCCTTCAATGATGAGTAGTATCCGGATTATGTATTCGGCTTTGCAAGGCGGGTTCTTCATTATACTTCGGACCAATGACAGTCTGGCCCTGGCCTTAGTGTTTCTGCCTTTATGCTTCCTCCCTGTTATCACTTTGATTTCCGCCCGCTGAGTGAATACGAAGGGTCCATGATTTTTTGCAAATAAGCCCCTCTCCATGCTCGGATGGCATCTATATAAGGAGATGTAGATCCCCTAATGCCATCTCACATCGTGCAAAAGGAAAACTGCCAAGTTTAGCCACAAACAAAGCCTTCCATCATGGCCAGTGCCCTAGGCTCCTTTTCGCGCCCCCATGGACCTCAAGAGGGTGATTGGCGGAGTTGCTCCATGCCTCATCTTCAGTTGAGCCAACTCCAGACACAGGGTTACCTTCCCCTCGCGGATCTAGTCTCCGTTCGAGCGGGATTGGCCTCAATCGGCAACGACGTGATGGCTGAGAACTTCCCCAACCCCAATAAGGAGGAGAGGGTGTGCTTCGTCCCATTCCTGTTGCGGGGCCCAGGATTTCCAATCCATCCCTTTCTTAGTGGGTTATTGGAATTTTACGGCATCCAACTGCACAACCATACCCCAGGTTTGATTCTGCACATCTGAGGCTTCGTCGCCCTCTGTGAGCTATTGTTAGGCACCGAGGCCCATTTTGAACTATGGAGAAAGTTCTTTTGCCTCGTTCCCCGCCATCGAGGAGGTTCCATATTTGAAGTGGGCGGTGCCGAAGTATGGCGTATAGCTGGATCCAGATACCTCATAGGAACTCCCAAAGAGGTATACCCGCAGTGGTCTTCGGAATGGTTCTATATGGATGACGTCCCGTTGCCGGACCCAGTTTGGCGCGGCCTCCCTGAATTTTCTAGTGCTCCTTTAAAGAAGCGCCTCAACTGGCGTCCCTGAAGTCCTAAGGAAGAGGATAGTGCGGAGATAAAGAGGTTGGTCAGCAAGGTCAGGTTGTTAGCCCATACCGAGCTCTCAATAGTTGAGGTCATGGCTATTGCAATAAAGAGGTGTGTCTAGCCTCTCCAATCCAGAGTAACTCCCTTATGGTGTTACAACAGAGAAGACGACGCGTCCCATTATAGACGGAAGGGTCTGGATACACCAGCCGAACTGGCCACAATCTTGGCCGATCTGTATAAGGGCGAGCAAGAAGATTTTCTCTGGTTAAACTACCGGGAGGGCTATTCCATGTACAACCCTATTGAATGGGTAAGATTTTGATCGTCTGTGTTATCTTATTGCCGTCACAGACACTAATCAAATTTGCCCTTTATTGCCACAAACAGTCGTGGAGGAAGATGACCGAGGAAGTCCACTGTCATGCTCCCCAGCCAGATGATCATAACCGTGATAAAGACCCTGGCTTTTGCAAGGATCCGGACATATATATAGAGTTCGATGACGGGGTATTGTATCAGGCGAGTTTTGACGGCTCAGAAGTGGCTATCACCGCTGACTACCCCCGCCTCTATCCCTTCTGCATCATGAGTATTTGGAGGGATCTTGAAAGGAAACCCTTATTTGTACTTTTGCTCATTATACTGATCCGGATTTTAATAGGATCGGTGCTCAGGGGACCGTACCTCCTCTAGGGCAGCCCCCACACAAGGTAGTCATTCGAAGCAAAGGGGGACCGGGAGCGCTGCAGAAACCTCACCACCTTCTAAGAGGTACGTCTCCTTTAATACATGCCTGTGTATGAGTTCGGATTGTTCAATGTCTCCTTTATTCTTGATGTCAGGAGAAACACGCGGTAGATGGTGGGCAAACGCCCTGTTAGCCGACTGTCCGCCAATCCGGTGCCGAACTCGCCAGTTAGGACGGGAGCCGATGCGACACCCGTTCCACCGCCTCATGAGGATTCAGACGATGTATTTGTCATGAATTGCAAAGTGTAGAGCGTGATGAATCACCGTCGATTGAAAGAGGGCATGCACGCTCCAGCCTTTTCTGAGCAGGAATTTGCCGCACTCAGTTTGGTGGTTGCGTACATCCGAGCGGCTCGAGACGGACTCGCTGGAGTCATTCAGCTGTTCTCAAAGGACATACAGGTAAAAGTTTATGCAATTTAAATAGTCATATACCAGTAGCCCCCAAGACATGAAGCGGTAAAGCAAAACCGATTTAAGGATCATTACTATATGCAGGTTTTGAAAGAAAAGAACACCGCACTAGCCCAGGAGCTGGAAACAAACCAGACGCGGCTGAATGCTATCACCGCCAAACTGGCGGAAATGAAAAAGAACATAATGAGCACATATGGGGAGAAAAAATCACGAAGAGGAAAAAACAAGCAATCCGAACAGATAGAGAGCTTAAGGGCTCAGCTATCGGCCGTGTAGAAAGAAAATGAAAAACTGAAGGGTGGCATGTTCGGTATGTCTTTCCTTTTTATGTGCAAAACCACCCTAGGTGCTTATGTTTAGTCCATAGTTCGGAATATCATGACTCTGTTGCCGCAGGCCTGTTGACTGGGTGACCGGAGGAAGAAGTATATAGATTCCAAGGTGACGTGCTGAAGGAACTGTCCACGGTACATGCTCGGGCCCGGAGAGCCATGAAAAGTATGGTGAAGGTTTTATGGCCATCTGATACCCCTCCAGAAAGTATGGAGGGCCTGGGAGACCTGTTCAAAGGTGCCCGGCACCGGTTCGAGCTATGGAAGACATCCTCCTGCCATGAAGGCGTGGGAGAAGCCTGGGCCATGGTGAATACACATTTCACCAAACTGGATCCAAATCATATGGCCCGAGTGGGACCACAGGGACCAGACGGGAAAGAAATTCCAGTGAATTTGGTGTATGACCAAGTAATGGTAGCTGCGAAGTATTCGCAGGAAGACTGAAGATTAGACAGTCTTATAGATGGAATAGTTAAGGAATAGGTTTATGATTATAATGTATTAATCAACCAATACCTTTATCTAAACATGTAAAAAGTTTGTCATCACAGGCTTTTGGCTTTAACCTTTGAACCAAGAAAATGGTGGAGTGTTCCTGGATACTACTCGAAGTGAAAAGAATCATTCACTATGTCTAGAAACCAGGCAACCCAGTCATTGTGTTCGAATAGACAAAAGATTTTAGTTCAGGATGTATGTTACATTACATATGTAAGAAACATCTGCTAAGCAAAATAGTTCCGTTAAGGGTTCCTTTACTTGGGTTGGCATGCTGTGATTATGCGTGCCGGGGCGTTGCTCCGCAATGGGGAAAGAGGTGTCCCGCTTTGTGAGAGTAGTTACAATACTGTAACAATCTATCATTTTGATTGCCGACCAATTATTCTCTTAAGGACGCTAGCTTTCGGCTTCACCCGTCTGAGGTACATGTCCGGATGACCTGGTTGTAGCAATCGCAGAGGTGCTCCCTTTACGCCCTAGCCGAACAATCGGGAACGTAGGGCGTAAGCACAGGAGCAAGGCAACCCAGCTTGGCAAAAACTTAAGTCATAGAGGTGCATATAATGGCAAAAAAGATGTATATGAGCGAACGACACGTATATTGTGAGCTCTAGGCTCGGAATAATAATAAGCTTCGGTGAAAGAAGCCCCCAGTTTATTGTGGGGTGTATACATTTAAGGATGTGTACCCCCCAAGTGTTCGGCTTATCCGAACACGTGTTGGAAATCGTACAAAAACGAGAAAACAAGAAATGAAGAGGAGAAAAAGGAACGAAAAAGAAGTATGGCCGAACTTATGCGTAGAATCTTCGGAACCGAGCAGCGTTCCATGGATTTGGCTCGAGGCGATTATCCAATGCATTACGAAGGCGGTAGGCTCCTCTAGTGAGAACTTCATTTATAATGAAGCGACCCTCCCACTTTGGTTTGAGCTTGTCCTTCTTCTTCTCTGGGAGGCGTAAAACGAGTTCATCGATATTATAAGTTTTGGCCCGCACTTCTCTGCTTTGGTATCTCCGAGCCTGTTGTTGATAGAATGCTGAACGGGCATTCGCAACATCGCGCTCCTCCACCAGGCCATCTAGGACATCCTGTCGATCAAGCTCGGCTTCTCTCTCTTCATAAATACGCACGAGAGGTGAGTCATGAATATATGTCACAGCGCAAGACAGCCTCTATGTTGTACACCATGAAGAAGGGGGTTTATCCGGTCGTGCGATTCGGTGTGGTCTGCAGTCCCCAGAGTACGGAATCAAGTTCCTCGACCCAGTGTTTATCTGACTCACGTAGGGATCACACTAGTTTGGGTTTAATGCCGCTCATCATCAGACCATTAGCCCGTTTAACCTGACCGTTTTGTTTGAGGGTGGTATACGGAGGCATAATTGAACTTAATGCCCAGGTTAGCACACCAGTTTTTCACCTCACCGGCTATAAAGTTAGAGCCATTGTCAGTAATGATGTTGTGCGGGACACCATAACGATGTACAAACGCTACAAAAAAAATACATATCCGTGACATTTTGGGCCGAACAAATTTTTTTCCTGTCATACTTACGACACTTCTATGACAATAATTGTGACAAAACCCGGTATCATCATAGATGTGGTGACCTCCTACTTCTATGACAAAACAGAAAATGGGCTTTTCGTCCTAGGCAGGCCAGAGACGCAGCTGCATGACATTCTTTGGGCCGTCCATGACGGAAAAAACCATGGTAGAAGCGAGGGCGAGGAAAATATCGGGGTGTTCCCAGTTACGGTGGGTGGTCGGGGCCAAGCGATGCGCGTTTCTCTCGTACACACACGCGCGTGGAGGCTTTGGGCTCAAAGTGAACCCGAGCGAGGCGTTGGGCTCCAACTGTACCCGAGCGGTTGCACTCCAGGCTACGCGTTACTGAACCCGAGCGATCGATTGATGGCTGTTAACTGAACCCGATCGAGCGATTCCTTCGCTACTGCTGCTAACTGAAGCTGATCCATGCTGCCTTTGGATGAACAGTGAGTGTTGGTGGGGGGTTTGGATGAACAGTTCCCGGTGGGGGTGGATGAACAAGACCCTGTGGTGTTGCCTCTGGATGAACAGGACCCCGATCGATCGAGTCGGTTGGGGCTGGATGAACAGGACCCCATGGAGGGCTGGATGAACAGGACCACCTCGTGGAGGGCTGGATGAACAGTAGATGGTGGAGGGATGGATGAACAGTAGCCCGTGGGGGTGGTTGAACAGGAGCCCGTGGAGAGGGTTGGTTGAACAGTAGCCGGGGGAGTAGCGCGCGATGGAGGCTGGATGAACAGGAGCCCGTGGATGAACAGTGGCAGGTGGAGGCTGGAGGAGGTCGACAGTGGATGAACAGTAGCCCGTGGAGGCTAGAGGGGGTCGACGGTGGAGATGAACAGTATCCCGTGGAGTCTTGTTTTGCGGTACGCCACACCCCTCCCGATGAACAGGACCCCCGTTTCGACCGTAGCGCTCCAACACAAGTCTGTTTCCTCTGTTTTGCGGTACGCCACACCCCTCCCGATCAACAGGACCCTGTTTCGACCGTAGGAGGTCCGTTTCCTCCATTTTGCGGTACGTCAGACCCCTCCCGATGAACAGGATCCTGTTTCAAATGTGGCGGTCGAACACAAGGCCGTTTCCCCCGTTCTGCGGTACGCCAGGCCTCGTTTCCAACGGCTCTTACGTCCAAGTCCTCCCGATGAACACGATGATGCATTCCATTCCGACCCAGCCGGTTCGCTCCCCATGAACACGACGACGACGTTGTTTCTCCGTTCCGAGCCAGGCATGTACACTTGCCCTGGCCGTACGTATGGGTGAATAGGCATTCGAGACCCCGCCCGTATGTAAATACGTGGCCATATTTTCTTTCTTGCACACTGGCCGCTGTACGTATGTGCACATGCTACGTGCGCGCCTCTACTACGACACGTGCGCGCCTCTACATCGACTAGTATGTACGTACGAATTCACGACCAGAATGACAATGCTACGTACGCTTCGACCAGGTGGGTCCCGACTGTCAGGCACTTCCTTGCGTGCGAAGATGTAGCTGGTGGGTCCCAGCAGTCAGGGGGAAACATTTTTTTCACAAAATACGGTGGCCCGTCCGGTGGGTCCCCGATGTCAGGTGGAGGAACAGTAATTTTGCGCGTAATAAGGAGGCACTTCCTTGCTGCGGCCGTGGACCCAACTCTCAGCCTCTCCACGTACAGTCCATGTCCGATGGAAGCCATTCCTTGACTATGTTGACCACGCCACGCCGAGAGCACCAAGGCAGTGGACGACGGCGAGGCCTAGGAAGGGGATGACGCGGAGTCGGGGAAGACGCGGCAGTGGATGCCCACGCGTAGAGGAGTATGAGGGTTCACTGGTTCACTGCGGTGTGAGGCTGCCGTCGCCGCAAAATAACAGGGGGTGTGGGTGAGTAGAGGGATGGCCTGGCCAGCGGTGGGAGTAGTAGGGGACGGTGAGGCCTCCGCGACATCGCAGCCGGCCATGGGACACAGGACCACGAGGCACGACCGGCGCTGGTTTGGGCGGCTAGAGCAAGAAGACCAGAGGTTGAAGAAGCACTACGACCGTTGGATGGACATCGTACGGGCACTAGAGCTAGAATTGTGCATATTGACTAAGTTGATAAAGCCCTCCGTCCCCATCAACTTAGTAAGCCCACAAGTCAGCCTGCCACTATACTGGGTCCCAGCTAGCAGGGGAGTATTCATTTTTTGTGCGTAATAAGGAGGCACTTCCTTGCGTATGAAGATATAGCTGGTGGGTCCGAGCTGTCAGCGACGGTAACGTTTTTTTCGCGAAATAAAGAGGCCCTTTCAGTGGGTCCCAGATGTTAGGTGGAGAAATCATTGTTTTGCGCATAATAAGGAGGCATTTCCTTGCGTGCGGTTGACCCAGCTGTCAGCCTCTCCACGTACAGTCCACTTCAGATGCATGTCGGTCGTTGACCATGTTGACCAGGCCGTGCCAAGAGCACCAGGGCGGTGGACGGCGGCGATGCCCAGGAAGGGAACAACATGGAGCCAGGGAAGACTCGGCAGTTGTTTCCCATGAGGGTTTACTGGTTCGTCTGCCGTCACCAGAGAATAACAGCAGATGTGGGTGAGTAGAGGGATGGCTGGGCCAGCGAAGGGAGTACGGTGGGCCGGTGAGGCCTGCGCGGTAGCACAACCGGCCGCGGGGAGGAGGGAGCAGGCAGTCCCGCCGGTGCTTGTTCGAGGGGCTGGAGTAGGAAGAGCAGAGATTTAAGAAGCACGACGGCCATTAGATGGACATCCAACAGTCACTGCTTGTGCATCAACCTTTTTTTAGGAAAGCCTAAAATCTGTGGAAAACAGCATACAGCCCATCTGCCATTATTTCTAATAATTTATAGCCCATTTGCTAATTCTTCAGGGTTTTTTGGAGCCCATATTCTTTTTGTTAGCATTACAACCCATATTGTGGCCACGGTTAAAAAATTATACAAAATTTTGCATATTTCGGTGCGGTCCGAACTGTTTTTAATCCCGAAATTTCGAGTCACATTCAAACTGATTTAAAAAATAAATGTATATCAATATAAAATCCAACAAATTGTCCACGCATAAAAATCAATCCAATTTAAATCTCGAAATGAAAAAAAGAAATTTGAAACTAATTTCCGGTTTGATGTGTTTTAAAAATGTACAACCCATTTCTCATTGCTGATAGGCCATTTTCTTGGCCAGCCGAATGAAGCTCTCCTCGTCTTGAAAGATTTGCAACCCAACAGGCCTGACAAAGCGAGTTACTTGGCAAATCACAAAAGGCTGGGCTGTGGCCGTGGACCCAGCTGCGGCCATGGACCCAGTTGTCAGCCTCTCCATGTACAGTACTCTTCCGATGGAAGTCGGTCGTTGACCACATTGACCACGCTGCTCCGAGAGCACCAAGGCGGTGGACGACGGCAAGGCCTAGGAAGGGGATGACGCGGAGCCGGAGAAGACGCGGTAGTGGATGCCCACGCGGAGAGGAGTACGAGGGTTCACTGGTTCGGCTGCGGTGTGTGGCTGCCGTAGCCGTAGAATAACAGGGGATGTGGGTGAGTGGAGGGATGGCCTGGCCAGTGGTGGGAGTAGTATGGGGGCGGTGAGGCCTCCGCGGCAGCACAGCCGGCCATGAGAGGCAGGAGCAGGCGGCACGACCGGCGCTGCTTTAGGCGGCTGGAGCAAGAAGACCAAAGGTTGAAGAAGCACTATGGCCGTTGGATGGACATCGTACGGTCACTGAAGCTAGAGTCATTCATATTGACTAAGTTGACAAAGCCCTCCGTCCCCGTCAACTTAGTAGGCCCACAAGTCAGCCACCCACTATGGTGGGTCCCAGCTAGCAGGGGGTATTCATTTTTTTTGTGCGTATAAGGAGGCACTTCCTTGTGTGCGAAGATATAGCTGGTGGGTCTGACCTGTCAGCGGGGGGAACGTTTTTTTCGCGAAATACAGAAGCCCTTCCCGTGGGTCCTAGCTGTCAGGTGGAGGAATCATTATTTTGCGCGTAATAAGGAGGCATTTCCTTGCGTGCGGCCGTGGACCTAGCTGTCAGCCTCTCCATGTACAGTCCACTTCCGATGGATGTTGTTCATTGACCACGTTGACCAGGCCGCGCCGAGGGCACCGGGGCGGTGGACGATGGCGAGGCCTAGGAAGGGAACGACACGGAGTCAGGGAAGACTCGGCAGTTGTTTCCCACGCGGAGGAGTACAAGGGTTTACTGGTTCGTCTGCCATCCCTGGAGAATAACAACAGGTGTGAGTGGGTAGAGGGATGGCTAGGCCAGCGATGGGAGTACGGTGGGGCGGTGAGGCCTGCGCGGCAGCATAGCCGGCCGCGGGAGGAGGGAGCAGGCAGTCCCGCCGACGCTTGTTTGAGCGGCTGGAGCAGGAAGAGCAGAGATTGAAGAAGCACGACAGCCGTTGGATGGACATCCAATAGTCACTGTTCTCGTGTGCATTATTTCTAATAATGTACATCCCATTTGTTAATTCTTAAGCTTTTTTTTGGAGCCCATCTTCTTTTTGTTAGCATTACACCCCATATTGTGGCCATGGTTAAAAAGTATACAAAATTTTGCATATTTCGGTGCGGTCAACTGTTTTTCATCCCGAAATATCGATTCACATTCAAACCATTTTGAAAATAATTTATATAAATATAAAATCCAAATAATTTTTCACGCATAAAAATCAATGGAATTTAAAATCTTGTAATGAAAAAAATTGAAACTAATTCCCGGTTTGATGTGTTTTAAAAATGTACAGACCATCTCCGGGCAAACCGAATGAAACTCTCCTCATCTTGAAAGATTTGTAGCCCAGCAGGGCTGATAAAGCAAGTAGGCCTCGTTTGGGTATTTCTTTAAAAAAATAGAACTGGGCTAGCCATTTTTAGCAAGAAAAAACATAACTGGGCTCGTGATGTGGTAAACATAAATAGATCCTTGGCTAGACGGGCCATAGCCCCCGCACAACCCCGTTGTTACCCTGATCCGTCGCTAAAACTAGTATAAATAACAACTGCTTTTTCCTCAAAAAAACTGTGCGACCTGCTGGGTCCCTAGTGCCAGCCGCTCGTAGTGTAATTCTCTCGTTTATTGACTACGTTGACAATGTCGTAAGCCCCAGATGTCCAACCATTAGGAGGAACCATATTTTTGGGCTTGTAATATAGAGGCACTTGCTTGTGTACTGCCATGACGCTGGTTGGTCCCTACTGTCATCCTCTCCACGTACAGTCATCTCCTTGTTCCTCTCGGTTGTTGAAGACGTTGACAACGCAAGAGGGCGGTGCACCACGCACGGCGAGTGAACCAAGGCCGCAAGGCGGAGGACGACGGTGAGGCCTCGGATGGAACGAACAGGAGCCGTGGAAGATGCGCCGGTCCAGTCATAGGCGGAGGGGAGTATGAGGGTTGACTGGTTCTGGTGCGGGTGCGTATTGGGGCTGACGTCGCCGGAGAATAACATGACGTGTGGGGGAATAGAGGGAGGGACTGGCCAACGTTGGAGGGTACGTACGGTAGGGCGGCAGAGGCGCAGCCAACCATGGGAGGCGAGAGCCGACGGGGTGGTTTGGTTTGGATGGCTGGAGGAAGAAGAAGACAAGTGATAGAAGATACACGACAGATGTTGGATATCAATCCAACGGCTGGTAGGCACAATCATTTGTTGACTGGCTAGTAAGTCGACACCAGCTTGGATAGGCTATTTCCTCGCGGGTCCCAAATGTCAGAATCCAAATCTGTCACGGTCATGCAGCCTTTCCTATGAAAATTTACAGCCCATTTGATGTGCTAGTTCGAAATAAGTTTGTGGGTGCTGGTGGGGGCTAATCACTTGGCTTTTGTAATGCACAGTGAGCTCAAGCAGCCGGCGAGAGTGATGTTATTTCCCTTGGTTGGGATTTGTTAGTTGTTACAATATTTCACTCTAAATTAAACGACTGGCAAGCCATTTTCCTTGCTTCAAAGAAAATAGGACAGTCACAGCCGAGTTGAAAAGGGCAAGAACATCTAACTCCATCTTACAAACTGTACAAAAGCACGAGGGTTAATTGTTCATCAGGTTTACAAAAAACCCAGGTTGAAAAGGGAAACAACATCTAACTCCAACATTGTTTTCGGCAGTCACAGTCAAATGGATTGGTCAGGTCCGTAGAATGAACATCCTGGGTCGTAAAATTTACTGGATTATGAACACAATATGTTGTAAATAGAAGCCCGACACGTTTAGAAGCTCTTTTGTCCACCTGAAACTCCTTTTTTTGCTCTTCCACAGACCCATTCGTCAAAACTATGCTGCTGATAAACTTAAGCCTGATGGACAATAGTAACCTCGCATTCAGCAGGAAGAATGTGACAAATCTAGTGTTTGCACGGTTGGCTACATATCATTCTAGCGTTATTGTCTTCAATCCAATCTCATGAGAAGGGAGAAAATCCCGATGCTTATGAATCCACTGATTGGTTATAACTTTCTTACCCCGTCATGTTGCCTAAATAGACATGAAGATTGAAAACAGTTAAGGTCTAAGAAAAGAGTGTCGAAAGAGCAACAGCTGAACGGTTAATTCTAGTACACTATATGTGGGCTTCCAATGTGCGTGAAATTATCACCTTTATATACAACTTGTCCAGACATGGAAAGCATTGCAGCAAGCCAATAATCTTGTTCAGATCAAAACTATTCATTTGGATATATAAGATCTTGACAGAATCCAGCACCATTGATAGGCCATCCATGGAGAAACTCTTCATTGAGCATAGAACATAATAATAGTACAAAATGTGTACTCCAAGATGACATATAACTTATGCGCAGAAATTTAAAATGCAACTTATGGTTACAAGTGTAGATGATAATATAAAGTACCTGAAGAACTGTGGAGCCAAACAACATATTGAAATGAGCACAGAGATCATGTATTACACCCAAGGTCTCCAGTTTAGGCGCAGAGAGGACGGTTATTTGCAACGGTGAATAACTAGAATGAAGCATCAACCTTTGAAGTGAAGGGGCATCTTGGATGATGAGCTTCCTTCTATCAAAAGAAATTCCAATTCTTACAGGGTTAGGCGACTTTATTTGGATACAACCGATTCTAACTGTGAAAACAAGTACCAAGCACTCCAAGGCAGGGCAACTGGAGTGGATGATGTTGTGCAATGAGGCCTCTGATATACGAACCCGCACAAGTGGAAGTTTCTTGAGAAATGGGAGTCGAAGGTTTAGTACCAGATTGTCTGGTAGGTCGCACAGCGCAAAGGTGGCGGTGTGGAGAGAGGAGGAAAACCGCGAGATGGACATCGATGTTGAGGGCACAGGTAGATTGTGTTCGGTATCTGGTAGGTGATTTCCAGGGGAATAGTAGAACTCAAGCAGCTGTAGTTCTGTAAATTCAGGGGATTTCAGCCAGGCGTCCACCTTGCAGGGCATGGTATGCTTGCTCAGGTAGCATGATGGGATGCAGAGGCTTTGGACGGAGCCCTGGTGGGAGGAGATGATGGCTCTGGGGATTTCAAAATCATTGAAGAGAGATAGCTAACGACAGTCGAGATTAAGGGCATGGCGTGCCATAGAGGGCGTCACTGAATTGAGAGGACTTGGGTGCGGCAGCAATCCTTGGTGGGGAGAAGCGAGATGATCTCCTCAAGGACAGCGTCCGGGAGATGGTCGATGAGGTCCACCCGAGATTCTACGGGTTCCTGGGATCCGGTGGGGGCGGGGTCGCCGCTTCTCCCCGCGCTGCCGAGTGCGGGATCTACAACATGCGTCACCGCTGGCGGGAGCCTCATCTTCTTGGCGCTGGGTCAGCCGATTCCATTTTCCATGAGGGCGTCGCGTCGCGCTCACGGATTTGAGCAGAGTAACGAATGACGAGCCTAGTTGTAGTGCGAGTGAAGAAGAAGGGGAGTTGGATTTTTTTGTAGTAGTGAGGAAGAAGGGGAGCTGGGGTTTTCTGTAGGAGTGAGGTGAGGAATTTGGGGGTACGAGTGGAGCGAGCTGACGTGAGGTGGGTGGGAGTGAGGAGGAAGAAGAACACCCAGGTTTTTTGGGGGGCGGTGTGCTGGGTGTGGGTAGCGCCTCTCATTCAGTAAATATATGGACTTCTGGCTCCTCCTAGGTCATCGAAACGTCTCCCTCTACTGAATGCCATTATACTTTTGTTCACCGACATGCGGGCCATGCAGCGCGCGGGCCCAAATGCCATCCACCAAATTAGAAGGCAGTATGCAGGCGGAGAGTCACCCCAGTCGTAGCGCGACAGTAACGAGCCGTCGTGTCACAAAACCCCACCTCCCCGCAGTCTAAGTTTGACCAACGAAGCAACCATCATTTCACTCTTTGTTGAATCCCCTTCTCCCTCACCGTCTTCAAGAAAGCTAACACTCGCATCTTCCACTGTTCTTCTCTCCCAACGAAGGGAAGGTAAGCGGATCCGTGATGTTGGTATATTTTCGTTCAGAGAAAAAAAGAAATTTTGCAAAGCAGTAATCAATCCTCACTCTCTTTTTTGTTTCAATGTCATTGCGATTGTGTTTTCCTTTCAATGGTCTCCTAGTATTCGTCAGTTTCATGATGGACCAAGGAGAACCAGGCAAAGATCTGCCGATATTGGAGCAGACACAGGAGGCTGATCCCCATGAGACAGAGAGCTCCAAAAAGATTGAGGCAGCCACCGAGTCGTCCCCAGATACGCTCGCGGCCACTACTGAGATGGTACACGCCCCATTTGAGGGTACAACCCCCGTGGCACTACAGGAGCAGTTTTCCCACTTCGAGGATGTGTCCCCCCCCCCCCCCGCCGCTGAGATGCCCAAGGTGATTTTCTTCTTTGCCCATCTCGATTGTGGTTTATCATCTAAGTATGTGGTGATGAATAATGTAAAATTTTATTAGCTTCGATGCCATGCTATACATAGTGGTTTAAATAACTTGTGTTTCTTATACTAGAGAGTAATTCAGAATTTGTTTATGTTTCAATTAGAGCCCTGATGCAGACAAGGATTGCGTGGTTGTACATGTCACTCGCTATGAGGCGGATGACCTGAATATACGCACTGGGAAAACAGAGTTTTTAGGCTATTGGATCCTGGAACCCATTTGTGCTTATACCAATGAAGAGTTGTATTCCAGCCTCACTGTTGTCAGGCGTGTTGTCCAGGGTGTACTGAAGCACAAGAAGTTCAGAGCTACTCCTTCGTTTGTGAGGCATACTGTTCTTGTCAAGCTTACACAGGAAGATGACGTGGCATGCCTCCACAAACAAGTTTATGAGTGGCAAGGCCACAAGGTTGTCTTCATGAAGGTTCACAGGATTGAGCTGCTGCCGGACGTCCTCGATGATGTTCATGGCAAGGTCCGTCTTGTGTCCAGCCCAAATTAGATCGAGGCATGAAATAGTTGCCCCAGCTAATGTTTAATAGTAGTTTGGATTGTGTCTAATTGTCCGAACCTTGCCTGTTATCGAGCCCTCTGGGGCTTGTACTCTGTTTGAATCCGTCTATGGGAACTACTGGTACCTTTGTGTGCCCGTGAATCATGTGAGAACCATCGTAATTGTTGCCGAAACAGATGCGTCCTCACTAGTTTTTTCATGAATATGGCATGGTAAGACATAAGTTGTCACGGTTTATCATACGAGCAGTGTGTGTTTTGATGAAATAGAGTACTCGTTCCAGAACTGTGTGCTGACGTATACATAAGTACTTGTAAACACTGTTGGTGCTACCCCACTTGTAAGCAGTTGTGCAAAAAAAGGCACATTGGCTCAGCTCGCGTCAACACTAGGCTATCGACCAGCTAACAATCAACAATCTGCTGTCTGACATATAAGCAACTATGTATCTTGTTACAGTGGTTCATGCAGTTAACTGAGGCCACAATGTAAATTCCAAACGTTAACACGCTAGTCCAGCGTTCATGTGGAACACTCACATTAAACTCGGCTTCATAAAAAACTTGAAAAGCATAAGTTAAGAAATTTTATACATCTCAATGATTCATAGAACATAACAAACATATACTAGTTCACAGCAAAAGACAAAGTTGTGAGAAGGTTTACAAATCAGGAAAAAACAAGCAAGGCTTCTCTGAGCAAAGGGCCTCCCGACAGGCTTAAATTTCCAGGAGTTCACTCTAGTTTTTTCTTGTTGCCACCATCCAGGGTTAGGTTCTCTCATTCCAGAATAACCAATTATAATTGTGTTCTCAGCTGGAATGCTGAACTGAACCATGTAGTGTACTGACCAGCTGAAAGTCTTGTGCATTCCACTAAATTTAAGCACCGCTATTTGCATAAATAAGCAGAACACAATGCCTCTTGTCCGCGCACCTGTCCAAAAAACCGCCGTGCAGCAGTGCTAGCTAGTCCTCAGTCCTGGTAGAAAGTGCATTCCAGACTAGGATGCAGTTGTTTTCGCTCGTCCCTACACTGCAATCAGGAACTAAAACGTATGAATCAACTTCTTTTATATTGCGTTGGTCATTCTACCTAGTAACTACCAATGTAGGAATACCTGGAAGACTGGTGGTTAGATGATGACAACGAGCGATAGCCATCTCATTTTGGGCAGTTCTACTAAAACTGAGGTGTGTGCTTTTGATTGCGCGGATAGAAACGATACAGAGACAGACATCCCGAAACGATATGGAGACAGACATCCCTGTTTGCGCAAATACGAAATACGGTTATTTAAACAGTGACAGATATTAGCGGCGGCGTATGATTAACACCAGCATCTATTGTGTTATAATTGGCACTAGATTGATAGTATGAAAGTGTCCTTAAGTAAGTAGCATCACATCACATCAACACTGCCACTACATTAACATGCAGAACAATAGCATTAGTATTACTGTCATGAGAGTAGCACATGTTCAGTAAATGTGCAATCAAATTTGTGCAGTTCCACTGGGATGAAGCAATGTTAGCGGTGTGAGATTTAAGTGTAACTGCAAAAACACAATTCATGGGAAATAAAGCAAGACGGAAGCACTTCATAAAATGGTGGTGGCATTGCTTAAATTTATCGATGGCACTAGCCATTACTTATAGTGACATTAGGTGGCATTGTTCAATGCTTCATGTGATTTTACATTAACTGTAGAGATATGGGCGTAGGGACAGCAGGGGCATAAAGTGGTGAGGCGGATGTGGTTGCCAAGAGCGGCAAACACTCAGGCAGCATGTCTTCATTTGTCCCATTTTTTATCTCCTCGGCGACATTTTCCTATGTGAGCACATGAAATCTAGACCTGCACATTCTCAGTTGCATTGTCCCCCAACACCCGTCACTTTATTTCCTTTTTCAACCAAGAGATAGGTCCACTTCCCCCACCCTTCGCCATACACCATGCTTTCTTCGTCTTTTCAACCAAGAGACTAGTTGGGTAGCCAATATCTACTACTTTCCCCCGTTTCCTCTTAGAACCAAGTCCTAGATTCATGCTACAGCTTTCCCACTTTCTTCCCTGTTTGAACCAACTCTTAGAGTCGACTGTATGAACTAGCTTTACCTCTAATAATAGTAAAAGTCTAGGTGGCTTTGGAACAGCGGACGGAAGTAGAAAAAGATCCACATGAAGCCAAGTGGGGAGCTGGGGCAGTAGAGCAAGGCAGGTTTCAGCCACGGCGGTTCAATTCATCAAAAAGGTGATCTTCCGGTTTGGTTTTCCACACAGCATCATAACAGACAATGGTACCAATCTGTCAAAGGGTGCCATGAAGGAGTTCTGTCAGCGTGAACACATCCGGCTTGGTGTATCATCAGTGGCTCACCTATAGTCCAATGGTCAAGCGGAGAGGGCCAATCAAGAGATTTTGAGAGGCATTAAACCTTAACTTATGGTTCCTTTGCAACGGACGCGGGTTTGCTGGGTTGAGGAGCTACCTTTTGTGTTATGGAGCATCAACACCACACCCAAAAGATCAACAGGATACACAACGTTCTTCATGGTTTATGGAGCGGAGGCGGTTCTTCCTAGTGACATATGTCATGACTCGCCTCGTGTAGCGGCATATATTGAAGCTGACAACGAGAAGGCACGGCAAGAAGCTCTTGACCTGTTTGATGAGGAGCATGACATAGCGTCAGCCCCTTCGAACTTTGACAAGTTACTCTAAAATACAGACCCTGAACTTGTCAAGTTAAAACAATGATTGGTTAAGGATCGCGGACCATCTTAAAAGGCTTTGCAAAAATGGTTTAACTCAGTGGCCTGGCAGCCCATGAAAAGCCTCGAATTTGGGGCCTGGCAGCCCGTGAAAAGCCTCGACTACAATGGTTTTATTTGCCTTTGGTTGAGTTTTTGCCCTCTTTTTTATAAGATTTATGCTGTTTTTTAAACCGGCATTATCAACCCGGACAGACTGACAATTATAAATTGGCAGTACAGATCAAATCATAATCCGGAGACTATCAGCCCGGTCTGGTTTTGAATCGAAATCTCAGTATGGAGTAAACCGATGTTTATCATAACCCGGAATGGTTTATATTATAAACCGGCCTTATATAAACATGAGGTGTTTCTCCTCCAAGAGTTGGGTTATAAACCCTGCTACAAGGTTAGTCAGCCAACATCATGCCTAAAGGTTGCAGGTATTATATGTTTCCATATTTGGTTATATTTCGCAACCTGGGTTGTAATCCTTGGTCATATATATATATATATATATATATATATATATATATATATATATATATATATATATATATATATATATATATATATATATATATATATATATATATGTATGTATGTATGTATGTATGTATGGGTATCATGACCCGCCCGGCGGTAAACCGCCAGGGCGCTTTGAGCTTTTTATCTGCAGGAATAGCTTAAACAAATGGCTATGGATTATGAATATCACATCTTAAACATGTTGGATTAAGCAAGCATCAGTTGCAGATAAATATGCATGAAGGCATACCAGACCAAGTATTTTAACTAGCCTATTACAAGGCGTTCCATTGCCCAAAAGGATAATTGTTTTCTCAAATACATGCCGCAGCATGTAGAAGACTATAACCGGCCTCTGGTTCATGATTGGTCACCAGCTTGGCCTGACGGTTGCGGATCATCTCGCGCCGGTTCAGCTTCCTCTTCTCTACCTAGTGGCTGGACATCAACAGTTGCCCAGTCGATCCCAGTTAGGGCTTGGAATACAGCTTCATCACTTATCAGCATGGACGGTTCAATGTCAGGGGCATAAGTGTGCTTACGGATTGGCGGGATAAGATTTCGGGCTTTGGGAATTGGTGCAGCAACCCGCTTGTTCTTGTCATCATAGCTGGCTTGATAGTATCACAGGTCCGCTTCTTCAACCAGTTGACAAGCCAATGGGCGCACTTCCCGGTTTAAGATCCGGAGATCATCTTCGCCAAATTCTGTTCCGTCTTCAAACTAAGATAACCTTGGGCCGCTTCAACTGGATCAAAGTCAGGTACCCATGCTTTTGCTCGGATCAGTGCGGCCAAAGCGCCCGTTCTAGCAGCAGACTTCTTTAGCTCGTCAACCCGGGCAGGAAGCATAGATAACCTTGCTAAAGTATCCTTGATCAAGGTGGGAGGCGGATTGTTGTGTGAAGCAGTATATATGATCTGTTGCACGCCGGTATACAGCTGCTCTATCAGAGTATAAGCTGCTTTCAGTTTCTTCTGAACATAAGATCCCAAGTGGATAATATGAGTTCCTGTATCATCATAAAGATTAGTAAACCGGCAAATACATGAAAGGATATGTTGAAATCAGGAATCAAGGATGCTTACCAAACACAATTTTTTTTACTAAGTCCTGGTTTAGATTGATATCTTAAACCGTCACTTGGGGGCTACTGGAGTTGATAAGCTGCAATTAAAAAAATAAGGGGGCAACACTTATGAAATTACCTCATATCGTTCCTTCATCATATTTACCAAGCCGGCTTGATAGTCACGACTGGTATATAGAAGGTTCAAATAGCTGGAATGAAGGTCTTGAGCATTCAGATCGGCGTAAGTGGACAGAACGGCATTCCATTTGCCTTTGACAATTGCATAAAATTCCTCTTTGGCGGTATGCTTCGACAAAGCGATAGGATTTCCTGGATCAGTATGGCCAATGCCAGTAATCAGAACATCATCATCCTTCTCCTCAGCAGTTTGTACTGGAGTTGCCAGTTTGTCAGTATCTTTTTCTGGACTAACCGGTTTGTCAGTCCGGATAGGGCTTGTTGGCTGGACGGCATGGCCGGTGGTGTCAATTTCTGCCTGCTCAGCAACGAAGTCATGATCTTGAGGCGGGGGGTCATTCAACGTATCATCAATGTTGGCCTCTTTAGGATCTGGAGTCTTCTCCGGATTAACAACCACGTCTTCATCAGCCGGTGTGTTCAGCCGAGCCTTCTTGCTTGGTCTGGGCTTAGCACTGAGAAAAGTAAGAATGCTGGAGGTCAGTATAATGTATAAAATGCATGTTAAGGCTAAAAACAAGTGTATAACTCACCCAAGAACCATTTTGAGGGGTGGAAGTTTGGTGGCTGACGACTCGCCAGAGGACGAATGAGAAGTGCACGGATTAAGAGGTTGACGAAAACAACCCGCTTTGGGGCGTGAAGTGTCAAGGGAATAAGAGACCTCTGATCGGCGTTTCTGAACCGGACTATTCGGTAAACCTGCGGAGGTAACTACCTGGCCGCTATGCCGGGTTGTGCGGCGTGCCTTGTGTTGTTGTGTCTTTACAAGAAAGTTCGGATCCAAGTAAGAAAGAGGATGAGAAAATTTAACTTTCCGGTTTGCTCGATGGGTTTTGAGTGATGGCAAAGGGTTTGAATTGGAGGAAAGAACGATTACCTCTACAGCATCAGTGTGATTGACTTCAGCATTGTCCTGACAATAATCATCATCAATAAGGCGTATGAAAAATGAACCAAGTGAGTCAAGTTCTACCTCTAGTTCCGGATTACCCACATCATCATCAGCTGGTGGATCGGAAGATGAAGTGGTCCTTCTCTTGGCAGATTTTTTCACAACTTCGTTTTTTTGATGGGTTGGCTTCACCGGTTTGTCTTGTGGGGGTTTCTTGTTCCATAACAGATCATCGCCCTGTCAAGAAAATAATCACACTTGCAGAGAATATTGGGACAGAAGCAATTTCAGATAAACAGATTATATGATTCTTACAGCTGGCGGTTTGTTGGTGGTGCAGAAAGGCAGTAGGCCGGTTTGAGCAGAGACAGCCTCCGGTTCGTTCAACATCTTTTTTAAAGCTTCAGTGACTTCGTCATCTGTAAGCTGAATGTCAATGTGCCGCTGAGCATCCTTCAAATTCCCTGTATACTCACACATCAAACCGGGGCACCGGCTTAAGGGCAAAACGCTCCAGCTTATCCAGCAGCGCGCAAGATCAACTCCTGTCAAACCGTTTGCTATAAAGGCCCTAAGCTTTGATAGTTGAGGAGCATATTTGGCCCTTTCCTTGGCGGTCAGCCTTTGAGGAAGAGGACGTGTGTTGCTCAGACGTTCAGGACGGTAACCCAGCAGGGGGTTTTCTTTAGCTGGAGACGTATCCTTGCAATAAAACCAGGTCTGGTTCCACTCTTTGGGGTGACTGTGGAGACTGGGATGAGGAAAGGTGACTTCTTTTCTTTTCTGGACCGCCATTCCACCCAATTCTATGTTGGGTCTGTCTTTGAATTCTGTGCGACGGTTTAGGTGAAAGAAATCCCTGAAGAGTTCTACTGTAGGTTCCTCTTGAAGGTAAACCTCACAAAAAACTTGGAAGTGGCAGATGTTGGTCACAGAGTTAGGACCGATGTCTTGTGGGCACAGTTGAAAGCTGGCGAGTACATCCCGGAAATTTTTTGAACCGGGAGGGTTGAAACCCCGGCCTAAGTGATCAGAAAATACAACAACCTCTCCGTCCTTGGGTGCAGGAGGACATTCTGGGCCAGGGACCCTCCAGTGAATGACATCTTTCTTGGTTAAAGCACCCGTTTTGACAAGATTGTTTAACTGTTCTTCAGTCACTCGATAAGGGACCCAATTGCATTCATACACTTGCTTGGCCATGGCAATGAATGATCTACAACATGATAATTACAGGTTTAAGATTTACAGTGGACAATTATGCGGCGGTACAAGGATGTAAGCATGTTGTTAAACCGGAGTTAGTTAATCATAAACCGAAATTTACTAAACAAAGGCTATAAGTTGAAGTATATTGGTGGTTCAACAAGGGGACTAATGGTATATACCGGGTCATCATTTTTCAAAAAGTTAAACTGCCTAGTCTGACATTGAAGATACAAGTCTACAAATGTATAAGTGAAGGAAAAGAGATTTCACAAGTTGGTATTACAATTTTGGATCTGCTGCATATCAGAAAAGGAAAATATATTCAGACCTAAGAAGTAGTACCGAAACAGTGGATGAAGGTTCAGATGGGATCTTCTGTTTTAACGAGGTGCATTAGATGGAAAAGAAGGGCTACGGCTATCATCGAACAGGATGAATATCAAGGTCTGGATCAAAACCCTATCATACAAGCAATGAACACCGAAGAACACCGAAACCCTAGAACAGTTCTATGGTGGAAGAACAGAGAGCATACCAGTACTGATGGGAGAGCGGAGAAGCACCGCAGTTCTCTGGTGCGTTCAGGGTGATGCAGCGGCCAGAGTTGAAGCAGAGGCGACGGTCGACGGTGGCGGCGGAGCTCCATAGGTTGAGCAGCGCGAGGAAGACGATGACGCGAAGAGGCACAAAGGGGAAAAGTGAAAATGACCCCTCGGACCTAATTATAAAGGTAAGGGATAAGTGTCAGGCGTGAAAATCGAGGAGCCAGAAATTTGGAAATAAGGCGGAGCTCTCGCCTCGATTGTCGGAGGCCCATTAATGAAGATGGGTACACCATTTTTAATAAAGAGATGATGTCACGGCGGTTTACCACGGTCCGGGAAGATGACGTCACGGCGGTTTACAAAATTATGAGAAGATGTTGAAGACGAAGTTTTATTAAGTAATGAGGATTGACATGAACCTGTTCAAATCAATCTGGGGCCTAATGTTGGGATACTACTACTGGGCGTAAACCGGCCAGGAGAGGTCGGGTTAACTTCATGAGTAGTTATCATATCTGAAGCCCATGAAGACAGACAAAGACTCTTCAAGAAGGCCCAGGTCCCAAAGCCGGTCTAAGGCCTGTAGACATAAACCGGCATTGAGAATGTAACTTGTATTATAAGGAAGAAAGAGCAGATACCGGGTCGGACACGTTTATGAGCCGGCCTCGGGACTCTGTAAACCAACGGGCGTCAACCCATGTATATAAGGGTACGACCCGGTGGCGGTTCAGGACAACAGACAGCAACTCGAGACTCGGGCAAAGCGTATCCGCTCCCTGGTCATCGAAACCCCATCAATTCCATCACAACTAGACGTAGGCTTTTACCTTCATCGTAAGGGGCCGAACTAGTATAAAACTCTCTCGCGTTCCTTGTCCGCTTTAACCCCTTTAAGCTAACCCGTAGCGATGGCTCCATGACTAAGTCCTTTCATGAGGATATCTACCGTGACAAAACCACGACAATGAGCTCTCAAGAGAAATTATTATTAAAAAAATTATGCTCGGCTTTCTCTCAATAATCGCTCCATGCTCGATACTTCTTGTACTGGTTCTTTTATGATGAAGACTATTGAATTCAAATGGGATTTATTGGAAAGAATTAAATGCAACTATGAAGATTGGGAACTTGACGAAGGTAAGGAGTCAGGTATAACACCTAAGTTTGATTGTGTTAAATGTTTTATGGATACTAATGTTTTCCATGAATTTAGCTCTAAATATGGACTTGACTCTGGGATAGTAGCTTCTTTCTGTGAATCCTTTGCTACTCATGTTGATCTCCCCAGGGAGAAGTGGTTTAAATATCATCCTCCCATTGAAGTAAATGTAGTTGAACCTATTAAAGTTGAAGAAAAGACTATCACTTATAATGTTGATCCTATTGTTCCTACCGCTTATAATGAGAAACCACCTTTCCCTGCTAGAATAAAGGATCATGCTAAAGCTTCAACTCTGGTTTGTAAGAGTAATACTAGAACATCTACACCCCCTGAGCAAATTAAAGTTGAACCTAGTATTGCTATGGTTAAAGATCTCTTGGTCGACAATATTGATGGGCATGTTATTTACTTCTGTGATGAAGCTGCTAGAATTGCTAGACCCGATACTAAAAATAAACATAGACCTGTTGTAGGCATGCCTGTTATTTCTGTTGAAATAGGAGATCATTGTTATCATGGCTTATGTGATATGGGTGCTAGTGCGAGTGCAATACCTCATTCTTTATATGAAGAAATTATGCATGATATTGCACCTGCTGAGTTAGAAGGTATTGATGTTACAATTAAGCTTGCCAATAGAGATACTATTTCACCAGTTGGGATTGTTAGATATGTTGAAGTCTTGTGTGGGAAAGTTAAATATCCTACTGATTTTCTTGTTCTTGGTTCCCCACAAGATGACTTTTGTCCCATTATATTTGGTAGACCCTTCTTGAATACTGTTAATGCTAAGATTGCAAAAAGGATGTTGTTACTATTGGTTTAGGGGATATGTCTCATGATTTCAATTTTGCTAAATTTCATAGACAACCCCATGATAAAGAACTGCCTAGTAAAGATGAAATTATTGGTCTTCCTTCTATGGCCGTGCCTCCTAATGATCCTTTAGAACAATATTTGCTAGACCATGAAAATGATATGTTTATGAATGAAAGAAGGGAAATAGATGAAGTATTCTTTAAACAGGGACCTATTTTGAAACACAACTTTCCTGCTGAAATTCTAGGGAGTCCTCCTCCACCCAAGGGCGATCCCATGTGTGAGCTTAAACCATTACTGGATACTCTTAAATATGCTTATCTTGATAAAAAGAACATATATCCTGTTATTATTAGTGCTAACCTTTCAGAGAAGGAAGAAGATAAATTATTGATAACTCTAAAGAAGCACCGTGCTGCTATTGGATATACTCTTCATGATCTTAAGGGCATTAGTTCCACTCTATGCCAGCACAAAATAAAATTGGAAAAAGACGCTAAACCAGTTATTGATCACCAACGACGGTTAAATCCTAAGATGAAAGAAGTGGTAAGAAAAGAAATACTAAAGCTTTTGGAGGCAGGTATAATTTATCCTGTTGCTGATAGTTAGTGGGTAAGTCTTGTTCATTGTGTCCCTAAGAAGGGAGGTATTACTGTTGTTCCTAATGATAAAGATGAATTGATCCCACAAAGAATTGTTACAGGTTATAGAATGGTAATTGATTTTCGCAAACTAAATAAACCTACTAAAAATGATCATTACCCTTTACCTTGTATTGATCAAATGCTAGAAAGATTATCTAAACATACACATTTTTGTTTTCTAGACGGTTATTCTGGTTTCTCTCAAATATTTGTCAAAAGAGGATCAAGAAAAGACCACTTTTACTTGGCCTTTTGGTACCTTTTCTTATAGACGTATGCCTTTTGGTTTATGTAATGCACCTGCTACCTTTCAAAGATGTATGACTGCTATATTCTCTGACTTTTGTTAAAAGGTTGTTGAGGTTTTCATGGATGATTTCTCCGTATATGGAACTTCTTTTGATGATAGCTTAAGCAACCTTGATCGAGTTTTGCAGAGATGTGAAAAAACTAATCTTGTCTTGAATTGGGAGAAGTGCCACTTTATGGTTAATGAAGGTATTGTCTTGGGGTATAAAATTTCTGAAAGAGGTATTGAAGTTGATAAAGCTAAAGTTGATGCTATTGAAAAGATGTTGTGTCCTAAGGACATTAAAGGTATAGGAACTTTCCTTGGTCATGCCGGTTTTTATAGGAGGTTCATCAAAGACTTCTCAAAAATTTCTAGGCCTCTGACTAATCTCTTACAAAAAGATGTTCCTTTTGTCTTTGATTATGATTGTGTAGAAACATTTGAAATACTTAAGAAAGCCTTGATTTATGCACCTATTGTTCAGTCACTTGATTGGAATTTACCCTTTGAAATTATGTGTGATGCTAGTGATTATGCTGTAGGTGTTGTTCTAGGACAAAGAGTTGATAAGAAATTAAATGTTATCCAATATGGTAGTAAAACTCTAGACAGTGCCCAGAGAAATTATGCTACTACTGAAAAAGAATTTTTAACAGTTGTATTTCCTTGTGATAAGTTCAGACCTTACATTGTTGATTCTAAAGTAACTGTTCACACCGATCATGCTACTATTAAATATCTTATGGAAAAGAAAGATGCTAAACCTAGACTTATTAGATGGGTTCTCCTACTACAAGAATTTGATTTACATATTATTAATAGAAAGGGAGCTGAGAACCCCATTGCAGACAACTTGTCTAGGTTAGAGAATGTTCTTAATGACCCACTACCTATTGATGATAGCTTTCCCGACGAACAATTAGCTGTCATAAATGCTTCTCATACTGCTCCATGGTATGCTGATTATGCTAATTACATTGTTGCTAAATTTATACCACCTAGTTTCACATAACAGCAAAATAAAAAGTTTTTCTATGATTTAAGACATTACTTCTGTGATGACCCACACCTTTATAAAGAAGGAGTAGATGGTGTTATTAGACGTTGTGTACCTGAGCATGAACAGGAACAAATCCTATGCAAGTGTCACTCAGAGGCTTATGGAGGACACCACGCTGGAGATAGAACTGCACATGAGGTATTGCAATCCGGTTTTTATTGGCCTACTCTTTTCAAGGACGCCCGTAAGTTTGTCTTGTCTTGTGATGAATGTCAAAGAATTGGTAATATTAGTAGACGTCAAGAAATGCCTATGAACTATTCACTTGTTATTGAACCATTTGATGTTTGGGGCTTTGATTATATGGGACCGTTTCCTTCCTCTAATGGGTATACAAATATCTTAGTTGATGTTGATTACGTTACTAAGTGGGTAGAAGCTATTCCAACTAGTAGTGTTGATCATAACATCTCTATTAAGATGCTTAAAGAAGTTATTTTTCTGAGGTTTGGAGTCCCTAGGTACTTAATGACTGATGGTGGTTCACACTTTATTCATGGTGCTTTTCGTAAAATGCTTGCTAAGTATGATGTTAATCATAGAATTGCATCTCCACACCATCCACAATCTAGTGGTCAAGTAGAACTAAGTAATCGGGAAATTAAATTAATCTTGCAAAAGGCTGTTAATAGATCTAGAAATAATTGGTCCAAAAAACTTGATGATGCATTATGGGCCTATAGAACTGCATATTAAAATCCTATGGGTATGTCTCCATATAAAATGGTTTATGGAAAAGCATGTCACTTACCCCTCGAACTAGAGCATAAGGCATATTAGGCCATTAAAGAGCTCAATTATGATTTCAAACTTGCCGGTGAGAAGAGACTATTTGACATTAGCTCACCTGATGAATGGAGAACCCAAGCCTATGAGAATGCCAAACTGTTTAAAGAAAAAGTTAAAAGATGGCATGACAAAAGGATACAAAAGCGCGAGTTTAATGTAGGTGATTATGTTTTGCTATACAACTCTCGTTTAAGATATTTTACAGGAAAACTCCTCTCTAAATGAGAAGATCCTTACATTATCGAGGAGGTCTATCGTTCCGGTGCCATAAAAATTAACAACTTCGAAGGCACAAATCCGAAGGTGGTGAATGGTCAAAGAATCAAACATTATATCTCAGGTAATCCAATAAATGTTGAAACTAATGTTATTGAAACCGTAACCATGGAGGAATACATAAGGGACACTTTCCAGAACGTTTCAAACTCCTAAAAGGAATAGGTATGTGGTACGGTAAGTAAACCGACTCCAAAACAATTCTAATAGCAATTTTTCTCCGTTTTGGAATATATAAGAAAATAGGAAAATAAGAAGTAGTCTGAAAGGGACACGAGGCATCCATGAAGGTGGAGGGCGTGCCCTACCCCCTGGGCACGCCCCTGCCACGTGGGCACCTCGTGTGCTCTCAGGACTCTGTTTTCTTGCACAATACTTCTTTTGGTCGATAAAAATTCATTATATAATCTCCCGAAGGTTTTGACCCTCGTATCACGCAAATATCCTCTGTTTTTGTTTCGAGCTGTTTTCCGCCAGAGTTGTCAAGGCCAGGCATCATGTCGTCCTCCTCCTCCAACAATGAGGGCAACGATGCTTGGCTAATGAAGATAGAGCTGAAGAGAGAAGAACCCGGGGAGATCAACAAGGATGTTAGGATCAAGAAGGCCATGGAGGATCAAGCTCCGGCAGCAGAATAAGAAGACATCCTTCAACCTCATTACAATCTTCTTACCCCTACTGAAATTGAAGCTTTCAAGATGATTGAAATAGTTCGGGTGCAGAACAAGTATCTAACTCGTGAAAATATCCGTTTGCAAGAGCATATCACCGCACTCAAGGGCATTATTCGTAAGTTGGAGCACCTCCTACGCTCGATGTTGGATGACAAGCCTACGTCATCAACAACTCCATCATCACCACCTCCGAAGAAAGAGACATAAATACATGGGCATGGGCACTCCCCTTGGCAACTGCCAAGCTTGGGGGAGGTGCCCCGGTATCGTATCACCATCACACCTCTATCTTTACCGTTTTTTTTAGTTCGATACTTTTGGTAATATCTTGATCTAGTAGAATAAAGTTTTAGTATGATTTAGTTTTGAGTTTTTCTTTATGATCCTTCCATGTAATCAAGTCCGTGAGCTATATATAATAAAGATTAGTTTTGATTCAAGGGCTTTGCTATCTTGCTATGATCTCGAGGGAATAAAAGAAAGAATAAAAAGAAACAAAAAGATCATATTGATCTTATGGAAAGTAATGACTTCACATATAAAGAGTATGATGAATAAAAGTTGTTGAGAGTTGACAAACATAGTTTTGGTCATCGTTGCAATTAATAGGAAGTAATAAAGAAAAGAGGTTTTCACATATAAATATACTATCTTGGACATCTTTTATGATTGTGAGCACTCATTAAAATATGACATGATAAAAAATTGTTGTTGGACAAGGAAGACAACGTAATGGGTTATGTTTTCTTATACCCGAAATAAAGTATATTGTCATGGATCATCCAACATGTTGGGCTTGCCTTTCCTCCTCATGCTAGCAAAGTTCCTTGCACCAAGTAGAGATACTACTTGTGCTTCTGAATATCCTTAAACCCAGTTTTGCCATGAGTGTCCACCATACCTACCTATGGATTGAGTAAGATCCTTCAAGTAAGTTGTAATTGTTGCATGCAATAAAAATTGCTCTCTAAATATGTATGATCTATTAGTGTGGAGAAAATAAGCTTTATACGATCTTGTGATATGGAAGCAATAAAAGCGACGTACTGCATAATAAAGGTCCCTATCACAAGTGGCAATATAAAGTGACGTTCTTTCGCATTAAGATTTTGTGCATCCAACCATAAAAGCACATGACAACTTCTGCTTCCCTCTGCGAAGGGCCTATCTT
Source organism: Aegilops umbellulata (assembly GCA_032464435.1). NCBI lineage: Eukaryota > Viridiplantae > Streptophyta > Magnoliopsida > Poales > Poaceae > Aegilops > Aegilops umbellulata. The sequence continues at coordinate 265,368,615 of CP136057.1, forward strand.
TTATTTTTGTCTTATGTCTTATGCAAGAGTCGCGGTGATCACCTTTCGTTTTTACACTTTATCCTTTGGCAAGCACATTGTGTTGGAAAGATCCTGATATATATATCCAATTGGATGTAAGTTATCATAAATAATTATTGTTGACATTACCCTTGACGTAAAAGGTTGGGAGGCAACACTATAAGCCCCTATCTTTCTCTGTGTCCGATTAAAACTCCATACCCATAAGTATTGCGTGAGTGTTAGCAATTGTGAAAGACTAAATGATAGTTGAGTATGTGGACTTGTTGAAAAGCTCTTATATGACTCTTTCCAATGTTATGATAAATTGTAATTGCTTCAATGACCGAGATCATAGTTTGTTAGTTTTCAATGAAGTTTCTTATTCATACTTGACATTGTGAATAGATTGTTACTTTCGCATAAGAAATCATATGACAATATATATATATATATATATATATATATATATATATATATATATATATATATATATATATATATATGTTATAAGAATGATCATGATGCCCTCATGTCCATATTTTATTTTATCGACACATGTATCTCTAAACACATGGACATATTTTTCGTTATCGGCTTCCTCTTGAGGACAAGCGAGGTCTAAGCTTGGGGGATTTGATACGTCCATTTTGCATCATGCTTTTATATCAATATGAATTGCATTATGGGCTATTATTACACATTATGTCACAATACTTATGCCTATTCTCTCTTATTTTACAAGGTTTACATGAAGAGGGAGAATGCCGGCAGCTAGAATTCTGTGCTGAAAAAGGGCAAATATTATAGACCTATTCTACACAACTCCAAAAGTCCTGAAATTCCATGAAAGGTAGTTTTGGAATATATTAAAAATATTGGGTTAAGAAAGCACCAGAGGGGGGCCACACCCTGTCCACGAGGGTATGGGGCGCGCCCTACCCCCCTGGGCGCGCCCCCTGGCAGGCCTCTGGTGCCCATATTTTGCTATATGAATTCTTTCTCCCTGGAAAAAATAAGGAGGAAGCTTTCGGGACGAAGCGCCGCCGTCTCGAGGCGGAACCTAGCGAAACCAATGTAGGGCTTCGGCGGAGCTGTTCTGCCGGGGAAACATCCCTCCGGGAGGGGCAAATCATCACCATCGTCATCACCATCGATCCTCTCAACGGGAGGGGGTCAATATCCATCAACATCTTCACCAGCACCATCTCATCTCAAACCCTAGTTCATCTCTTGTATCCAATCTTTGTCTCAAAACCTCAGATTGGTACCTATGGGTTGCTAGTAGTGTTGATTACTACTTGTAGTTGATGCTAGTTGGTTTATTTGGTGGAAAATCATATGTTCAGATCCTTTATGCATATTCATACCCCTCTGATTATGAATATGAATATGATCTGTGAGTAGTTACGGTTGTTCCTGAGGACATGGGAGAAGTCTTGCTATAAGTAGTCATGTGAATTTGGTATTCGTTCGATATTTTGATGAGATGTATGTTGTCTTTCCTCTAGGTGGTGTTATGTGAACGTCGACTACATGACACTTCACCATTATTTGATCCTAGGGGAAGGCATTGGGAAGTAATAAGTAGATGATGGGTTGCTAGAGTGACAGAAGCTTAAACCCTAGTTTATGCGTTGCTTCGTAAGGGGCTGATTTGGATCCATATGTTTCATGCTATGGTTAGGTTTACCTTAATTCTTCTTTCGTAGTTGCGGATGCTTGCGAGAGGGGTTAATCATAAGTGGGATGCTTGTCCAACGAAGGGCAGTACCCAAGCACCAGTCCACCCACATATCAAATTATCAAAGTAACGAACGCGAATCATATGAGCATGATGAAAACTAGCTTGATGATAATTCCCATGTGTCCTCGGGAGCGTTTTCCTTTACATAAGAGTTTGTCCAGGCTTGCCCTTTGCTACAAAAAGGATTGGGCCACCTTGCTGCACCTTGTTTACTTTTGTTACTTGTTACCCGTTACAAATTACCTTATCACAAAACTATCTGTTAGCGATAATTTCAGTGCTTGCAGAGAATACCTTACTGAAAACCGCTTGTCATTTCCTTCTGCTCCTTGTTGGATTCGACACTCTTACTTATTGGAAGGACTACAATAGATCCCCTGTACTTGTGGGTCATCAGAGACATCTGTCGGATCCATCTTTTCGGAGTGTTCGAGGCTGATGCGAAGGTGATGTTTAGCGATTGCGTGGGCTGCCTTTGGCTTAACGGCCAAGCGGACGCCCACGTTGAAACCGCCAAGCTGGAGGACCTGTCTTGGAGCTAGGGCCCTTCCAGAGGTGATGCTTTCATTAATGACAAGGCGATCCATCGATCCTTCCATCGATGACACAAAGGAACTCTCAATGAAAGCACCAATGTCGGTGTCAAAACTGGCCGACCTCGGATAGGGGGTCCCGAACTGTGCGTCTGAGGATCGAAGGTAACAGGAGACAAAGGGGACACGATGTTTACCCAGGTCCGGGCCCTCTTAATGGAGGTAAAACCTACTTCCTGCTTGATTGAATTTGATGAGTATAGGGGTTTCAAGAGTTGACCTACCTCGAGATCGTAGTGGCTAACCCTAGATGTCTAGCCTATATGAATTCTGATTGCCTCTACGAACTAAACCCTCCGGTTTATATAGACATCGGAGGGGCCTAGGGTTGTACAAAGTCGGTTTACAAAAGAAGGAAACTATACATCTAGACACCAATCTTGCCATCCACGCAAAGGAGAGTCCCATCCGGACACGGGGAAAGGCCTTCTACCTTGTATCTTCACGACCCGTCAGTCCGGCCCATAACACACGGGCCGGACACCCGAGGACCCCTTAATCCAGGACTCCCTCTGCCGGAGTCCGGGCTGACAGTTAGGGTGATGCGAGGCATAGGGAGGCTGGCAAAGGGGCTCAACGGGGCCATGGGGGGAGGCAGGAGCACGCGGGGGTCGCCGGTGCTGTAGAGCCCAAGATGGGATTCTATCCCAATCACGTGATGAATTCATGATTGGGGCAGAACCGCATTTCGAGCGCCTAGCAAGGTGGATATCATTACAACATACCATGTACCGAATAGATGAGAATACAGGATAAAGGCTTACACTCGCCACAAGCTACAACATCAATACAATAGTTCATCAATACATAGAAATCATCATACATAAGAGGAGGATCCAACTACGGATGAAATCAAACGAAAAAGAAGAACGACATCCACCCTGCTAATCCCAGGCTCCGCGACCCGGAACCTATCCCTTGATCAAAGAAGAAGAAGCAGAAGAACTAAAAAACAATCAAGCATCGCTCTCACGTCATGACATCGCATTACCTGTACCTGCAACTGTTTGTTGTAGTAATCTGTGATCCACGAGGACTCAGCAATCCCATTACCATGGGTATCAAGGCTAGCAAAGCTTAATGGGTATGGAATGGGTAAGTGGTGAGGTTGCAGCAGCACTAAGCATTGTATGGTGGCTAACTTACGAGTACAAGAATAAGATGAGAAACCACACAAACGGTCGCAAACTAGTAATGATCAATAAGTATTCTGAACTACTTATGTTCAAACATAACCCCACCGTGTCCTCTTCTCGACCTTATCTGAAAAGAGATGGGCACGGTTACACACGCGGTTGGTGTATTTTAATTCGAATATGGTGTCAAGTTCTCTACAACCGGATATTAAAAACTCCCATCTACCACATAACCGCGAGCACAACTCTCGAAAGTTTAAACCCTGCAGGGGTGTCCCAACTTAGCCCATGACAAACTCACGATCCGCGGAGACAATCCTCCATAGCAGGGCATCCGATCAAACTCGGGATCCCGGTGCACAAGATATTCCGACAATGGTAAAACAAAACCAGCAAGACTACCCGGTGCGTCGATACCCCGATAGGAGCCGCGCGTATCTCGTTCTCAGGACAACACCGTCTATGCGAAGTGGATGATATCGAAAATACCATTGAGTTGCCCCAAGGTGGCACCATCGACTGCTAGGTAGGTGGACCAACACTCATGTGGAGCACTGGCCCGGGGGGTTGACTAAGAGACCTCAGGGGCGACAGGTCCCTATGCAAGTTTTAGTTGTTATTAGGCAAATTGTAAAACCAATGTTGGGCCTTGCTGGAAGAGTTTTATTCAAAGCGAACTGTCAAGAGGGGCCCATAAACCCTCACCATGTTAGGGACGCACAATAAAGGAACATAACACCGGTATGACGAAAACTAAGGCGGCAAGAATGGAACAAAACATTGAGCAAAAGGCCAAGCCTTCCACCCTTTGCCAAGTACATAGATGCATTAATTAGATAAGAGATATTGTGATATCCCATAATATCCATATCCCAACATGGAACAACTTGCAACTAGCAACGCTATAAGAGGGGCTGAGCAAAGCGGTAACATAGCCAAACAACGGTTTGCTAGGATCGTGAAAAAGGTTAGAGGCTGTCATGGCAATTTGGGAGGCTTGATAAACAAGTGGTGGGTAGCGCGACATAGCGATAGCATCGTGATAAGTAGCAAAACAAATATAGTAGTGTTATCCAGGGTAATGGTCATCTTGCCTGAAATCTCGCTAGGAAGAAGACCGGATCCATGAAGAAGACGAACGGGCGTAGCCGAACGAATCCTTATAATCGCAACGTTACCGGAGCTATCGAGAAGAAGCACAACCGAAAAGAAGCAAAAAACATGGTAAACAACCATCACATAAGCATGGCATGATGCACAATCAAGTATGATGCATGTCCAGTTTAATGAGGCATGGCATGGCAAAGTGCAACACACAATACTACAAGTTAAATGGAGCTCAATATGCAAAGAGTTGCATATCAATGAAACACCACATTCAAATATTTAGTTCACTTTCTATGCTACCCATCAATATTAAATGTTGGTTAACATAGCAAGAGGTGGAGCATAATAAAACTACCTATCTACGCAAGTTTAAATGAGGTCGGAAACAACAAACAACAATTCCGGTAAATCCCCACATACATATTTCGAATTTGCTACTGTTCTGTCCTAAACCATATTTTATTGTTGTTAAACAGGAAAATAAAGTGCACCATGTTATTCTATGCATTTTCCCACCCCATTCACATATAAACATTTAATTCGGAGCTACGGTTAATTGGTTATTAAATAAATCATTTTAGCATGGCATTTGAGCAAATTTAGTCAAACAACATTTTAAACGTTGTAAACATAGATGAAAGTGGCATATTATGAAACTAGATGAAATTCTAATCATTTTACATATTTAAATCATTTTAATCCAATGCACGGTTATGGAGTTATTATATGCATGATCTAGAGGGACTTTTCTACAAAACTGTAAATCCTGGGATAATTAGCAAATCGTCCAGAACTGAAAAAAACGTCCACGGGCTGAAACTTGAACTGGCCCAACAGGAACAGGTGCTGGGGGCAGCTCTCCATGGGCTGAGGTCCAGTTGGTGGAGGCAGGCTGAGCGAGGCCGCTAGGCAAGGGCGCGGTCAACGCGCTCGGGAGCGATGACCCGCATCGCTGCAGGCGCGCGAGGTCGCAGCGAGCAGGGGAAGTAGAGGACGCAGCGGCGCGACGGAACTTGGGGGCGCCGGCGGTGGCGGCGCTTGGCGCGATGCAGGGCTCCAGTGGCGCGGTCAACGGGCAGGAGAGACCGGATCTACCTGGTGGGGGAAGTGGTCCACGCGGTGAGGCTGGTCAGAGGCTCCAGTTGCCGGAGGAAGCGGGTCCGAGCGGCGAGATCCTAGACAGACTCCGTCCATGGCGTTGGCCGCCATAACGAGAAAAGGACAGAGAGAGCGGGAGGTTAGCGAGGGAAGAGAAGAAAGGGAGCACGGGAAAATGAGAAGGCAAGGGAGAGGCTTGGCTCACTGGCCTGGGACTCTTGCCGGCGGCGGGCACGCGCGGTGGAGCTGCTGGTCCTGTGGTGCTGCGATGAAGACGGAGGGCAACGAGAACGAGTGGAGGCATGCACGTGACGAGCTCGAGAGGGCGCCTTGGGTCTTGGTGCATTCTCGAGCAGCGGACTCCTCTCGCTGGGACGTAGGCGTAGAAGATGGAGCTCAGGCTCCTGGTTGCTGCTCGAGAGGCGCGAAGCAGAGGAGGCCGGTGCCTCGTGGGCTGTGCGGGGACGAGGAGGCGTTGGGGTGCGCTGCTGGGGAAGGAGCACGGGCGGCGGGAACAGCGCGGGAATGGAGGCAGGGCACGGACTCGGCCGGTCTTTGTGGCGTACGGCGCGACGACGATGAGGAACGCTGGCGAGCTTGCTTCAGGACGAGGCGGCTGCCATGCCTTTTCCTCGAGAAACGGAAAAGAAGAGACTCGAGGTGAGGTGCTGTAGTGAGAGAGAGAGAGAGATCCGGAGCGCGGAGGAGAAGGAAAGGACTGCCCCTTCGGTGCAGGTCACCTGCCTTTGTGCCTATGACATGTGGGCCCAACAGGTGGCTGGTCCATATATCAATGATCCAAAGGCAGATGCCTTTATGGCATTGAAGCTGCGCCCAGAAGGAGAGGGGCACGGGTGAGGGGATGACCACGGTGGAGCTGGCCGCCGGCATGCGAGGTCGGACGGCGGCCTAGGTCTGGGAGCAGAGGAGAAACTCGGGCAGAGAGGTGGCTGGGGATCGAGCCCCGTGCTCGATCTGGAGGCGGGCACGACGATGGATCGAAGGGAGGAGGTGGAGGCTTTTGGGATCGGGGAAGATGGAGGCTGGTTGGTTGAGGATAGATCTGGAAGGATCCCGATAGAGATGGTGAGTGGGTGGCGGCGACGCGATGGGAAAGGATGGATGGGACATGAGACTAGGCTAGTAGGGTTGATCGGTTATGTATATAGCAGGTGGATAGGCTCAGGGTCGCTTGGTCTCTTCGATCGTAATCAAACGGTCCAAGATAAATAGGTTAGGAGAGTTCAACAAAGAACTGAAGATATTTTAAAGATGTTTGGGGATGATCCGAATCCAACGGTGATGATTAAGCGGGTCGGGTTCGAGGAAGTTTTCGAACGCGCGGAAGGGGTCGATGCACTGTGCAGAGAGACTCTAGTTTAGGCAAAAGAGAAAATGAAGAACAAGAGAGAGACGCGGCAACTACGAACGTATGCAAGTTTTTGGAAAAAATGATGGCAACAGAGTGCCGATGCAATGTGAATGATGCTATGATGAATGCAACAAACAAATGAAACACACGGCAACAACGAAAAACATGGAAGGCTTCTGGAGTGTCGGTCTCGGGTCGTCACAGGTGCGGCCAGAGGAGCAGGGGGTGCGAGCCCGACGGTAATGGCGGGCGGTGGAGCTCAACACAGTGACGGGGCGGCTATGAGGCACGGGCGAGCTAACGGCAAGGAGGAGGAGGAGCGCATGCTCAGCAAGGAGCCGGTCATGGAGAGCAGCGAGCTCGAGGGAGGCTCGGGGCGGCGGATCCCAACGACGGTGACGATGGAGCAGAGGAGGAAGCCGAGCTCGTGGCGGCGTCGTGGGGCCCCCCGGGTCCTCGTGGCTCGGTGTACAGGAAGAGGAAGATGCGACGGGGCTCGTGGACAACCTGGCAGCGCTCGGGGGGGGGGTGGGCGCCGCAACGACGACGAGCGGCGACTGAGGTGCTCGGATGAGGGGTGGGAGATGAGGCAGAAGGGGGAAACGAACAAGGTAGGGATTAGGGTTTCCCCAGTGGCCTCAGGGGAGATTATACGCGCGCGCGAGGGCGGTGGATGGACGACACATGGAGATCCGAGGAGTGGACGCTCGGGCGAGCTCCACCGCGATACCATGAACAGGAGGTTAGGGAAGACCAGGAGGTGGGTTGGGCCGTGCAGTGGGCCAAGGCCCAGGGAATTAAGGGGGGGGGGCTTTTTCCTTTTTGTAATTTTTGACTTTTCTTCTTTTTAAACTTTTCTATTTTCTATTACTTTTCAAGACCTTTTAGCTTTATAAAATACAACACTTGCACCTAAAATAACATTATAAACTAGGTTACTGCCAAAATTAGTTTGGCTCCAAAATAAAGTAGCTTCGTCATTTTGTAATTAAAAAAAGCAATTACATTATTGTTTAGGCACTATTTTAATTACTTTAGGGAACTTAAACACTTTGCAAAAATGTTGGTTCACCACCAATATTAACAAATGAATATTTGCCACATGATGAGCATTTTATTTTTCATGTTTGAGAAATTTTGAATTTCACTTGTTATTTGAATTTGAGTTTGAACTAGTTTGAAACAAGTGAGGTTTAGCAAAAAAATCATGATAACCAGGCATCATTAACAGGGGTTTACTGTAGCTTAACTACCGGGGTGTCACAAATCTCCTCCACTACAAGAAATCTCGTCCCGAGATTTAAGAGGTGGAGTAAGGGGGAAAGTTCTGGATACGAAATTCTAACTAATCCTTTTGTTCGTGGTTGCTCTTATCAAAGAGGTTGATCCCTTTCGTTGATGTCTCCATTCCTTTGCTTCAGGTTACTATGATGAAGTCGTCATCCATTCTTTGGGAACTCCAACATACTTACGAAAGGGTGCACTACAAAAAAAATACACTTCCGTGATGATACGTGTTTGTCATAGTAGGTCACGTTTTCTGTCATGCATGTACATCCATAACAATTTTATGACAGAATCAAGATAGTCATACCTGTGCTGTCGTAGAAGTGTTCCATGACATTACCAAAATGATCATCACGGAAGTGTCCACTTCCATGACGATGAATTGCGCATCATAGAAGTGCTTTCGTCAAGCGTGAATGACACGTGGCATCCACCGTAACGGGTCGCCGTTAAGCTATCGGGTTCCGCTTTGGATCTGATAACCCGTTAACAGCCCCGAGCAATGGGGATTTTCCACGTGTAGAATTCTCATTCACAGGATAATGCACGTGTCAGCTCATTGTTGGGACAGATGTCATCCCTAGAATGGACGGAAGACAGCTATGATATATCGACACGTGGCACAGCCCAACAATGGCCCATTTAAGGTAAAAAGTCCGGCCCAGCTAAAGGCCCACCATATTTTTCCAGACACTAGTGGGCTGGCCCTTAACAGCCTGCCATGTTTTGGGTCAAATTGAGGCCCATATCAGATCAGGCCCGTTCACAACCTGCCGTGTTTTGGGCCAAATTACAGCCCATATCGGATCAGGCCCGTTCATAGGACACTGTTCTTTTGGGTCCATTCTAATCTAGGTTTGTATTTCAGCTTTTTAAATGCCTGTTTACCAGTTCGACCCGATAATAGTTTCGGCATGTTAGCGGCCCCTGGTGCATCTGGGACGTTGTCGGCCCGGTTTAACTTTAGGCCATTTATCGGCCCATGCAGAAACTGGGTTATTTCTTTGTCCGAAGTAACTTTAGGCCTCTTAACGGCTCGTAGTCTTCGTGGATAAATTTCAGTCTTCGTGGTAACTTTAGTCCTCTTAACAGTTGGGCCTAGTTACAGCTCGCGTTGAATCCGGTCTGCTTATAGCCCACATGATAATGGCTCGTGACACTTTTGGGCGTACGGCCCACGTGGATACCGGCCTGCTTAAAGCCCATAATTTTATTGGGCCAAACAGGGCCCGAGATATATTTTGTCCTGTTAACAGCTCGTCCTATTTGGGCCAAACATGGGCCTTAGGCCGTTTCGACATGTATTGGCCCATGAATTTTTCGGCTCAACGCTGGCCCAATCTAGTTGTTAGCCTATCAAAAGCCCATGGTATTCTCTGGCCTAGTTGGCCAGAACTTTACTCGGCATGTTAAAGGCAGAAAACTACTATTCATTTAGACCTGCTAATGGCCCAAGATGATTATAGGCCCATGTTTTGGCCCATATGAGTAATGGGCCAGCCTGAAGACCGACAACACTGAAATCCATTGAACCTTCCGGCCTAAATTACAGCATACCGACCAAGAATAAAACTAGACTATACAATAAAGAAATTACAGCATATTACATCCACTAGGAATCAAAGTTCGCCACCGGTGATAATAAAGCGCAACATGACCACATATTACATACACTGGGCATCAAAGGTCGCCACCAGTGCATATAAACGCGCCGACAAAAGAATATACAAAACTGAGAGCACTTCAGAAGGCATTAGGACTGGCCAGGATGGGCACCGTAAGCAGCCGAACAAGCTGATGAGATCTCAATTGTGTCAATAATAGATGCTCCATCCCTAGCTTTATAGCAACATAGCGCGCAAGGCAGTCCTCTGAGATCTTCATTACATCATTGACATCAAGCTGGAGCTGAGCTAAAGCAATCCTTTCCGCTTTAAGTTGAGACTGAAGAAGTCGAACTGATTGAGGCAGCGACTGCACAGAGGTTGTCTCACAACTACTGGTGAGTAGCTTCAACTCATTGTCTTCATCAAGACAGGACCTTGGCGTCATCTCGCTCTCTTGAAGATGGTTTGGCTCACTATCTTCCCTAAAGTTCTGCCTGTCATAAGAGATACGACTTTGGAAAAGAAACAAGGAGACACGTAACATGTTTCACAATTATATAAGCAAATAAATGGATTTGTTCTGCATAAGGAACATGTTTTTACAACTATAATTTAAAATTGGTAGTTGTTCCAAACATCCAATCAGATGTAAACAACAAAGTAAACAACAGTGGAGGAAATGATGCCTATCCAAGTCTATACTAGAACAAAGTTTGAAGGCTTGAGAAGGATGAACTTAGATTACATGTTAACACGGGCTGGAGAAAACCCTTCTCCATGTCGATGGAAGGATAATTCAATAAATTCCCAAAAGAAACTTCTTTATAAGTGTTGCCATTATTCTACATCTTGCAAAGAGTAAATATAGATCAAAGAATATTGGAAGAAACAGAGATTAATCAAGCTCAGGTGCAGACTGATGATACATAATCAAATAGCAATTAATTAAGTACAGCGTTACAAGGCAAAAGGTACTAACAAGAGGAATGCAAACATCAACGTGTGCAGCGACATTGGCTTTATTCAACATTTTGGTAAGAGTAAATGTAGATATGATAATTTGGAGAAACGGGAGGGGAGGTGATGAGGACATCAATACCATTGTTACACCCACAGCCCCTGCTGCTATACATATTGGACCAATTACTCGAGCTCGCGCACGCCAATTGAATTATCAGGTACTTTCGTTTCTTGGTAACAATTCCAATCTTCATGAGAATATGATGATGCCTAAATTGGATACATTTGTTATTCTCACAAATGAAGGGCCTACCATGGACAAGAAAGATGTTTGTTGTCCTTCCTCCTTTTGAAGGGATCACAAGACCGTGCGACATTGGAGAGTGCCCATTTCGAGCTTCAAGATGACAAGTACTTGGTGAACATCCACTTCTACACGGCGAAGCCATCTCTTTCCCATGGTGATTTGGTTTTCAATCCGAGGTCGGATCTTTCCCAAGGGAGGGGAGATGATGCGGAGCATCCTATGAACATCACCATGTCAAGAGTCCGTTCGGCGAGTGACACGTGCGACATCTACTTCACATACGCAAAGGTGAATCATCTACTTTACACGTGTTCACTTGACCCCTTCGAGGATGGTATACTACTTGACACTCCACTCGTGTGCATGCATAGGTATTGTCGGAACACTACGGACGACGAGGAGGAGTGCAAGCGCCAAGGAACAACTACACCATCCGCGAGGGAAGCATGGAAGCGAAGACAGAAGAAGAAGATGGAGACAGCTCCCAGGACTCGGACATCCGGCCAGTACCCCGGACATCGGGCCCCTGGAACCTCACCCACAGCAGCCGCCCAGCTGCCAAGTACCTACAGGCCCCGGACATCCGGCTAAAGGCCCGGACATCCGGCCCGTCCTGAGCTCCCGGACATCCGCCCTCTTCGCCCGGACATCCGGCCCCGCCTATCCAGAGAGCACATAACGCATCCACGCCAGCCCCGACATCCGGCCACCCCTGCCCGGACATCCGGCCCGTCCCGAAGCCCCGGACATCCGGCCGACGCCCGGACATCCGGCCACCCTGCGCGCAGTGTAACGGGCCACCGGCCCATGTACCCCTTCACTTCATCCCCAACTTGTACTACGACTATATATAGACCCCCACCTCCTCCTAGTTAGGGTTAGCAAAGGATTAGCTCATATGTGAGATAGAGCTTTGCTCATCCATACGGATCTCCTCCTCGAGAGAGACTGCGGCCCCTCTTCGGAGAAGATCAACTTGGATTCAAGACCCCCTCTTGGGTGGCCCCGTCAAGACCTCCTTCTAGGAGAAGAACCGGTTACCTTTGTATCGTCCGTTGTTGACTTTGGATCTTGTATCTCACCTTTGTGTTCATCGATCTAGCGCATGTTTGATCTATTCTTGTTGGTTGAGTGATTTCTCTCGTGTTCCTCTCGTGTTTCCCTCGTGTTTCCCCTCGTGTTCATCACGTTCCTCGTAGGGATCCGCTCCTTTCGTGAATGATTGGCCGTCTAGGGTGGACACGTGCAAAACCAAGATATCTTACCTAGATGACGACACCATATGTCCACTAATTGTCCACGTGTTTTTATTTTGTTCACATATGGATCCTATGGACATCACCATGTCAAGAGTCAGTTCAGTGAGTGGCACGTGCGACATCTACTTCACATACACAAAGGTGACTCATCTCCTTTACACGTGCTCACTTGACCCCTTCGAGGATGGTATACTACTTGACACTCCACTCGTGTGCATGCATAGGTATTGTCGGAACACTACGGACGAGGAGGAGGAGTGCGAGCGCCAAGGAACAACTACACCATCCGCTAGGGAAGCCTGGAAGCGACGACGGAAGAAGAGACAGCTGCTACAGGCCCCGGACATCCGGCCCCAGCCCCGACATCCGGACCAGCCCGGACATCCGGCCCGACACCCGGAAATCCGGCGCCCATCACAGAATGCACCCGAAGCTGAACCCCGTCAGCCCGGACATCTGGCCCCATGCCCCGGACATACGGCTCCTCCCGAAGCCCCGGAAATCCGGCCTCTTCGCCCGGACATCCGGCCCCGCCTATCCAGAGAGCACAGTGCATCCACGCCAGCCCGGACATCCGGCCCGTCATGAAGCCCCGGACATCCGGCCCATCGCCCAGACATCCGGCCCCTCCTGCCTACGCGCAGTGTATCCGGCCCGAAAGCCCATGTATCCCTTCGCCCCAACTTACACTAGCACTATATATAGACCCCCACCTCCTCCTAGTTAGGGTTAGCATTGGTTTAGCTCATAGTTGAGATAGAGCTTTGCTCATCCATTACGGATCTCCTCCTCGAGAGAGACTGTGGCCCCTCTTCGAAGAAGATCACCTTGGATTCAAGACCCCCTCTTGGGTGGCCCCCATCAAGACCTCCTCACGGAGAAGAACCGGTTACCGTTTGTATCGTCCGTTGTTGATGTTGGATCTTGTATCTTAGCTTTGTGTTCATCGATCTAGCGCATGTGTGATCTATTCTTGTTGGTTGAGTGATTTCTCTCGTGTTCCTCTCGGGTTTCCCTCGTGTTTCCCCTCGTGTTCATCACGTTCTTCGTAGGGATCCGCTCCTTTCGTGAAAGATCGGCCATCTAGGGTTCCACCCTACATCATCTTGGATCAGAGCTTAGGTTGATCACGATTTCGGAGCCTCCCCGTTGTGTTTTCTAGCCTAGTTTTGTTGATTTTATCCTAAATTTGAAAAATCCCCACCAAAAATAGCCCCAATTTTTTTTTGTGATTTGTTGGTTTGATGATGTTTTGTTGGATTTGATCCATGGATTTGCTTTTTTACTAGTGGATCTAGCATTCCCCCATGTTTCCCCACTTTCCATCCACGAAATCTCTGCAATTTTGCCCCCGAAATCTTCAATTTCCGCCCCAAAATCGAGTTCCTCGAGTCCATCCTCGGAATTGGAGCCCGGACATCCGGCCCGAGCCCCGGACATCCGGCCACCCCGGAAATCCGGCCATTAGCTTAGATATCCGGCTCCTGGAGCGCATTTCGCGCAAATTTCTGGACATCAGGTCCCGGATATCCGGCCCCGACCCCGGATGTCCGACCCGTATGATTTTAGCCTTTCCCGTTTCACCGTTTTGTGCATAACTAATTCATCCGGAGTCCTTTTTGACGTTCTTTAGCTCGTTTTGAAGCTATTGACATCCCCCATCCCACAAAAATACTACCATCACCATTTGACTCCATCACATTTTTGGAACTTTGGCATCTTTTCCTAGGGCTTCCACCATAACTCCCGCAAAACCACCACCGACTTCCGCAACCTAACCAATTTTGTTCCCCATAGCATTAGTGGTTGCTTGAGTTGCGATTCGAGTCTCCTAAGGTGTTTAGGCTACTTAGAGACGGTTGCTTCTTCATCAACCACCACCATAACTTCCGCATAGACTTACCCAACACACACTTCCGCCATCCCAACCTAACCCAATTTTGTTTGTGTTGTGAGTTGTGTCTCCTAAGGTGTTTCGGCTACTTAGGGACCGTGCTTCCAACTCCGACACCGTGTATAGTCCACCGCTTTACCCTCGACTTCCACATTGCGTACTCCGAACCCCATCATTGCATTTCTGCAATCCCATTGAGCTTCCGCAAAACCACCACCGCTTTCCACTACCACCATTTGACTTTTGTCCTTGAGATTTTGAGTTGTGGTTTTTCCATTTCCTAAGGTGTTTCGGCTACTTAGGGATGAGTCTCCATCATCTTGGTATCTCCATCAAGATCACTGCCACTCATCATAGCCAAGGACGGTAACCTCGACGACATCATTGTACATTCTCCCTTACCATTACATTGTTAACCCCTAGCCCATTTTGCGTCACTTGCCTATCGAGACTAGCCATTTGAGTATTGCAGGCAACGTTACTTGTGCACACTAGTGATCTATACCTTTCATTGCATACATACCATATCATAGTGGTATCATATCATCATACTTGTGTCACAAGATTGTTCCCGCATATACACAATTGCTATATTGGTTTGTGCATCGTGGCCATACAAAAAAACAATAAGCTTTTAAGCAAAAGAAAAGAGCGAAGAGCTTGTAAGCAAGTGCCATAGCATCATACCACATTGCATATAAGATTGTCATATCCGATCATCTTGGATCATCTTGAGAGAAACACCGAGAACCATACATATATAGCATACTTGGGATAGAAGTTTATCCATTTTGCATATCATAGGTTGTGCACAAGTGTCGTATCCACCTATAGAGCAATCGTGCTAGCGTCTCTCTTGAGTTGTGCAACATGAGCGTTTTCCGTGGACTCCACATTTTGTGTTCATTCCTTGGTTTCACGACCCCATTTGTCTATCCGTGTGTGTGTTTCCGTGTGCCATTCTTTGCTATTGGTCTACTTGTTTCACTTGCCAATTTGTGAATCTATTTCAACATTGTTGACTCTTGCTAACATTTTGCATCCAATTTTTGTGCCACTATCCTCACCGAGCTCCACCATAAGCCTTACTTGTGTAGGTGTGAGAAACCGACAAGAATTGGTACCAATTGTGCTATTTCCTTGTTACACATTGAGTGATCATTGATCCATCTTCAACATCGGTTAAGGTACATTTGGTTTAGTTCATCTCTTTCTCCCACTCATATTTGCTCGAGTCTTGTGATGGATAGGCAAGGCATTTAACCCTCGGTCTACAACAACAACAACGAGTTCGATGCCACGAACAACTCCAACGACGCCAAGATGAACACTCAAATGGAGGAGCTCAAAGCCCTCATCAGGTCCTACAAGCGATCTTCCTCATCTTCGAGAAGACACTCAAGAGCACATGCTTCCGAGCTACCATCTCCGGCAAGATCACATCGGCATCGACACCATCACCAACAAGAACGTGAAGGTCAAGAGCTCAACACCAACAAACGCTCAACGACTTCACCATCTCCCTTGGCATCTTCGCCAAGCGACTTCAAGGCATCTTCGCCTTCGGATATACGGCATGTTCGCCAACAAGCACCTCAAGACTACGCTCAAGAGAAGCTCCCCAAGCTCAAGTCCGCGACCTCCACGAGCTACTACGACCTCAACACCGACCACGAGATTCCTTTCTATGGGACTCTAGAACCCGAGGAGTATCTCGAGTGGGAGCGTTTGATGGACGACTACCTCAAGCTACATGAAGTTCCTCCCGAAGATCAAGTGAAGTGCGCCACAAGAAACTTCCACGACTATGCCTCGACATGGTGGTTTCACACACCTTCGGAGAGCTACGACATGAGTTGGCCCAAGACGAAGAGAGCTTTGCGGCGAGAGTTCGTGCCTCCAACCTACACGGAACAACTTCTACGCCAATTGGAGAACACCATCCAAGGATCCAAGTCCACCGACGAGTACTTCAAGGAGATGAAGAAAGCCTTGCGACGAGCCGGCGTGGACGACCCCATGTCAATGAAGTTCCACTTCATGATAGGATTGAACAACGACATCTCCAAGACTATCTTCCTCGAGAACTACAAGTCCCTTGACGACAACTACATTGGTGCTCTCAAGGCGGAACAAGAACTCATGAAGGCCAAGGCTTCTCCACCCCAAGCAAACTTCTCGAAGACAAAGCTCAAAGACGACGAGCATGAGGCTAGTAGAACCAAGATGTCCAAGCCCGATGAGCTCCCAGACGGTGCTCCAAAATTCGACTTCATCGTGATAGAGGCGAGGGTGTCCCGATCTTTCGATGAGATGATAACTATCAATTCGGTGGAGACGACTTTGACGATCCGACTACAAACGTGCATGATGTTGCACCTTAGCAATCGCTAAACCAACTCCGAGAGGTTATTGACCACGCCGGAGCACAATCAACCTGACCACGAAGGTCTATTCCTGCAAGCAATCGAAGAACAAGCAAGAATATGATAAAGCAATCTGAATATTGCGAATATTTATGAAGTATTGATAATGGTGGGGATCCGTAAGCGGTCTTGGTCTGGTCGTTGGACACAAACGAAGTACACGAAGTTGCAATGGCTAACTTTTAACTAAACAAATCACAAGGAAAAAGCTACTAGATGGATCTACTTATATAGGAGCAAGGGGTGGCGGCCAAGGAGGTGGGAGGACGTCCCAAGGCAGCCTAAAACCAACCCTAGGTCGTACAAGGCTCATGGGCCCAAGTGGACGTGATGCAACACCTTTGGACTTGTAGTTTGACTCGGATTCTGCTGCAGCGTCAGATTGTTTCGTCAATAACTCAACGCACCGGATGAATTTTAGGGTGAATCCAGTTGGCCTAGAAAGAGCATGAAATCTACTTTCCAACAAAAAAATAATCACCCAATTCGGAGTCCGTATGAAAGAGTTCTTGCCGTTTGGAGTCAGGTATGTCTGTGCAGTCCGAATCTGAATCCAGAACGTGAGAGACTTGGACTCTATCTTCTCTTGGCCCAAAAGTGACGTGAGAGGACTTTTTGAACAGAACTTAAACTTCTCCTTTTCCCCTATCTTCATACATGGATTGTACAAATGTTCCATACACCTACAATTAGACAAAACACAAAAGTGTGTGAAGTATTTTTGTTCTGGATAATATAAATAGATTATTGAATAGTTGACACTAGAAATCACCTGACAAATATGCATGTATGCAATACTTTTGGTCGTATCCAAGGTGGTCATGTCCTCATCATCCTCCCCTTCTTGAAAATAAAGCCGTCCTCGGCGTTGCTTTATCTGAAATGTGGCTAACAAAAGAGACAAGGTGTACATGTTGTATATGTATATGTCATCAATTTTTACTTCCCGTGGAATTTGCACATATGACACATGTATACATGAGTAACCTTCATAGTGAATAAAATATAAAGCCAAAATATTATCACAAGAAGTAGAAGGCATGAAAGTATTGCAACTCAGTTTGCACATATAAATGAAGCTCTTATTCATATGAAAAGATTGACAATATTCATCATTAAACCATCCCAATATTGGTGAATAAACCTTACTTGCATCAAATTTACATGCTACAACATGCTTAAATAAGCCAACATGCAATAAGTCATTTGACACAGAATCATCACCAAGATTAGAGGTCATATCAAAATGATTAAACATTGGCACAATTATTTTCAAACGTAGTTGATCCAAATTTGTTTTAGTGTCTGATTCACATGGTTATTTCACATCAACGGTTAATTCAATGGGTGCACTCAAAATTCTTGATATTGCAGTTGTTTGATCACATGGCAAAGTTAAATCATCAGCATAATCATCTAAAATAGGTGGTGCGATCAATGTAGTGGCTAGAGCATCACATGGTGTATTTAAATCGACAAGGCATTCATCATTCGCATGCGAAGGTAGAAGATCAGTACCTTTGTCATTACCTCGTGTTATCAACTCAGACGATGTTGGAACTCTCGGCAGTGACGGGTCATAATATGGAGCTGATGCAGTGCTCACAACAACGGATGTTGTTGTCATAGTAGGCGCAGTAGTAGAAAGAAGGACCGTCTCAACTCCTTGGATGTGCACCTTATGCTTGTTTGTCTTGTGGGCATCATGCCTCTTTATTTCCTGTTCAGCTTTGCAAGCAAGATGAAACAAATGGTCCATAGGATAACATTCTTCATGAATTAGTATCTCCTGAATATCACGGTTTAATCCTCCCCAAAATCTATCCATAAAATCTTCTTCACTTTCCTCTAAAAAGGAATGCAATAAGGTAGTTTGTAAATCATCATAATATTTTCTTACAGTGTCACTACCTTGTTTTAAATGTTGTAGTTTTTTAATCATGCCACGAGTATAATAAACATCGACGAATCTATCTCTCATGACAAGTTTTAAATCATCCCAAGTAGTAAGTACATAATCAGGGTATAACCGACAACGTTCGCTCCACCAAACAGTAGCAAAACTAGTGAAAGAACCAACCGCAAGCTTAACTTTTTTACGTTCCGAAAAATCATGGGAAGCAAATATAACATTTATTTCGAACTCCCATTCAATATATAAATCAGGCTTAAAACGACCATTAAAAGGTGGCATGGAAACAAAAACCTGATTGTGCGTATTCTTATGTCTTTGCACCTCTTGTGACGGTGGTTGTATTTTCGGAGCTGGTGGCACATCTCCCACGATTGATGAAGCCCAGCTGACTCTGGAACCTGCCATATTTAGTAGAAAAACAAGAAACAGAATTCGAGAATAATGTTCCTATGAACTACTAGGATGTGGGGGTAAAACGCTCACAGTATAGCAAATATCAAAGTCTTACAAGTTCTTACCATGCAGCAGGTGGTGACCGGCAACCAGCGGTGTCAAATAACTCCGAAGATTGAGTAAAGCGATTGCCAGGTGAGCGTATGTATACACGGTGTAGAAATATGTGGAGCTTGGAAGGCCAAATATATGGTAGCAAAAGATCAGCAATAATCAATTCAGAGATGCAATGTTGAATAAACGCTCAACGACGGTACTGTGCTGGTCCTAGGCTAGACCGTGCTAGAGACGCGAGCCTAGAACACTAAAAAAAATCACGGCGCGACGCGTAACAAAGGCGGAGCACACTCTGAATATCTTTTTTTCTCCTTTTTTCACGGATTTTTTTTCACTTTTTTCTCTCTTTTTCCCCCTCTTTTTTTCTTTTTTTTTCTCTCACTTTTTTTCTTTCTCTTTTTTTTTCACAAACAAGCTAGATAAGATGCAGATTGGATCTAGTGATGACGCGAACGACCTCAAGTATGATTATGACAATGAATGATGGGGAGTACATGGTGGAAATTGATGGATGGCGGTGGTGGACAGCGGATGCAATAATGACACGGTGGTGGTATATGGCAACGACAATGAAGATGGTGCGGCGGTGGCGTGATAAATTGTGAACAGAACTCGTAACTCTAAAGGACTAGACACTAAGACCAGCAACTTGACACGACGATGTAGCCACAAATTCAAAAAAGCAAAACACTAAAAAGATTATGCAAAGGCTCAGACTGGCTTGGACAAAGGATGAACAGATCTAACTTTTTTGTGTTGCTTTTTCTTGGACAACAGGTAAGAAAATAAATCTAATCTAGGGATAACTGGAAATTCTCACCGAGCAACCTGAAAACTGATACCACTTGATAGAGGCGAGGGTGTCCCGATCTTTCGATGAGATGATAACTATCAATTTGGTGGAGACGACTTTGATGATCCGACTACAAACATGCACGACGTTGCGCCTTAGCAATCGCTAAACCAACTCCGAGAGGTTATTGACCACGCCGGAGCACAATCAACCTGACCACGAAGGTCTATTCCTGCAAGCAATCGAAGAACAAGCAAGAATATGATAAAGCAATCTGAATATTGCGAATATATATGAAGTATTGATAATGGTGGGGATCCGTAAGCGGTCTTGGTCTGGTCGTTGGACACAAACGAAGTACACGAAGTTGCAATGACTAACTTTTAACTAAACAAATCACAAGGAAAAAGCTACTAGATGGATCTACTTATATAGGAGCAAGGGGTGGCGGCCAAGGAGGTGGGAGGACGTCCCAAGGCAGCCTAAAACCAACCCTAGGTCGTACAAGGCTCATGGGCCCAAGTGGAGGTGATGCAACACCTTTGGACTTGTAGTTTGACTCGGATTCTGCTGCAGCGTCAGATTGTTTCGTCAATAACTCAACGCACCGGATGAATTCTAGGGTGAATCCAATTGGCCTGGAAAGAGCACGAAATCTACTTTCCAACAAAAAAAGAATCACCCAATTCGGAGTCCGTACGAAAGAATTCTTGCCGTTTTGAGTCAGGTATGTCTGTGCAGTCCGAATCTGAATCCAGAACGTGAGAGACTTGGACTCTATCTTTTCTTGGCCCAAAAGTGACGTGAGAGGACTTTTTGAACAGAACTTAAACTTCTCCTTTTCCCCTATCTTCATACGTGGATTGTACAAATGTTCCATACATCTACAATTAGACAAAACACAAAAGTGTGTGAAGTATTTTTGTTATGGATAATATAAATAGATTATTGAATAGTTGACACTAGAAATCACCTGACAGATATGCATGTATGCAATACTTTTGGTCGTATCCAAGGTGGTCATGTCCTCATCACATCGCCATCACTCTTTGTGGCATTGATGATGCCGAGTCCTCCACGACTCTTTTTCAAGATGGTGCGGCGACGAGTACGACTACGGAGACCTTCAAGGACCACGCTTTGGAGGCGAGCGACTTGGTGACGAGCAAGGATGATGCTTCCATCTTAGGAGGCGAGAGTGATGATGTGCCATCTTCGGCCTTCATCCATGGCGATGGTGACAAGATGGTTGAGCATGGGATTTTCCCTTTGACCACGGCGACGTATGATGACTTGAGTGACTTGCGCCACCATATTGAGAGTGAGAGTGACTTCACCACTAGCCCCATATGTGATGAGTTGCCCCAATTCCCATGTGAGGAGAGCCACAACCCCCACCACTTGAGTGAGATGAGTGACTCCACCATATGTGACTTTGAGTGCACCAACCTTGAGGGAGTGAGTGAACCACCACATAGAGAGAGTGAGGCCACTATGATTTCTAACGACTTAACCTCTAGCTCTATTGTGTCTTCTCATTTGGTGCTAGGTCCCATATATGATGACGTGCCGATTCGCGACGACTACATCCTTCCTTTGGACAAGACGATGGCCGTGGTGGAATATGATGCACCCCCCACATGGTTCCATCAAGATGAAGATGACAACCATTTGGTCTTCCCCACCTCACCTACAACACTTGAGTGGAAAGAACAAGGTAACATAGGTGAAGGTGATGCTCTAGTCCCACTAGTGGACATTCTTGACATTGATTGCTTGCATGATGTTGATCAACCTATTACCATGCTTCATGCTAGTATGATTTCCCCATGCGATGATTTACCCATTTATGATGAGTACGATGATTGCCACGTGGAATCTCCTAGTTGTGATGCCATGTTGCATAGGATTTCTTGTGACAATTCTTTAGGTCACATCATGTTTGACAATCCTCTTGACTTGTCATATGCTATGAATGAGATCAATCATATGTCATATTTGCAATCTCATCGTAGTGACTATGCATATGCCATTAAAATAAATCCAATTTGCACATAGGGTTAATTAGATAAATGCCACTCTAATTATGGCGATTCATAAAAATGCCACTGCAATTTCCAAACTTTGAAAAATGCCACTGCAAATTTTGCAATCTTTGAAAAACACCACTGCAGACTTCGAAAAATGCCACTGGAAGTGGCATGAAATGGCATTTTTCAAAGTTTGGAAATTGCGGTGGCATTTCTCAGAATCGCCATAATTGGAGTGGCATTTATCAAATTAACCCTTGCACATATGGCATAGATGATAAGCCCATGGTTATTGGCATTTGTTTATCTTGTGATGATATTGATATGCTTCCTTTGCCTCATTTATCTCATATGCCATGCCATGACCACCTAGCTTCGGATATGCATTGTTTTGGATGTTGTCCATTTTCTCCATATGATGTTTCCAATATTGCTCATGAGGATACCCCCATAGTTTCCTCATATATTTTAGGAGATTTTGATTCATACTATCCATTGCATGATCCCAATACTTGTGTGCACAATATGCTTCGCATGAATAAACATGCTATTGATGTGCCATATACTTCTATGCTAAATTTGCATCCCCATCGTGTCATACACAATAACTATTCTTTCATGATGGATGACATGTTCTTGTACCATGCATCAAATTTCTTTGAGCGATGCTTATCTTGTCCTAACTCACACGTGCACATGCACATCATGATGGATGATGTGTACATTTACCACACACACAATTTCTTTCGTTTGTGTATTTGTTGTGTAGGTCCCCATGAATACTTGTCAACCTCACAATCCCATAAGTTGACAAAACGAGCTCTAGAGAGCAATGATGACTTGGGATCCCATGGATTGCCTTTCCCACCGCTCACTTCGCGCAAACACTTGACGCATTTCTTTTACATGGCTCTCACATGGTTATGGGTTATTGTCCATTACATACTCTATGCCCATCTTGCTTTGTTCACTTTGCATGATATGCTCATTCCTATGCCTTTGACATGCATTTGTGACCCATGCTTTGCATTACACATGATGATTGATTCTAGTACATATATGTGTATTTGCAAGTGTGGTGGAGATATTTTTTGTTATTGCCATGATTGCTTTGTGCCCCATGCCTATGATGATACTATGATCTTGATTTGTGTTCGTGCTTGCGATATGTCATGTACATTGCCTATGTCTATTCTTTGCTCACAGGACATGATTGCCATGATTTCCTCTAGTGTGTTGCATATTCGCTCCACTAGTTTGCACGACTTGATTACTATGATTGCTTGACTTCTTGCATCATCGATGATTCATACTTGCTCACTTCATGCGGTCGATGACAACCATTTCCATGCTTTGCGCATGATTGTTATTGCTTCTTGTCATTTATCTCCATGTGTTGCGTCTCTCATGCTAGATGATTTGACATGTACTGAGTGCAACAATGCCCTTAGTCTTGATAATGAGTTTCCCCCCATAGCATTCTCACATATAATTGGAGATTTTGACATATTCCTTGTGAAGCATGCTTGTCTTACCTCTTTGCACCATATACCCTGTGCCATGAATATAGCCATTGTTGCATCATATTATTCATGCACTTGTGCTTCTAATGGTTATGTGCAAAAGAAGAGAACAATCATGATGGATGATGTGTTTATCTACCATGCGCATACGTTCTTTGTTGTGTTGTGTGCATGTGTAGGATACTTGGACTTTGTGTCGACTTCCACGTCACGTGAGTTGACCATTCGAGCTCTTGAGAGCGAACCACCTTCTACCACGACGATTCTACATCGCACTTGCTTGTACTTCGGCATTGTGAAGGGCGCACAAGGACATGCTTTCAAGGTGATATCCTTCTCTTTTGAGAACCTCCGAACCATGAGCATGGATATTGTGGATCATACTACTTGTCTTGCTTGTACCATGAGACTTATTGGTCATCTTGGACCATTTTATTGGGCACATGTTAGAGATCTTGCTTCGACTTGTCATTTTAACCATTCCATGCATCATGATATATATGCCTTGTGTGTTGCATCCAATTCTTGGATTATTTACTCCTCTCATATGTTTGGTTGCAACAATGTCATCACTTCACATATGCCATGTCCCATTGCTTGTCACATGATTGCCTTGATTGCCTCACCATGATGAACAATTGCTCTTTCCATTGTGTTGAGTGCCACACGATATTCACTACATCCCAGGCACATTATGCTTGGATAGTCTTGCACTTGACCCATGTGTTTAGACACTTCATTTTATTTGGTGTTGTGAATGAATCATATGCCTACCATAGACCTTTCATTGTGCAATTTGTGAATGAACATCACTATGTCCACTAATCAAGCTCACGGAGTACTTGTCGCGTGGGATGTCGATCTTGTATGCGTTGTTGTTGTAGCGCGCGAGCACCTTGAAGGGTCCATCCGCTCGTGGTAGTAGCTTGGACTTGCGTAAATTTGGGAAGCGATCCTTGCGAAGGTGTAGCCACACAAGATCTCCAACATGGAACATCATGGGTTGCTTGTTGACGTTGAGCTTGGTCGCGAGTCGTTGTACTTGGCGCTCGATGGTGCTCCTTGTATCTTCATGCATCTTCTTGAGGAAGTTGGCTCGTGCACTCGCGTCCATGTTTGTGCGCTCTTGTAGCGGTAGAGGTAGGATGTCCAATGGTGACAATGGGTTGAAGCCATAGACGACCTCGAAGGGGGACTTGCCGGTAGTCGAATGTCTTGCATGATTGTAGGCGTACTCGGTGATGGGTAGGCACTCTTCCCACTCCTTGATGTTCTTATTTATCAACACGCGTAGTAGGGTGGAGAGCGTATGGTTGGTTACCTCCGTTTGGCCGTCGGTTTGTGGATGGTATGCCGAAGAGAACAAGAGCTTGATTCCGAGCTTGGCGCACAAGGTCTTCCAAAAGTAACTCAAGAACTTGACGTCGCGGTCCGAGACAATCGTCTTAGGCACTCTATGAAGGTGCAAAATTTCCCTACAAAACAAATTTGCAACATGTGAAGCATCGTCTATCTTGTTGCAAGGAATGAAATGAGCCATCTTGGAGAAACGGTCCACAACAACAAAAACGGAATCCTTGCCATTTCGAGTTCTAGGCAAACCAAGCACAAAGTCCATGCTAATATCTTCCCATGGTTGATATGGAATAGGAAGTGGCATATAGAGGCCATGAGATTGAGCACTAGACTTAGCTTTGCGACATGTAGAACATCGGTTGGTGAAGCGATTGATCTCACAAAACATCTTGGGCCAAAAGTAGTTCTTTGAGAGCGTAGAAAATATCTTGTCGCGTCCAAAGTGTCCCATGAGTTCGCCTCCATGAGATTCCTGCAAAAGCAACAAACGAAAAGAGGACTCGGGAATGCAAAGTTTGTTAGCTCTCATAAGATATCCATCTTTGATGTAGTATCGATCCCAAGAAGTATGCGTCAAACACTTGGCATAAGGAATAGCAAATGTAGGATCATGCTCATACAAAGTCTTTTATGTGCTCAAAACCAATGACATTCAACTCAAGTTGGGTGACAAGCATGCATATACGGGAAAGCGCGTCCGCCACAACATTTTCCTTACCCTTAATATACTTGATGTCATAAGAAAATGACTCAATAAATTCACTCCATTTAGCATGATGCTTGTTCAACTTAGTTTGACCCTTAAGATATTTAAGTGTTTCATGGTCGGTATGGATGATGAACTCATGAGGGCGAAGGTAATGTTCCCATTCACGCAAAACTCGCACTAAAGCATATAACTCTTTGTCATAGATGGGGTAATTGAGTTGCGCTCCGGAGAGTTTCTCACTAAAGTATGCAATGGGGCGCTTCACTTGCGTTAACACACCTCCTATGCCATTACCACTAGCATCGCAATGAATTTCGAAAGGTTTTTCAAAGTTTGCTAATGCAAGCACGGGAGCATGAGTAAGAAAATTCTTAAGATCATTGAAAGAAATATCTTGAGATGTTCCCCAAACAAACGGTGCATTTTTCTTACTCAAAGCATGTAAAGGTGAAGCAATGGTGCTAAAATCCTTCACAAATCTACGGTACAAACCGGCTAAACCAAGAGAACTACGCACTTGTTGCAAATTGGTTGGTTGGGGCCAAGTTTTAATAGCATTGATCTTAGATTCATCAACATGAACACCCTTAGAAGATACTACGAAACCCAAGAAAACAAGCTTATCAACACCAAATAGGCATTTTTCCATATCAGCATAAAGTTGCTCTTTTCGAAGAGTTTGTAGCACGGTGCGAAGGTGGGTGACATGCTCTTTGAGAGATTTGCTAAACACAAGGATATCATCAAAGTAGACAACAACAAATTCACCAATGTAAGGGCGAAACACGTAATGCATAAGACGCATGAAAGTACCGGGCGCTTCCGATAAACCCATAGGCATGACTAACCACTCATATAGACCAAACTTTGTTTTGAAAGCGGGTTTCCATTCATCACCCTCTTGTATGCGGATTTGATAGTAACCACTCTTAAGATCAATTTTGGAAAAGATAGTGGCACCACTAAGTTCATCAAGCATATCATCAAGGCGTGGAATGGGGTACCTATAACGAACGGTGATAGCATTGATAGGTCTACAATTGGAGCACATGCGAAAGCTACCGTCTCGTTTTGGCACAAGAATGACTGGTACGGCACAAGGACTCAAACTTTCACGCACATGTCCATGGTCTATGAGATGCTTTACTTGCCTTTGTATTTCCTTGGTTTCTTCGGGATTGACGCGGTAGGGAGCTTTGCTTGGAAGCGATGCTCCGGGGATGAGGTCGATTCGGTGCTCAATGCCTCGTAGTGGAGGTAGACCCGGAGGTAGCTCATCGGGGAAGACATCTTGGAATTCCTGCAATAAAGAAGATAACACCAAAGGTAGATCATGAGAGTTGTTAGTTTTTGGTGCCTCGTCCTTGCACAATAGGACATAGTGTAGGACACTTGATGGGTTCTCACACACTTCTCTCATCTCATGTTTGGTGTCAAAGAGAACTAAGTTTTTCTTGTCGCTCATCGTGGAGGCACTCAATTTGGGCTTGTGGCGCTCACTCTCGTTTTGGTGGTTCGCTCTCTCACTATTCTCTCCATGATGGGTGGCTTGCTTGTCGGCGAGCACTTGGCTTGGAGACATAGGACGTAGCACAAACTCCTTCCCTTTCATCTTGAAGCTATAGTGATTTGTACGCCCATTGTGAACGACACCTCGGTCAAATTGCCATGGCCGTCCAAGAAGGAGGTGACAAACGGTCATCGGTAGGACATCACATTCCAAAGTGTCTTCATAGGCGCCGATCTTGAAGGAGACTTGTACCCTATGCTCGACTTGTATGGTGCCGGTGTAGCTTAGCCATTGAACCTTGTAGGGTTGAGGGTGCTTCATCTTGACTAATTGGAGCTTGGAGCATAGTTCTTCAGTTGCTAAGTTGTGGCAACTACCTCCGTCGATGATGACCTTGACGAAACGTCCATTGATGCCGACCTTTGTGTGGAAGATATGGCATCTTTGATCTTCGTCTTGTTGATGTTGAAGAGTCAAGACCTTGGAGACAACAAGAGCGGGACTTGAATCTTCGTCGCAAAAGACTTGATCATCTTCATCTACGTTATTCACTTGTCGGTGCATGGCCACTTGCTCAAGATCTTCCATTTCTTCTTCACTCATGGAGTCGTAGGTTCCGTCGTCGTTGAGGATCATGGTGCGCTTGTTTGTGCACTCGAAGGACTTATGGCCTCGACCTCCGCATGTGAAGCATTTGATGGAACTTGTCTTGATGGTCTCATCGGTTGGAGTAGATGATGATGAAGCTTTCTTGAAGTTGCTTGTAGTAGGAGGACGACTTGAACTTGTTGAAGCTTTCTTGTAACTTGACATGTCACCGTTGCTTGTAGAAGGCTTGGTTGAGGTAGAAGGTGTTGGAGTCGTCGAAGCTTGACTGTTGGAGAGGCCATAGGACTTGGATGAGAACTTGGCATACTTGAAGTCGTCTTGTACTTGCCGTTCCGCTTTGGTAGCTTGATGCACTAGCTCGATGAGGTTCGAGTATGGTTGGAAGTCGGCAATCTTCTTGATAGGATGATTGAGTCCATTCAAGAAACGTGCCATAGTTTGCTCATCATCTTCTTTGACATTGGCTCGTATCATGGCAATCTCCATTTCCTTGTAGTACTCTTCAACGCTCTTGGTTCCTTGCTTGAGTTGTTGAAGTTTCTTGAATTGGTCGCGGTTGTAATAGTTTGGCACGAATCGTGCTCTCATGACATCCTTCATTTGTGCCCAAGTGGTGATGGGTGGTTCACCTCTTGTTGCTCGGCGCTCAATGACTTGTTCCCACCAAATGAGGACGTAGTCTTGAAATTCAAGGGATGCCATTGCGATCTTCTTCTCTTCTTCGTAGTTGTGCAAGTGGAAGATTTTTTCAACCTTCAATGCCCATGAGATGTACTCTTCGGGGTCATTGCTTCCATTGAACTTGGGCATGGTGAACTTTAGCTTGCCATATCGTTGCTCTTCATTGTGTTGTGGTCGGGGATGATAACGCCCATGTCGTTGAGGGTTGACATTGTCATGGTGCTCTTGGCGAAGATGGTTGTTGTCCTCATGTTGCTCTTGGCGAGGAGGATTGTCGACCTCATGTTGCTCTTGGCGAGGGCAGGGTCCATTGTCTTCTTGCTCTCGATGGACTTGTCGTTCTTGTCTTGCTTGAGGGGATCTTGTCGATCTTGACGAGGAGCTTGTCGATCTTGACGAGGAGCGTGTTGATGCACACGTGCTTGGTAAAGCCTTTCTTGAACTTCGCCGCGAATTGCTTCTTGATGTAGACGAGTTTGTCTGCCTCGATTGGCTACAGCACGACTTGAGTCATGAAGGGCACGTTGCGCTTCAAGTGCTTGAGCTTCACGTAGTTGTTGTTCTTGGCGTTCTGCCTTGGCGTCTTGTGCATCTTGAAGTTGGCGCGCTCGCCCCTCTTGTTCTTGTTGTCGTTGGCGTTGCCATTCTTGTGCTTGTGCGAATGCGGCTTGGTTTTGACGATGTCGATGCTCTTGCGAGTCGGTGTCGTGTAGAGGATTGCGGTTTGCTTGACGGTCTTGGCGCGCGGCACGACGAAGAGTATTCGATGTCGGTGTACTTGAACCGGAGATGGTGTCGTCGGAGTGTCGACTTGAGCGGCTCTGTCTTGATAGATGAGCGGATCATCATGGTTCGGATATCTTCTTTGAGGGAACTCATGGATGTGTCAAAGTAGTCCCTTGTACGTTGCTCAGATTGTCATAAGTCGGTGGCGAGATTGTCGATGCGGTCGCCCAAAGCAAGTTGTTCTTGATGCAAAGCCCGATGTGCACCAAATAGTTGAGTCTTGGTGACGTAGGAAGACATGTCGTCGTCTTGCTCCAAGAAGAGTGGTTGGTAGAAGTACTTGGCCTATCCATCATTCCAAACAAAGATATGTGAGTGGGAGACAAAGAAGAACCAATACCAAATGTACCTTGACCGAAGTTGAAAATGGATCAAAGATCACTCCAATGTGTATCAAGGAAATAGCACAATTGGTACCAATTCTTGTCGGTTCTCACACCTACACAAGTAAAAGCTTATGGTGGAGCTCGGTTAGGATGGTGGCGCAAAATTTGATGCAATTGTAAGTGAGACTCTATAATGTTGGAAAAGATTCACAAATTTGCAAATGCAACAAGTAGACCAATAGCAAGATGTGGTACACGGAAACACACACGCAAATAGATAAGATGGGGTTATGCAACCAAGGATGATCCAAAATGTGGAATCCACGAAGATGCTCTTGTTGCACAACACTAGAGAGACGCTAGCACGATTGCACAATAGGCGGATACGAACTTGTGCACAACCTACTAAGCAAAAATGCAACGACTTCTATCCCAAGTATGCTATATGTATGATGTTCCTATGCGTTGATCCAAGATGATCGAGTATGACAATCTTAACGTTGTATGATGCTATGGTTCTTGCTTATAAGCTCTTTGCTTATCTTTCCTGTTTTGATTAAAAGCTTGTTTGGCTCTTTGATGTTTGAGCTCTTTTCTCATGCAATGCTTCACGAACCAAGATAGCAATTGTGTATGCGACAACAACTTTGTGACACAAGTGATGATACCAAGAGATGCAACACGATGATGTTATGTATGTTATGTGAAGTATGAACACTAATGTGCACAAGTCACGTTGCCGGCAATACTCAAAGGCTAGTCTCGATGGGTAAGTGACGCAAAAGTAAGGCTATGGGGTTGTCAATGCAAATGCAAGAGAGTATGACAATATCACGATACCAAGGTGATATCCAAGGTGAAAGGTGATACCAAAGTGAAGTAGCCGTTCGTAGTAGTCCTTGGCGACGATGAGCGGTGGTGATGTTGATGTCGAACCGTACCTAGATAGCCGAAACACAAAAGGACACGGAAACCTCAACTCAAATTCTCAAAGCAAAATGGGTCAAAATTGTCGGGCTCGTAGCGGGAAAGGCTATGGTGGAGCTATGCGGAAATGGTGGTGGTATGCGGAAGTGTATGTGGGCACCGGGACAAATTTTGGCGAAAGTTAGGCGGTACGCGGAGTGGTGGATGGAAGTGGTTGCTGCCAGGGGTCGGATATCCGGGCTGGAAGCCGGATGTCCGGGGAACCGGGTGTCCGGGCTGGTCGGGCCGGATGTTCGGGCTCTGGATCCGTGGACGAACTCAAAGAACACAGCGTGGAGAGGTCAAATCCGGGGCAAAATTCAGAAGATTTTGTGGATGGAAATTGGGGAAAAGGTGGGGGAATGCTAGATCTACCTGCAACACACGAAATCCGCGGATCAAATCCAACAAAACTTCATCACACCAACAAATCACAAAAAATATTGGGGCTATTTTTTGTGGGGCAATTTTCGAATTAGGACGAAAAACAACAAAATCAAGCTAGAAAACAAAAAGAGTGGGCTCCGAAATCGTGATCAACGTGGCTCATGATACCAAGATGATGTAGGGTGGAACCCTAGATGGCCGATCTTTCACGAAAGGAGCGGATCCCTACAAAGAACGAGATGAACACGAGGGGAAACATGAGGGAAACACGAGGGGAACAGAAGAGAAATCACTCAACCAACAAGAATAGAACACACATGCGCTAGATCGATGAACACAAAGGTAAGATACAAGATCCAAAGTCAACAACGGACGATACAAAGGGTAACCGGTTCTTCTCCGTGAGGAGGTCTTGATGGGGGCCACCCAAGAGGGGGTCTTGAATCCAAGGTGATCTTCTACGAAGAGGGGCCGCAGTCTCTCTCGAGGAGGAGATCCGTAATGGATGAGTAAAGCTCTATCTCAACTATGAGCTAAACCAATGCTAACCCTAGAAAGAGGAAGGGGATGAACTATATATAGTCTCTTGAATGCTTGGTTTTGCACTAACGCTAGAAGCACAAGTGAGCAAGTATGAATCATCGGTGATGCAACAAGGCAAGCAATCATAGTAATCAAGCCGTGCAAACTAGTGGAGCGAAGATGCAACACACTAGAGGAAATCAAGGCAGTCATGTCATATGAGCAAAGAATAGACATAGGCAATGTACATGACATATCACAAGCACGAACACAAATCAAGATCATAGTATCATCATAGGCATGGGGCACAAAGCAATCATGGCAATAACAAACAATATCTCCACCACGCTTGCAAATACACATACAAGTACTAGAATCAATCATCATGTGTAATGCAAAGCATGGGTCACAAATGCATGGCAAAGGCATAGGAATGGGCATATCATGCAAAGTGAACATGGCAAGATGGGCAAAGGATATATAATGGACAACAACCCATAACCATGTGAGGGTCATGTAGAAGAAATGCGCGAATGTTTTGCGCGAAGTGAGCGATGGGAAAGGCAATCCATGGTATCCCAAGTCATCATTGCTCTCTAGAGCTGATTTTGTCAACTCATGGGATTGTGAGGTTGACAAGTATTCATGGGGACCTACACAACAAATACACAAACGAAAGAAATTGTGTGTGTGGTAAATGTACACATCATCCATCATGATGTGTATGTGCACGTATGAGTTAGCACAAGATAAGCATCGCTCAAAGAAATTTGATGCATGGTACAAGAACATGTCATCCATCATGAAAGAATAGTTATTGTGTATGACACGATGGGGATGCAAATTTAGCATAGAAGTATATGGCACATCAATAGCATGTTTATTCATGGGAAGCATATTGTGCACACAAGTATTGGGATCATGCAATGGATAGGATGAATCAAAATCTCCTAAAATGTATGAGGAAACTATGGGGGTCTCCTCATGAGCAATATTAGAAACATCATATGGAGAAAATGGACAACATCCAAAACAATGCATATCCGAAGCTAGGTGGTCATGGCATGGCATATGAGATAAATGATGCAAAGGAAGCATATCAATATCATCACAAGGAAAACAAATGCCAATAACTATGGGCTTATTATCTATGCCATATGTGCAAATTGGATTTATTTTAATGGCATATGCATAGTCACTACGATGAGATTGCAAATATGACATATGATTGATCTCATTCATAGCATATGACAAGTCAAGCGGATTGTCAAACATGATGTGACCTAAAGAATTGTCACAAGAAATCCTATGCAACATGGCATCACAACTAGGCCACTCAACATGCTCATCATTATATTCATCATAAATTGGCAAGTCAAGACATGAGGAAGTCGCACTATCATGAAGCATGGAAATAGGTTGATCAACATCATGCAACCAATCAATGTCAAGAATGTCCACTAGTGGGACAAGAGCATCACCTTCACCTATTTTACCTTGCTCATTCCACTCTAGTGGTGTAGGTGAGGTGGGAAAGACCAAATGGTGGTCATCTTTATCTTGATGGAACCATGTGTGGGGTGCATCATATTCCACCATGGCCATCGTCTTGTCCAAAGGAAGGACGTAGTCGTCGCGAATCGGCGCATCATCATATATGGGAAATAATAAAGTTATTATTTATTTCCTTACATGTCATGATAAATGTTTATTATTCATACTAGAATTGTATTAACTGGAAACATAATACATGTGTGAATACATAGACAAACAGAGTGTCACTAGTATGCCTCTACTTGACTAGCTCATTAATCAAAGATGGTTATGTTTCCTAACCATGAACAAAGAGTTGTTATTTGATTAACGAGATCACATCATTAGTTGAATGATCTGATTGACATGACCCATTCCATTAGCATAGCACCCGATCGTTTAGTATGTTGCTATTGCTTTTATCCATGACTTATACATGTTCCTTTAACTATGAGATTATGCAACTCCCGTTTACCATAGGAACACTTTGTGTGCTACCAAACGTCACAACGTAACTGGGTGATTATAAAGGTGCTCTACAGGTGTCTCCGAAGGTACATATTGAGTTGGCGTATTTCGAGATTAGGATTTGTCACTCCGATTGTCGGAGAGGTATCTCTGGGCCCTCTCGGTAATGCACATCACATAAGCCTTGCAAGCATTGCAACTAATGTGTTAGTTGTGAGATGATGTATTACGGAACGAGTAAAGAGACTTGCCGGTAACGAGATTGAACTAGGTATTGGATACCGACGATCGAATCACGGGCAAGTAACATACCGATGACAAAGGGAACAACGTATGTTGTTATGCGGTCTGACCGATAAAGATCTTCGTAGAATATGTAGGAACCAATATGGGCATCCAGGTCCCGCTATTGGTTATTGACCGGAGACGTGTCTCGGTCATGTCTACATTGTTCTCGAACCGTAGGGTCCGCACGCTTAAGGTTTCGATGACAGTTATATTATGAGTTTATGAGTTTTGATGTACCGAAGGAGTTCGGAGTCCCGGATGAGATCGGGGACATGACGAGGAGTCTCGAAATGGTCGAGACGTAAAGATCGATATATTGGACGACTATATTCGGACATCGGAAGGGTTCTGAGTGGTTCGGGTATTTTCGGAGGTACCGGGGAGTTACGGGATTACGGGAGAAGTAATGGGCCTTGATGGGCTTTAGTGGGAAAAGGAAAAAGGCTGCTGCGCCCCCCCTCCCCTCTGGTCCGAATTGGACTAGGGAAAAGGGGGCCGGCCACCTCTCCTTCTCCTCCTATTCCTTCTCCCTTCCTCCCCTTTTGGTGGACTCCTACTAGGACTTGGAGTCCTAGTAGGACTCCATATCCTGGCCGCACCTTTTGCCTTGGCCGGCCTCCTCCTCCTCCATCCTTTATATACAGGGGCAGGGGGCACCCCATAGACACACAAGTTGATCTACGGATCGTTCCTTAGCCGTGTGCGGTGCCCCCTTCCACCAAATTCCACCTCGGTCATATCGTTGCAGTGCTTAGGCGAAGCCCTGCGCCGGTAACACATCAAGATCGTCACCACGCCGTTGTGCTGACGGAACTCTTCCCCGACGCTTTGCTGGATCGGAGCCCGGGGATCGTCATCGAGCTGAACGTGTGCCAAGAACTCGGAGGTGCCGGAGTAACGGTGCTGTGATTGGTTGGATCGCGAGGAGAACGTACGACTACTTCCTCTACGTTGCGTCAACGCTTCCGCTTCGGTCTACGAGGGTACGTAGACAACACTCTCCCCTCTCGTTGCTATGCATCACCATGGTCTTGCGTGTGCGTAGGAAATTTTTTGAAATTACTACGTTCCCCAACAGTGGCATCCGAGCCTAGGTTTTTATGGTTTGATGTTATTTGCACGAGTAGAACACAAGTGAGTTATGGACGATACAAGTCATACTGCCTATCAGCATGTCATACTTTGGTTCAGCGGTATTGTTGGACGAGACGATCCGGACCAACCTTACGCGTACTCTTACGCGAGACCGGTTCCCTCGACGTGCTTTGCACATAGATGGCTTGCGGAAGACTGTCTCTCCAACTTTAGTTGAAACGAGTGTGGCTACGCCCGGTCCTTGAGAAGGTTAAAATGGAGTCTATTTGACAAACTATCGTTGTGGTTTTGATGCGTAGGTAAGATGAGTTCTTGCTTAAGCCCGTAGCAGCCACGTAAAACTTGCAACAACAAAGTAGAGGACGTCTAACTTGTTTTTGCAGGGCATGTTGTGATGTGATATGGTCAAGACATGATGCTAAATTTTATTGTATGAGATGATCATGTTTTGTAACCGAGTTATCGGCAACTGGCAGGAGCCATATGGTTGTCGCTTTATTGTATGCAATGCAATCGCGATGTAATGCTTTACTTTATTACTAAGCGGTAGTGATAGTCGTGGAAGCATAAGATTGGCGAGACGACAATGATGCTACGATGGAGATCAAGGTGTCGCGCCGGTGACGATGGTGATCATGACGGTGCTTCGAAGATGGAGATCACAAGCACGAGATGATGATGGCCATATCATATCACTTATATTGATTGCATGTGATGTTTATCTTTTTTATGCATCTTATCTTGCTTTGATTGACGGTAGCATTATAAGATGATCTCTCACTAAATTATCAAGAAGTGTTCTCCCTGAGTATGCACCATTGCGAAAGTTCTTCGTGCTGAGACACCACGTGATGATCGGGTGTGATAGGCTCTACGTTCAAATACAACGGGTGCAAAACAGTTGCACACGCGGAATACTCAGGTTATACTTGACGAGCCTAGCATATAACAGATATGGCCTCGGAACACGGAGACCGAAAGGTCGAGCGTGAATCATATAGTAGATATGATCAACATAGTGATGTTCACCATTGAAACTACTCCATCTCATGTGATGATCGGACATGGTTTAGTTGATTTGGATCACGTGATCACTTAGAAGATTAGAGGGATGTCTATCTAAGTGGGAGTTCTTAAGTAATATGATTAATTGAACTTTAATTTATCATGAACTTAGTCCTGGTAGTATTAGCATATCTATGTTGTAGATCAATAGCTCGCATTGTTGCTTCCCTGTGTTTATTTTGATATGTTCCTAGAGAAAATTGTGTTGAAAAATGTTAGTAGCAATGATGCGGATTGGATCCGTGATCTGAGGTTTATCCTCATTGCTGCACAGAAGAATTATGTCCTTGATACACCGCTAGGTGACGGACCTATTGCAGGAGCAGATGCAGACGTTATGAACGTTATGCTAGCTCAATATGATGACTACTTAATAGTTTAGTGCACCATGCTTAAACGGCTTAGAATCGGGATTTCAAAGACGTTTTGAACGTCATGGAGCATATGAGATGTTCTAGGAGTTGAAGTTAATATTTCAAGCAAATACCCGAGTTGAGAGATATGAAGTCTCCAACAAGTTCTATAGCTAAAAGATGGAGGAGAATCGCTCAACTAGTGAGCATGTGCTCAGATTGTCTGGGTACTACAATCGCTTGAATCAAGTGGGAGTTAATCTTTCAGATAAGATAGTGATTGACAGAATTCTCTAGTCACCATCACCAAGTTAGTAGAACTTCGTGATGAACTATAATATGCAAGGGATAACAGAAAATATTCCCAAGCTCTTCGCGATGCTAAAATCAGCGAAGGTAGAAATCAAAGAAAAACATCAAGTGTTGATGGTTGACAAGATCACTAGTTTCAAAAAAAAGGGCAAAAGGAAAGAAGGGGAACTTCAAGAAGAACGGCAAGCAAGTTGCTGCTCAAGTGAAAAAGCCCAAGTCTGGTCCTAAGCGTGAGACTAAGTGCTTCTACTGCAAAGGGACTGGTCACTGGAAGCGGAACTACCCCAAGTGATTGGCGGATAAGAAGGATGGCAAAGTGAACATAAGTATATTTGATATACATGTTATTGATGTGTACTTTACTAGTGTTCATAGCAACCCCTCAGTATTTGGTACTAGTTCAAGTTGCTAAGATTAGTAACTTGAAACGGGAGTTGCAGAATGAACAAAGACTAGTTAAAGGGCAAGGTGACGATGTGTATTGGAAGTGGTTCCAAGATTGATATGATCATCATCACACACTCCCTATACTTTCGGGATTAGTGTTGAAACTAAATAAGTGTTATTTGGTGTTTGCGTTGAGCATGAATATGATCTGATCATGTTTATTGCAATACGGCTATTCATTTAAGTAAGAGAATAAATTGTTGTTCTGTTTACATGAATAAAACCTTCTATGGTCATACACACCAATGAAAATAGTTCATTGGATCTCGATCGTAGTGATACACATATTCATAATATTGAAACCAAAAAGATGCGAAGTTAATAATGATAGTGCAACCTATTTGTGGCACTGCCGTTTAGGTCATATTGGTGTAAAGCGCATAAAGAAACTCCATGCTGATGGGATTTTGGAATCACTTGATTATGAATCACTTGATGCTTGCGAACCATGCCTCTTGGGCAAGATGACTAAAACGCCGTTCTCCGGAACAATGGAGCAAGCAACAGATTTGTTGGAAATCATACATACTGATGTATATGGTCCGATGAATATTAAGGCTCGCGACAAGTATCATTATTTTCTAACCTTCACAGATGATTTGAGCAGATATGGGTATATCTACTTGATGAAACATAAGTCTGAAACGTTTGAAAAGTTCAAAGAATTTTAGAGTGAAGTGAAAATCATCGTGGCAAGAAAAATAAGGTTTCTACGATCTGATCGCGGAGACAAATATTTGAGTTACGAGTTTGGTCTTCAATTAAAACAATGTGGAATAGTTTCACAAATTCATGCCACCTGGAACACCACAGCATAATGGTGTGTCCGAACGTCATAACCGTACTTTATTGGATATAGTACAATCTATGATGTTTCTTACCGATTTACCAATATCATTTTGGGATCATGCATTAGAGACAGCTGCATTCACGTTAAAAGGGGCACCATCTAAAGTCCGTTGAGACGACACAAAATAAACTGTGGTTTGGCAAGAAACCAAAGTTGTCGTTTCTTAAAGTTTGGGGTTACGATGCTTATGTGAAAAAGTTTCATCCTGATAAGCTCAAACCCAAATCGGAGAAATGTGTCTTCATAGGTACCCAAAGGAGACTGTTGGGTACACCTTCTATCACAGATCCGAAGGCAAGATATTCGTTGCTGAGAATGGATCCTTTCTAGAGAAGGAGATTCTCTCGAAAGAAGTGAGTGGGAGGAAAGTAGAAAACTTGATAAGGTAATTGTACCTTCTCCCTTATTGGAAAGTAGTTCATCACAGAAATCTGTTCTTGTGACTACTACACCAATTAGTAAGGAAGCTAATGATGATGATCATGTAACTTCAAGATCAAGTTACTACCGAATCTCGTAAGTAAACTAGAGTGAGATCCGCACCAGAGTGGTACGGTAATCCTGTTCTGGAAGTCATGTTACTGGACCATGACGAACTTGCGAACTATGAGGAAGCGATGATGAGCCCAGATTCCGCGAAATGGTTAGAGGCCATGAAATCTGAGATATGATCCATGTATGAGAACAAAGTATGGACTTTGATGGATTTGCCCGTTAATCGGCAAGCCAAAGAAAATAAATGGATCTTGAAGAGGAAGACGGACACTGATAGTAGTGTTACTATCTACAAAGCTAGAATTGTCGCAAAAGGTTTTCGACAAGTTCAAGGTGTTGACTACGATGAGAGTTTCTCACTCGTATCTATGCTTAAGTCTGTCCGAATCATGTTAGCAATTGCCGCAGTTTATGAAATCCGGCAAATGGATAAACAAAACTACATTCCTCAATGGATTTATTAAAGAAGAGTTGTATACGATGCAACTAGAAGGTTTTGTCGATCCTGAAGGTGTTAACAAAATATGCAAGCTCCAGCGATCCATCTATGACTGGTGCAAGCATCTCGGAGTTGGAATATACGCTTTGATAAGTTGATCAAAGCATGTAGTTTTATACAGACTTGCGGTGAAGCCTGTATTTACAAGAAAGTGAGTGGGAGCACTACAACATTTCTGATAAGTATATGTAAATGACATATTATTGATCGGAAATAATGTAGAATTATTCTGTGAAGCATAAAGGAGTATTTGAAAGGAGTTTTTCGAAGAAGGACCTCGGTGAAGCTGCTTACATATTGAGCATCAAGGTCTATAGAGGTAGATCAAGACGCTTGATAAGTTTTTTCAATGAGTACATACCTTGACAAGTTTTTGAAGTAGTTCAAAATGGAACAGTCAAAGAAAGAGTTCTTGCCTGTGTCATAAAGGTGTGAAATTGAGTAAGACTCAAAGCCCGACCACGGCAGATGATAGAAAGAGAATGAAAGTCATTTCCTATGCCTCAGCCATAGATTCTATAAAGTATGCCATGCTATGTACCAGATCTATTGTATACCCTACACTGTGTTAAGCAAGGGAGTACAATAGTGATCTAGGAAGTAGATCACTGGACATCGGTCAAAATTATCCTTAGTAAAATAAGGATATGTTTCTCGATTATGGATGTGACAAAAAGGTTCATCGTAAAAAGGTTACGTCGATGCAAGTTTTGACACTAATCTAGATGACTCTAAGTCTCAATCTAGATACATATTGAAAGTGGGAGCAATTAGCTAAAGTAGCTCCGTGCAGAGCATTGTAGACATAGAAAATTGCAAAATACATAACGGATCTGAATGTGGCAGACCCGTTGACTAAACTTCTCTCACAAGCAAAACATGATCACACCGTAGTACTCTTTGGGTGTTAATCACATAGCGATGTGAACTAGATTACTGAATCTAGTAAACCCTTTGGGTGTTGGTCACATATCGATGTGAACTATGGGTGTTAATCACATGATGATGTGAACTATTGCTATTAAATCACATGGCGATGTGAACTAGATTATTGACTCTAGTGCAAGTGGGAGACTGAAGGAAATATGCCCTAGAGGCAATAATAAAGTTATTATTTATTTCCTTACATGTCATGATAAATGTTTATTATTCATACTAGAATTGTATTAACTGGAAACATAATACATGTGTGAATACATAGACAAACAGAGTGTCACTAGTATGCCTCTACTTGACTAGCTCATTAATCAAAGATGGTTATGTTTCCTAACCATGAACAAAGAGTTGTTATTTGATTAACGAGATCACATCATTAGTTGAATGATCTGATTGACATGACCCATTCCATTAGCATAGCACCCGATCGTTTAGTATGTTGCTATTGCTTTTATCCATGACTTATACATGTTCCTTTAACTATGAGATTATGCAACTCCCGTTTACCATAGGAACACTTTGTGTGCTACCAAACGTCACAACGTAACTGGGTGATTATAAAGGTGCTCTACAGGTGTCTCCGAAGGTACATATTGAGTTGGCGTATTTCGAGATTAGGATTTGTCACTCTGATTGTCGAAGAGGTATCTCTGGGCCCTCTCGGTAATGCACATCACATAAGCCTTGCAAGCATTGCAACTAATGTGTTAGTTGTGAGATGATGTATTACGGAACGAGTAAAGAGACTTGCCGGTAACGAGATTGAACTAGGTATTGGATACCGACGATCGAATCTCGGGCAAGTAACATACCGATGACAAAGGGAACAACGTATGTTGTTATGCGGTCTGACCGATAAAGATCTTCGTAGAATATGTAGGAACCAATATGGGCATCCAGGTCCCGCTATTGGTTATTGACCGGAGACGTGTCTCGGTCATGTCTACATTGTTCTCGAACCGTAGGGTCCGCACGCTTAAGGTTTCGATGACAGTTATATTATGAGTTTATGAGTTTTGATGTACCGAAGGAGTTCAGAGTCCCGGATGAGATCGGGGACATGACGAGGAGTCTCGAAATGGTCGAGACGTAAAGATTGATATATTGGACGACTATATTCGGACATCGGAAGGGTTCTGAGTGGTTCGGGTATTTTCGGAGGTACCGGGGAGTTACGGGATTACGGAAGAAGTAATGGGCCTTGATGGGCTTTAGTGGGAAAAGGAAAAAGGCTGCTGCGCCCCCCCTCCCCTCTGGTCCGAATTGGACTAGGGAAAAGGGGGCCGGCCACCTCTCCTTCTCCTCCTATTCCTTCTCCCTTCCTCCCCTTTTGGTGGACTCCTACTAGGACTTGGAGTCCTAGTAGGACTCCATATCCTGGCCGCACCTTTTGCCTTGGCCGGCCTCCTCCTCCTCCATCCTTTATATATAGGGGCAGGGGGCACCCCATAGACACACAAGTTGATCTACGGATCATTCCTTAGCCGTGTGCGGTGCCCCCTTCCACCAAATTCCACCTCGGTCATATCGTTGCAGTGCTTAGGCGAAGCCCTGCGCCGGTAACACATCAAGATCGTCACCACGCCGTTGTGCTGACGGAACTCTTCCCCGACGCTTTGCTGGATCGGAGCCCGGGGATCGTCATCGAGCTGAACGTGTGCCAAGAACTCGGAGGTGCCGGAGTAACGGTGCTGTGATCGGTTGGATCGCGAGGAGAACGTACGACTACTTCCTCTACGTTGCGTCAACGCTTCCGCTTCGGTCTACGAGGGTACGTAGACAACACTCTCCCCTCTCGTTGCTATGCATCACCATGGTCTTGCGTGTGCGTAGGAATTTTTTTGAAATTACTACGTTCCCCAACATGGACATCTTGGTGGTACTAGCCTCATGCTCGTCGTCTTTGAGTTTGGTCTTCGAGAAGTGTGCTTGGGGTGGAGAAGTCTTGGCCTTCATGAGTTCTTGTTCCGCCTTGAGAGCACCAATGTAGTTGTCATCGAGGGACTTGTAGTTCTCGAGGAAGATAGTCTTGGAGATGTCGTTGTTCAATCCCATCATGAAGTGGAACTTCATTGACATGGGGTCGTCCACGCCGGCTCGTCGCAAGGCAATCATCATCTCCTTGAAGTGCGCTTCCATGGACTTGGGTCCTTGGTTGGTGTTCTCCAATTGGCGTAGAAGTTGTTTCGTGTAGGTTGGAGGCACAAACTCTCGCCGCAAAGCTTTCTTTGTCTTGAGCCAACTCATGTTGTAGCTCTCCGAAGGTGTGTGAAACCACCATGTCGAGGCATAGTTGTGGAAGTTTCTTGTGACGCACTTCACTTGATCTTCGGGAGGAACTTGATGTAGCTTGAGGTAGTCGTCCATCAAACGCTCCCACTCGAGATACTCCTCGGGTTCGAGAGTCCCATAGAAAGGAATCTCGTGGTCGGTGTCGAGGTCATAGTAGCTCGTGGAGGTCACAGACTTGATCTTGGGGAGCTTCTCTTGAGTGTAGTCTTGAGGTGCTTGTTGGCGAATATGCCGTATATCTGAAGGCGAAGATGCCTTGAAGTCGCTTGGCGAAGATGCCAAGGGAGATGGTGAAGTCGTTGAGGGGTTGTTGGTGTTGA
The DNA here is from genome assembly GCA_032464435.1 of Aegilops umbellulata. Taxonomy (NCBI): domain Eukaryota; kingdom Viridiplantae; phylum Streptophyta; class Magnoliopsida; order Poales; family Poaceae; genus Aegilops; species Aegilops umbellulata. The sequence continues at coordinate 265,410,984 of CP136057.1, forward strand.
GCTCTTGACCTTCATGTTCTTGTTGGTGATGGTGTCGATGCCGATGTGATCTTGCCGGAGATGGTAGCTCGGAAGCATGTGCTCTTGAGCGTCTTCTAGAAGATGAGGAAGATTGCTTGTAGGACTTGATGAGGGCTTTGAGCTCCTGATGAGGACATCAATACCAATGTTACACCCACAACCCCTGTTGCTATACATACTGGACCAATTACTAGAGCTCGCGCATGCCAATTGAATTATCAGGTACTTTCGTTTCTTGGTAATGATTCTAATGTTCATGAGAATATGATGTTGCCTAAATTGGATACATTTGTTTTGCTTACAAATGAAGGGCCTAGCTTGGAGAAGGATGATCATTGGAGCAAGAACAAGCATGGAGTTGATGGCATGCGCAAGGGAGACAAGAACAGAGTTTCAAGTGATGATTTCAGGACTTTGAAGCCACCATAATGAGTGCATGAAGCCTTGGACGAAATATACAAGATGCCACTTCATAATTTTCGTCCAAAGGCTATTCTAGGTGCTGCGTCACCTTCTTCTTGGGCCAGGCGCATGTAATTTCAAAATACTTCAATATAGGCTGTTTTTAGAGTCCATATGTGTGGGGAAACAAGAGTTAGGGTGGGTTTCGGACCCCTCCTCCAAGGGCCACGAAATTTCCCCCCTCTTCCCCATATATACAGCCCCTAGGGCATCGTTTAGACTTTGGGTTTTGTTTAGATCAAAAGTTCGCCATAGCTGCAACTTCGCGTACTTCGTTTGTGTTCAACGACCAGACCAAGGCGTCACAAAACCCCACCTTCATTAATAAAGCTTTCCTCTTATATTCGCAATATCCAGATTGCAATCTTAGTTTCTTGCTTGTTCTTCGTTTGCTCACAGGAAACAGGCCCTCGTGGTCAGGTTGATCGTGCTCCGGCGTGGTCAATAACCCTTGGAAGTTGGTTTAGCGATTGCTAAGGCGCGACGTCTCGCACGTTCGTAGTCGGATCGTCAAGGTCGACTCCCACCGAAACGATAGCCACCATCTCATCGAAACATCGGGATACCTTTGCCTCTATCAAGTGGTATCAGATTTTCAGGTTGCTCGGTGAGATTTTATAGTTTTTCATAGTTTGGATCGAGTCTGTTTTTCATACCTATAGTCCACAAAAAAGCCAAAAAAAATTAGGGTTAGTTCATCCTATCCGAACCAATCTGAGCCTTTGCATAATCTTTTCTGTATTTGCTTTGTTGAATTTGCGGTTGCATCGTCGTGTCAAGTTGCTGGTCTTAGCGTCTAGTCTTTTAGAGTTTTGAGTTCTAGTCATATTAGTCACGCCGCCGCCGCACCATCATCATTGTCCCTGCCATCTTCCACCACCGCTTATCCGCCACCGCTCCGAGTCCATATACCACCACCGATCCGTATCCATATACCACCACCGATCCGAGTCCATATACGACCACCGATCCGGATCCATATACCACCATCACTTCGAGTCCATCTCATATTAGGTTTGCTTTCGAGATCCATCTGTTGCCAGATTCGTGTTTCCTTGTTTGAGTAGGTCTGGGATTCCATCAATCTTTTGCCGCCCGTAGAAGAGGTTGGTTTCCAAAAAAAAAATCCAAAAACGCACTTGACAAAAAAATTTCTGGCTATCCTATTTTTAGGTGTTTCTTAGCCTTTTGAGATAGTCGCCGTTATTGAAAGTTTTTTTTGAGCCGTTTCCAGTTTTTGGGTCCGGGCAGTTGAAAAAAAACAAAAAATTTGCAAAAATTTCGTGTCTACCCTGTCAGTTTGACCTGGGAAGAGTTTTGAGACACTCGCCATTATAGTGATTTTTCGCAAAAAAAAAAAGTGGAGCGCAAAAAAAAAAAGAGCGCAGAAAAAAAAAGAGCGATTTTTTTTCCAGAGTGTGCTTTTCCCTTGTTTTCGTGCAGCGCCGTGATTTTGTTAGTGTTCTAGGCTCGCGTCTCTAGCACGGTCTAGCCTAGGACCAGCACAGTACCGTCGTTGAGCGTTTATTCAACATTGCATCTCTGAATTGATTATTGCTGACTCCTTTTGCTACCATATTAAACGCCTTCCCAGCTCCACATACATCTACATCGTGCGTTTGACTCTCCCTGGTAATCGCTCTATCCAAGCTTTGAGAGTTTGGACTACATCGGTTGCCGATCACCGCCTGCTGCTGGGTAAGAACTGGTAAGAATTTGAGATTTGCTTGACGGATTTGTGACACCCACCACCACCTCTTGTTAGTAGTCTGTAGGATCATATTCTTGTGTGTTTCTATTGCTGCTAACCATGCCAGGATCACAAGCCGACGAGATTGACTGGGAGAACTTGACGAACAAGGAGCTTCATGATAAGTTTCAGCAAATGATGAGTGGACAGGTGCAAGATGTGCTAAACAGATTTGAAGAGGCCATGGAGAAGATAGATGGCATTGATACGGCGTTCGAAACAAAGCTCGATAACAAGTTCAATGAATTGCTCGCGCGTCTACCACCACCACCACCGGCTGCACCTAACGCACCTCTACAACAGCAACAACTACTACCTCCACATCGTGAAACAGCCCTCCGCCGAGCGACCCGTGTCCCTCTTCAGCCTGGCCAAGCTGCTGGTGCTGCTGTTGATACTTCTATGGCTCCTGCTGCTGATGTGGGGGAGGATGATTATGTGGGAGGTTACGAGGATGAGGTTGATCAACATCAGAACTACGTGAACCACCAGCACCACAACCACCAGGTCGTCCACATGCAAATAATGGCAATGTTAGGGCTCCCCCTCAGGTACGAGATCATGACCATCTCCCTAAACTGAAATTGAATATTCCACCATTTGAGGGTAGATATGTTCCTGATATATATCTTACTTGGGAGTTAGAAACTGAACAACGATTTACATGTTTACAATATCCTGAGGAGAGACGTGTTCCTGCTGCTGTTTGTGCTTTCACTAGCTTTGCATGTGTTTGGTGGTCTCAATATTGTAGATTATATCCTGTTCCAGCTACTTGGGCTGCTTTGAAAACTGCTATGCGTACTCGTTGGGTTCCACCATATTATCAACGTGAATTACTTCAAAAATTGCAGAGCTTAAGACAAGGAAAAAATTCGGTAGAAGAATATTATCAGGAATTACAAACTGGCTTGATTAGATGTGGTATCGTTGAGGAGAATGAAGCTATGCTTGCACGTTTTCTGGGTGGATTAAATAGAGAGATTCAGACCATTCTAGACTACAAGGATTATAATAATATCACTCGTTTATTCCATCTTGCTTGTAAAGCTGAACGTGAAGTGCAGGATCGACACGCATTGGCGCGAACTAACTTTTCTGCAGGTCGACCTTCATCGTGGACACCACGTGCATCATCTACTTCCACACATTCTGCTACACCGGCACCTCCGTCAGCTGCCACCTCCAACCGTGATACAAGAAAGCAGGCACAACCTCCACTATCTGCCAAGAGCACACCTGCCGGGCCTGCACAGAGCTCTGCTTCTTCCATGGCGTCTACAGGGCACACAAGTGATATTATTTGTCGTCGTTGTAAGGGAAGAGGACATTTTGCGCGAGAATGCACATCTCAGCGTGTGATGATTGCTACTGAGGATGGTGGGTATGAGTCCGCTAGTGACTATGATGAGGAGACTTTGGCTCTTCTTACACATGAAGAACACGGTGGAGATGATTCTGATCATGAGACGCAATACATGGCTGCTGAAGATGCTGACAGGTATGAATGTTTAGTTGCTCAACGTGTTTTGAGTGTGCAGGTCACGCAAGCTGAGCAAAATCAGAGGCATAATTTGTTCCATACAAAGGGAGTTGTGAAGGAACGTTCTGTCCACGTCATCATAGATGGAGGGAGCTGCAACAACTTGGCTAGCATGGAGATGGTGGAGAAGCTATCTCTCACCACAAGACCACATCCACATCCTTACTACATCCAATGGTTCAACAACAGCGGCAAGGTTAAGGTAACACGTACTGTTCGTGTGCATTTTAGTATCTCTACATATGTTGATTATGTTGATTGTGATGTGGTACCTATGCAAGCATGTTCCTTATTACTTGGTAGACCATGGCAATTTGATAAAAATTCTGTACACCATGGTAGAAACAATCAGTATACTCTTGTTCATAAGGACAAAAATATTACTTTGCTTCCTATGACTCCTGATTCCATTTTGAAAGATGATATTAATCGAGCTAATAAAGCAAAACAGGAGCAAAATAAGAGTGAAAATCAGATTGTGGCAAAAGAATTTGAGCAACAAATGAAGCCTAATAATAAACCATCTAGTGTTGCTTCTGAAATTAAATTGAAAAGTGCATGTTTATTTGCCACCAAATATGATATTGATGATCTAGATGTTAGCAAATCTGTTTGCTATGCTTTTGTGTGCAAAGAGGCATTATTTTCATTCGAGGACGTGCCTTCCTCTTTGCCTCCTGCTGTTACTAACATTTTGCAGGAGTTCGCTGACGTCTTTCCACAAGACGTGCCACCGGGATTACCACCTATTCGAGGGATGGAGCATCAAATTGAATTAATTCCCGATGCATCATTACCCAACCGCGCACCATACCGTACCAATCCAGAGGAGACGAAGGAGATTATGCGTCAAGTACAAGAGCTACTCGACAAAGGTTATATACGCGAATCCCTTAGTCCTTGTGTTGTTCCTATTATTCTAGTGCCGAAAAAGGATGGTACCTCGCGTATGTGTGTTGATTGTAGAGGCATTAATAATATTACTATTCGTTATCGTCATCCTATTCCTAGGCTAGATGATATGCCTGATGAATTGAGTGGCTCTACAATATTCTCCAAAGTTGATTTGCGTAGTGGATACCATCAAATTCGTATGAAATTGGGAGATGAATGGAAAACAGCTTTTAAAACTAAGTTTGGTTTATATGAGTGGTTAGTCATGCCTTTTGGGTTAACTAATGCACCTAGTACTTTCATGAGACTAATGAACGAAGTTTTACGTGCTTTCATTGGACGATTTGTGGTAGTCTATTTTGATGATATACTGATTTATAGCAAATCTTTGGAAGAACATTTGGAAAATTTACGTGCTGTTTTTAATGCTCTACGTGATGCACGTTTGTTTGGTAACCTTGGGAAGTGCACCTTTTGCACCGACCGAGTATCTTTTCTTGGCTATGTTGTTACTCCACAGGGAATTGAAGTTGATAAAGCCAAGATTGAAGCTATTGAGAGTTAGCCGCAGCCCAAAACGATCACACAAGTGAGGAGTTTTCTTGGACTCGCTGGTTTCTATAGGCGTTTTGTGAGAGACTTTAGCACCATTGCTGCACCTCTCAATGAGCTTACAAAGAAGGATGTGCCTTTTGTTTGGGGTACCGCACAGGAAGAAGCCTTCACGGTATTGAAAGATAAGTTGACACATGCTCCTTTACTCCAACTTCCTGATTTTAATAAGACTTTTGAGCTTGAATGTGATGCTAGTGGAATTGGATTAGGAGGTGTGTTATTACAAGATGGCAAACCTGTTGCATACTTTTCTGAAAAATTGAGTGGGCCTAGTCTGAACTATTCTACTTATGATAAGGAATTATATGCTCTTGTTCGGACTTTAGAAACATGGCAACATTATTTATGGCCCAAAGAATTTGTTATACATTCTGATCATGAATCTTTGAAACACATTAAAAGTCAAGCTAAACTGAACCGTAGACATGCTAAATGGGTTGAATTCATTGAGACTTTCCCGTATGTCATTAAACACAAGAAGGGTAAAGAAAATGTTATTGCTGATGCATTGTCTCGTCGTTATACTATGCTGTCACAACTTGATTTTAAAATATTTGGTTTGGAGACCATCAAAGATCAATATGTGCATGATGCTAAATTTAAAGATGTATTGCAGAATTGTAAAGAAGGTAGATCATGGAACAAGTTCGTCGTTAATGATGGATTTGTGTTTCGTGCTAACAAGCTATGCATTCCAGCTAGCTCCGTTCGTCTTTTGTTGTTGCAGGAGGCGCATGGGGGAGGACTAATGGGACACTTTGGCATGAAGAAGACGGAGGATATACTTGCTACACATTTCTTTTGGCCAAAGATGAGACGGGATGTTGAGCGTTTTGTTGCTCGCTGCACTACATGTCAAAAAGCTAAGTCACGACTCAATCCTCATGGTTTATATATGCCTTTGCCTGTACCTAGTGTTCCTTGGGAGGATATATCTATGGACTTTGTTTTAGGTTTACCTCGAACAAAGAAGGGGAGGGATAGCATATTTGTTGTCGTGGATAGATTCTCGAAAATGGCACACTTTATACCATGTCATAAAAGCGATGATGCTGTTAATGTTGCTGATTTGTTCTTTCGTGAAATTATTCGCTTGCATGGTGTGCCAAATACTATTGTTTCAGACCGTGATACTAAATTTCTTAGCCACTTTTGGAGATGTTTATGGGCTAAGTTGGGGACTAAACTGCTTTTTAGTACTACTTGTCACCCCCAAACTGATGGACAAACTGAAGTAGTCAATAGAACATTGTCTACTATGCTTAGGGCTATTTTGAAGAATAATAAGAAAATGTGGGAAGAATGGTTGCCTCATATTGAATTTGCTTATAATCGTTCGTTGCATTCTACTACTAAGATGTGCCCTTTTGAAATTGTGTATGGTTTCCTACCTCGTGCACCCATTGATTTGTTGCCTCTTCCATCTTCGGAGAAGGTTAATTTTCATGCTAAAGAACGTGCTGAATTGATTTTAAAAATGCATGAGTTAACTAAGGAAAACATTGAGCGTATGAATGCTAAATATAAACTTGCTGGAGATAAGGGTAGAAAACATGTTGTGTTTGCACCTGGAGATCTTGTTTGGTTACATTTGCGTAAGGATAGATTTCCTAATTTGCGCAAATCAAAGCTAATGCCACGTGCTGATGGTCCTTTTAAGGTGTTAGAGAAAATAAATGATAATGCATATAAACTTGAGTTGCCTGCAGATTTTGGGGTTAGTCTCACTTTTAACATTGCAGATTTGAAGCCTTATTTGGGTGAGGAAGATGAGCTTCCGTCGAGGATGTCTTCATTTCAAGAAGGGGAGGATGATGAGGACATCAATACCATTGTTACACCCACAGCCCCTGCTGCTATACATACTGGACCAATTACTAGAGCTCGCGCACGCCAATTGAATTATCAGGTACTTTCGTTTCTTGGTAATGATTCTAATGTTCATGAGAATATGATGCTGCCTAAATTGGATACATTTGTTTTGCTTACAAATGAAGGGCCTAGCTTGGAGAAGGATGATCATTGGAGCAAGAACAAGCATGGAGTTGATGGCATGCGCAAGGGAGACAAGAACAGAGTTTCAAGTGATGATTTCAGGACTTTGAAGCCACCATAATGAGTGCATGAAGCCTTGGACGAAATATACAAGATGCCACTTCATAATTTTCGTCCAGAGGCTATTCTAGGTGCTGCGTCACCTTCTTCTTGGGCCAGGCCCATGTAATTTCGAAATACTTCAATATAGGCTGTTTTTAGAGTCCGTATGTGTGGGGAAACAAGAGTTAGGGTGGGTTTCGGACCCCTCCTCCAAGGGCCACGAAATTTCCCCCCTCTTCCCCCATATATACAGCCCCTAGGGCATCGTTTAGACTTTGGGTTTTGTTTAGATCAAAAGTTCGCCATAGCTGCAACTTCGCGTACTTCGTTTGTGTTCAACGACCAGACCAAGGTGTCACAAAACCCCACCTTCATTAATAAAGCTTTCCTCTTATATTCACAATATCCAGATTGCAATCTTAGTTTCTTGCTTGTTCTTCATTTGCTCGCAGAAAACAGGCCCTCGTGGTCAGGTTGATCGTGCTCCGGCGTGGTCAATAACCCTCGGAAGTTGGTTTAGCGATTGCTAAGGCGCGACGTCTCGCACGTTCGTAGTCGGATCGTCAAGGTCGACTCCCACCGAAACGATAGCCACCATCTCATCGAAACATCGGGACACCTTTGCCTCTATCAGCTCCTCCATTTGAGCGTTCATCTTGGCGTCGTTGGAGTTGTTCGTGGCATCGAACTCGTTGTTGTTGTTGTTGTTGACCGAGGGTGAAATGCCTTGCCTATCCATCACAAGACTCGAGAAAATTTGAGTGGGAGAAAGAGAAGAACTATACCAAATGTACCTTGATCGATGTTGAAGATGGACCAATGATCACTCAATGCGTAAGAAGGAAATAGCACAATTGGTACCAATTCTTGTCGGTTTCTCACACCTACACAAGTAAGGCTTATGGTGGAGCTCGGTGAGGATAGTGGCACAAAAATTTGATGCAAAATGTTAGCAAGAGTCAATAATGTTGAAAGAAATTCACAAATTTGCAAGTGAAACAAGTAGACCAATAGCAATATGTGGCACACGGAAACACACACACGAATAGATAAATGGGGTTGTGCAACCAAGGAATGAGCACAAAATATGGAGTCCACGGAAAATACTCGTGTTGCACAACTCAAGAGAGACTCTAGCACGATTGCTCTATAGGCGGATACGACACTTGTGCACAACCTATGATATGCAAAATGGATAAACTTTCTATCCCAAGTATGCTATATGTGTATGGTTCCCGGTGTTTCTCTCAAGATGATCCAAGATGATCGGATATGACAATCTTATGTGCAATGTTGTATGATGCTATGGCTATTGCTTACAAGCTTCTTTGCTCTCTCTCTCTTTTGCTTAAAAGCTTATTCTCTTTTTTTGTATGTATGGCCACTTTGTGAAATGCACAAACCAAGATAGCAATTGTGTATATGTCGGAACAATCTTTGTGATACAAGAGATGATATGATACCAATATGATATGGTATGTATGCATTGGAAGGTGTAGATCACTAATGTGCACAAGTAACGTTGCCGGAAATACTCAAATGGCTAGTCTCGATAGGCAAGTGACGCAAAATGGGCTAGGGGTTAACAATGCAATGTGCAAGGGAATATACAATGGAGGGATACCAAGATATCAAGATGATATGGAGGTTACCGTCCGAGGCGATGATGAGTGGCGGTGTTCTTGATGGAGATACCAAGATGATGGAGACTCGTCCCTAAGTAGCCGAAACACCTTAGGAAACGGAAAAACCGCGAACTCAAAATCTCAAATGTCGAATGTCAAAATGGTGGTAGCGGGAATGCGGTGGTGGTTTTGCGGAAGCTCAAAGGGATTGCGAGAATGCAATGATGGGTTGTGAGACGCAGTGCGGAAGTCGAGGGTAAGGTGATGAACTATACACTGTGTGGGAGTTCCAAGCACGATACCTAAGTAGCCGAAACACCTTAGCAGACACAACTCACAACACAAACAAAATTGGGTTAAGTTGGGTTGGCGGGAGTGTATGGTGGGTAAGCCTATGCGGAAGTTATGGTGGTGGTTGATGAAGAAGCAACCGTCCCTAAGTAGCTAAAACACCTTAGGAGACTCGAATCGCAACTCAAACAACCACTAATGCTATGGGGAACAAAATTGGTTAGGTTGCGGAAGTCGGTAGTGGTTTTGCAGGTGTTATGGTGATGGTAGTATTTTTGTGGGATGGGGGATGTCAATAGCTTCAAAACGAGCTAAAGAACGTCAAAAACGGACTCCAGATGAATTAGTTATGCACAAAACGGTGAAACGGGGGAGGCTGAAATGCCAAGGGTCGGACATCCTGGGCTCGGGCCGGATATCCGGGACTTGATGTCCAGAACGCTGCGCGAAAATGCGCTCCAGGAGCCGGATGTCCGGGCTAATGACCGGATTTCAGGGCTGGCCGGATGTCCGGGGCTCGGGCCGGATGTCCGGGCTCCAAATCCGAGGATGAACTCGAGGAACTCGATTTGGGGGCGGAAATTGATGATTTCGGGGGCAAAATTGCGGAGATTTCGTGGATGGAAAGTGGGGACACTTAAGGGAAATGCTAAATCCACTCGAAACCAAGCAAATCTATGGATCAAAATCAACAAAACATCATCAAACCAACAAATCACAAAAAAATTGGGGGCTATTTTTGGTGGGGATTTTCGAAATTAGGACGAAATCAACAAAACTAGGCTAGAAAACACAACGGGGAGGCTCCAAATTCGTGATAAACGTAATCTCTGATCCAAGATGATGTAGGGTTGATGAGGACATCAATACCATTGTTACACCCACAACCCCTACTGTTACATATAGTGGACCAATTATTAGAGCTCGCGCACGCCAATTAAATTACCAGGTACTTCCGTTTCTTGGTAATGATTCTAATGTTCATGAGAATATGATACTGCCTAAATTGGATACATTTATTTTGCTTCCAAATGAAGGGCCTAGCTTGGAGAAGGATGAACATTGGAGCAAGAACACGCATGGAGTTGATGGCATGCGCAAGGGGATCAAGAACGGAGTTACAAGTGATGATTTCAGGACTTTGAAGCCACCATAAGGAGTGCATGAAGCCTTGGACGAAATATACAAGATGCCACTTCATAAAATTCGTCCATAGGCTATTCTAGGTGCTGCGTCACCTTATTATTGGGCCAGGCCCATGTAATTTCGAAATACTTAAGTATAGACTATTTTTAGAGTCCATATGTGTGGGGAAACAAGAGTTAGGGTTGGTTTCGGACCCCACCCCCAAGGGCCATGAAATTCCCTCCTCTTCCTCCATATATACAGCCCTTAGGGCGTCGTTTAGACTTTGGGTTAGATTAAAAGTTCGCCATAGCTGCAACTTCGCGTACTTCGTTTGTGTTCAATGACCAGACCAAGGCGTCACAGAACCCCACCTTCATTAATAAAGCTTTCCTCTTTTATTCGCAATATCCAGATTGCAATCTCAGTTTCTTGCTTGTTCTTCGTTTGCTCGCAGGAAATAGACCCTCGTGGTCAGGTTGATCGTGCTCCGGCGTGGCCAATAACCCCTCGGAAATTGGTTTAGCGATTGCTAAGGCGCGACGTCTTCGCACGTTCGTAGTCGGATCGTCAAAGTCGACTCCCACAGAAAACGATTGCTATCTCATCGAAACATCGGGACACTTCTGCCTCTATCATGTGGTATCTAATTTCCAGGTTGCTCGGTGAGATTTTACAGTTTTTCGTAGATTAGATCGAGTCTGTTCTTCGTACCTAAAGTCCACGAAAAAGCCACAAAAAATTAGGGTTAGTTCATCATATCCGAACCAATCTGAGCCTTTGCATAATCTTTTTAGGGTTTTTGCTTTGTTGAATTTGCGGTTGCATCGTCGTGTCAAGTTGCTGGTCTTAGAGTCTAGTCTTTCAGAGTTTCGAGTTCTGGTCATAAGTTGTCACACCGCCACCGCACCATAATCATCGCCTTGCCATCTACCACCATTGCTTATCCGCCACCGCTCTGAATCTGTATCCATATACCACCACCAATATGTATCCATATACCACCACCGCTACCATATACCACCACCATATATCCACCACCAATCTGAGTTCTTCTCATATTAGGTTTGTTTTCGAGATCCATCTAAATTCCGATTCGTGTTTCCTTGCCTGCGTAGGTCTCGAAAAAAAAATTCGGCGACCGAAAATATTTTTTCCCTATCCTATTTATAGGCTGTTCTGAGTCCTTTGAGACACTTGCCATCATAGTGATTTTTGGTCGCACTTTTTCGTCGTCGTTGCCCTGATTTCCGAAAAAAATTGTCAAAAAAATTTCGTACCCATCCTGTCAGTTTGACCTGGGAAGAGTTTTGAGACACTAGCCATTATAGTGATTTTTCACAAAAAAAAGAGGAGCGCAAAAAAAATAGAGCGAAAAAAATTCCAGAGTGTGCTTTTCCCTTGTTTCCGTGCAGCGCCGTGATTTTGTTAGTGTTCTAGGCTCGCGTCTCTAGCATGGTCTAGCCTAGGACCAGCACAGTACCGCCATTGAGCATTTATTCAACTTTGCATCTCTGAATTGATTATTGCTGACCTCTCTGCTACCATACTATAAGCCTTCCCAGCTTCACATACATCTAAGTCGTGCGTTTGACTCTCCCTGGCAATCGCTCTATCCAAGCTTTTGAGAGTTTTGACTACAACGGTTGTCGTTCACCGCCTGCTGCTGGGTAAGAACTGGTAAGAATTTGAGATTTGCTTGACGGATTTGTGACTGTCCACCACACCACCACCACCACTTCCTAGTAGTCTGTCGAATCATATTCTTGTGTGTTTCTATTGCTGCTAACCATGGCAGGTTCACAAGACGACGAGACTGACTGGGAGAACATGACAAACAAAGCGTTACATGATAAGTTTCAACAAATGATGAGTGGACAGGTGGAAGATGTGCTAAATAGATTTGAAGAGGCCATGGAGAAGATAGATGGCATTGAGTAGGCGTTCGAAACAAAGCTCGATAACAAGTTTAATGAATTGCTCGCGCGTCTACCACCACCACCACCGGCTGCACCTAACGCACCTCTACAACAACAACAACGACTACCTCCACATCGCGAAATAGCCCTCCGCCGAGCGAGCCATGTCCCTCTTCAGCCTGGCCAAGCTGCTGGTGCTGCTGTCGATACTTCTGTGGCTCCAGCTGCTGATGTGGGGGAGGATGATTATGTGGGATGTTACGAGGATGAGGTTGATCAACATCAGAACTACGTGCAACCACCAGCACCACAACCACCAGGTCGTCCACATGCAAATAATGGCAATGTTAGGGCTCCCCTCAGGTACGAGATCATGACCATCTCCCTAAACTGAAATTGAATATTCCACCATTTGAGGGTAGATATGTTCCTGATATATATCTTACTTGGGAGTTAGAAACTGAACAACGATTTACATGTTTACAATATCCTGAGGAGAGACGTGTTCCTGCTGCTGTTTGTGCTTTCACTAGCTTTGCATGTGTTTGGTGGTCTGAACATTGTAGATTATATCATGTTCCAGCTACTTGGGCTGCTTTGAAAACTGCTATGCATACTCGTTGGGTTCCACCATATTATCAATGTGATTTACTTCAAAAATTGCAGCGCTTAAGACAAGGGAAAAATTCGGTAGAAGAATATTATCAGGAATTACAAACTGGCTTGATTAGATGTGGTATTGTTGAGGAGAATGAAGCTATGCTTGCACGTTTTCTGGGTGGATTAAATAGAGAGATTCAGACCATTCTAGACTATAAGGATTATAATAATATCACTCGTTTATTCCATCTTGCTTGTAAAGCTGAATGTGAAGTGCAGGATCGACAGACATTGGCGCGAACTAAGTTTTCTGCAGGTCGACCTTCATCATGGACACCACGTGCATCATCTACTTCCACACGTGCTGCTACACCGGCAACTCCGTCGGCTGCCACCTCCAACCGTGATACAATAAAGCAGGCACAATCATCACTATCTGCCAAGAGCACACCTTCTGGGCCTGCAAAGAGCTCTTCTTCATCCATGGCATCAACAGGGCAAACACATGATATTATTTGTCGACGTTGCAAGGGTGGAGGTCATTATGCGAGAGAATGCCCATCTAAGCATGTGATGATTGTTACTGAGGATGGTGGGTATGAGTTCGCTAGTGACTATGATGAAGAGACTTTGGCTCTTATTACACATGAAGAACATGATGGAGATGATTCTGATCATGAGACACAATACATGGCTGCTGAAGATGCTGACAGGTATGAATGTTTAGTTGCTCAACGTGTTTTGAGTGTGCAGGTTACACAAGCTGAGCAAAATCAGAGGCATAATTTGTTCCATACAAAGGGAGTTGTGAAGGAACGTTCTATTCGCGTCATCATAGATGGAGGAAGCTGCAACAACTTGGCTAGCATGGAGATGGTGGAGAAGCTATCTCTCACCACAAGACCACATCCACATCCTTACTACATCCAATGGGTCAACAACAGCGGCAAGGTTAAGGTAACACGTATTGTTCGTATGAAATTGGGAGATGAATGGAAAACATCATTTAACACAAGGACACGTATTGAGTGGCTCTACAATATTCTCCAAAGTTGATTTGCGTAGTGGATACCATCAAATTCGTATGAAATTGGGAGATGAATGGAAAACAGCATTTAAAACTAAGTTTGGTTCATATGAGTGGTTAGTCATGCCTTTTGGGTTAACTAATGCACCTAGTACTTTCATGAGACTAATGAACGAAGTTTTACGTGCTTTCATTGGACGATTTGTGGTAGTCCATTTTGATGATATACTGATTTATAGCAAATATTTGGAAGAACATTTGAAGCATTTACATGCTGTTTTTAATGCTCTACGTGATGCACGTTTGTTTGGTAACCTTGGGAAGTGCACCTTTTGCACCAATCGAGTATCTTTTCTTGGCTATGTTGTTACTCCATAGGGAATTGAAGTTGATAAAGCCAAGATTGAAGCTATTGAGAGTTGTCCGCAGCCCAAAACGGTCACACAAGTGAGGAGTTTTCTTGGACTCGCTGGTTTCTATAGGCGTTTTGTGAGAGATTTCAGCACCATTGCTGCACCTCTCAATGAGCTTACAAAGAAGGATGTGCCTTTTGTTTAGGGTACCACACAGGAAGAAGCCTTCACGGTATTGAAAGATAAGTTGACACATTCTCCTTTACTTCAACTTCTTGACTTTAATAAGACTTTTGAGCTTGAATGTGATGCTAGTGGAATTGGATTAGGAGGTGTGTTATTACAAGATGGCAAACCTGTTGCATACTTTTCTGAAAAAATGAGTGGGTGTAACACCCCCAGTGTCATGCTACAGTAATCCCTTGTTAATGGTGCCATGTCATCATGTTAGTGTTGCTAATCTTCACTTTCACAATTCAAATTCAAATGCAGTCTAAAGTCAAAAATTCATATTTGCCAAACCTGAAAACAAAAATGTTCAAAGTGTGGCAAATAATCTCTAGATATTTGTCATGTTGAAGCCAACATTTTTGGAATTCCCAAATTGCCCCTGGATTATATTTTGGTGGTCCAGCAACTTTTGTCTTTCCTTATTTAATTTTTAAAAATACCTAGTCACTTCCAAATACCTTGAAACATTTTGTGGCAGTTTCATAATTCGCAAAGTATTTATGTGGCCTAGTTCCACATCGAACAAAAGTCTTTTGGCAGCCCTAATTATTTCTAGACAACTTCTGTTAATAAAGAAAAGAAAAACACCCCCCCCCCTCACTGGGCCAACCGTGGCCCAGCTGCCTAGCCCAACTGGGCATCAAGGCCACTAGGCCGGCCCACCTCTCCCTCCTTATCCCCACCCCGACCAGAACCCTAGCCCGTAACACCCCACTCCTCCCACGATCCCCACTCTCCCTCGTTCCCTCCCTGCGCCGTCACCCACTCACCCAGAGGAGGGGCGCCCCCTGTTCGATCCCCTCCACCCGGCACCCCATCCCCGGCGCCCACCCTGACGCCGCCCCACCGCCCTCCTCCTCGCCTCCTCCCCCTCCCGATCTGGGAGCCCCAACGCCCGCCTGACCCGCCATTCGTCGCCCGGAGACCCCCCCTCGCCGGACGCCTCGCAGCTCCTCCGTCGCGCCCCCGTCGCGTCCTCCTCGTAGGCCGACGCCTGCTGACGCTGCACCCGTCGCTCGCCGACCGCGCTGACGCCGCCTCACCGCCGGAATGCAACCGTCCCCGTCCTCCTCCCCAACGACGCCCCGACGCCAACGCCGTTCGCCGTCGCTGCCACCTCGCCCCGCCGTCGCGTCCCCCCTGCATCGGGCCTCCCCTTTAACACGGGTGAGCAACCCCCGGTCGTCCTCCTCTCTCCCCGAAGCAACCGCCGCATCCCGCGCCTCCCCCCACCATGGCCACGCCCTGGCTGCGCTCGTGCCGCGCCGGCCACGGCCGACACGCGCGCCCGCGCATCGCCTCCCTCCTTGGCGCGCTCACCGCGCCCTGTCACTTCACCCAGCCGCTCTCACGCGCGCGACGCGCGCCCCTGACCACGCCCTCGCTCCCGCCCGATGCGCCCTTCTCTGCCCACGCGCGTTTGCGGCTCCGGCCGTCCCTCACCTCGCACGCGCCACCCACTGCCGTTGACGGGCACAGCTCCGGTCGGCCGGCCTCGCCGCGGCCCCGCCTGCTGGCTGCCCCCTGATCCAGCGCCCGTATCCGCCGTGGCCTGTGTGCTACTGGACGTGGGGCCCGCCCCCAAAACTTTAAGAAAGTTAAACGAACGAAAAATGTATCTGTAAAAATAAATAAATAATAATAAGTAAATTAATTAATTGATTAACCTAATTAATCTTGTTAATTAACCTGTTAACTACTTAATTAGTTTAAACTAATCCTGTTAGTTAAATAGGCAGCCAATGACAAGAGGCCCCACCCCCTGCTGACTAGTCAAACATTGAATAGTCAACTGGGACCCCCCGGACCCACATGCCATCCTCTGGTACACTTTTGTGTACACAGATTTGGGTGCACCTAGCTTTTAACCTGTTTTTTTATTTTCGAATTAAATTTATTTCAGAATATTGTTAAAACTTTGAAAACTAATAGAAATTAAATCGTAACTCGGATCGAAAAACTTTGTACATGAAAGTTGCTCAGAACGACGAGACGAATCCGAATACGCCCTCCGTTCGTCTATCACACGTCCCTAGCATAGCGAACGTTGAACTTTTCCCCTCCGGTTCATCTGTCTGACAGACGTCCGGAACCGAGAAAACTTCCCGGATGTTATCCTCCTTCGCCGGTATCGCCTAGCGCTGCGTTAGAACACCTCTAGCACCGCTTATTGTCTTGTTATGCTTATGTTTGCGTGTATTTACTGTTTCTCCCCCCTCTTATTCTCCGGTAGACCTCGAGACCGCTGCTGATGCCCCTGTGATCGACTACGTCGACGACGACCCCTCCTTGCTAGAGCAACCAGGCAAGCCCCCCCTTTGATCATCCCGATATCGCCCATTCCTTTCTCTCATGCTTGTATTAGATTTTGCTACTGTTATTTGTTGCTCCTATTCTGATGCATAGCCTGCTTTTGTATCTGCTATTGTACCTTACCTGCTTATCCTAAACTGCTTAGCATAGGTTGGTTAGTGATCCATCAGTGACCCCCACTTGTCCTTGTTGCCCCTGCTTCATCATCGACGACTCGATCTACGTGATCGAAGACCAGGCCCCGACACCGCACATCACTTCCCCTTAGTTGCTTGACACTACTAGGTTACTATCCAGTACCGAGGGTGAACCTCTTCAGCACTTCTGATGTTAACCTTATAGAGTAGTCATTCGGTCGTGGTCATCGAGGGTGATTTCCTCCTTAACCACTTTCGATACGACTCTGTCGTGCAACCCCTCAAGTGTGAACCTCGGGGGTGATTCCTCTTACGTTCACCTTGATGATTACATCTAGTGGAATTCATCGGGGGTGATTCCTCGGGTTTTCCCCTTGATGTTTGGACACACGGATACTTGTACTTTACCACTGTTACTTGGAAAGACGGGTCGACCCTGAGGGGTACCCGCGCGAGTTTAATTGCGAGTGATGTGGAGTCGGGCGGACCTGGAAGGTGCCCGCCAGATAATTACGAGGCGTGGCCGGGCATTCCTAGCCCTTGCCGCAAGTCCTCGAGACGGGGCAACGGGGTCACCTCTTTCGTGAGTCTCTGCTTGTTACCGTGCATTCCTAATCCACTACGATTTGGATATTTGATCCGAGGGGCCTCTGGCCTGATAGCACTAACCATCACGTGGGCATAGTATGGGCGTTCTGCGTCGTATGCATCATCTGAAGCTTAATAGACGTCAGCGACTGAGCGGTGCGCGCCGGGTTGGACTTGTAAGCTCCTTCCTTTTTAGGGAGGTAGCCAGGTCTGCTCACCGGCCGCCCACGCAACGTGCAGGAGTTCCCGGGGAGATGGCCCATGACCCCTGGGGGCATAGGTTTAGTCCGGCGTGCTGGCCTCTCTATTAAGTCTAGGTCGGGTTGCGACGTATTGTTTGGCCGAGGCTGGGCATGACCCAGGAAAGTGTGTCCGGCCGGAGTTAATCGAGCGTGGTGGGTAAGTTGGTGCACCCCTGCAGGGAAGAAAACATCTATCGATAGCCTGTCCTACGGTAACGAACACTTGGAGTTGTATCCCGATCGATACAACTAGAACTAGAGACTTGTGATGAGAACTGGATGTGATGATAAATGGATTATGATGATAACTGGATAGTATGGCTCTGGGATTGCTTTCTCGCAGGGAGTCGAGAAAGGATCTCTGGCCGAGGTTGATAACTCTACTACTTTACTTTATGCTACTGTACTCCCTCCGGTTGCTGCAAGATGGTGGTTTCCAGAAGATGCTAGTCTTTGATAGGACTAGGCCTTCTCTCTATTTTGGCATTTCTGCACCTTAGTCCACAGATACAACCTTTTTCATTGATACCGATGCATATGTAGTGTAGATCCTTGCTTGCGAGTACTTTGGATGAGTACTCAAGGTTGCTTTGCTCCCCCTTTTCCTCCTTTCTTCTTCTTTCCGGTTGATGCAACCAGATGTCGGAGCCAAGGAGCCAGATGCCACCACCGATGCCTACTACTACGTGGAGACCGACGATGACCAGGAGTAGTTAGGAGGCTCCCAGGCAGGAGGCCTTGCCTTTTCGATCGTAGATGCTTTTGTGCTAGCCTTCTTAAGGCAAACTTGTCTAACTTATGTCTGTACTCAGATATTGTTGCTTCCGCTGTCTTTTGTGTTTTCAAGCTTATGTATTCGAGCCCTCGAGGCCCCTGGCTTGTAATATAAAGCTTGTATTATTTTAATTTGTGTCTAGAGTTGTGTTGTGATATCTTCCCGTGTATGATTGAATCGAGGGCGTCACAGTGGGCCTAGTTTGAACTATTCTACTTATGATAAAGAATTATATGCTCTTGTTCGGACTTTATGATGAGGACATGACTACCTTGGATACGACCAAAAATATTGCATACATGCATATTTGTCAGGTGATTTCTAGTGTCAACTATTCAATAATCTATTTATATTATCCAGAACAAAAATACTTCACACACTTTTATGTTTTGTCTAATTGCAGGTGTATGGGACATTTGTACAATCCACATATGAAGATAGGGGAAAAGGAGAAGTTTATGTTCTGTTCAAAAAGTCCTCTCACGTCACTTTTGGGCCAAGAGAAGATAGAGTCAAAGTCTCTCAAGTTCTGGATTCAGATTCGGACTACACAGACATACCTGACTCAAAACGCCAAGAACTTTTTCATACGGACTCTGAATTGGGTGACACTTTTTTTGTTGGAAAGTAGATTTCATCCTCTTTCCAAACCAATTGGAATCACCTTTAAATTCGTCCGGAGCGTTGAGATATGGACGAAACAATCTGACGCTACAGCAGAATCCGAGTCAAACAACAAGTCCAAAGGTGTTGCATCACCTCCACTTGGGCCCATGAGCCGTGTACGACCTAGGGTTGGTTTTAGGCAGCCTTGGGACGTCCTCCCACCTCCTTGGCCGCCACCCCTTACTCCTATATAAGTAGATCCATCTAGTAGCTTTTTCCTTGGGATTTGTTTAGTTAAAAGTTAGCCATTGCAACTTCGTGTACTTCGTTTGTGTCCAACGACTAGACCAAGACCGCTTATGGATCCCCACCTTTATCAATACTTCATTTATATTCGCAATATCCAGATTGCATTATCATATTCTTGCTTGTTCTTCGATTGCTTGCAGGGATAGACCTTCGTGGTCAGGTTGATTGTGCTGCGGCGTGGTCAATATCCTCTCGGAGTTGGTTTAGCGATTGCTAAGGCACGACGTCGTGCACGTTTGTAGTCGGATCGTCAAAGTCGTCTCCCCCAAATTGATAGTTATCATCTCGTCGAAAGATCGGGACACCCTCGCCTTTATCAAGTGGTATCAGTTTTCAGGTTGCTCGGTGAGAATTTCTAGTTTCCCCTAGATTAGATTTATTTTTTTACCTATTGTCCAAGAAAAAGCCACAAAAAAGTTAGATCTATTCATCCTTTTTGTCCAAGCCAGTCTGAGCCTTTGCAATTTTCTTTTCATTGTTTGCATTATCGAATTATCGGTTGCATCGCCGTGTCGAGTTGCTGGTCTTAGTGTCTAGTTCGGTTAGAGTTTCGAGTTCTGTTCACATTAGTCACGTCACCGCTGCATCGTTATCCCTTCCGCTGTCCACCACATCATCCATCAATTTCCACCACATGTTACCCATAGTTCATTGTCACAATCATAGTTGAGGTCGTTCACATCTTCACTTGATCCAATCTGCATCTTATCTAGTTTGTCTTGGAAAGAGGGAGAGAAAAAAAGACAGAGAAAAAAAAAGAGAAAAAAAGAAAAAAGTCAGAGAAAAAAAAGAGAAAGAAAAAGAAAAAAAGTGTGAGAAAAAAAGAAAAAAAAACAAAATTCGGATCTATCTAGACTCAATCTCGTAGTTGAATTCGGATTGGAATCTGTTTTATGCACTGTTCAGTAAAACAGGCATACCTTCCTCATACGAAGTCCGTTTTGGCTCCACGAGTACTCAAATGAAAGCTAGCGACGAGACGCATCTAAATTGTTGCAGAGCCTAGTTCAACATTTGACACCTCCAAATCAGCTTCTAAATAGGTCTTTTGGCCCTCCGAAGTTAGCGGACACATCTTATTCCAGTTTTTCAGGCCAGTTTTAGAATGCGTCATGTGATCAAACAACTGAAATACCAACAATTTTGAGTGCACCCAATGAATTAACTGTTGATGCAAAAGAACCAATGTTTAATCATTTTGATATGACATCTAATCTTGGTGATGATTCTGTGTCAAATGACTTATTGCATGTTTGCTTATTTAAGCATGTTGTAGCATGTAAAATTGATGCAAGTAAGGTTTATTCACCAATATTGGGATGGTTTAATGATGAATATTGTCAATCTTTTCATATGAATAAGAGCTTCACTTATATGTGCAAACTGAGTTGCAATACTTTCATGCCTTCTACTTCTTGTGATAATATTTTGGCTTTATATTTTATTCACTATGAAAGTTACTCATGTATACATGTCTCATATGTGCAAAATCCACGGGAAGTAAAAATTGATGACATATACATATACAACATGTACACCTTGTCTCTTTTGTTAGTCACATTTCAGATAAAGCAACGCCGAGGACGGCTTTATTTTCAAGAAGGGGAGGATGATGAGGACATGACTACCTTGGATACGACCAAAAATATTGCATACATGCATATTTGTTACGTGATTTCTAGTGTCAACTATTCAATAATCTATTTATATTATCCAGAACAAAAATACTTCACACACTTTTGTGTTTTGTCTAATTGCAGGTGTATGGGACATCTGTACAATCCACATATGAAGATATGGGAAAAGGAGAAGTTTAAGTTCTGTTCAAAAAGTCCTCTCACGTCACTTTTGGGCCAAGAGAAGATAGAGTCCAAGTCTCTCACGTTCTGGATTCAGATTCGGACTGCACAGACGTACATGACTCAAAACGCCAAGAACTTTTTCATACTGACTCCGAATTGGGTGATTCTTTTTTTTGGAAAGTAGATTTCATCATCTTTCCAAACCAATTGGAAGCACCTTTAAATTAGTCTGGAGAGTTGAGATATGGACGAAACAATCTGACGCTGCAGCAGAATCCGAGTCAAACAACAAGTCCAAAGGTGTTGCATCACCTCCACTTGGGCCCATGAGCCTTGTACGACCTAGGGTTGGTTTTAGGCTGCCTTGGGACGTCCTCCCACCTCCTTGGCCGCCACCCCTTACTCCTATATAAGTAGATCCATCTAGTAGCTTTTTCCTTGGGATTTGTTTAGTTAAAAGTTAGCCATTGCAACTTCGTGTACTTCGTTTGTGTCCAACGACCAGACCAAGACCGCTTACGGATCCCCACCTTCATCAATACTTCATTTATATTCGCAATATCCAGATTGCATTAGCATATTCTTGCTTGTTCTTCGATTGCTTGCAGGGATAGACCTTCGTGGTCAGGTTGATTGTGCTGCGGCGTGGTCAATAACCTCTCGGAGTTGGTTTAGCGATTGCTAAGGTGCAACGTGTCGGGGGATATCGGCCTCCACGAGCACCTATGGGGACGGAGCCCCTTGTCGGTTCGGCGGGGGGCGGAGGTTGCACAAAGAGCAGATCGAGGCGACACACACACACAACGATTTTACCCAGCTTCGGGCCGCACGGATGCGTAAAACCCTACTGCTGCATGTCTGGTTGATTGGAGTTCTTGCTCTGGAGCGCAAGAAGCTACAGTAAGCTGGAGCTGGACGTAGACGAGGGTCTACTGGGTGTCCCCCTTACGGTCTCGATCCCTTCTTCGGTCCTTTCTAGCCTTTCCCCTTCCTGCGTGCGCATGGGCCTCCTTTTATATGCTAAGGGGTTTTCCACAGGTAGCGACGCAGGTGAGGGTAAAAATGGCAAGGAACTGTGCGAACAGTGGCTGCACAGTGCTATCACACCTAACTCTGACGGCGGGGGACAAAGGCATTAAATGCCCGTCTGGATCGCCTGAACAGTGCCGAGCGGACCGTTAGGGGCGCCTCCGCTTGCCACGGGGGCGACTCCGCCAACGTCGCTTGCCACGCGCGCGCCCCAGGCTGCGCGGCGCCCCGCCACGTGTCTCTGGGGAAGCTCCAGAGCGACGCGTGGGCAGGTGAGCTGGAGCGCACGTCTGAGATGGTGGTTCGCCGTGGCAAGTGGCTTGCCGCGGTGGTTGTCTTGCCGCACCTGAGAGCTTGCCGCTCGTCAGGCCTTGTCGGGGCGCGCGGCGCGCCGCGGCGGGCTTCTCTTGGGGTGCCTTGGTTTGGCCGTCCCGGCGAGCTCCTCCCGCCGGGGCCTTGGTGCTTCGGCTTAGTCGTCCCGGCAAGCTCCTCTTGCCGGGGCCTTGTCGCCTTGACCCGGCAAGCTCCTCTTGCCGGACCTCGCCTTCTTGGCCCGACAAGCTCCTTTTGCCGGGGCTTGGTCTTCTTGGCTCGATCACTTCGCCTCCGTCCGGCCCAGAAAGGGCCGTGGAGACTCTTGTCGCTCCCCTGGCAAGCCTTGCCACGGGACGTTACTACTGCCCGTGCACAAGTTCGGGGTACTAAGGTACCCCTACTTTAGTACACCGACAGGAGCCCCCGGGTCTGGGCCATACACGGTGCCGAGCGTTGTTGGGCCAGGCCCTAACAGTGCGCGGGCACGCGTGGCCTGGGTTGCGCTGCTCCTTAACTCCGCGTCCATCGCGCCGTCCCCAAGTGGCGCGCGCTTATCGCGGCGTCGTGGGGGGCGAGGCATGCGAGACGTGCGTGACGTGGGTGACGTGCGTGGGGCTTGAGGCCCGCAGGCATGCGTCACGTCGGGCACGATTCCTTTATTTGGAAAGGCGAAACGTCCGCCCCCACTTTCGAGTGGGGGGGGGGGAGGTCGCCTCATCTGTCGCCTCGGCCCTGCTCGCCCGCCACGCGTCCTCCATGCGCTTGGGGTTGCGGTGGAGGAGGCAGGAAGCCGGGCCGACGCGGGTCAAAGTAGAGGGTCGGCCCCGTCGCCTGCCCTTCCTCTGCTTTGATTGGTTGGGCGGGGCGGCCGAGCCCCCACTCCGCCCCTTTATAAGGAACGGAAGGGGATGACGAGGGTCTGCACTCCTTCCTTCTTTCTTCTCTTGGAGCCCTGGTCCCCTCTCCCCAACTGTCATGGAGGGAGGGAACCCTGGTCCTTCTTCGGTGGCGGCAAGGGTTGCCGCCAGGCAGCGCGCCGCTCCTCCCCTTGCACCCGCGGCGGCGGAGCCAACCGTAAGGGGAAGGGGGAGGGGGCGAGGTCGTGGACGAGGCCGTGGACGGGGCCGAGGCGCTCGAGGCGGGCGGGGCGGCGCGCCGGCCTTGCCTCCGCCGGCGGCTCCGTTTCCCCCGGCGGTTCATCTCGGGGACGACCCCTGCGAGTTCATCATCAGGCTGCGCCGGGCGCCTCGCCGTCGCCTCCGCCTCCCGGCTCCCTTCGCGGACGTCTTGGAGGCGGAACAACACGAGACGCTGAGACTGCGCATGAGGGGCTGCGGGATCAGTGGTACGCGAGTCCACGTCGAATCCCGAGCCCCCGGCGTGGTGTGTCTTGGCCGAGGGTGGAAGACGTTCGCCCGGATCCACAGCTTGATGGAGGGGTTCACGCTCCATTTTAAGCTGATGGAGGGTGATCTCCTCTCCGTCAAGGCCTTCGGGGACCTCGGCACCCGGGCCCGTTGCTGCATGGATAGCTCCTCCGACAGCGAAGGCTCCTCCTCGAGCGAGAGTGACGAGGAGGGGAGCGACAGCGACGACGAGGGGAGCAGCCGCCGGGATGACGGGTCCGACTAGGTGCCGGTCGCAGCTCCGCGTGGCACCGGCGGCCCCCGTCGTCCGTGTCGCTGGCGCCGTGAACTCCCCGGGGTCGTCTCCTTGGGCGGCTGGCGTAGGGAGGTTGCGGAAGAGGAAGAGGGCGGGCGGCAAGGCCGCTGCCTCGTCTTCCAGCTCCGCCCCAGACGCCGTCACCACCCCTGCTTGCGGCAACGACCACCGGGGTCTTCTCTCCGGCCCAGCAAGCTCCTCTTGCCGGGGCTTCGTCTTCTCGGGCGGCCGGAGTGGCGAGGCTGCGGAAGAGGCCGGCGGCAAGGCCGTCAACTCGGAGTACGAGGGCTAGATGCCCTCGACAGCGTGTTGACGTCCCGCAACCTCCTTCTCGAGCTCCGCTTCCGGCGTCGCCGTCTCCATCCGGCCTCCGGAGCCCCGGGGCGGAGCCCCGGATGTTCTCTTGGCGTCTTCTGCCACCCGTAGCTTGTCTAGGCGCCCCTTTTGCCCTTCTCGCCTCCTTGTCCTACCTCCTGAGGAGAGAGACAAGAAAGGGATTACGGGCACCTTATCTCTTTTTATCTTGTAAGCCCTCGGGCCTTAGTTGTGTTTAAATCTTGTAATCCCATCTTTCATGTTTTTCATTCTCTCTAAGTTGTACCTGAGTGGAATGTCTTTAATGAAAAGGGAGTGTTTGCCGGACCACTTGTCTCGCAGGTACATCCCGCGGCAAGGAGCGAACCCTTTGCATCGTTAAGATAGACACTTCCCCGCCCGGCAACGGACCCTGCCGTCCCCCCGCGCCCCTTGGCCCTCCTCACGCTTTTGGCGGAGGCAGGGAGAAGGCGGGTTCTGGCCCCTTGCTTCCTCCTCTTGCCGCCGCGGCTACTATCAGAAGCGGGCCCCGGGAACGCGCTCCGGGGTTTGTCGCTTAAGAGAGCACGACAGCTTTTAGGAGGAAGCAAGGTTTTCGCATCCCGCAGCTCACGAGAGAATGCATGATAAGGGATGTAAAGACTTATCTGAGGTTGCAGCCCCCGGCAACTCTGGCTTGCCGGGGCGCGGGTGATGGCTCGCCCTTCTCCCCTTCTTCGTCCTTGAGCGGCTCGGCAAGGGTATGCAACTCCTGCGAGCCAAAGGGAAAGGACGGGAAAAAGACGCGGACTCGACCTCTAAGTTAGGGGTTAGTGACTGTTAGGCACTATCAACCCTAACCAAGGACGAGACTCGACTCAGCATGCATGCTAAAACTTGGGGTCGCCAGCGCTTCATTGCGGCCAGGGTCTGCGCCTGGCTTTGTACAAAGGATTACATGCAATTGCGGCAAGACTTTTGTACAAAGAGTTGGTTGCCGGACGGGGTCCGACAACCGCGCCTTACGGGTAAAACTTGCGAAGATACTCAATGTTCCAGGAATTGCTCACCGGAGTACCATCTTCGGTCTCGAGGCGGACGGCGCCGGGCCTCGTGACTCGTTTCACCCGGTAAGGGCCTTCCCACTTCGGCGTCAACTTGTTGTGTATCTTGGCCAACTGAACGCGCCGAAGAACAAGGTCGCCTTCCTCGAGGCTCCTGGCTTTAACTTTGCGGCTATGATAGCGACGCAGAGCTTGCTGGTAGCGAGCGGATCGCACAGCAGCCTGGAGACGATCCTCCTCGAGGAGTAGTGCGTCATCTTCACGCGACCGCTCTTGCTCAAGCTCATCATAAGCGAGCACTCGAGGTGACCCGTATATGAGTTCCGTGGGGGTAACTGCTTCTGCTCCATAGATTAGAGCAAATGGTGTCTGGCCGGTGGCTCGATTTCGCGTCGTTCTGACCGACCAAAGAACCGCCGGCAGCTCCTCGATCTAGTTCCGTCCGCGCTTGAGCAGCTTGTCAAAACTTCTGGTCTTGAGCCCGCGCAGTACCTCGGCGTTGGCCCTTTCCGCTTGACCGTTGCTCCGGGGATGAGCAACAGAAGCAAAGCAGACCTCGGTGCCGAGGTTTTGGGTGTACTGCATGAAAGCATGGCTTGTGAACTGCGTACCGTTGTCGGTGATGATCCTGTTGGGGATCCCTAAGCGGCAGACAATCGACCTGAAGAATTTGATCGCGGACTGGGCAGTCACCTTCCTCACCGGTTCCACTTCTGGCCACTTTGTGAACTTGTCGATGGCAACGAACAAGTACTCAAAGCCCCCGACGGATCGGGGGAAGGGGCCGAGGATATCGAGCCCCCAGACCGAGAAGGGCCAGGACAAAGGGATCATCTGGAGAGCTTGAGCTGGATGGTGTATCTTCTTGGAATGGAACTGGCACGCTTCACACTTGGTTACTTGTGCAGTTGCATCCTGGAGGGCTGTGGGCCAGAAGAAACCTTGCCGGAATGCTTTGCCGGCAAGTGCTCTGGCGCCAATGTGGTGTCCACATATGCCTCCGTGTATCTCCGACAACAGCCCTTGTCCGTCTTCCCGGTGAATGCACTTCAATTTCACCCCATTGCGTCCTCTTCTATACAGTGCGCCGTCGACGAACTGGTACATACTGGACTGCCGGGCTACTCTTTCCGCTTCTTCTTGTTCTTCGGGAAGTTCTCCTGTCTGGAGGAAACGGACGATCTGCTGTGCCCACGTCGGAGCCTGTGGCTCGATGACGAGGACTAAAGGCATGTCGGCGGTTGCGGGAACATCAGCTTCCACGGCGAGGACTTGGGGCTCAGCCGGAGCTTGACGTTCCTCGGCAAGCTTGCCGGGGCATGACTTGCCGGGAGCGCCTGCTTTGTCGGGACAAACCCTGGGGCTTGCCGGAGCGGGCAGCTCCTCAGCACTCTTGGCGTCGATCTTGGGGACTCTCTTGGCGGCGGCTTCGGGAAGCTCTGCTGGGAGATAGTCACCGGAGACCGATTTTCTCTTCTTGCTTGGCCCAGTCGATGGTGTCACGGATGGCTGAGTCAGCTTGAGCACAAAAGTCCCTGGTTCCACAGGTAGCTTTAGTGCGGCGCATTTTGACAGGCCGTCGGCGATGTCGTTCTCTGCTCTTGGAACGTATTCCATTTGCAGGCCGTCAAAGCGCTCTTCCAGCTTCCTCACTTCATCAACGTAAGCCTCCATCAACGGGCACTGGTAATCCTTGTTTACTTGGCGGACGACGAGCTGCGAGTCTCCCCTGACAATGAGCTTCTTGATCCCAAGTTCCGCCGCGATCCTGAGACCGGCGAGCAAACCTTCATACTCTGCCGTATTGTTGGTTGCTTGCTCTTTGGGAAAGTGCATCTGGACGATGTACTTGAGGTGCTCTCCGGTGGGCGCGACGAGCAGCACGCCGGCACCGGCGCCTTCCAGCGAAATGGCACCATCAAAGTACATCAGCCACTCTTTGGTTGCTTCCTTGCCGGGGATGCTCGTCTCTGGAATTTCTTCGTCCGGTGTCGGTGTCCACTCTGCTATGAACTCTGCCAATGCTCTGCTCTGGATGGTCGATGTGCTCTCGAACTTGAGGCCAAAGCTTGACAGTTCTAGTGCCCACTCGACAATCCTGCCTGTTGCTTCGGGATTCTGCAGTATCCTCTTAAGCGGAAAGCGAGTGACCACTGTGATCTCGTGTGCTTGGAAGTAATGGCGCAGCTTCCTCGAGGCCATGAGAAGGCCGAAGAGCAATTTCTGCACACCAGAGTACCTCGACCTAGCCCCCTGCAGGAGGGAACTGACGAAGTAAACTGGGCGCTGCACCATCTTCTTCTTCTGCACTTCCCCTTGCGCTTGCGCGGATTCGCCTTTGACGGGGCCAGAGCTCATCGGGGAAGCCCCCTGCTTGTCGCCGGACACGCTTGCCGTGGTTGCAGGCTCGTCATCAGCTTCCCTCTCCGCTACTAACGCAGCACTAACCACTTGATTGGTTGCCGCTAGGTAGAGCAGCAACTTCTCTTGCGGTCTAGGCACGACAAGTATAGGAGCGGAGGACAGGTATTTCTTTAAGTCTTGCAGCGCAGCCTCCGCTTCCGGAGTCCATTTTACTGGACCTGCCTTTTTCAAGATTTTGAAAAACGGCAGGGCGCGTTCCGCAGACCTGGAAATAAACCTGCTGAGAGCCGCCACGCAGCCGGCAAGTCTTCGCACGTCCTTGACACGCGTTGGTGCTTCAATCTGCTCGATGGCCTTGATCTTGTCGGGGTTGGCTTCGATCCCTCGCTGAGACACGAAGAACCCGAGAAGCTTGCCGGAGGGAACTCCGAACACGCACTTCTCGGGGTTGAGCTTGAGGCTGATCTTGCGCAAGTTCGCAAAGGTCTCTTCCAAGTCTTGAACCAAGGTTGCCCTATCTCTGCTCTTGACCACAATGTCGTCCATGTAGGCCTCCACATTTCTGTGGATCTGTGGCTAGAAAGCAGTGTGGACAACCCTCGCAAACGTCGAGCCTGCATTCTTCAGTCCAAAAGGCATCCGCACAAAACAGTACGTGCCGCATGGAGTGATGAACGCAGTCTTCTCTTCGTCTTCTTCAGCCATGAAGACCTGGTGGTACCTGGAGTAGGCGTCAAGGAATGAAAGCAGGTCGCACCCGGCCGTGGAGTCAACAATCTGGTCGATGCGCGGCAAGGGGAATGGATCTTTAGGGCAAGCTCTGTTGACATCGGTGAAATCGATGCAAAGCCTCCACTTCTTGCTTGCTTTGCGCACGACAACAGGATTGGCCAACCATGTCGGATGGAGCACGCCTCTGACGAGGCCTGCCGCTTCCAACTTCCTGATCTCCTCCGCGATAAACTCTTGGAGCTCCACCGCTTGTTTCCTGACCTTTTGCTTGACGGGCCGCGCATGAGGACAGACGGCAAGGTGGTGCTCAATCACTTCCCTGGGAACGCCGGGGATGTCAGATGGTTGCCAGGCAAACACATCGACATTCGCCCGCAGGAAAGCAACGAGCGCGCCTTCCTATTTGGGGTCGAGAGTGGCACTGATGGTGAAGGTACCACCAGTGCCGTCCTCCTTGGCGGGCACCTTCTTGGTCGCTGGTGGAGCAGCCGTCGTCTCCTTGCGTTTACCGGCGGGGCTCGATGGTGCGTCCTCAAAGGTAGCGCAGCGCTCCGAAGAGGCGCGCTTGCCGGAGTGGGCACTAGAGCATTCGCTAGGCTTGGCCTTCTTGCCGGCGGGGCTCGATGGCACGTCCTCGACGGCAGCGCAGCACTCCGAAGAGGCGCGCTTGCCGGAGTGGGCGCCAGGGCACTTGCCGGACTTGGTCTTCATGCCGGCGGGGCTCGATGGCACGTCCTCGACGGCAGCGCAGCACTCCGAAGAGGCACGCTTGCCGGTGTGGGCGCCAGAGCACTTGCTGGGCTTGGTCTTCATGCCGGTGGGGCTCGATGGCACGTCCTCGACGGCAGCGCAGCACTCCGAAGAGGCGCGCTTGCCGGAGTGGGCGCCAGAGCACTTGCCGGACTTCTTCTTCATGCCGATGGGGCTCGATGGCACGTCCTTGACGGCAGCGCAGCACTCCGAAGAGGCGCGCTTGCCGGAGTGGGCGCCAGAGCACTTGCCGGACTTCTTCTTTCCCCCGGAAGCTCCAGCAGCAGGTGGGCCGCGGGCCGTTGCTGCTATTGCGTCCCGGTATATTTGGTCGGCGCAGATAAGGGCATCCTTCTTGTTGCCGGGGACAGAAATGACGCTTATTGGGCCAGGCATCTTGAGCATGTTATACGCGTAGTGAGAGGCCGCCATGAACTTGGCGAGCGCTGGTCGGCCGAGGATCCCGTTGTAAGGCAACGGAAAGTCGGCGACATCAAAGGTGACCTTCTCAGTCCTGAAATTCGGCTCGCTGCCAAATGTTACCGGCAGCGTGATCTTTCCCTTCGCCTTGCTCCTTCCCGGGTTGATTCCTTGGAATGTGCCGGTTTCTTCGAGCTCGCTGTCGGGAACTTGGAGTCTCCGGAGAACAGCAGAGGAGATCAGATTCAAGCCGGCCCCGCCGTCAACTAGCATCTTAGTGACCTTGAGGTTGCGGATCGTTGGGGAAACCAACATCGGCAAGCACCCGACCGCGGTTGTGCGATCAGGTTGGTCCTCAATGTCGAAGATGATAGGCGTGCTGGACCATCTCAGGGGTCTGCGTGACTCAACGGGTGGCTCCGCTGCATTGACCTCCCGCACCCACCGTTTAAGCTGGTGGTGGGAAGCGTGCAGGGAGGCACCGCCGTCCACACACAAGACCTCAGTGGCTTTCTGAAACTCCTGCTCGCTGGTCTCGGGGTCTTCCATGTCTTCGTCGTCGTCATCGTCTTCGCTCTTGTCGCGTCCCCGGGGAGGTCTGTCTTCTTGCCGCTGCTTGTCCTTGCCGCGGCGCTCCCCCGGGCCGGGACGCTTCGTGCCGGATCCCCCGCCGCCTGCTTGGGCTCTCTCCTTGTCGCGTCGTGCGTACTCGGCCTTCTGCAGGTCGACGATTCGCTCGACTTGCTTGCAACTCTGGAGGTCGTGGCCCCTGGTACGGTGGATCTTGCAGTACTTCTTGTCGGTACCGTCCCGCTTATCGGCAGCAGCCACCGCTCGGCAGTTGGCGCACCCGACAACCTCCTTGCCGGGGCCTCCCGCCTGGGCTTTCTTGGCGGAGCCCTCGCTGCCGGACTTCTCGACAACCAGTACCTCTGGGTTTTTCTTCTTTTTGCCGTTCCGCCGCCGGCCTCTCCTTGCCGGGGCGGTACCTTCACTGTCGGATTCTCCTTCTCCAACACTTTCTCCGGGGAGCTTCCTCCCCTCCTCAGCGCGTGCACACTTGTCGGCCAGGGCGTAAAGCTCGCTAACCTCCTTGATTTTGCACATCGCCAACTCCTCCCGCATCCTGCGGTTGCGCATGTTCTGATGGAACGCGCTGATCACCACGGCGGGGTGGACGTCTGGGATGTTGTAGTGCACACGGCTGAACCTCTGGATGAACTTGCGCAAAGGCTCCCCCTCCTTCTGAACAAGCAGATGAAGACCGCTTGCCTGGCCATGGGGTTTGTGGCCGCCCGTGAAGGCGCCAACGAACTGATGGCATAGATCTGGCCAGGAGGAGATGGAGCCGTCCGGCAAGTGCATGAGCCAGGATCTGACGTTGGGCTTGAGTACCGGCGGGAAGTAGTTGGCAAGGATCTTATCATCCCGTCCCCCGGCAGCCTGCACCGCAATGGTGTAGATGCTGAGGAACTCAGACGGATGCGACTTGCCGTCGTACTTCTCGGGCACGTCGGGCTTGAAGTTCTTTGTGCTGGGCCACTGGACTTGCCGCAGCTCGCGGGTGAACGGGGGGCAGCCTACCGAATATGGCAGTTCGCCTGGTTCCCCCGGTGCGTGCATGTTTCCAGAGGGCTCAACGCGCTGGTCTGATTGACGCCGCGCCTCTCTTCTGCGCTCGATGCGGGTTCGAGCGTCTTCTTCCCTTCGTTCGTGAAGGACTTGGCGTTGGTCGCGGCGAGTTCACGGGTTCGACGACGCGGTGGAGTCGTTGTCGAGGTGAGCCCGGCGAGTCGGCGACCGCGGCTTCTGGGGCGGGGAGTGCACGGTGGTCGCACCCCCGCCATTCTTGGCGCCATCGGTTCTCGCCTGGGTGACTGGCCGCGGCTGCGACGCGCTGTGCTGCCGCGGAGTGTCGTCGTTGGCGAAACCGATGAGGCTCTGGATGGTTGCCCTCCAGTCGTCGAGCTTGTCCGCCGTCGGAGGGTAGTCTAGGAGTAGCTGAGCTCGCGCGAGGGCTTCCGCTGGGGTGGCGGGCAGAGGCGGCGAACGGCGCGAGGAGTGGGATGTGCTCGAACTCCTAACCATGTTAGAAGGAGCAGCACCCGGTCCAGGCAGCCGCGCGACGCTCGTTCCGGCACGCTGGATCGCACGCTGGTCCTGAGCGCCTTGGGACCCACCAGCACGGTCTGGGTCCAGCGAGCGTATGGTACCATGGGTACCATGACGCTGCTGGTTTCGCGCCTCCTGAGAGGGGCGTGGGGCGAGCTCGGACGTCGCGGGACCAAGAACTGGTTCGACGGCGCCCGTTCCTCCGCCGGCGTCCTCCCCACCACCCGTCCGCTCCATGGGCGGTGGGTTCGACGCTGACGGACCGGTCACCTCCGGAGCTTTCTTCTTCGGCGCCATGCCGGCGCAAACAGTGAGAGTCTGGCGCGCGCGGACGCTGGATCTGGTTCACACAACCTCGACGCTCCCCCTACCTGGCGCGCCAAAGATGTCGGGGGATATCGGCCTCCACGAGCACCTATGGGGACAGAGCCCCTTGTCGGTTCGGCGGGGGCGGAGGTTGCACAAAGAGCAGATCGAGGCGACACACACACACACAACGATTTTACCCAGCTTCGGGCCGCACGGATGCGTAAAACCCTACTGCTGCATGTCTGGTTGATTGGAGTTCTTGCTCTGGAGCGCAAGAAGCTACAGTAAGCTGGAGCTGGACGTAGACGAGGGTCTACTGGGTGTCCCCCTTCCGGTCTCGATCCCTTCTTCGGTCCTTTCTAGCCTTTCCCCTTCCAGCGTGCGCATGGGCCTCCTTTTATATGCTAAGGGGTTTTCCACAGGTAGCGACGCAGGTGAGGGTAAAAATGGCAAAGAACTGTGCGAACAGTGGCTGCACAGTGCTATCACACCTAACTCTGACGGCGGGGGACAAAGGCATTAAATGCCCGTCTGGATCGCCTGAACAGTGCCTAGGCGGACCATTAGGGATGCCTCCGCTTGCCACGGGGGCGACTCCGCCAACGTCGCTTGCCACGCGCGCGCCCCAGGCTGCGCGGCGCCCCGCCACGTGTCTCTGGGGAAGCTCCAGAGCGACGCGTGGGCAGGTGAGCTGGAGCGCACGTCTGAGATGGTGGTTCGTCGTGGCAAGTGGCTTGCAGCGGTGGTTGTCTTGCCGCACCTAAGAGCTTGCCGCTCGTCAGGCCTTGCCGGGGCGCGCGGCTCGCCGCGGCGGGCTTCTCTTGGGGTGCCTTGGTTTGGCCGTCCCGGCGAGCTCCTCCCGCCGGGGCCTTGGTGCTTCGGCTTAATCGTCCTGGCAAGCTCCTCTTGCCGGGGCCTTGTCGCCTTGGCCCGGCAAGCTCCTCTTGCCGGACCTCGCCTTCTTGGCCCGGCAAGCTCCTCTTGCCGGGGCTTGGTCTTCTTGGCTCGATCACTTGGCCTCCGTCCAGCCCAGAAAGGGCCGTGGAGACTCTTGACGCTCCCCTGGCAAGCCTTGCCGCGGGACGCTACTACTGCCCGTGCACAAGTTCGGGGTACTAAGGTACCCCTACTTTAGTACACCGACACAACGTCATGCACGTTTGTAGTCGGATCGTCAAAGTCGTCTCCACCAAATTGATAGTTATCATCTCATCGAAAGATCGGGACACCCTCGCCTTTATCACTTTAGAGACATGGCAACATTACTTATGGCCCAAAGAATTTGTTATACATTCTGATCATGAATCTTTGAAACATATTAAAAGTCAAGCTAAACTGAATCGTAGACATGCTAAATGGGTTGAATTCATTGAGACTTTCCCTTATGTCATTAAACACAAGAAGGGTAAAGAAAATGTTATTGCCGATGCTTTGTCTCGTCGCTATACTATGCTTTCACAACTTGACTTCAAAATATTTGGTTTGGAGACCATCAAAGATAAATATGTGCATGATGCTGATTTTAAAGAAGTAATGCAGAATTGTAAAGAAGGTAGAACATGGAACAAGTTCGTTGTTAATGATGGTTTTGTGTTCCGTGCTAACAAGCTATGCATTCCTGCTAGCTCTATTCGTCTTTTGTTGTTGCAGGAGGCGCATGGAGGAGGATTAATGGGACACTTTGGCGTGAAGAAGACGGATGACGTACTTGCTACACATTTCTTTTGGCCAAAGATGAGACGGGATGTTGAGTGTTTTGTTGCTCGCTGCACTACATGTCAAAAAGCTAAGTCACGACTCAATCCTCATGGATTATATATGCCTTTGCCTGTGCCTAGTGTTCCTTGGGAGGATATATGTATGGACTTTGTTTTAGGTTTACCTCGAACAAAGAAGGGGAGGGATAGCATATTTGTTGTAGTGGATAGATTCTCGAAAATGGCACACTTTATACCATGTCATAAAAGCGATGATGCTGTTAATGTTGCTGATTTGTTCTTTCGTGAAATTATTCGCTTGCATGGTGTGCCAAATACTATCGTTTCAGACCGTGATACTAAATTTCTTAGCCACTTTTGGAGATGTTTATTGGCTAAGTTGGGGACTAAACTGCTTTTTAGTACTACTTGTCACCCCCAAACTGATGGACAAACTGAAGTAGTCAATAGAACATTGTCTACTATGCTTAGGGCTGTTTTGAAGAATAATAAGAAAATGTGGGAAGAATGCTTGCCTCGTATTGAAATTGCTTATAATCGTTCGTTGCATTCTACTACTAAGATGTGCCCTTTTGAAATTGTGTATGGTTTCCTACCTCGTGCACCCATTGATTTGTTGCCTCTTCCATCTTCGGAGAAGGTTAATTTTGATGCTAAACAACGTGCTGAATTGATCTTAAAAATGCAGAGTTAACTAAGGAAAACATTGAGCGTATGAATGTTAAATATAAACTTGCTGGAGATAAGGGTAGAAAACATGTTGTCTTTGCACCTGGAGATCTTGTTTGGTTACATTTGCGTAAGGATAGGTTTCCTAATTTGCGCAAATCAAAGCTAATGCCACGTGCTGATGGTCCATTTAAGGTGTTAGAGAAAATAAATGATAATGCATATAAACTTGAGCTGCCTGCAGATTTTGGGGTTAGTCCCACATTTAACATTGCAGATTTGAAGCCTTATTTGGGTGAGGAAGATGAGCTTTCGTCGAGGCCGACTTCATTTCAAGAAGGGAAGGATGATGAGGACATCAATACCATTATTACACCCACAGCCCCTACTGTTACATATACTGGACCAATTACTAGAGCTTGCGCACGCCAATTAAATTACCAGGTACTTTCGTTTCTTGGTAATGATTCTAATGTTCATGAGAATATGATGCTGCCTAAATTGGATACATTTGTTTT
Organism: Aegilops umbellulata; assembly: GCA_032464435.1. Taxonomy (NCBI): domain Eukaryota; kingdom Viridiplantae; phylum Streptophyta; class Magnoliopsida; order Poales; family Poaceae; genus Aegilops; species Aegilops umbellulata. Next base: position 265,446,265 of record CP136057.1, read on the forward strand.
GCTTACAAATGAAGGGCCTAGCTTGGAGAAGGATGAACATTGGAGCAAGAACACGCATGGAGTTGATGGCATGCGCAAGGGGATCAAGAACGGAGTTACAAGTGATGATTTCAGGACTTCGAAGCCACCATAAGGAGTGCATGAAGCCTTGGACGAAATATACAAGATGCCACTTCATAATATTCGTCCATAGGCTATTCTAGGTGTTGCGTCACCTTATTATTGGGCCAGGCCCATGTAATTTCGAAATACTTAAGTATAGGCTATTTTTAGAGTCCGTATGTGTGGGGAAACAAGAATTAGGGTTGGTTTCGGACCCCACCCTCAAGGGCCACGAAATTCCCTCCTCTTCCTCCATATATACAGCCTTAGGGCGTCGTTTAGACTTTGGGTTTTGTTTAGATTAAAAGTTCGCCATAGCTTCAACTTCGCGTACTTCGTTTGTGTTCAACGACCAGACCAAGGCGTCACAGAACCCCACCTTCATTAATAAAGCTTTCCTCTTTTATTCGCAATATCCAGATTGCAATCTCAGTTTCTTGCTTGTTCTTCGTTTGCTCGCAGGAAATAGACCCTCGTGGTCAAGTTGATCGTGCTCCGGCATGGCCAGTAACCCCTCGGAAATTGGTTTAGTGATTGCTAAGGCGCGACGTCTTCGCTCGTTCGTAGTTGGATCGTCAAAGTCGACTCCCACAGAAAACGATTGCTATCTCATCGAAACATCGGGACACCTCTGCCTCTTTCAAGGGTGGAACCTTAGATGGCCGATCTTTCATGGAAGGAGCGGATCCCTACGAAGAACGTGATGAACACGAGGGGAACACGAGTGGAACACGAGAGAAATCACTCAACCAACAAGAATAGATCACACATGCACTAGATCGATGAACACAAAGGTAAGATACAAGATCCAAAGTAAACAACGGACGATAAAAACGGTAATCGGTTCTTCTCCGTGAGGAGGTCTTGATGGGGGCCACCCAAGAGGGGGTTTTGAATCCAAGGTGATCTTCTCCGTAGAGGGGCCGCGGTCTCTCTCGTGGAGTAGATCCGTAATGGATGAGCAAAGGTCTATCTCACATATGAGCTAATCCTTTGCTAACCCTAGAAAGGAGAAGGGGGAGGTCTATTTATAGTCTAAGCCTCGAAGGGGTAAGTGGAAAGGGATACATAGGCCTCTGGCCCGTGGCTGCGCGCAGGCAGGCGCCGGGTGTCCGGGCTGGGGGCCGGATGTCCGTGGCTTCGCGAGGTGCCGGATGTCCGGGTCTCGGGCCGGATGTCCGGGCTGAAGTGGCCAAACATCGGGTGCGTTCTGTCGTCGATGCCGGATTTCCGGGGGAAGGGCCGGATGTCCGGGCTTTGGCGAGGTGCCGGATGTCTGGGGCTGGCGCCGGATGTCCGGCCGCTGATGCTATTGGTCGTCTGTTGGTGCAGCTCCTTGGCGGCTGCACAGGCGCCGGATGTCCGGCCTCTGGCCCGGATGTCCGGCCGCTGTAGCTTCAGCAGCTCCGTCTTCTTCCGTCGTTGCTTCCAAGCTTCCCTCGCGGATGGTGTAGTTGTTCCTTGGCGCTCGCACTCCTCCTCGTCGTCCGTAGTGTTCCGACAATACCTATGCATGCACATGAGTGGAGTGTCAAGTAGTATACCATCCTCGAAGGGGTCAAGTGAGCACGTGTAAAGGAGATGATTCACATTTGTGTATGTCAAGTAGATGTCGCACATGTCACTCGCCGAAGGGACTCTTGACATGGTGATGTCCATAGGATGCTCCGCATCACTTTTGTTTGCATAATGATGCGAAGCATCCCACGATCATCCCCATGGACCTATCATCGTCTCATCAAGAGCCAAGAGGGCCTATGACACAAGCACGAGCTAGAGCTCTCGAGAACGAGGTGACTTCTTTCCTTAGCGATATCACATATGATCCACTCGAGACATGGCTACTACCTAAATCTGATATGCTATGCATGATCAGGTGTCAAGAGGAACCTCCCGAGGATGCACGTGAAGACGGACAAGCCGCCAAGTCCATGGATGAAGAGAACCAACGGAAACGGGCAAGTTCACCCCCCAGTCCCCGGACATCCGGCCATGGCCCCGGACATCCGACTCCTGGAGCGTCTACCTTAGCAACAGCCAAGATGCACAAGTCTACAGGGCCCGGACATCCGGCGTCCAGCCCTGACATCCGGCCCGAGCCTCGAAATCCGGCCAATCACCCGGAAATCCGGCACCCCGCACCAGAACCTACAGAAGCTATCGCCGTCAGCCCGGACATCCGGCCCCCCGCCCGGACATCCGCCCCGTCCTGAAGCCCCGGACATCCGGCCCGACGCCCGGACATCCGGCTCCGCCTGTCTGCGCACAGTAAAGGGCCGAAGCCCATGTACCTCTTCGCCCCCTAGACTATATATACTTCATCCCCTTCCTCTTTCTAGGGTTAGCATTGGTTTAGCTCATAGTTGAGATAGAGCTTTGCTCATCCATTACGGATCTCCTCCTCGAGAGAGACTGCGGCCCCTCTTCGGAGAAGATCACCTTGGATTCAAGACCCCCTCTTGGGTGGCCCCCATCAAGACCTCCTCACGGAGAAGAACCGGTTACCCTTTGTATCGTCCATTGTTGACTTTGGATCTTGTATCTTACCTTTGTGTTCATCGATCTAGCGCATGTGTGATCTGTTCTTGTTGGTTGAGTGATTTCTCTCGTGTTCCCCTCGTGTTTCCCCTCGTGTTCATCACGTTCTTCGTAGGGATCCGCTCCTTTCGTGAAAGATCGGCCATCTAGGGTTCCACCCTACATCATCTTGGTATCATGAGCCACGTTGATCACGATTTCGGAGCCCCCTCTTTTTGTTTTCTAGCTTGATTTTGTTGTATTTCGTCCTAATTCGAAAATTGCCCCACAAAAAATAGCCCCAATTTTTTTTGTGATTTGTTGGTGTGATGAAGTTTTGTTCGATTTGATCCGCGGATTTCGTGTGTTAAAGGTAGATCTAGCATTCCCCCACCTTTTTCCCAATTTCCATCCACAAAATCTTCCGAATTTTGCCCTGTATTTGACCTCTCCACGCGGTGTTCTTCGAGTTCGTCCACGGATCCAGAGCCCGGACATCCGGCCCGACCAGCCCAGACGTCCGGCTCCCCAGACATCCGGCTTCCAACCCGGATATCCGACCCCTGGCAGCAGCCACTTCCATCCACCACTCCGCCTACCGCCTAACTTTCACCAAAATTTGTCCCGGTGCCCACATACACTTCCGCATACCACCACAATTTCCGCATAGCTCCACCATAGCCTTTCCCACTACCAGCTCCGACAATTTTGACCCATTTTGCTTTGAGAATTTGAGTTGTGGTTTCTGTGTCCTTTTGTGTTTCGGCTATCTAGGTACGGTTCGACATCAACATCACCACCGCTCATCGTCGCCAAGGACTACTATGAACGGCTACTTCACTTTGGTATCACCTTTCACCTTGGATATCACCTTGGTATCGTGATATCGTCATACTCTCTTGCATTTGCATTGACAACCCCATAGCCTTACTTTTTGCGTCACTTACCCATCGAGACTAGCCTTTGAGTATTGCCGACAACGTGACTTGTGCACATTAGTGTTCATACTTCACATAACACACATAACATCATCGTGTTGCATCTCTTGGTATCATCACTTGTGTCACAAAGTTGTTGTCGCATACACAATTGCTATCTTGGTTCGTGAAGCATTGCATGAGAAAAGAGCTCAAACATCAAAGAGCCAAACAAGCTTTTAAGCAAAAGAGGAAAGATAAGCAAAGAGCTTATAAGCAAGAACCATAGCATCATACAACATTAAGTTTGTCATACTCGGTCATCTTGGATCAACGCATAGGAACATCATACATATAGCATACTTGAGATAGAAGTCGTTGAATTTTTTCTTAGTAGGTTGTGCACAAGTTCGTATCCGCCTATTGTGCAATCGTGCTAGCGTCTCTCTAGTGTTGTGCAACAAGAGCATCTTCGTGGATTCCACATTTTGCCTCATCCTTGGTTGCATAACCCCATCTTATCTATTTGTGTGTGTGTTTCCGTGTACCATATCTTGCTATTGGTCTACTTGTTGCATTTGCAAATTTGTGAATCTCTTCCAACATTATCGAGCCTCACTTACAATTGCATCAAATTTTGCGCCACCATCCTAACCGAGCTCCACCATAAGCTTTTACTTGTGTAGGTGTGAGAACCGACAAGAATTGGTACCAATTGTGATATTTCCTTGATACACATTGGAGTGATCTTTGATCTATTTTCAACTTCGGTCAAGGTACATTTGGTATTGGTTCTTCTTTGTCTCCCACTCACATATCTTTGTTTGGAATGATGGATAGGCCAAGTACTTCTACCAACCCACTCTTCTTGGAGCAAGATGACGACATGTCTTCCTACGTCACCAAGACTCAACTATTTGGTGCACATCGGGCCTTGCATCAAGAACAACTTGCTTTGGGTGACCGCATCGACAATCTCGCCACCGACTTACGACAATCCGAGCAACGTACAAGGTACTACTTTGACACATCCATGAGTTCCCTCAAAGAAGATATCCGAACCATGATGGTCCGCTTGTCTACAGCTTCATCAAGACGGAGCCGCTCAAGTCGACAATCCGACGACACCATCTCCGGTTCAAGTACACCGACATCGAATACTCTTCGTCCTGCCGCACGCCAAGACCGTCAAGCAAACCGCAATCCTCTACATGACACCGACTCACAAGAGCATCAACATCGTTAAAACCAAGCCGCATTCGCACAAGCACAAGAACGGCAACATCAACAACAACAAGAACAAGAGGAGCGAACACGCCAACATCAAGATGCACAAGACGCCGAGGCGGAACGCCAAGAACAACAATTACGTGAAGCTCAAGCGCTTGAAGCGCAACATGCCCTTCATGACTCAAGTCGTGCCGTAGCCAATCGAGGCCGACAAACTCGTCTACATCAAGAAGCAATTCGCGAAGAAGTTCAAGAAAGGTTTTACCAAGCACGTGTGCATCAACACGCTCCTCGTCAAGATCGACAAGCTCCTCGTCAAGATCGACAAGATCCCCCTCAAGCAAGACAAGAACGTCAAGTCCATGGAGAGCAAGAATACAATGGACCCCGCCCTCGCCAAGAGCAACATGAGGTCGACAATCCTCCTCGCCAAGAGCAACATGAGGACAACAACCATCTTCGCCAAGAGCACCATGACAATGTCAACCCTCAACGACATGGGCGTCATCATCCCCGACCACAACACAATGAAGAGCAACGATATGGCAAGCTAAAGTTCACCATGCCCAAGTTCAATGGAAGCAATGACCCCGAAGAGTACATCTCATGGGCATTGAAGGTTGACAAAATCTTCCGCTTGCACAACTACGAAGAAGAGAAGAAGATCGCAATGGCATCCCTTGAATTCCAAGACTACGTCCTCATTCGGTGGGAACAAGTCATTGAGCGCTGAGCAACAAGAGGTGAACCACCCATCACCACTTCGGCACAAATGAAGGATGTCATGAGAGCACGATTCGTGCCAAACTATTACAACCGCGACCTATTCAAGAAACTTCAACAACTCAAGCAAGGAACCAAGAGCGTTGAAGAGTACTACAAGGAAATGGAGATTGCCATGATATGATCCAATGTCAAAGAAGATGATGAGAAAACTATGGCACGTTTCTTGAATGGACTCAATCATCCTATCAAGAAGATTGCCGACTTCCAACCATACTCGAACCTCATCGAGCTAGTGCATCAAGCTACCAAAGCGGAACGGCAAGTACAAGACGACTTCAAGTAAGCCAAGTTCTCATCCAAGTCCTATGGCTCTCCAACAATCAAGCTTCGATGACTCCAACACCTTCTACCTCAACCAAGCCTTCTACAAGCAACGATGACAAGTCAAGTTACAAGAAAGCTTCGACAACTTCAAGTCGTCCTCCTACTACAAGCAACTTCAAGAAAGCTTCATCATCATCTACTCCAACCGATCAGACCATCAAGACAAGTTCCATCAAATGCTTCACACGCGGAGGTCGAGGCCATAAGCCCTTCGAGTGCACAAACAAGCGCACCATGATCCTCAACGATGACGGAACCTACGACTCCATGAGTGAAGGAGAAATGGAAGCTCTTGAGCAAGTGGCCATGCACCGACAAGTGAACAACGTAGATCAAGATGATCAAGTCTTTTGCGATGAAGATTCAAGTCCCGCACTTGTTGTCTCCAAGGTCTTGACTCTTCAACATCAACAAGACGAAGATCAAAGATGCCATGTCTTCCACACAAAGGCCAGCATCAATGGACGTTCCGTCAAGGTCATCATCGATGGAGGCAGTTTCCACACCTTAGCAAGTGAAGAACTATGCTCCAAGCTTCAATTAGTCAAGATGAAGCACCCTCACCCCTACAAGGTTCAATGGCTAAGCGACACTGGCACCATACAAGTCGAGCATATGGTACAAGTCTCTTTGAAGATCGGCGCCTATGAAGACACTTTGGAATGTGATGTCCTACCGATGAGCGTTTGTCACATCCTTCTTGGATGTGTGATGCCCCCGATTCAATCGTACACTAATCATGCACGCAAATGTGTACGATCAAGATCAGGGACTCACGGGAAGATATCACAACACAACTCTACAAATAAAATAAGTCATACAAGCATCATAATACAAGCCAGGGGCCTCGAGGGCTCGAATACAAGTGCTCGATCATAGACGAGTCAGCGGAAGCAACGTTATCTGAGTACAGACATAAGTTAAACAAGTTTGCCTTAAGAAGCCTAACACAAACGGGGATACAGATCGAACGAGGCCCAGGCCTCCTGCCTGGGATCCTCCTAACTACTCCTGGTCGTCGTCAGCGGGCTGCATGTAGTAGTAGGCACCTCCGGTGTAGTAGGAGTCATCGTCAACGGTGGCGTCTGGATCCTGGGCTCCAGCATCTGGTTGCGGCAACCAGGTAGAAGGGAAAGGGGGAAAAGAGGAAGAAAGGAAACCGTGAGTACTCATCCAAAGTACTCGCAAGCAAGGAGCTACACTACATATGCATGGGTATATGTGTAAAGGGCCATATCGGTGGACAGAACTGCAGAATGCCAGAATAAGAGGGGGATAACTAATCCTGTCGAAGACTACGCTTCTGGCAACCTCCGCCTTGCAGCATGTAGAAGAGAGTAGACTGAAGTCCTCCAAGTGGCATCGCATAACATAATCCTACCCGGCGATCCCCTCCTCGATGCCCTGTTAGAGAGCGATCACCGGGTTGTATCTGGCACTTGGAAGGGTGTGTTTTATTAAGTATCCGGTTCTAGTTGTCATAAGGTCAAGGTTCAACTCCAAGTCATCCTATTACCGAAGATCACGGCTATTCGAATAGATTAACTTCCCTGCAGGGGTGCACCACATAACCCAACACGCTTGATCCCATTTGGCCGGACACACTTTCCTGGGTCATGCCCGGCCTTGGAAGATCAACACGTCGCATTCCTACCTAGGCACAACAGAGAGGTCAGCATGCCGGTCTAAACCTAAGCGCATAGGGGTCTGGGCCCATCGCCCTTAGCACACCTGCACGTTGCGTGTGCGGCCGGAAGTAGACCTAGCAACCTCCAGTACAACGGAAGTCACGTTACGCGGCCCAATCTGGCGCTCGCCGCTCAGTCGCTGACGTCACGAAGTGCTTTGGCTGATACCATGACGTTGAGTGCCCATATCTTTCCCACGTAGTTGGTTAGTGCGTATAGGCCAGTAGCCAGACTCAGATCAAATACCAAGATCTCGTTAAGCGTGTAAAGTATCCGCGAACGCCGACAGGGCCAGGCCCACCTCTCTCCTAGGTGGTCTCAACCTGCCCTGTCGCTCCACCACAAAGATCCACACAGAGGGCCGTTGGGACAAAGGTCCCTTCAGCCCCCAATCCGTGAATCACTCGCGGGTACTCCTCGAGTCGACCCGACTTTAGTCACCACATGTATCATGTATAAAGTATAGTATATACCCGTGATCACCTCCCGAGTGATCATGGCCCGATAGTATAGCACATCAGACGGACAAGAATATAGGGCCACTGATGGAAAACTAGCATCCTATTCTAAGCAGTAGGGTAGCAAGTAAGGGTAACAACTGTAGCAACAATGACAGGCTATGCAACAGAATAGGATTAATCGAAAGCAGTAACATGCTACACTACTCTAATGCAAGCAGTATAGAGAAGAATAGGCGATATCTGGTGATCAAGGGGGGGGGGGCTTGCCTGGTTGCTCTGGCAAGAGAGAGGGGTCGTCAACACCGTAGTCGAACGGGGCAGCAGCAGCGTCGGTCTCGGTGTCTAGCGGGAGAATAGGGGGAAGAAACAATAAATATTTAAGCAAACAGATGCATAGCGATGCATGACATGACAAGTATCGGTGCTAGAGGTGCCCTAATGCGGTATGAGGTGATACCGGTGAAGGGGATAACATCCGGGAAAGTATCCCCGGTGTTTCGCGTTTTCGGGCAGAGGGGTCGGAGGGGGAAAGTTGCGAGTTTGATATGTTAGGGGTGCGTGGCGGATGAACGGCCTGCGTATCCGGGTTCGTCTCGTTGTTCTGAGCAACTTTCATGTACAAAGTATTTTCATCCGAGTTACGGATTATTTTATATGATTTTTCATGGTTTTGAAAATATGGTGGAATTATTAATAAATCGAAAATAAAGATTAAATTGCTACGTGCACACACAAAGTGTACACCGCAAAGCAGTATAGAGGCTGGCAGTGGGACCTGTTGACTGCAGAGTCAGCAGTCAACAGTCAACTGTTGACCGGTTAAAAGGTTGACTAGGGGCCACCCGTCATTGACCCAGTTATTAATAGAGTTATCTTTTTTATGTTAATTTAATTAGAAGGTGGGGGCCCAGTTGTCATTTTCAGAGGTGGTTAACAACAGGTATTTAGTTTTAACAGATTCTATTTAGAGAAAGGGCCCCTCTAGTCAGCGAGTATTAGGCGGATTAAACTAAAAACGGATTAGGCCCTCCTAATTAAACTGCCTGGGCCCACTGGTCATAGGCACAGCCGGCAGAGGCCATGGCCGGCTATGCGCGCATGCAGAGGCGCACGGCGAGCGCTGGCAGGTGCACAGGCCACGCACGGGCAGCGGCACGGGGTGTGGGCAAGGCATGGGCGTGGGTGGCGCACGGCCCTGCGAGGCGCGGTCGATGTCGAGCTAGCGGCGCGCGAACGGGGGCGTGGTGACCGTAGGGAGGGAAGTTGGGGTAGAGACGGGGTGGTCCTCACCGGACCTGTAGAGGTGCATGGGTGTGCTCGGGGAGGGCCAGAGCTGCGGGGCGACGGCGAGTCGGCGTCGGGGCGGCGAGCACGACGCGGACGAGGTGGCGCGGGTCGGACGGCGCCGGCGAGGCGACAGGTGGACGACGACCCGAGGCAGGGGTGCGACGTCGAGGCGGCGGGGGCGTCCAGCGAGGCGGGGCGACGGGGAGAGCGGCGCCGACGTCGGGTGCCTCAGGCGGCGGTGGTTGGAGGCGGGCGACAGGGACGACGGGGCAAGGCGAGGACGAGGCTCGGGCGGTTCGGTGCGGTAATGGGGGGGGGGTGGGTCTGAGCGGTGGCATCGGTGGCGGAGCACGGCAGCGATGGGAGGTGCGGGAGTGCCCGCTCCCGATCTAGATCCACTCGGGGCGGGGTGGGGAGACGAGAGGGATCGGGGGAAAGAGTGGGGGGTTACGGGCTAGGGTTCGGCGGGAGGGATAAGGAGGCCCGGCTGGGCCTGGTGGGCCGGCCGGTGCGGAGGCCAGCTGGTCCGTTCGGCCCAGCGTGGGGGGAGGGTGTTTCTTTTTTTCATTTAAATTTTTAACTTTCTGTTTATCATTTTTAGCCTCACTTTTGCATTTTCTTTTAGTACCAAATGAGTTTTGTTTTGAACAAAACTTGGCACCTAAATCTAATACAAAACCTTGAGATGGAATAAAAAGTTTGGGGTCAAGAGGAGTTGTCTAATCATTTTTAGGAATTTCAAAAGGCCAATTTTAAAAGCTGTTGGACCACTAAATAATTTCCAGGAGCATTTTCGGAATCCAAAAAGAGGTTGGTTCCAACATGATAAATACCTAGGGATTATTTGCCACACTTTGAACATTTTAGTTTTGACTTTTGATAACTTTAATTCCTTTGACTTTATTTTAAATTTGAAATTTGAACGGGATTTGAATCATCGCAAGATTAACAACAGTAATCATGGTGACATGGCATCATTAACGGAGGGTTACTGTAGCGTAACTATCCGAGCGTCACAGGACGGCCATGGCAATTTGACCGAGGTGTCATTCACAATGGGCGTACAAATCACTATAGCTTCAAGATGAAAGGGAAGGAGTTTGTGCTACGTCCTATGTCTCCAAGCCAAGTGCTCGCTGACAAGCAAGCCACCCATCGTGGAGAGAAATTGAGAGAGCGAACCACCAAAACGAGAGTGAGCGCCACAAGCCCAAATTGAGTGCCTCCACGATGAGCGACAAGAAAAACTTAGTTTTCTTTGCCACCAAACATGAGATGAGAGAAGTGTGTGAGAACCCATCAAGTGTCCTACACTATGTCCTATTGTGCAAGGACGAGGCACCAAAAACTAACAACTCTCATGATCTACCTTTGGTGTTATCTTCTTTATTGCAGGAATTCCAAGATGTCTTCCCCGATGAGCTACCTCCGGGTCTACCTCCACTACGAGGCATTGAGCACCGAATCGACCTCATCCCCGGAGCACCGCTTCCAAATAAAGCTCCCTACCGCGTCAATCCCGAAGAAACCAAGGAAATACAAAGGCAAGTAAAGCATCTCATAGACCATGGACATGTGCGTGAAAGTTTGAGTCCTTGTGCCGTACCGGTCATTCTTGTGCCAAAACGAGATGGTAGCTTTCGCATGTCCTCCGATTGTAGACCTATCAATGCTATCACTGTTCGTTATAGGTACCCCATTCCACGCCTTGATGATATGCTTGATGAACTTAGTGGTGCCACTATCTTTTCCAAAATTGATCTTAAGAGTGGTTACTATCAAATCCGCATACAAGAGGGTGATGAATGGAAAACCGCTTTTTTCAAAACAAAGTTTGATCTATATGAGTGGTTAGTCATGCCTATGGGTTTATCGGAAGCGCCCGGTACTTTCATGCGTCTTATGCATTACGTGTTTCGCCCTTACATTGGTGAATTTGTTGTTGTCTACTTTGATGATATCCTTGTGTTTAGCAAATGTCTCAAAGAGCATGTCACCCACCTTTGCACCGTGCTACAAACTCTTCGAAAAGAGCAACTTTATGCTAATATGGAAAAATGCCTATTTGGTGTTGATAAGCTTGTTTTCTTGGGTTTCGTAGTATCTTCTAAGGGTGTTCATGTTGATGAATCTAAGATCAATGCTATTAAAACTTGGCCCCAACCAGCCAATTTGCAACAAGTGCGTAGTTTTCTTGGTTTAGCCGGTTTCTACCATAGATTTGTGAAGGATTTTAGCACCATTGCTTCACCTTTACATGCTTTGAGTAAGAAAAATGCACCGTTTGTTTGGGGAACATCTCAAGATATTGCTTTCAATGAGCTTAAGAATTTGCTTACTCATGCTCCCGTGCTTGCATTACCAAACTTTGAAAAACCTTTCGAAATTCATTGCGATGCTAGTGGTAATGGCATAGGAGGTGTGTTAATGCAAGAGAAGAGCCCCATTGCATACTTTAGTGAGAAACTCTCCAGAGCGCAACTCAATTACCCCATCTATGACAAAGAGTTATATGCTTTAGTGCGAGTTTTGCGTGAATGGGAACATTACCTTCGCCCTCATGAGTTCATCATCCATACCGACCATGAAACACTTAAATATCTTAAGGGTCAAACTAAGTTGAACAAGCGTCATGCTAAATGGAGTGAATTTATTGAGTCATTTCCTTATGTCATCAAGTACATTAAGGGTAAGGAAAATGTTGTGGCGGACGCGCTTTCCCGTATATGCATGCTTGTCACCCAACTTGAGTTGAATGTCATTGGTCTTGAGCACATAAAAGACTTGTATGAGCATGATCCTACATTTGCTATTCCTTATGCCAAGTGTTTGACGCATACTTCTTGGGATCGATACTACATCGAAGATGGATATCTTATGAGAGCTAACAAACTTTGCATTCCTGAGTCCTCTTTTAGTTTGTTGCTTTTGCAGGAATTTCATGGAGGCGGACTCATGGGACACTTTGGACGCGACAAGACATTTGCTACGCTCTCAAAGAACTACTTTTGGCCCAAGATGTTTCGTGACGTCAATCGCTTCACCAACCGATGTTCTACATGTCGCAAAGCTAAGTCTAAAGCTCAATCTCATGGCCTATATATGCCACTTCCTATTCCATATCAACCATGGGAAGATATTAGCATGGACTTTGTGCTTGGTTTGCCTAGAACTCGAAATGGCAAGGATTCCGTTTTTATTGTTGTGGACCGTTTCTCCATTATGGCTCATTTCATTCCTTGCAACAAGATAGATGATGCTTCACATGTTGCAAATTTGTTTTGTAGGGAAATTTTGCGCCTTCATGGAGTGCCTAAGACGATTGTCTCGGACCGCGACGTCAAGTTCTTGAGTTACTTTTGGAAGACCTTGTGCGCCAAGCTCGGAATCAAGCTCTTGTTCTCTTCGGCATACCATCCACAAACCGACAGCCAAACGGAGGTGACCAACCGTATGCTCTCCACCCTACTACGCGTGTTGATAAAGAAGAACATCAAGGAGTGGGAAGAGTGCCTACCCATCGCCGAGTACGCCTACAATCGTGCAAGACATTCGACTACCGGCAAGTCCCCCTTCGAGGTCGTCTATGGCTTCAACCCATTGTCACCATTGGACATCCTACCTCTACCGCTACAAGATCGCACAAACATGGACGCGAGTGCACGAGCCAACTTCCTCAAGAAGATGCATGAAGATACAAGGAACACCATCGAGCGCCAAGTACAACGACTCGCGACCAAGCTCAACGTCAACAAGCAACCCATGATGTTCCATGTTGGAGATCTTGTGTGGCTACACCTTCGCAAGGATCACTTCCCAAATGAACGCAAGTCCAAGCTACTACCACGAGCGGATGGACCCTTCAAGGTGCTCGCGCGCTACAACAACAACGCATACAAGATCGACATCCCACGCGACAAGTACTCCGTGAGCGACATCTTCAGCATCAAAGATCTCTCCCCGTACCATGGTGATGAGGATTTCGATCCGAGGTTGGATCTTTCCCAAGGGAGGGGAGATGATGCGGAGCATCCCACGATCATCCCATGGACCTACCATCATCTCATCAAGAGCCAAGAGGGCCTATGACACGAGCACAAGCTAGAGCTCTCGAGAACGAGGCGACTTCTTTCCTTAGTGATATCACATATGATCCACCCGAGACATGGCTACTACCTAAATCCGATATGCTATGCATGCTCAGGTGTCAAGAGGAACCTCCCGAGGATGCACGTGAAGATGACAAGCCGCCAAGTCCATGGATGAAGAGAACCAACGGAAACGGGAAAGTTTAACCACCAGGCCCCGGACATCCGGCTCCTGGAGCGTCTACCTCAGCAACAGCCAAGCTGCCCAAGTCTACAGGGCCCGGACATCCGGCGTCCAGCCCTGACATCCGGCCCAAGCCCGGAAATCCGGCCAATCACCCAGAAATCCGGCACCCCACACTAGAACCTACAGAAGCTATCGCCGTCAGCCCGGACATCCGGCCCCCAGCCCGGACATCCGGCCCCTCCTGAAGCCCCGGACATCCGGCCCGATGCCCGGACATCCGGCACCGCCTGTTTGCGCACAGTAAAGGGCCGAAGCCCATGTACCTCTTTGCCCCCTAGACTATATATACTTCATCCCCTTCCTCTTTCTAGGGTTAGCATTGGTTTAGCTCATAGTTGAGATAGAGCTTTGCTCATCCATTATGGATCTCCTCCTCGAGAGAGACTGCGGCCCCTCTTTAGAGAAGAACACCTTGGATTCAAGACCCCCTCTTTGGTGGCCCCCATCAAGACCTCCTCACGGATAAGAACCGGTTACCGTTTGTATCGTCCGTTGTTGACTTTGGATCTCGTATCTTACCTTTGTGTTCATCAATCTGGCGCATGTGTGATCTATTGTTGTTGGTTGAGTGATTTTTCTCATGTTCCCCTCGTGTTTCTCCTCGTGTTCATCGCGTTCTTCGTAGGGATCCTCTCCTTTCGTGAAAGATCGGCCATCTAGGGTTCCACCCTACATCATCTAGATGATGCGGAGCATCCCACGATCATCCCCTACGAAGAACGTGATGAACACGAGAGAAATCACTCAACCAACAAGAATAGATCACACATGCACTAGATCGATGAACACAAAGGTAAGATACAAGATCCAAAGTCAATAATGGACGATACAAACGGTAATCGGTTCTTCTCCGTGAGGAGGTCTCGATGGGGGCCACCCAAGAGGGGGTCTTGAATCCGAGGTGATCTTCTCCGTAGAGGGGCCGCGGTCTCTCTCGTGGAGTAGATCCGTAATGGATGAGCAAAGCTCTATCTCACATATGAGCTAATCCTTTGATAACCCTAACTAGAGGAAGGGGAAGGAGTATATATAGGCTAGTCCACGAAGGGGTAAGTGAGGAGGGGATACATGGGCTTTTGGCCCGGTTGTGCACGCGCAGGTGCCGGATGTCCGGGCTGAAGTGGCCAACTTCGGGTGCGTTCTGTCGTCGATGCCGGATTTCCGGGGAAGAGGCCGGATGTCCGGGTGTTGGTGAGGCGCCGGATGTCTGGGGTCGCGCCGGATGTCCGGGGCCTGAAGCACTTCGGCCATAGGGCTGCTGCTGCTGTTGGCATCTTCAGGGGCCGGATGTCTGGGCCAGGGCCGGATGTCCAGGTCGTGGGAGTTGTCTCCGTCTTCTTCTTCCGTCGTCGCTTCCATGCTTCCCTCGCGGATGGTGTAGTTGTTCCTTGGTGCTTGCACTCCTCCTCGTCGTCCGTAGTGTTCCGACAATACCTATGCATGCACAAGAGTGGAGTGTCAAGTAGTATACCATCCTCGAAGGGGTCAAGTGTGCACGTGTAAAGGAGATGATTCACCTTTGTGTATGTGAAGTAGATGTCGCACGTGTCACTCGTCGAACGGACTCTTGACATGGTGATGTCCATAGGATGCTCCGCATCATCTCCCCTCCCTTGGGAAAGATCCGACCTCGGATCGAAAACCAAATCACCATGGTAAAGAGATGGCTTCATCGTGTAGAAGTGGACGTTCACCAAGTACTTGTCATCTTGAAGCTCGAAATGGGCACTCTCCAATGTCGCACCATATTGTGATTCCTTCAAAAGGAGTAAGGACAACAAACACTTGGAAAAACAAATGTGGTTAGCGTTAGTGCAAAACCAAGCATTCAAGAGGTGATTCACCAAACAAGTGTCGTCATCATGCAAAGCATATGGTGTGACAAATGATTGAGACAGGGCATGTAAGTATATCAATCGAGCACAAGCAAAGATATCATGGGGACAAGCATGTAAATGGGAGGTAGAGATGCAAATATGTGTGTCAAGAGAATAAGCATCTACCTCAAGTTCATAGCAAGCATGGGCAAGGCGCTCAATGAAAGGTCTATGGTAGGCATAGGAATCATTCACAACACCTAATTAGATGAGATGTGTAAACACATGGGTTAAGTGCAAGACAATCCAAGCATAATGTGCATAGGGTGTAGTGAACATAGTGTGGCACTCAACACAATAGAAAGAGCAATTGTTCATCATGTGTGAGGCAATCAAGGCAAGCATGTAGCAATCAATGGGACATGGCATATGTGAAGTGATGACATTGTTGCAACCAGACATATGAGAGGAGCAAGTAATCCAAGAATTGGATGCAACACACAAGGCATATATATCATGATGCATGGAATGGTTAAAATAACAAGTCGAAGCAAGATCTCTAACAAGTGTGCAATCAAGTGATCCAAGATGAACAATAAGTCTCATGGGGAAATCAACACAAGTAGTATGATCCATAATATCCATGACCATGGTTTGGGGGTTCTCAAAAGAGAAGGATATCACCATGAAAGCGTGTCCTTGTGCGTCCTTCACAATGCCGAAGTACAAGCAAGTGTGATGTGGAATCGTCGTGGTAGAAGGTGGTTTGCTCTCAAGAGCTCGAATGGTCAACTCACGTGACGTGGAAGTCGACACAAAGTCCAAGTATCCTACACATGCACACAACAAAACAAAGAACGTATGCGCATGGTAGATAAACACATCATCCATCATGATGGTTCTCTTCTTTTGCACATAACCATTAGAAGCACAAGTGCATGAATAATATGATACAACAATGGCAATATTCATGGCACTAGGTATATGGTGCAAAGAGGTAAGACAAGCATGCTTCACAAGGAATATGTCAAAATCTCCAATTATATGTGAGAATGCTAAGGGGGCAAACTCATTATCAAGACTAAGGGCATTGTTGCACTCAATACATGGCAAATCATCTAGCATGAGGGAGGCAACACATGGAGATAAATGACAAGAAGCAATAACAATCATGTGTAAATCATGGTAATGGTTGTCATCAACCGCATGAAAGGAGCAAGTATGAATCATTGGTGATGCAACAAGGCAAGCAAGCATAGTAATCAAGTCGTGCAAGATAGTGGAGCGAAGATGCAACACACTAGAGTAAATCATGGCAACCATGTCATGTGAGCGAATAATAGGCATAGACAATGCACATGACATATCGCAAGCACGAACACAAAGCAAGATCATAGTATAATCATAGTAATGGGTCACAAGTGGAACATGGAAATAAGAAGCAATATCTCCACCAAGCTTGCAAATACACATGCAAGTATGAGAATCAATCATCATGTGTAAAGCAAAGCATGGGTCACAAATGCATGGCAAAAGCATAGTAGTGGGCATATCATGCAAAGTGAACATGGAAAGATGGGCAAAGGATATATAATGGACAACAACTGAGGGAGTCCTGGATTAGGGGGTGTCCGGATGGCAGGACTATACCTTCCGCTGGACTCCTGGACTATGAAGATACAGGATTGAAGACTTCGTCCCGTGTCCGGAAGGGACTTTCCTTGGCATGGAAGGCAAGCTTGGCGATGCGGATATTTAGATCTCCTACCGTTGTAACCGACTTCGTGTAACCCTAACCCTCTCCGGTGTCTATATAAACCGGAGGGCTTTAGTCCGTAGGACAACATACTCGATCTTGTGGTAGATCTACTCTTGTACTACCCATATCATCAATATTAATCAAGCAGGACGTAGGGTTTTACCTCCATCAAGAGGGCCCGAACCTGGGTAAAACATTGTGTCCCTTGTCTCTTGTTACCATCCGCCTAGACGCACAGTTCGGGACCCCCTACCCGAGATCCGCCGGTTTCGACACCGACATTGGTGCTTTCATTGAGAGTTCCTCTGTGTCGTAGCCATCAGGAAGGATGCCTCGTCCCGTCTTTAAAGACGGCACCGTCGCTAAAAGAGCTTTGGCTGTCGACCAAACTCTCCGATTAGGTGGTTTTCTTATGACCGCCTGTTCGGCTGCTACGCCAACAATGACCTCTCGGGTCATCAAAAGCAATCTTCATGTCAGCTCGGAGCTCACCGAGAAGTTAGATCTAATGGAGCTCTCTTCCATGAACGAGCTCTTGGATCGCATCGCTGCCCTGAGGGTCGCTATGGACTACGACCAGGTTGGGCCTAAACCCGATCTAAGAGAAATTAACTCTTCCCAAGTCACCCATCACGTTGCCGTGGTAGAGGGGCAGTGCGGCGACCCTTCATCTATCTTAAGGACCAACTACGTCCGGATTCCCGATCCCTCCAAGCCAGATATCCGCGGAGGGAAGGATGTAATTCAAGACCTAAACTTAGAATCAGGCGACACGCTAGATTCATTGGACAACATCCAAGAGTCCAAACTTCAGAGTTCGGAAACTCCTTGGCCTCTGAGTCTTAGATTGGGTGAGGTTTCGGGTTTAATAACTCCCGCCCACCCGAACATAAGCGATCTATCCCAAATCAGGCAACAGCCCGAAGAAATAGTACATCATTACTGAGCCAGATTCCTCCTGGTTATGAACAGGATAAAGGAGTGCCACGAGGGAGACGCAATCTCAATCTTTTGCAATAATTGCACGGACAAGGGAATCCTCAACGCCATAAGTCATCGTGATATCACACGCTTTGCTGACTTGGCGTCCATAGTACAAAGGTACTGTGCGATGGAAAGCGCCTGGAAAACCGAAATAAAATTTTGGGATAATCCGGCCCTGAATAGAAACCCCGTCCGGAATAAAAGGGTGAATCATCGACAAACACCCGGGTTAAATACCAAAAAACAAAAACCCTCTAGAGGGCATGGAACCGTACTGGAAGGATGGCTTAATGGACCCTGTAGAATTCACAGTACAGAGGGCGCCACACCAACTCATAGCCTTAGAGCATGTTGGATACTCCGGCAGGTGGCCAAAATTGGCGAAGATCTCCTAACTCCGGAGGCCACAGAAAGCCACCCCAGGGACGCCAATATGGTATTAACAGTCTTCAAGACTTTCGCATCAAATAATATGTGAAAAAGAACACTCCGCAGCCTTGCCGAAGTCTACCAAGTAGCAACAATAAACCCATGGAGTGACACGGCTATTACTTTTAATGCCAGTGATGAACCTAAATTCCGAACAGCTCGAGCACCTGCCGCATTGGCCTTCAGTCCAGTAGTGGACGACTGTCGCCTCACCAAAGTACTCATGGATGGAGGCAGCGGATTAAACCTCATTTACGAGGAAACCCTTCAAAAAATGGAAATAGACTGGAACCGCATTGAGCGAAGCAGCACAACCTTTAGAGGAATAATACCTAGTCGGGAAGCGCGCTGTACAGGAAAATTCACACTAGATGTGGTGTTCGGTACGCCGAATAATTACAGGTCCGAAGAGGTCACGTTCCATGTGGCCCCGTTCAGTAGCGGATACCACGCTCTGCTCGAGCGGGAAGCATTTACAATCTTCCAAGCAATACCCCATTACGGGTACATGAAGCTCAAGATGCCCGGGCCAAATGGAATCATCACTCTCGCTAGTGATCCGGACATAGCACTCCGCGCCGAAAATAAGACAGCCGCACTGGCCCTTGAGGCACTATATGAAGCCCTAGCGGCTGAGAAGCTGACTGCGCTGCGCTCCATGGTGAACAGGGATGATGTGATACTTGACAAGAGATCCAAGTCCACCTCCTTTAAACCAGCGGATGAAATAATCAAATTCCAGGTCCACCCAACGAACCCCAATAAAACAGCTTCCATCGGGGCGCAATTAAACCATGATGTAGACGCCGCACTGCGAGAATTCCTACGTGAAAATTGGGACATCTTTGCCTGGCACCCTTCAGACATGCCAGGAA
Organism: Aegilops umbellulata; assembly: GCA_032464435.1. Taxonomy (NCBI): domain Eukaryota; kingdom Viridiplantae; phylum Streptophyta; class Magnoliopsida; order Poales; family Poaceae; genus Aegilops; species Aegilops umbellulata. The sequence goes on from CP136057.1 coordinate 265,465,776, forward strand.
TCCCACGCAGGCTGGCCGAACATAGCTTAAATATCCTAAAAGGATTCAAACCTGTCAAACAAGCTCTTCGGCATTTTTCCGAACCTAAGAGATAGGCCATGGGAGAAGAGCAAGCCAAGCTATTGGAGGCCGGATTCATCAGAGATATAAAACATCCGGACTGGCTAGCAAACCTGGTGATGGTACCAAAGAAGGACAAATCCTGGCGCCTGTGCGTTGATTTTAAAGACCTTAACAAGGCTTGCCCAAAGGATCCCTTCCCCCTCCCCCGCATTGATCAAATTATTGACGCCACCGCAGGGCACGATTCATTCTGTTTCCTCGACGCATATTCCGGCTACCATCAAATCAAGATGGTAGAATCAGACAAAGCCGCAACGGCATTCATCACACCATACTGCCCATTCTGCTTCAACACGATGCCCTTTGGGCTCAAAAATGCCGGCGCAACATATCAGCGCATGATTCAAACATGTCTGGCAAACCAGATCGGCAAAACAGTGGAGGCATACGTGGATGATGTGGTCGTAAAAACAAGACATGTCGAATCTCCAGTGGACGTTCCAGCCGGAAAAATGCGTTTTCGGCGTTCAATCTCCGAACATACGACATCAAGCTCAACTCGGAAAAATGCGTTTTTGGCGTTCCAGCCGGAAAGCTCTTGGGCTTCATTGTATCCGGTAGAGGAATTGAAGCAAATCCTGCCAAGATCCGAGCTTTGTCACAATTGGATATCCCGAAAGACCTCAAACAGATACAAAGATTAACCGGATGTGTGGCGGCTCTAAGCCGCTTCATCTCCCGTTTGGGAGAAAAGGCACTACCCCTCTATCGCCTCCTTCGGCGCACTGAACACTTCGAGTGGACGGATGCCGCCACGGCCGGACTCGACGAATTAAAAGCCATATTGGCAACAAACCCAGTCCTGGCCGCGCCGAACATCGGCGAGCCAATGCTATTGTACATTGCAGCAACCCATCAGGTTGTAAGCGCAGTACTCGTTGTCGAGCGAGAAACGGATGGACACAAATTCCCCCTTCAAAAGCTGGTCTACTATGTGTCCATTGTCCTCACTCCATGCAAATCACGGTACCCGCATTATCAAAAGATTGCATACGCGGTATTCATGGCATCCCGGAAGCTGCGACACTACTTTCAAGAGTGTTCGATAACAGTAGCCTCGGAAGTACCACTCAACGATATTATAAACAACCGCGACGCAACGGGCCGGATTGCAAAATGGGCCATTGAGCTCCTCCCGTTTGACATAACTTATAAGCCACGGCGAGCTATAAAATCGCAAGTTTTGGCCGACTTCGTCGCAGAATGGACGGAGGCCGAACTCCCTAAAGAGTACGGCACATATTCAAACTGGATCATGCATTTCGACGACTCCAAAATGTTGGCTGGTCTGGGGGCTGGCGTCGTTTTGACGTCCCCCAGAGGAGACACAGTTCAATATGTACTCCAGTGTACACAGACTCCAACAATGCAGCTGAATACGAGGCCCTTCTACACGGTCTTCGGATGGCAGTATCCATGGGTATTCAACGCCTAGAGGTGCGAGGGGATTCAAACCTTGCAATATCCCAAATAAACGGAGACTTCGATGCCAAGGATCCAAAAATGGCAGCTTATCGCAACGCCGTCCTAAAAATGTCAGCTTGGTTCGAAGGGCTCGAATTTCATCATATAGCTCAGGAGAACAATCAGGCGACAGATGTCCTGGCACGCATCGGCGCAAAACGCGACGCAGTCCCCCCAACATCTTCTTGGAAAGGCTGTTCAAACCATCCGTAGCATGGGAAGGGGAATCCAGCAATAGCAGCCCGGACTCAACCGCATTGCACGATGCCGAACAATCTGACACAATTGGAGGCTCTGCCAATGAAATCACAACTTCAGCCCACGTAACAATGGCCGTCATCGCCCCGTGGACAGAACCGTTCCTAGCCTACCTTACTAGGCAGGAACTCCCAGAAGACCAAAACGAGACACGCTGCATAGTGCGGCGATCTAAAGCCTACAAAGTCCATGCGGGAGAGCTTTATAAGAAAAGCACTACGGGAGTCCTTCAAAGGTGCATCTCCGAAGAGGAAGGGCGGAACTTGCTGGTTGAAATTCACGCCGGACTCGATGGTCATCACGTTGTAGCTCGGTCCCTTGTAAGCAAGGCTTTCCGTACATGCTTTTATTGGCCAACGGCCTGGGCAGACGCTCAGGACTTAGTCCAACGATGCGTCGGTTGCCAGCTTTTTGCAAACCAAAGCCATATGCCACCCACCGCCCTCCAAACTATCCCCATAACTTGGCCCTTTGCGGTCTGGGGGCTTGACATGGTGGGACCCCTTAAAGGAGGAACCCACAAGAAAAAATACTTACTGGTCATGCTGGATAAATTCACCAAGTGGATAGAAGCCAAGCCTATTAAAACGGTCGAATTTGGACCGGTGATAGACTTCATATCTAGGGTCGTACACCGTTATGGCGTCCCCCATAGCATCATCACTGATAACGGCACGAACTTTACGGCCGATGAGGTAAAACTCTGGTGCAAAAACATGGGCATCAAGCTTGATTACGCTTCCGTCTATCACCCACAAACTAACGGACAGGTCGAACGTGCAAATGGTCTTATCATGAGCGGCATCAAACCCAGATTAGTGCGGTCCCTTAAGGAATCTAACACGCACTGGGTAGAGGAGCTCGACTCCGTACTCTGGAGGCTGCGGACCACGCCAAATCGCACCACCGGATATACGCCATTCTTCATGGTGTACGGCGCAGAGACAGTTTTGCCCTGCGACATAATTCATGACTCACCTCAAGTGCGCATGTACGAAGAAAGAGAAGCCGAGCTCGATCGGTAGGACAGTCTGGATGCCTTGGAGGAGGAGCGCGACGTGGCAAAAGCTCGTTCCGCATTCTATCAACAGCAGGCTCGAGGATATCAAAACAGAGAAGTACGGGCCAAAAATTACAACGTTGGCGAATTAGTTCTACACCTACCGGACAAGAAAATGGACAAACTCAAGCCCAAGTGGGAAGGTCCCTTCATCATCGACCAAGTCCTGACTGGTGGCGCGTACCGCCTGCGAGATGCATCGGATAACCGACTCGAACCGAACCCATGGAACGCAGCACGTCTCTGAAGATTCTATGCCTAGCGCCGGACTCTATGTTCGTCTCCTTCCTCTGTCCATTTTTTATACTTTCCGTCTTACATTTCTCTCCTTCTCCCCTTACTTTCTATTATAAGCCGTTCAAGGCTCAACAAGTGACGCGCTACCCGCGCTCATTAAACCTTGGGGCTTCTTTCAATAGAAGCTTATTCATATGGGCTTCATGCCCAACACATGTGTCACACTTCCGCATGTACCTTTATTCACCATTATATGCATCGATATGACTTAAGTTTTGGCCAAGCTGGGTTGCCTGGCTCCTGTGCTTACCCCTACGTTCTCGATTGTTCGGCTAGGTGGTAAAGGGAGCACCTCTGCGATTGTTACTGCCGGGTCAGCCGGATGTGTACCTCAGACTGGGTGAAGCCGAAAGCTAGCGTTCTTAAGGGAATATTCGGTTGGTGAACTAAATATGATCTTTTCACTTATTTAATTGAGCGCCCCCAGATGTTTTTTTCCTGTGTGCCTTTTTCGCAGAATGGACATGCACTTTAGGGCATGCCTCCCAGGGAAAGGAACCCCTAACGAAACTATTCTCCCTGGAAGATGTTTCTTACTAACCATGTAATATAACATAACTAGTTGGGCATTTGTCTGTTCAAGCACTAATGACCCCTACGCCTGGTCTCCATGCATATCCCTGTTCTTATATAACCGCAAGGGTATTCGGACACACTCCGGACCGTTAGGTCCCGAGGTCGAAGCGAAAAGGTCGGCCATGACAAACGAACTACAATCCGGCTTGATGAGGACATGACTACCTTGGATACGACCAAAAATATTGCATACATGCATATTTGTCAGGTGATTTCTAGTGCAAACTATTCAATAATCTATTTATGTTATCCAGAATAAAAATACTTCACACACTTTTGTGTTTTGTCTAATTGCAGGTGTATGGGACATTTGTGCAATCCACATATGAAGATAAGGGAAAAAGAGAAGTTTAGGTGCTGTTCAAAAAGTCCTCTCACGTCACTTTTGGACCAAGAGAAGATAGAGTCCAAGTCTCTCACGTTCTGGATTCAGATTCGGACTGCACAGACATACCTGACTCAAAACGCCAACAACTTTTTCATACGGACTCCGAATTGGGTGATTCTTTTTTTGTTGGAAAGTAGATTTCATCCTCTATCCAAAACAATTGGAATCACCTTTAAATTCATCCGGAGCGTTGAGATATGGACGAAACAATCTGACGCTGCGGCAGAATCCGAATCAAACAACAAGTCCAAAGGTGTTGCATCACCTCCACTTGGGCCCATGAGCCTTGTACGACCTAGGGTTGGTTTTAGGCTGCCTTGGGACGTCCTCCCACCTCCTTGGCAGTCACCCCTTGCTCCTATATAAGTAGATCCACCTAGTAGCTTTTTCCTTGGGAATTTGTTTAGTTAAAAATTAGCCAACGCAACTTCGTGTACTTCGTTTGTGTCTAACGACCAGACCAAGACCGCTTTCGGATCCCCACCATTATCAATACTTCATCCATATTCGCAATATTCAGATTGCTTTATCATATTCTTGCATGTTCTTCGATTGCTTGCAGGAATAGACCTTCGTGGTCAGGCTGATCGTGCTTCCACCATCGTCAGTAACCTCGGGAGATTGGTTCAGCGATTGCTAAGGCGCAACGTCGTGCATGTTTGTAGTTGGATCGTCAAAGTCGTCTCCACCAAATCGATAGTTATCATCTCATCGAAAGATCGGGACACCCCGCCTCTATCAAGTGGTATCAGTTTTCAGGTTGCTCGGTGACAATTTCCAGTTTTTACTAGATTAGATCTATTTTCTTACCTATTGTCCAAAAAAAAGCCACACAAAAAAAGTTAGATCTATTCATCCTTTGTCCAAGCCAGTCTGAGTCTTTGCAATTTTCTTTTCATTGTTTGCATTATTGAATTATCGGTTGCATCGTCGTGTCGAGTTGCTGGTCTTAGTGTCTAGTTCGTTTAGAGTTTCGAGTTCTGTTCACATTAGTCAAGTCGCCGCTGCATCGTTATCCCTTCCGCTGTCCACCACACCATCCATCACTTTCCACCACGTGCTACCCATAGTTCATTGTCACAATCATAGTTGAGGTCATTCACATCTTCGCTTCATCCAATCTGCATCTTATCTAGTTTGTCTTGGAAAGAGGGAGAAAAAAAAGACAGAGAAAAAAAAGAGTGGAAAAAAAGAAAAAAAGTCAGAGGAAAAAAAAGAAAAAGAAAAAAGTGTGAGGAAAAAAAAGAGAGAAGAAAAAAAATCGGATCTATCTAGACTCAATCTCGTAGTTGAATTCGGATTGGATTCTGTTTTGTGCACTGTTCAGTCAAACAGGCATAACTTTCTCATATGAAGTCCGTTTTGGCTCCACGAGTACTCAAATTAAAGCTACGACAAGCCGCATCTAAATAGTTGCAGAAGCTAGTTCAATATTTGACACCTCAAAATCGTCTTCTAAATAGGTCTTTTTGCCCTCTGAAGTTCGCGGACACAGCTTATTCCAGTTTTCAGGCCAATTTTCGAACTCTTTGACTCCTCATATCAATTTAGAATTGAGTGATTCTTTTTGCATTGGAAAGCTTGATCTAGTAGCATTCTTTGAAAAAAGTTATTAGAAAATTTGCTCAAACTTTTCAAGAGGAAAGTTGGAGAGAGAGTTGTTATTTATCCTGTTTGGCAGTTGTTTCACATCATTATCTTTACTGCTATTGTGATCTTCACTTATATCTTGCTGTCCAGAGCTACTTCATATCCTTTATTGATGCTAGTTGTGCTACGTCGTGACCTTATTGGTGTTCTAGGCTCGCGTCTCTAGTCCGGTCTAGCCTAGGACCAGCACAGTACCGTCGTTGAGCGTTTATTCAACATTGCATCTTTGAATTGATTATTGCTAATCTTTTGCTACCATATATAGCCAACCCAGCTCCACATATTTCAACACCGTGTATATGTACGTTCCCCTGGTAATCGCTTTACACAATCTTCGAAGTTATTTGACACCGCTGGTTGCCTTTCACCACCTGCCGCATGGTAAGAACTTGTAAGATATTGATATTTGCTTTACTGTGAGCACTTTACAACCATATCCTAGTAGTTCATCGGAACATTATTCTCGAATTTTGTTTCTTGTTTCTACTAATCATGACAGGTTCCGGAGATAGAAGTTCTTGGATGACGGACACATCTTCACCATCACAAGAGTTGGGACAACACACACAAGCACATGGTCAGGTTATCTCTTTACCGTCATTTGAGGGTAGATTTAATCCTGCTATTTATCTAGCTTGGGAGCTTGAAGTAGAACAAGTTTTTAGTCACCATGACTTTTCTGAACTTGAGCGAGTACGAGTTACCACTAGAGCATTTACCGGTTTTGCTTCTGTTTGGTGGAGTGTGCATTGTAAGAAAAACATTGATAACAAACCCACAACTTGGAAAGATTTGAAAAATGTAATGAGACAACAATTTTTCCCTCCTTACTATCGTCGTGAAGTGCTTCGCAAATTTGAACAATTTAAACAAGGCAACAACACTGTTCATGCTTACTACTAAGAGTTCAAATCTTATATGCATCATTGTGACATAGAAGAATCTGAGGATGATACAATGAATAGATTTTTTGGTGGTTTGAATCTTGATATTCAGGCACGATTTCAGTATATTCCTCGTTGCATTACTAGTATGTATGTTCGTGCTTGTACCTTTGAGAGACAGTTACAGGAGGATGCATTGGATGACTACAACAACTACTATTCTAGTTCATGCTCACCACCACCGCTTGGTTCCTCCACCGTTGCACCTACTAGAGCAGCCACACCTCAGATTGTGAGCGCGACATCATCTCAAGAGTATGGTACATTGCCATCATCCGTACCTACATCAGCTACATCTTTGCGACAAGGTAACTGTAAAGGTATTGATGATATAACTTCACATGAGAATGATGCATCCCTAGTTAACTTAAATGCATCATGTGTTCAGTTACCTGGTGATTTGAGCACAACACCTATTTTAGAGAATCTTGATACTGTCATGAATGCGTCATGTGATCAAACTACTGAAATACCAACAATTTTGAGTGCACCCATTGAGTTAACTGTTGATGCAAAAGAATCAATGTTTAATCATTTTGATATGACCTCTAATCTTGGTGAAGATTCTGTGACCAAAGACTTATTGCATGTTTGCCTATTTAAGCATGTTGTAGCATGTAAATTAGATGCAAGTAAGGTTTATTCACCAATGTTGGGATGGTTTAATGATGAACATTGTCAATCTTTTGATATGAATAAGAGCACCACTTATATGTGCAAATTGAGTTGCAATATTTTCATGTCTTCTACTTCTAGTGATAATATTTTGGCTTCAGATTTTATGAACTATGCAAGTTACTCATCTATACATGTGTCATATGTGCAAAAACCAAGGGAAGTAAAAATGGATGACAAATACATATACAACATGTACACCTTGTCTCTTTTGTTAGCCACATTTCAGATTAAGCAACGCCGAGGACGGCTTTGTTTTCAAAAAGGGGAGGATGATGAGGACATGACTACCTTGGATACGACCAAAAATATTGCATATATGCATATTTGTTAGGTGATTTCTAGTGCAAACTATTCAATAATCTATTTATGTTATCCAGAACAAAAATACTTCACACACTTTTGTGTTTTGTCTAATTGCAGGTGTATGGGACATTTGTGCAATCCACATATGAAGATAAGGGAAAAAGAGAAGTTTAGGTGCTGTTCAAAAAGTCCTCTCACGTCACTTTTGGACCAAGAGAAGATAGAGTCCAAGTCTCTCACGTTCTGGATTCAGATTCGGACTGCACAGACATACCTGACTCAAAACGCCAACAACTTTTTCATACGGACTCCGAATTGGGTTATTCTTTTTTTGTTGGAAAGTAGATTTCATCCTCTTTCCAAAACAATTGGAATCACCTTTAAATTCATCCGGAGCGTTGAGATATGGACGAAACAATCTGACGCTGCAGCAGAATCCGAGTCAAACAACAAGTCCAAAGGTGTTGCATCACCTCCACTTGGGCCCACGAGCCTTGTACGACCTAGGGTTGGTTTTAGGCTGCCTTGGGACGTCCTCCCATGATGTAGGGTGGAACCCTAGATGGCCGATCTTTCACGAAAGGAGCGAGATCCCTCGAAGAACACGACGAACACGGGGAAGAACGGAGAGAAAACACAAAGGGAAACACTCAAGAACAAGTCCAATCACACATCCACTAGACCATCAAACACACAAGATCCACAAGGTACATGAAAAACAAAGGGAAAGATACAAGGTAGCGTTCATCCCAATCCTTGGAGGAGTTGAGGTCTTGATATCCCGGAGGATCTTCTCACATGCTCACATGGAGGTCTTGAATCCAAGATGGATCTTCTCCGTAGAGGGGCCGCGGTCACTCTCGAAGAGACGATCCGGTATGGATGAGCAAAGCTCTATCTCTAATGAGCTACTACTTTGCTAACCCTAGAAAGGAGGGGGAGGTGGTCTATTTATAGTCTAAGCCACGAAGGGGTAAGTGAGAGGGGGGATACAAGGCCAAAGGCCCGCGGCTGCGCACAGGCAGAGCGGTAGTACCGCTTGGGAGGGCGGTAGTACCGCTTGCAAGCGGTAGTGCCGCTTGGACCGGGCGGTAGTACCGGACCCGGGTCGCTCGAGCACAGGAGTTTGTCGGGTTGAGCGGCAGTAGAGCGGAAGTTCGGCGGTAGTGCCGCTCGGGGGCCTCTAGCGGTAGTACCGCTTGGTGTGGGCGGTAGTACCGCTCGTCCTGGGTCTTCTTCCTCCTTCTCTTCCATGCTTCCCTCGCGGATGGTGTAGTTGTTCCTTGGCGCTTGCACTCCTCCTCGTCGTCCGTAGTGTTCCGACAATACCTATGCATGCACACGAGTGGAGTGTCAAGTAGTATACCATCCTCGAAGGGGTCAAGTGAGCACGTGTAAAGGAGATGATTCACCTTTGTGTATGTGAAGTAGATGTTGCACGTGTCACTCGCCGAACGGACTCTTGACATGGTGATGTCCATAGGATGCTCCGCATCATCTCCCCTCCCTTGGGAAAGATCCGACCTCGAATCTAAAACCAAATCACCATGGGAAAGAGATGGCTTCGCCGTGTAGAAGTGGACGTTCACCAAGTACTTGTCATCTTGAAGCTCGAAATGTGCACTCTCCAATGTCGCACCGTGTAGTGATTCCTTCAAAAGGAGCAAAAACAACAAACACTTGGAAAAACAAATGTGGTAAGCGTTAGTGCAAAACCAAGCATTCAAGTGGTGATTCACCCAACAAGTGTCGTCATCATGCAAAGCATATGGTTTGACAAATGATTGTGACATGGTATGTAAGCACATAAATTGAGCACAAGCAAATATGGCATGGGGACAATCATGTAAATGTGAGGTAGAGATGCAAATATGTTTGACAAGAGAATAGACATCTACCTCTAGTTCATAGCAAGCATTCACAAATTTCTCAATGAAAGGTCTATGGTAGGCATATGAATCATTCACAACACCAAATAAGATGAGATATCTACACACATGGGTCAAGTGCAAGGCAATCCAAGCATAACATGCATGGGGTGTGGTGAATATAGTGTGGCACTCAACACAATAGAAAGAGAAATTGTTCATCATGTGCGAGGCAATCAAGTCAAGCATGTAGCAATCAATGAGACATGGCATATGTGAAGGAATGACATTATTGCAACCAAACATGTGATAGGAGCAAGTAATCCAAGATTTGGATGCAACACACAAGGCATATATATCATGATGCATGGAATGGTTAAAATGACAAGTCGAAACAAGATTTCTAACAAGTGTGCAAGCAAGTGATCCAAGATGAACAATAAGTCTCATTGTGCAAGCAACACAAGTAGTATGATCCGCAATATCCATGCTCAAGAAAGATGTCACCTTGAAGGCGTGTCCTTGTGCATCCTTCACAATGCCGAAGCACAAGCAAGTGTGATGTAGAATCGTTGTGGTAGAAGGTGGTTCGCTCTCAAGAGCTCGAATGGTCAACTCACGTGACGTGGAAGTCGACACAAAGTCCAAGTATCCTACACATGCACACAACAAAGCAAAGAACGTATGTGCATGGTAGATAAACACATCATCCATCATGATGGTTTTCTTCTTTTGCACATAACCATTAGAAGCACAAGTGCATGAATAATATGATGCAACAATGGCTATATTCATGGCACGAGGTATATGGTGCAAAGAGGTAAGACAAGCATGCTTCACAAGGAATATGTCAAAATCTCCAATTATATGTGAGAATGCTATGGGGGCAAACTCATTATCAAGACTAAGGGCATTGTTGCACTCAATACATGGCAAATCATCTAGCATGAGAGAGGCAACACATGGAGATAAATGACAAGAAGCAATAACAATCATGTGCAAAGCATGGAAATAGTTGTCATCAACCGCATGAAATGAGCAAGTATGAATCATTGGTGATGCAACAAGGCAAGCAATCATAGTAAGCAAATCGTCCAAGCTAGTGGAGCGAAGATGCAACACACTAGAGGAAATCATGGCAATCATGTCATGTGAGCAAAGAATAGGCAAAGGCAATGTACATGACATATCGCAAGCACGAACACAAATGAAGATCATAGTATCATCATAGGCATGGGGCACAAAGCAATCATGGCAATAACAAATAATATCTCCACCACGCTTGCAAATACACATACAAGTACTAGAATCAATCATCATGTGTAATGCAAAGCATGGGTCACAAATGCATGGCAAAGGCATAGGAATGGGCATATCATGCAAAGTGAACATGGCAAGATGGGAAAAGGATATATAATGGACAACAACCCATAACCATGTGAGGGTCATGTAGAAGAAATGCGCGAAGTTTTTGCGCGAAGTGAGCGGTGGGAAAGGTAATCCATCGGATCCCAAATCATCGTTGCTCTCTAGAGCTCGTTTTGTCAACTCATGGGATTGCGAGGTTGACAAGTATTCATGGGTACCTACACAAAAGAGACAGAAACCAAAGAAATTGTGTGCATGGTAAATGTACACATCATCCATCATGATGTGTATGTGCAAGTGAGTGTTAGCACAAGATAAGCATCGCTCAAAGAAATTTGATGCATGGTACAAGAACATGTCATCCATCATGAAAGAATAGTTGTTATGTATAACACGATGGGGATGCAAATTGAGCATACTAGTATATGGCACATCAATAGCATGTTTATTCATGGGAAGCATATTGTGCACACAAGTATTGGGATCATGCAATGGATAGGATGAAGCAAAATCTCCTAAAATGTATGAGGAAACTATGGGGGTCTCTGCATGAGCAATATTGGAAACATCATATGGAGAAAATGGACAACATCCGAAACAATGCATATCCGAAGCTAGGTAGTCATGGCATGGCATATGAGATAAATGATGCAAAGGGAGCATATCAATATCATCACAAGAAAAACAAATGCCAATAACCATGGGCTTGTCATCTATGCCATAAGTGCAAATTGGGTTCATCTTAATGGCATATGCATAGTCACTATGAAGAGATTGCAAATATGACATATGATTGATCTCATGCATAACATATGACAAGTCAAGCGGATTGTCAAACATGATGTGACCTAAAGAATTTTCACATGATATCCTATGAAGCATAGCATCACAACTAGGCAAATCAACATGCTCATCATCATATTCATCATAAATTGGTAAGTCATGACATGAAGAAGTCACACTAGCATGAAGCATGGAAATAGGTTGATCAACATCATGCAAGCAATCAATGTCAAGAATGTCCACTAGTGGGACAAGAGAAGCACCATCACCTATGTTACCTTTGGAGCGTAGCTCATGTGTTGTAGGTGAGGTTGCAACTTGATGGTACCATGTGGGGGGTTCATCATCGTCCACCATGGCCATCGTCGTGTCCAAAGGAAGGACGTAGTCGTCGCGAATCGGCGCGTCATCATATATGGGACCTAGCACCAAATGAGAAGACACAATAGAGGTAGAGGTTAAGTCGTTAGAAATCATAGTGGCCTCACTCTCTCTATGTGGTGGCTCACTCACTCCCTCAATGTAGGTGCACTCAATCTCATGTATGGTGGAGTCACTCATCTCACTCAAGTGGTGGGGGTTGTGGCTCTCCTCACATGGGAATTGGGGCAACTCATCACATATGTGGCTAGTGGTGAAGTCCCTCTCACTCTCAATATGGTGGCACAAGTCACTCAAGTCATCATACGTCGCCGTGGTCGAAGGGAAAATCCCATGCTCAACCATCTCGTCGTTGTCACCATGGATGAAGGCCGAAGATGGCACATCATCTCTCTCCTCCATGACCGAAGGGAAAATCCCATGCTCGATCATCGCGTCACCGTCGCCGTGGATGAAGGCCGAAGATGGCACATCATCGCTCTCGCCTCCTAAGATGGAAGCATCATCCTTGCTCGTCACCAAGTCGCTCGCCTCCAAATCTTGGTCCTTGATGGTCTCCATAGTCGTACTCATCGCCGCACCATCTTGAAAAAAAGTCGAAGTAGACTCGACATCGTCAATGCCACAAAGAGGGATGGCAGTGAAGTCGAACTTGGGGGCATCGTCTTGAAGCTCATCGGGCTTGGACAACTTGGTGGTACTAGACTCATGCTCGTCGTCTTTGAGTTTGGTCTTCGAGAAGTGTGCTTGGGGTGGAGAAGCCTTGGCCTTCATGAGTTCTTGTTCCGCCTTGAGAGCACCAATGTAGTTGTCATCGAGGGACTTGTAGTTCTCGAGGAAGATAGTCTTGGAGATGTCGTTGTTCAATCCCATCATGAAGTGGAACTTCATTGACATGGGGTCGTCCACGCCGGCTCGCCGCAAGGCAATCTTCATCTCCTTGAAGTACTCGTCGATGGACTTGGATCCTTGGATGGTGTTCTCCAATTGGCGTAGAAGTTGTTCCGTGTAGGTTGGAGGCACAAACTCTCGCCGCAAAGCTCTCTTCGTCTTGGGCCAACTCATGTCGTAGCTCTCCGAAGGTGTATGAAACCACCATGTCGAGGCGTAGTCGTGGAAGTTTCTTGTGGCGCACTTCACTTGATCTTCGGGAGGAACTTGATGTAGCTTGAGGTAGTCGTCCATCAAACGCTCCTACTCGAGATACTCCTCGGGTTCTAGAGTCCCATAGAAAGGAATCTCATGGTCGGTGTCGAGGTCGTAGTAGCTCGTGGAGGTCGCGGACTTGAGCGTGGGGAGCTTCTCTTGAGCGTAGTCTTGAGGTGCTTGTTGGCGAAGATGCCGTATATCCGAAGGCGAAGATGCCTTGAAGTCGCTTGGCGAAGATGCCAAGGGAGATGGTGAAGTCGTTGAGCGGTTGTTGGTGTTGAGCTCTTGACCTTCACGTTCTTGGTGGTGATGGTGTCGATGCCGATGTGAGCTTGCCGGAGATGGTAGCTCGGAAGAATGTGCTCTTGAGCGTCTTCTCGAAGATGAGGAAGATCTCTTGTAGGCCTTGATGAGTGCTTTGATCTCCTCCATTTGAGCTTGCATCTTGGCGTCGGTGTAGTGGTTCTTGGCATCGAACTCATCGTTGTTGTAGACCGAGGGTGAAATGCCTTGCCTATCCATCACAAGACTCGAGTAGAGGTGAGTAGGAAATGAGATAAACAATACCAAGTTACCTTTTCCCAAAGTTGAGGATATATCTCGTTTCACTCAATGTGAGATGAAAGAATAGTGGAATTGGTACCGGACTTGTTCACTCACACCTACAAACTAAAGCTTATGGTGTAGCTCGGTGAGGATAGTGGCACAAAAATTTAATGCAAAATGTTAGCAAGAGTCAATAATGTTGAAAGAGATTCACAAATTCGCAAGTGAAACAAGTAGACCAATAGCAAAGAATGGCACACGGAAACACACACACGGATAGATAAATGGGGTCGTGCAACCAAGGAATGAGCACAAAATGTGGAGTCCACGGAAAACGCTCGTGTTGCACAACTCAAGAGAGACGCTAGCACGATTGCTCTATAGGCGGATACGACACTTGTGCACAACCTATGATATGCAAAATGGATAAACTTCTATCCCAAGTATGCTATATATGTATGGTTCCCGGTGTTTGATCCAAGATGATCGGATATGACAATCTTATATGCAATGTGGTATGATGCTATGGCACTTGCTTACAAGTTCTTTGCTCTTTTGCTTAAAAGCTTATTATCTCTTTTTTTTGTATGGCCACTTTGCGAAATGCACAAACCAAGATAGCAATTGTGTATATGCGGGAACAATCTTGTGACACAAGGGATGATAAGATACCAATATGATATGGTATGTATGCAATGGAAGGTGTAGATCACTAATGTGCACAAGTAACGTTACCGGCAATACTCAAATGGCTAGTCTCGATAGGTAAGTAACGCAAAATGGGCTAGGGGTTATCAATGCAAATGCAAGGGAATATACAATGGTGTCGTCGAGGTTACCGTCCGTTGCGATGATGAGTGGTGGTGTTCTTGATGTAGATACCAAGATGATGGAGACTCGTCCCTAAGTAGCCAAAACACCTTAGGAAAGGAAAAACCACAACTCAAAATCTCAAGGACAAAAGTCAAACGGTGGTAGCGGGAATGTGGTGGTGGTTGCGGAAGCTCAATGGTATTGCCTAAATGCAATGATGGGGTTTTGAGACGCAATGCGGAAGTCGAGGGTGACTATACAAGGTGTCGGAGTTGGAAGCACGGTCCCTAAGTAGCCGAAACACCTTAGGAGACACAACTCACAACACAAACAAAATTGGGTTAGGTTAGGATGGCGGAAGTGTGTGTTTTGTAAGTCTATGCGGAAGTTATGGTGGTGGTTGATGAAGAAGCAACCGTCCCTAAGTAGCCTAAACACCTTAGGAGACTCAAATCACAGCTCAAACAACCTCAAATGTGATGGGGAACAAAATTGGTTAGGTTGCGGAAGTCGGTGGTGGTTATGCGGAGGATGTGGTGGAAGCGCTAGGCAAAGATGCCAAAGTTCCAAAAATTTATGGAGTCAAAAGGTGGTGAAACCAAGATGAGGACCTCGGGCACGTCGATAGCTTCAAAACGAGCCAAAGAACACTCAAATCGGAGTTCGGAGTGAAAAGTTATGGACAAAACGGTGAAACTCGGAATGCTGAAACTGGCATGGGCGGTAGTACCGCTCGGAAGGGCGGTAGTACCGCTTGTAAGCGGTAGTACCGCTCGTGTCGGGTTTTTTCGCAAAATCTGGCTCTGGGAGGGGCGGTAGTGCCGCTTGGAAGGGCGGTAGTACCGCTTGGAGGTGCTAAGCGGTAGTGCCGCTCGGATGGGCGGTAGTACCGCTCGTGACGGGATAATTCGCAAATCCGGATCGGGGCGCGATTTTGGGGCGGAAATGGATGATTTCGGGGTCAAAATTGGAGAGATTTCGTGGATGGAAAGTGGGGAAACTTGGGGAGATGCTAGATCCACTCGAAACCAAGCAAATCCATGGATCAAATCCAACAAAACATCATCACACCAACAAATCACAAAAAAAAATTTGGGGCTATTTTTGGTGGGGAATTTTCGAATTTAGGACGAAATCAACAAAATCAAGCTAGAAAACAAAGAGAGGGGGCTCCGAAATCGTGATCAACGTGGCTCATGATACCAAGATGATGTAGGGTGGAACCCTAGAGCAGCCACACCTCAGATTGTGAGCGCGACATCATCTCAAGAGTATGGTACATTGCCATCATCCGTACCTACATCAGCTACATCTTTGCGACAAGGTAACTGTAAAGGTATTGATGATATAACTTCACATGAGAATGATGCATCCCTAGTTAACTTAAATGCATCATGTGTTCAGTTACCTGGTGATTTGAGCACAACACCTATTTTAGAGAATCTTGATACTGTCATGAATGCGTCATGTGATCAAACTACTGAAATACCAACAATTTTGAGTGCACCCATTGAGTTAACTGTTGATGCAAAAGAATCAATGTTTAATCATTTTGATATGACCTCTAATCTTGGTGAAGATTCTGTGACCAAAGACTTATTGCATGTTTGCCTATTTAAGCATGTTGTAGCATGTAAATTAGATGCAAGTAAGGTTTATTCACCAATGTTGGGATGGTTTAATGATGAACATTGTCAATCTTTTGATATGAATAAGAGCACCACTTATATGTGCAAATTGAGTTGCAATATTTTCATGTCTTCTACTTCTAGTGATAATATTTTGGCTTCAGATTTTATGAACTATGCAAGTTACTCATCTATACATGTGTCATATGTGCAAAAACCAAGGGAAGTAAAAATGGATGACAAATACATATACAACATGTACACCTTGTCTCTTTTGTTAGCCACATTTCAGATTAAGCAACGCCGAGGACGGCTTTGTTTTCAAAAAGGGGAGGATGATGAGGACATGACTACCTTGGATACGACCAAAAATATTGCATATATGCATATTTGTTAGGTGATTTCTAGTGCAAACTATTCAATAATCTATTTATGTTATCCAGAACAAAAATACTTCACACACTTTTGTGTTTTGTCTAATTGCAGGTGTATGGGACATTTGTGCAATCCACATATGAAGATAAGGGAAAAAGAGAAGTTTAGGTGCTGTTCAAAAAGTCCTCTCACGTCACTTTTGGACCAAGAGAAGATAGAGTCCAAGTCTCTCACGTTCTGGATTCAGATTCGGACTGCACAGACATACCTGACTCAAAACGCCAACAACTTTTTCATACGGACTCCGAATTGGGTTATTCTTTTTTTGTTGGAAAGTAGATTTCATCCTCTTTCCAAAACAATTGGAATCACCTTTAAATTCATCCGGAGCGTTGAGATATGGACGAAACAATCTGACGCTGCAGCAGAATCCGAGTCAAACAACAAGTCCAAAGGTGTTGCATCACCTCCACTTGGGCCCACGAGCCTTGTACGACCTAGGGTTGGTTTTAGGCTGCCTTGGGACGTCCTCCCATGATGTAGGGTGGAACCCTAGATGGCCGATCTTTCACGAAAGGAGCGAGATCCCTCGAAGAACACGACGAACACGGGGAAGAACGGAGAGAAAACACAAAGGGAAACACTCAAGAACAAGTCCAATCACACATCCACTAGACCATCAAACACACAAGATCCACAAGGTACATGAAAAACAAAGGGAAAGATACAAGGTAGCGTTCATCCCAATCCTTGGAGGAGTTGAGGTCTTGATATCCCGGAGGATCTTCTCACATGCTCACATGGAGGTCTTGAATCCAAGATGGATCTTCTCCGTAGAGGGGCCGCGGTCACTCTCGAAGAGACGATCCGGTATGGATGAGCAAAGCTCTATCTCTAATGAGCTACTACTTTGCTAACCCTAGAAAGGAGGGGGAGGTGGTCTATTTATAGTCTAAGCCACGAAGGGGTAAGTGAGAGGGGGGATACAAGGCCAAAGGCCCGCGGCTGCGCACAGGCAGAGCGGTAGTACCGCTTGGGAGGGCGGTAGTACCGCTTGCAAGCGGTAGTGCCGCTTGGACCGGGCGGTAGTACCGGACCCGGGTCGCTCGAGCACAGGAGTTTGTCGGGTTGAGCGGCAGTAGAGCGGAAGTTCGGCGGTAGTGCCGCTCGGGGGCCTCTAGCGGTAGTACCGCTTGGTGTGGGCGGTAGTACCGCTCGTCCTGGGTCTTCTTCCTCCTTCTCTTCCATGCTTCCCTCGCGGATGGTGTAGTTGTTCCTTGGCGCTTGCACTCCTCCTCGTCGTCCGTAGTGTTCCGACAATACCTATGCATGCACACGAGTGGAGTGTCAAGTAGTATACCATCCTCGAAGGGGTCAAGTGAGCACATGTAAAGGAGATGATTCACCTTTGTGTATGTGAAGTAGATGTTGCACGTGTCACTCGCCGAACGGACTCTTGACATGGTGATGTCCATAGGATGCTCCGCATCATCCCACCTCCTTGGCGGCCACCCCTTGCTCCTATATAAGTAGATCCACCTAGTAGCTTTTTCCTTGGGAATTTGTTTAGTTAAAAGTTAGCCAACGCAACTTCGTGTACTTCGTTTGTGTCTAACGACCAGACCAAGACCGCTTTCGGATCCCCACCATTATCAATGCTTCATCCATATTCGCAATATTCAGATTGCTTTATCATATTCTTGCATGTTCTTCGATTGCTTGCAGGAATAGACCTTCGTGGCCAGGCTGATCGTGCTTCCAGCATCGTCAGTAACCTCGGGAGATTGGTTTAGCGATTGCTAAGGCGAAACGTCGTGCATGTTTGTAGTCGGATTGTCAAAGTCGTCTCCACCAAATCGATAGTTATCATCTCATCGAAATATCGGGACACCCCACCTCTATCATGGCTAGAAGGCATTTCACATGTCAATTAAACTTACATAGTCGTTTTGACTAATTGTATTCCTCTTCAATACCATCTAACAGGCTGTCTAGTTTACAGTCCTGCTGGGAATACTTTGCGGCCAATTCTACTTAGTCGTATACTAAGCTTACGGGGATCTCCTTCCCATCGGGCCCTACAGGTCCGACCTCGGCCATGTGATTTGGGTCAGCCTTCGTGTACCGCGTCTTCACCATGGCCCAGGCCTCCCTAGCGCCTTGACGGCAGGCCGGTATCTTCCACAACCGGAAGCGCCGCCGCGCTCCTTTCAGCTTCTCCGCAAGCTCTCCAAGGCCTTCGGGCATGGAGAAGGATGGCCACAAGGCCTGGATGACGCCTTGCATCACCTGCCGGACTCTCGTGCAGTTGCATGAGCCCGGGGAGAAGATCACCCGTAGAATCGGGCATCTCCTCTGCAGGACGACCTGTTAGCATACCTACAGAAATTAATCTGTTAGCCGACTTCTTCGCCGAACTTTTTTTTCAAAGTTCGTTTAAGCACTTACTAAATATGCCGCGTCGAAGTCGTTGATTCTCCTTAGCGGAGTCCGACAGTTGGGCACGAACATCTTTCAGTTCAACGCCCAGCTTGGTGTTGGCATCCTGAAGATCATTCTTCTCTCGCCTCACATTTGTCAGCACACTCTCACCAGCCTTTAGCCGGCGTAGGAGTTGTTGCTTTTCCGGATCTAGTCCGGCGTCATCTGCAATTTCATTTGTCGGGTTTACAACTATGCCGTACTTCACATAAAACCTATCTTTTTGAAGCATATATTACCAGAGGGGGTCTCCTTGGGCTCCCCTGTCGCGGCTAGTGCGGCCTCAAGAAGGGCTTTACACTCTTCAAGCTCCTGGGAAAGTTGGGTATTCTTCTTTGAAAGAACCTACTTATTACATGATCCTTAAATCAGTTAATTTAACTGCTTCAAGTCTCGAGGGCTACTGATATACATAACCATCAAATCTTCTTACTCGTATGTCTTTCACATATTGCTCCGTGGCTCTGGCTAGACCATTTTGAGCGGCACGGAGGTACGCGTCTCCCGAATTGAAGGCATCCAATGCCTCCGGGGAGAAACAAGCGTCGCGAAGAATGGTACGGCGACGCCTGTGGTTCACGGCACTCTCCACCTCGGAATTGGTGGCAGACAACCTATCTGCATCCTCCATTGGACAAGTCTCCGGTGCGCGCCTCGTGTTCGCCTCCGTATCCGGACCAGGCTTTGGGGCCTGGCTAGTAGAGGCGCGATTGGCAGCCTCTCCGGATATAGTCCGACGAGGTCTCTTTGTCCTGAAGAGAGCACGGGCGATTACATGCCTTGAAGAAATAACATCAAGGGATGAGAGGACGCATTGTACCTTTGCACCGGCGTCCCAGTCCGGACCGCACTCCTTTTCAGCCCCTGGGGCCTTGTGGCCCCTCATTGGCTGGCCGCCGCAGGCTCGGCCTCCTGCCTCAAGGACCTCCTCTGTAAAACACGATTGTTATACGATCATCGAAAACACGCGAGGACGTGTCCCTTTTCAAAGTACTGGAACTTCGGTCTCAGTTACCTGGGAGGCTAGGAGTAGCCATGGGTAATCGGCCATAATGGCCACCAAGGCGTTGTCCTTGCTTAATTGATGGAATACCCCACAATTAGCTCCACAGATATGTCCGGATCCTCTTGGGAGGACGGGTCGAGGGACCGTCCCGGATCCTCGGGTTGTGGAGGGGAGTTGTTTATCTCTTTAACAGCCTAGCGCAGTTCCTGCGTTGAAGTCGTCAGACTATGTACTTGACAGTAGGAATACAAAACGGATGGACAAGTGAGAGTGCCCACTTACCCAGTTTTGGAGGATTATACATGGTAAATCCACCTTGAGGGTTGATGCGGAGAAATTCCTCCTCTTCTCCGTTGTACAAAGTGGACAAGATCTTTATCAGAGCGGCAGCCGAGTCCGGGCCCTTACGACCGTGATGGGTGGCGTCGTCCTCCCCGTTGAAATCCCACATGGGGTGGCCCCTATATTGAAGCGGCTGCACCCCCTGCATGATGCATATGGCCATGACTCCGATCATGGTTAGTCCGGAATGAGCTAATAATCTTATCCGGCCCATCAGGTAAAGGACGTCCTTGTCACCTTCCCTCTGAGGGCTCCGTGGACGCCAGCTTAGGCGCTTCTTCAGGGGGGCATTGTCGAACTCAGGGAGGCCGATCCGAACAGGATCCGGCAGCGGGACATCCTCTATATAAAACCATTCCGAAGGCAAATTCTCAGACGCCTTCTTTGGGGTTCCGGATAAATATCCGGTCCCGGCGATGCGCCACACTTCGGCTCCGCCCACTTGATATATTGACCCCTCCTGAGAGCGGGGCACAAGGCAGAATAGCCTCTTCCACAGCGCGAAATGAGCCTCAACACCCAAAAACAACTCGCAGAGGGCTACGAAGCCCGCGATGTGCAATATGGAGGCAGGCGTGAGGTCGTGCAGTTGGAGACCATAGAACTCCAAGAGCCCCCGGAGAAACGGATGAATTGGAAATCCGAGCCCTCTTATTAAATAAGGGACAAGGCATACCCGCTCTCCTTTGGAGGGATTGGGGGCGCTCTCCGCTTGCCCTCCGCCGTTATAGGTGGCGAGTCTGGCTCGAAC
Source organism: Aegilops umbellulata (assembly GCA_032464435.1). Taxonomy (NCBI): domain Eukaryota; kingdom Viridiplantae; phylum Streptophyta; class Magnoliopsida; order Poales; family Poaceae; genus Aegilops; species Aegilops umbellulata. The sequence goes on from CP136057.1 coordinate 265,487,008, forward strand.
CAGGACCATATAGCCCGGAGGGAGTAATCCCTTGGTCTGAAGCGATACTAGCTCGCTATGCAGGATGGAACACCTCTCCCAGTCTCCGGGCTTAGGACTGGAAGGGCGAGAGGAGGAGTTCCAACGGCTGGCCATGGTGGAATGGACCTTTGTTGGATGCGCTCTAAAGAATACTCGCGGAAGGGAGAAGATGTAGTTTGGATCTAAATCCCCATCCCTTTAAATAGGCGGCTCATTACGCCCAGACTTTTCGTATTCGTTTGACACATGGAAGGCGGCCATTATCGGGCGTAGAAGCCAAGGAGCGCTACATTCGCAAGAGACCAGACACTATTCAGCAGGTACACGGAATTTGGAGAAGAACCCGCCTTGCAATGCCGAAGACAATTTGCGCACCGGACTCGTCGTCATTGAAGCCTGGTTCGGGGGCTACTGAGGGAGTCCTGGATTAGGGGGTGTCCGGATGGCAGGACTATACCTTCCGCCGGACTCCCGGACTATGAAGATACAAGATTGAAGACTTCGTCCCGTGTCCGGAAGGGACTTTCCTTGGCGTGGAAGGCAAGCTTGGCGATACGGATATTTAGATCTCCTACCATTGTAACCGACTTTGTGTAACCCTAACCCTCTCCGGTGTCTATATAAACCGGAGGGCTTTAGTCCGTAGGACAACATACAACAATCATACTATAGGCTAGCTTCTAGGGTTTAGCCTCCTCGAACTCGTGGTAGATCTACTCTTGTACTACCCATATCATCAATATTAATCAAGCAGGACGTAGGGTTTTACCTCCATCAAGAGGGCCCGAACCTGGGTAAAACATCGTGTCCCTTGTCTCATGTTACCATCCGCCTAGACGCACAGTTCGGGACCCCCTACCCGAGATCCGCCGGTTTTGACACCGACAACAACCCATAACCATGTGAGGGCCATGTAAAAGAAATGCGCGAAGTGTTTGCGCGAAGTGAGCGGTGGGAAAGGCAATCCATGGAATCCCAAGTCATCATTGCTCTCTAGAGCTCGTTTTGTCAACTCATGGGATTGTGAGGTTGACAAGTATTCATGGGTACCTACACAACAAATACACAAACGAAAGAAATTGTTTGTGTGGTAAATGTACACATCATCCATCATGATGTGTATGTTCACGTGTGAGTTAGCACAAGATAAGCATCGCTCAAAGAAATTTGATGCATGGTACAAGCACATGTCATCCATCATGAAAGAATAGTTATTGTGTATGACACGATGGGGATGCAAATTGAGCATAGAAGTATATGGCACATCAATAGCATGTTTATTCATGGGAAGCATATTGTGCACACAAGTATTGGGATCATGCAATGGATAGGATGAATCAAAATCTCATAAAATGTATGAGGAAACTATGGGGGTCTCCTCATGAGCAATATTGGAAACATCATATGGAGAAAATGGACAACATCCAAAACAATGCATATCCGAAGGTAGGTAATCATGGCATGGCATATGAGATAAATGATGCAAAGGAAGCATATCAATATCATCACAAGAAAAACAAATGCCAATAACCATGGGCTTGTCATCTATGCCATAAGTGCAAATTGCGTTTAGTTTAATGGCATATGCATAGTCACTATCAAGAGATTGCAAATATGACATATGATTGATCTCATGCATAGCATATGAAAAGTCAAGCGGATTGTCAAACATGATGTGACCTAAAGAATTGTCACAAGAAATCCTATGTAACATGGCATCACAACTAATAGACTCCACATGGCAATCATCAAACTCATCATAAATGGGTAAATCATCGCATGGGGAAATCATACTAGCATGAAGCATGGTAATAGGTTGATCAACATCATGCAAGCAATCAATATCAAGAATGTCCACTAGTGGGACTAGAGCATCACCTTCACCTATGTTATCTTGTTCATTCCACTTAACTGGTGTAGGTGAGGTGGCAAAGACCAAATGGTGGTCATCTTCATCTTGATGGAACCATGTGGGTGGTGCATCATATTCCACCATGGCCATCGTCTTGTCCAAAGGAAGGACGTAGTCGTCGCGAATCGGCGCGTCATCATATATGGGACCTAGCACCAAATGAGAAGACACAATAGAGGTAGAGGTTAAGTCGTTAGAAATCAAAGTGGCCTCACTCTCTCTATGTGGTGGTTCACTCACTCCCTCAAGGTAGGTGCACTCAAAGTCACATATGGTGGAGTCACTCATCTCACTCAAGTGGTGGGGGTTGTGGCTCTCCTCACATGAGAATTGGGGCAATTCATCACATATGTGGCTAGTGGTGAAGTCACTCTCACTCTCAATATGGTGGCACAAGTCACTCAAGTCATCATACGTCGTCGTGGTCGAAGAGAAAATCCCATGCTCAACCATCTCGTCGTTGTCACCATGGATGAAGGCCGAAGATGGCACATCATTGCTCTCGCCTCCTAAAATGGAAGCATCATCCTTGCTCGTCACCGAGTCGCTCGCCTCCAAAGCTTGGTCCTTGAAGGTCTCCGTAGTCGTAGTCGTCGCCGCACCATCTTGAAAAATAGTCAAAGTAGACTCGGCATCATCAATGCCACAAAGAGGGATGGCGGTGGAGTCGAACTTGGGAGCATCGTCTTGGAGCTCATCGGTCTTGGACATCTTGGTAGTACTAGCCTCATGCTCATCGTCTTTGAATTTGGTCTTCGAGAAGTGTGCTTGGGGTGGAGAAGCCTTGGCCTTCATGAGTTCTTGTTCCGCCTTGAGAGCACCAATGTAGTTGTCGTCTAGGGACTTGTAGTTCTCGAGGAAGTTAGTCTTGGAGATGTCGTTGTTCAATCCCATCATGAAGTGGAACTTCATTGACATGGAGTCGTCCATGCCGGCTCGTCGCAAGGCTTTCTTGATCTCCTTGAAGTACTCATCGATGGACTTGGATCCTGGGATGGTGTTCTCCAATTGGCGTAGAAGTGGTTCCGTGTAGGTTGGAGGCACAAACTCTTGCCGCAGAGCTTTCTTCGTCTTGGGCCAACTCATGTCGTAGCTGTCCGAAGGTGTGTGAAACCACCATGTCGAGGCATAGTCATGGAAGTTTCTTGTGACGCACTTCACTTGATCTTCGGGAGGAACTTGATGTAGCTTGAGGTAGTCGTCCATCAAACGCTCCCACTCGAGATACTCCTCGGGTTCTAGAGTCCCATAGAAAGGAATCTCGTGGTCGGTGTCGAGGTCGTAGTAGCTCGTGGAGGTCGCGGACTTGAGCTTGGGGAGCTTCTCTTGAGCATAGTCTTGAGGTGCTTGTTGGCGAAGATGTCGTATATCCGAAGGCGAAGATGCCTTGAACTCGCTTGGCGAAGATGCCAAGGGAGATGGTGAAGTCGTTGAGCGGTTGTTGGTGTTGAGCTCTTGACCTTCACGTTCTTGTTGGTGATGGTGTCGATGCCGATGTGATCTTGCTGGAGATGGTATCTCAGAAGAATGTGCTCTTGAGCATCTTCTTGAAGATGAGGAAGATCGCGTGTAGGACTTGATGAGGGCTTTGAGCTCCTCCATTTGAGCGTTCATCTTGGCGTCGTTGGAGTTGTTCGTGGCATCGAACTCGTTATTGTTGTTGTAGACCGAGGGTGAAATGCCTTGCCTATCCATCATAAGACTCGAGCAAATATGAGTGGGAGAAAGAGAAGAACTATACCAAATGTACCTTAACCGATATTCAAGATGGATCAATGATCACTCAATGTGTAACAAGGAAATAGCACAATTTGTACCAATTATTGTCGGTTTCTCACACCTACACAAGTACGGCTTATGGTGGAGCTCGGTGAGGATTGTGGCACGGAAATTTGATGCAAAATGTTAGAAAGAGTCAATAATGCTGAAAGAGATTCACAAATTCGCAAGTGAAACAAGTAGACCAATAGCAATATGTGGCACACGGAAACACACACACGGATAGATAAATGGGGTCGTGCAACCAAGGAATGAGCACAAAATGTGGAGTCCACGAAAAACGCTCGTGTTGCACAACTCAAGAGAGACGCTAGCACGATTGCTCTATAGGCGGATACGACACTTGTGCACAACCTATGATATCCAGAATGGATAAACTTCTATCCCAAGTATGCTATATATGTATGTTTTTCAGTGTTTCTCTCAAGATGATCCAAGATGATTGGATACGACAATCTTATATGCAATGTGGTATGATGCTATGGCACTTTCTTAGAAGCTCTTTTCTCTTCTCTTTTGCATTAAAGCTTTTTTTTGTATATATGGCCACTTTGTGAAATGCACAAACCAAGATAGCAATTGTGTATATGCGGGAACAATCTTTGTGACACAAGAGATGATATGATACCAATATGATATGGTATGTATGCAATGGGAGGTGTAGATCACTAATGTGCACAAGTAACATTGCTGGCAATACTCAAATGGCTAGTCTCGATAGGCAAGTGACGCAAAATGGGCTAGGGGTTAACAATGCAATGTGCAAGGGAATATACAATGGAGGGATACCAAGATATCAAGATGATATGGAGGTTATCGTCCGAGGCGATGATGAGTGGCGGTGTTCTTGATGGAGATACCAAGATGATGGCGACTCATCCCTAAGTAGCAGAAACACCTTAGGAAACGGAAAAATAGCGAACTCAAAATCTCAAACGTTAAATGTCAAAATGGTGGTAGCGGGAATGCGGTGGTGGTTTTGCGGAAGCTCAAAGGGATTGCATAAATGTAATGACGGGTTATGGAGTACGCAATGCGGAAGTCGAGGGTAAGGTGGATGGACTATAGACGGTGTCGGAGTTGAAAGCACGGCCCCTAAGTAGATGAAACACCTTAGGAGTCACAACTCACAACACAAACAAAATTTTGGTTAAGTTGGGTTGGTGGAAGTGTATGGTGGGCAAGCCTATACGGAAGTTATGGTGGTGGTGGTTGATGAACAAGCAGCCGTCCCTAAGTAGCCGAAACACCTTAGGAGACTCAAGTCACAACTCAAACAACCTCGAATGCTATGGGGAACAAAATTGGTTAGGTTGCGGAAGTCGGTGGTGGTTTTGCGGGAGTTATGGTGGAAGCCCTAGGCAAAGATGCCAAAGTTCCAAAATTTGATGGACTCAAATGGTGGTGGTAGTATTTTTATGTGATGGGGGATGTCAATAGCTACTCAACGAGCTAAAGAACGTCAAAAAAGGACTCCGGATGAATTAGTTATGCACAAAACGGTGAAACGGGGAAAGCTGAAATCCCAGGGGTCGGACATCCGGGGCTCGGGCCGGATATCCGGTACCTGATGTCCAGAAACTTGTGCGAAAATGTGCTCCAGGAGCCAGATGTCCGGGCTAATGGCCCGATTTCTGGGGTGGCCGGATGTCCGGGGGTCGGGCCGGATGTCCGGGCTCTAAATCCGAGGATGAACTCGAGGAACTCGATTTGGGGGCGGAAATTGATGATTTCGGGGGCAAAATTGCGAAGATTTCGTGGATGGAAAGTGGGGAAACTTGGGGAAATGGTAGATCCACTAGTAACAAAGCAAATCCATGGATCAAATCCAACAAAACATCATCAAACCAACAAATCAAAAAAATGGGGGGCTATTTTTGGTGGGATTTTCGAATTTAGGACAAAATCAACAAAACTAGGCTAGAAAACACAATGGGGAGGCTCCGAAATCATGATCAACGTGGCTCATGATACCAAGATGATGTAGGGTGGAACCCTAGATGGCCGATCTTTCACGAAAGGAGCGGAGCCCAACTAAGAACAAGGAGAACACGAGGGGAAACACAAGAGAATCACTCAAACCAACAAGAATAGATCACACATGCACTAGATCGATGAACACAAAGGTAAGATACAAGATCCAAAGTCAACAACGAACGATACAAACGGTAACCGGTTCTTCTCCGCGAGGAGGTCTTAATGGGGGCGTCCCAAGAGGGGGTCTTGAATCCAAGGTGATCTTCTCCGAAGAGGGGCCGCAGTCTCTCTCGAGGAGGAGATCCGTATGGATGAGCAAAGCTCTATCTCACATATGAGATAATCCTTTGCTAACCCTAAAACGTAGGTGGAGGGGGAGTATATATAGTCTAATGGGCGAAGGGGTACATGGGTCTCGGCCCAGAAGCACTGCACGCAGGCAGGGAGGGCCGGATGTACGGGGGTCGAGTCGGATGTCCGGGGCTTCACGAGGAGCCGGATGTCCGGGCTGGCGGGCCGGATGTCCGGGCTGGCGTGGTCCAGCTTCGGTGGTGTTCTGTGATGGACGCCAGATTTCCGGGGGAAGGGCCGGAAGTCCGGGCTGTGGATGGATGTCCGGGGCCTGTAGGTACTTGGCGGCTGGGCGGCTGCTGTGGGTGAGGTTCCAGGGGCCGGATGTCCGGGGTCCTGGCCGGATGTCCGGGCCTGGGAGCTGTTTCCATCTTCTTCTTTCGTCGTCGCTTCCATGCTTCCCTCGCGGATGGTGTAGTTGTTCCTTGGCGCTCACACTCCTCCTCGACATCCGTGAAGCTCCGACAATACCTATGCATGCACACGGGAGAAGTGTCACGTAGTATACCATCCTGAAAGGGGTCAAGTGAGCACGCGTAAAGGAGATGATTCACCTTTGCGTATGTGAAGTACATGTCGTACGTGTCACTTGCAAAACAGACTCTTGACATGGTGATGTCCATAGGAGGCTCCGCATCATCATGCTTCACAAGGAATATGTCAAAATCTCCAATTATATGTGAGAATGCTATGGGGGCAAAATCATTATCAAGACTAAGGGCATTGTTGCACTCAATACATGTCAAATCATCTAGCATGAGAGAGGCAACACATGGAGATAAATGACAAGAAGCAATAACAATCATGTGCAAAGCATGGAAATGGTTGTCATCAACCGCATGAAGTTAGTAAGTATGAATCGTCGGTGATGCAACAAGGCAAGCAATCATAGTAATCAAGTCGTGCAAACTAGTGGAGCGAAGATGCAACACACTAGAGGAAATCATGGCAATCATGTAATGTGAGCAAAGAATAGGCATAGGCAATGTACATGACATAACGCAAGCACGAACACAAATCAAGATCATAGTATCATCATAGGCATGGGGCACAAAGCAATCATGGCAATAACAAAAAATATCTCCACCACGCTTGCAAATACACATACAAGTACTAGAATCAATCATCATCTGTAATGCAAAGCATGGGTCACAAATGCATGGCAAAGGCATAGGAATGGGCATATCATGCAAAGTGAACATGGCAAGATGGGCAAAGGATATATAATGGACAACAACCCATAACCATGTGAGGGCCATGTAAAAGAACTGCGCGAAGTGAGCGGTGGGAAAGGCAATCCATGGGATCCCAAGTCATCATTGCTCTCTAGAGCTCGTTTTGTCAACTCATGGGATTGCGAGGTTGACAAGTATTCATGGGTACCTACACAAAAGAGACACAAACCAAAGAAATTGTGCGCGTGGTAAATGTACACATCATCCATCATGATGTGTATGTGCAAGTGAGTGTTAGCACAAGATAAGCATCGCTCAAAGAAATTTGATGCATGGTACAAGAACATGTCATCCATCATGAAAGAATAGTTATTGTGTATGACACGATGGGGATGCAAATTTAGCATAGAAGTATATAGCACATCAATAGCATGTTTATTCATGGGAAGCATATTGTGCACACAAGTATTGGGATCATGCAATGGATAGGATGAATCAAAATCTCCTAAAATGTATGAGGAAACTATGGGGGTCTCCTCATGAGCAATATTAGAAACATCATATGGAGAAAATGGACAACATCCAAAACAATGCATATCCGAAGCTAGGTGGTCACGGCATGGCATATGAGATAAATGATGCAAAGGAAACATATCAATATCATCACAAGAAAAACAAATGCCAATAACCATGGGCTTATCATCTATGCCATATGTGCAAATTGGATTTATTTTAATGGCATATGCATAGTCACTACGATGAGAATGCAAATATGACATATGATTGATCTCATTCATAGCATATGACAAGTCAAGCGGATTGTCAAACATGATGTGACCTAAAGAATTGTCACAAGAAATCCTATGTAACATGGCATCACAACCAATAGACTCCACATGACAATCATCAGACTCATCATAAATAGGTAAATCATCGCATGGGGAAATCATACTATCATGAAGCATGGTAATAGGTTGATCAACATCATGCAAGCAATCAATATCAAGTATGTCCACTAGTGGGACTAGAGCATCACCTTCACCTATGTTACCTTGTTCATTCCACTCAAGTGGTGTAGGTGAGGTGGCAAAGACCACCACCTATGTTACCTTGTTCATTCCACTCAAGTGGTGTAGGTGAGGTGGCAAAGACCAAATGGTGGTCATCTTCATCTTGATGGAACCATGTGGGGGTGCATCATATTCCACTATGGACATCGTCTTGTCCAAAGGAAGGACGTAGTCATCGCGAATCGGCGCGTCATCATATATGGGACCTAGCACCAAATGAGAAGACACAATAGAGGTAGAGGTTAAGTCGTTAGAAATTGAAGTGGCCTCACTCTCTCTATGTGGTGGCTCACTCACTCCCTCAAGGTAGGTGCACTCAAAGTCACATATGGTGGAGTCACTCATCTCACTCAAGTGGTGGGGGTTGTGGCTCTCCTCACATGGGAAATGGGGCAACTCGTCATATATGGGGCTAGTGGTGAAGACACTCTCACTCTCAATATGGTGGCACAAGTCACTCAAGTCATCATACATCACCGTGGTCGAAGGGAAAGTCCCATGCTCAACCATCTCATCGCCGTCACCATGGATGAAGGCCGAAGATGGCACAACATCGCTCTCCTCCATGACCGAAGGGAAAATCCAATGCTCGATCATCTCGTCACCGTCGCCATGGATGAAGGCCGAAGATGGCACATCATCACTCTCGCCTCCTAAGATGGAAGCATCATCCTTGCTCGTCACCAAGTCGCTCGACTCCAAAGCTTGGTCCTTGAAGGTCTCCGTAGTCGTACTCATCGCCGCACCATCTTGAAAAAGAGTCGTGGAGGACTCGGCATCATCAATGCCACAAAGGGTGATGGTGGTGAAGTCGAACTTGGGAGCATCGTCTTGGAGCTCATCGGGCTTGGACATCTTGGTGGTACTAGCCTCATGCTCGTCGTCTTTGAGTTTGGTCTTTGAGAAGTGTGCTTGGGGTGGAGAAGCCTTGGACTTTATGAGTTCTTGTTCCGCCTTGAGAGCACCAATGTAGTTGTCGTCGAGGGACTTGTAGTTCTTGCGGAAGATAGTCTTAGAGATGTCGTTGTTCAATCCCATCATGAAGTGGAACTTCATTGACATGGGGTCGTCCACGTCGGCTTGTCGCAACGCTTTCTTCATCTCCTTGAAGTACTTGTCGATGGACTTGGATCCTTGGATGGTGTTCTCCAATTGGCGTAGAAGTTGTTCCATGTAGGTTGGAGGCACAAACTCTCACCGCAACGCTCTCTTCGTCTTGTGCCAACTCATGTCGTAGGTCTCCGAAGGTGTGTGAAGCCACCATGTCGAGGCGTAGTCATGGAAGTTTCTTGTGGCACACTTCACTTGATCTTCGGGAGGAACTTGATGTAGCTTGAGGTAGTCGTCCATCAAATGCTCCCACTCGAGATACTCCTCGGGTTCTAGAGTCCCATAGAAAGGAATCTCGTGGTCGGTGTCGAGGTCGTAGTAGCTCGTGGAGGTCACAGACTTGAGCTTGGGGAGCTTCTCTTGAGCATAGTCTTGAGGTGCTTGTTGGCGAAGATGCCGTATATCCGAAGGCGAAGATGCCTTGAAGTCGCTTGGCGAAGATGCCAAGGGAGATGGTGAAGTCGTTGAGCGGTTGTTGGTCTTGAGCTCTTGACCTTCACGTTCTTGTTGGTGATGGTGTCGATGCCGATGTGATCTTGCCAGAGATGGTAGCTCGGAAGCATGTGCTCTTGAGCGTCTTCTCGAAGATGAAGAAGATCGCTTGTAGGACTTGATGAGGGCTTTGAGCTCCTCCATTTGAGCATTCATCTTGGCGTCGTTGGAGTTGTCCGTGGCATCGAACTTGCTGTTGTTGTTGTAGACCGAGGGTGAAATGCCTTGCCTATCCATCACAAGACTCGAGCAAATATGAGTGGGAGAAAGAGAAGAACTATACCAAATGTACCTTGACTGATGTTGAAGATGGATCAATGATCACTCAATGTGTAACAAGGAAATAGCACAATTGGTACCAATTCTTGTCGGTTTCTCACACCTACACAAGTAAGGCTTATGGTGGAGCTCGGTGAGGATAGTGGCACAAAATTTTGATGCAAAATGTTAGCAAGAGTCAATAATGTTGAAAGAGATTCACAAATTCGCAAGTGAAACAAGTAGACCAATAACAAAGAATGGCACACCGAAACACACACACGGATAGATAAATGGGGTCGTGCAACCAAGGAATGAGCACAAAATATGGAGTCCACGGAAAACGCTCATGTTGCACAACTCAAGAGAGACGCTAGCACGATTACTCTATAGGCGGATACGACACCTGTGCACAACCTATGGTATGCAAAATGGATAAACTTTCTATCCCAAGTATGCTATATATGTATTGTTCCCGATGTTTCTCTCAAGATGATCCAAGACGATCGAATATGACAATCTTATATGCAATGTGGTATGATGCTATGGCACTTTCTTACAAGCATCTTTGCTCTCTCTCTTTTGCTTAGAAGCTTATTCTCTTTTTTTTGTATGTATGGCCACTTTGTGAAATGCACAAACCAAGATAGCAATTGTGTATATGCGGGAACAATCTTTGTGACACAAGATATGATATGATACCAATATGATATGGTATGTATGCAATGGGAGGTGTAGATCACTAATGTACACAAGTAACGTTGCCGGCAATACTCAAATGGCTAGTCTCGATAGGCAAGTGACGCAAAATGGGCTAGGGGTTATCAATGCAATTGCAAGGGAATATACAATGGAGGGATACCACGATACCAAAATGATATGAAGGTTACCGTCCGTGGCAATGATGAGTAGCGGTGTTCTTGATGGAGATACCAAGATGATGGAGACTCGTCCCTAAGTAGCCGAAACACCTTAGGAAACGGAAAAACCGCGGACTCAAAATCTCAAATGTCAAATGTCAAATGGTGGTAGCGGGAATGCGGTGGTAGTTTTGCGGAAGCTCAAAGGGATTGCGAGAATGCAATGATGGGTTGTGAGACGCAATGCGGAAGTCGAGGGTAAGGTGGTGAACTATACACGGTGTGGGAGTTGGAAGGATGGTCCCTAAGTAGCCAAAACACCTTAGGAGACACAACTCTCAACACCAACAAAATTGGGTTAAGTTGGGTTGGCGGGAGTGTATGGTGGGTAAGCCTATGCGGAAGTTACGGTGGTGGTGGTTGATGAAGAAGCAACCGTCCCTAAGCAGCCGAAACGCCTTAGGAGACTCAAGTCACAACTCAAACAACCTCAAATGCTATGGGGAACAAAATTGGTTAGGTTGCGGAAGTCGGTGGTGGTTTTGCGGGAGTTATGGTGGAAGCCCTAGGCAAAGATGCCAAAGTTCCAAAAATTTGTTGGAGTCAAATGGTGATGGTAGTATTTTTATGTGATGGAGGATGTCAATAGCTTCAAAACAAGCTAAAGAACGTCACAAATGGACTCCGGATGAATTAGTGATGCACAAAACGGTGAAACGGGGAAAGCTGAAATCCCAGGGGTCGGACATCCGGGGTCGGGGCCGGATATCCAGGACCCGATGTCCAGAAACTTGCGCGAAAATGCGCTCCAGGAGCTAGATGTCCGGGCTAATGGCTGGATTTCCGGGGTGGCCGGATGTCCGGGGCTCGGGCCGGATGTCCGGGCTCCAAATCCTAGGATGGACTCGAGGAACTCGATTTTGGGGCGGAAATTGAAGATTTCGGGGGCAAAATTGCGGAGATTTCGTGGATGGAAAGTGGGGAAACTTGGGGGAATGCTAGATCCACTAGTAACAAAGCAAATCCATGGATCAAATCCAACAAAACATCATCAAACCAACAAATCACAAAAAAATTTGGGGCTATTTTTGGTGGGGATTTTTCGAATTTAGGATGAAATCAACAAAACTAGGCTAGAAAACACAACAGGGAGGCTCCGAAATCGTGATCAACCTAAGCTCTGATCCAAGATGATGTAGGGTGGAACCCTAGATGGCAGATCTTTCACGAAAGGAGCGGATCCCTACGAAGAACGTGATGAACACGAGGGGAAACACGAGGGAACACACGAGAGGAACACGAGAGAAATCACTCAACCAACAAGAATAGATCACACATGCGCTAGATCGATGAACACAAAGGTAAGATTCAAGATCCAAAAGTCAACAACGGACGATACAAACGGTAACCGGTTCTTCTCCGTGAGGAGGTCTTGATGGGGGCCACCCAAGAGGGGGTCTTGAATCCAAGGTGATCTTCTCCGAAGAGGGGCCGCAGTCTCTCTCGAGGATGAGATCCATAATGGATGAGCAAAGCTCTATCTCAACTATGAGCTAAACCAATGCTTACCCTAACTAGGAGGAGGTGGGGGTCTATATATAGTGCTAGTGTAAGTTGGGGCGAAGGGGTACATGGGATTTCGGCCCGGATACACTGCACGTAGGCAGGAGGGGCCGGATGTCCGGGGCTTCATGACGGGCCGAATGTCCGGGCAGGGGTGGCCGGATGTCCGGGCTGGCGTGGATGCATTCTGTGCTCTCTGGATAGGCTGGTCCGGATGTCCGGGCGAAGAGGCAGGATTTTCGGGGCTTCGGGAGGAGCCGGATATCCGAGGCATGGGGCCGGATGTCCGGGCTGACGGGGTTCAGCTTCGGGTGCATTCTGTGATGGGCGCCGGATTTCCGGGGGTCGGGCCGGATGTCCGGGTTGGTCCGGACGTCCGGGCTGGGGCCGGATGTCCGGGGCTCGTAGCAGTTTCCGAGGGATCGCTAGGGTTAGCAAAGGATTAGTTCAACGACTCGCGACCAAGCTCAACGTCAACAAGCAACCCATGATGTTCCATGTTGGAGATCTTGCATGGCTACACCTTCGCAAGGATCACTTCCCCAACGAACGCAAGTCCAAGCTACTACCACGAGCGGATGGACCCTTCAAGGTGCTTGCGCGCTACAACAACAACGCATACAAGATCGACATCCCACGCGACAAGTACTCCCTGAGCGACATCTTCAACATCAAGGATGTCTCCCCGTACCATGGTGATGACGATTTTGATCCGAGGTCGGATCTTTCCCAAGGGAGGGGAGATGATGCGGAGCATCCCACGATCATCCCCATGGACATACCATCGTCTCATCAAGAGCCAAGAGGGCCAATGACACGAGCACGAGCTAGAGCTCTCGAGAACGAGGTGACTTCTTTCCTTAGTGATATCACATATGATCCACTCGAGACATGGATACTACCTAAATCCGATATGCTATGCATGATCAGGTGTTAAGAGGAACCTCCCGAAGATGCACGTAAAGACGGATGAGCCGCCAAGTCCAAGGATGAAGAGAACCAACGGAAACGGACAAGTTCACCTTCCAGGCCCCGGAAATCCGGCCAAGACCCCGGACATCCGGCCCCTGGAGATGCACAAGACAGCAGCAGTCCAGCCGCAGGAAAGCTAAAGGGCCTGGACATCCGGCCTCAGACATCCGGCTCCTCCCGAAGCCCCGGAAATCCGGCTATCAGCCGGAAATCCGACCCCGTCTATCCAGAGAGCACAGAAACTTACCCCGCCAGCCCGGACATCCGGCCTCTCCTGAAGCACCGGACATCCGGCCCGACGCCCGGACATCCGGCTCCGCCTGTCTACGCACAATAAAGGGCCGAAGCCCATGTACCTCTTCGCCCCCCTAGACTATATATACTTCATCCCCTTCCTCTTTCTAGGGTTAGCATTGTTTTAGCTCATATGTGAGATAGAGCTTTGCTCATCCATACGGATCTCCTCCTCGAGAGAGACTGCGGCCCCTCTTCGGAGAAGATCGACTTGGATTCAAGACCCCCTCTTGGGTGGCCCCATCAAGACCTCCTTCGAGGAGAAGAACCGGTTACCTTTGTATCGTCCGTTGTTGACCTTGGATCATATGTATCTCTTTGTGTTCTTGGATCTAGCGCATGTGTAATCGAATCTTGTTGGTTTGAGTGATTCTCTTGTGTTTCCCCTCGTTTTCCCCTTGTGTTCTTCGTGTTCTTAGTTGGGATCCGCTCCTTTCGTGAAAGATCGGCCATCTAGGGTTCCGCCCTACATTATCTTGATATCATGAGCCACGTTGATCATGATTTCAGAGCCCCCTTTCTTTGTTTTCTAGCTTGATTTTGTTGTTTTTCATCCTAATCCGAAAATTGCCCCACAAAAATAGCCCAAATGGTTTTTTGTGATTTGTTGGTGTGATGAAGTTTTGTTGGACTTGATCCGCGGATTTTGTGTGTTGTAGGTAGATCTAGCATTCCCCCACCTTTTCCCCAATTTGCATCCACAAAATCTTCCGAATTTTGCCCCAGATTTGACCTTTGCACGCCGTGTTCTTTGAGTTCGTCCACGGATACAGAGCCCGGACAGCTGGCCCGACCAGCCCGGACATCCGGCTTCCAGCCCGTATATCCGACCCCTGGCAGCAGCCACTTCCATCCACTACTCCACTTAACACCTAACTTTTGCCAAAATTTGTCCCGGTGCCCACATACACTTCCGCATACCACCACCATTTCCGCATAGCTCCACCATAGCCTTTCCCGCTACCAACTCCAACAATTTTGACCCATTTTGCTTTGAGAATTTGAGTTGTGGTTTCCGTGTCCTTTTGTGTTTCGGCTATCTAGGTACGGTTCAACATCAACGTCACCACCGCTCATCTTCGCCAAGGACTACTACGAACGGCTACTTCACTTTGGTATCACCTTTCAACTTGGATATCACCTTGGTATCGTGATATCGTCATACTATCTTGCTTTTGCATTGATAACCCCATACCCTTACTTTTGCGTCACTTACCCATCGAGACTAGCCTTTGAGTATTGCCGGCAACGTGACTTGTGCACATTAGTGTTCATACTTAACATAACATACATACCATCATCGTGTTGCATCTCTTGGTATCATCACTTGTGTCACAAAGTTGTTGTCGCTTACACAATTGCTATCTTGGTTCGTGAAGCATTGCATGAGAAAAGAGCTCAAACATTAAAGAGCCAAACAAGCTTTTAAGCAAAAGAGGAAAGATAAGCAAAGAGCTTATAAGAAAGAACCATAGCATCATACAACATTAAGATTGTCATACTCGATCATCTTGGATCAACGCATAGGAACATCATACATATAGCATACTTGGGATAGAAGTCATTGCATTTTTGCTTAGTAGGTTGTGCACTAGTTCGTATCCGCCTATTGTGCAATCGTGCTAGCATCTCTCTAGTGTTGTGCAACAAGAGCATCTTGGTGAATTCCACATTTTGGCTCATCCTTGGTTGCACAACCCCATCTTATCTATTTGTGTGTGTGTTTCCGTGTACCATATCTTGCTATTGGTCTACTTGTTGCATTTGCAAATTTGTGAATCTTTTCAAACATTATTGAGTCTCACTTACAATTGCATCAAATTTTGTGCCACCATCCTAACCGAGCTCCACCATAAGCTTTTACTTGTGTAGGTGTGAGAACCGACAAGAATTGGTACCAATTGTGCTATTTCCTTGATACACATTGGAGTGATCTTTGATCCATTTTCAACTTTGATCAAGGTACATTTGGTATTGGTTCTTCCCTTTCTCCCACTCACATACCTTTGTTTGACATGATGGATAGGCCAAGTACTTCTACCGACCCACTCTTCTTGGAGCAAGACGACGACATTTCTTCCTACGTCACCAAGACTCAACTCTTTGGTGCACAACGGGCTTTGCATCAAGAACAACTTGCTTTGGGCGACCGCATCGACAATCTCGCCACTGACCTACGACAATCCGAGCAACGTACAAGGGATTACTTCGACAACAAGCTCGACGAACACAAAATCGAGAATGACGCAAGAATGGACGAGATTCGTGCCTTGTTGCTCTGCTCTTCTACTTCGTCATCGTCAAGATGGAGCTGCTCAAGTCGACACTCCAACGATACCATCTCCGGTTTAAGTACACCGACATCGAATACTCTTCGTTGTGCCGCGCGCCAAGACCGTCAAGCAAACCGCAATCCTCTACACGACACCGACTCTCAAGAGCATCGACGTCGTCAAAACCAAGCCGCATTCGCACAAGCACAAGAACGGCAACGTCAACGACAACAAGAACAAGAGGAGCGAGCGCCACAACATCAAGATGCACAAGACGCCGAGGCGGAACGCCAAGAACAACAACTACGTGAAGCTCAAGCACATGACGCGCAACGTGCCCTTCATGACTCAAATCGTGCCGTGGCCAACCGAGGCCGACAAGCTCGTCTCCATCAAGAAGCACTTCGCGACGAAGTTCACGGAAGGCTTTACCAAGCACGTGTGCATCAACAAGCTCCTCATCAAGATCTACAAGCTCCTCCTCAAGCGAGACAAGAACGTCAAGTCCATCGAGTGCAAGAAGACAATGGACCCCGCCCTCGCCAAGTGCAACATGAGGTTGACAGCCCTACTCGCCAAGAGCAACATGAGGAAGACAACCATCTCCGCCAAGAGCAACATGACAATGTCAATCCTCAACGACATGGGCGTCATCATCCCCGACCACAACACAATGAAGAGCAACGATATGGCAAGCTAAAGTTCACCATGCCCAAGTTCAATGGAAGCAATGACCCCGAAGAGTACATCTCATGGGCATTGAAGGTTGACAAAATCTTCCGCTTGCACTACTACGAAGAAGAGAAGAAGATCGCAATGGCATCCCTTGAATTCCAAGACTACGTACTCATTTAGTGGGAACAAGTCACTGAGCGCCGAGCAACAAGAGGTGAACCACCCATCACCACTTGGGCACAAATGAAGGATGTCATGAGAGCACGATTCGTGCCAAACTACTACAACCGCGACCTCTTCAAGAAACTTCAACAACTCAAGCAAGGAACCAAGAGCGTTGAAGAGTACTACAAGGAAATGGAGATTTCCATGATACGAGCCAATGCCAAAGAAGATGATGAGCAAACTATGGCATGTTTCTTGAATGGACTCAATCGTCCTATCAAGAAGATTGCCGATTTCCAACCTTACTCGAACCTCATCGAGCTAGTGCATCAAGCTACCAAAGCGGAACGGCAAGTACAAGACGACTTCAAGTATGCCAAGTTCTCATCCAAGTCCTATGGCCTCTCCAACAATCAAGCTTCGCCGACTCCAACACCTTCTACCTCAACCAAGCCTTCTACAAGCAACAACGACAAGTCAAGTTACAAGAAAGCTTCGACAAGCTCAAGTCGTCCTCCTACTACAAGCAACTTCAAGAAAGCTTCATCATCATCTACTCCAACCGATGAGACCATCAAGACAAGTTCCATCAAATGCTTCACATGCAGAGGTCGAGGCCATAAGTTCTTCGAGTGCACAAACAAGCGCACCATGATCCTCAACGACGACGGAACCTATGACTCCATGAGTGAAGGAGAAATGGAAGCTCTTGAGCAAGTGGCCATGCACCGACAAGTGAACAACGAAGATGAAGATGATCAAGTCTTTTGCGACGAAGATTCAAGTCCCGCTCTTGTTGTCTCCAAGGTCTTGACTCTTCAACATCAACAAGACGAAGATCAAAGATGTCATATCTTCCACACAAAGGCCGGCATCAATGGACGTTCCGTCAAGGTCATCATCGATGGAGGTAGTTGCCACAACTTAGCAAGTGAAGAAATATGCTCCAAGCTCCAATTGGTCAAGATGAAGCACCCTCACCCCTACAAGGTTCAATGGCTAAGCGACACCGGCACCATACAAGTCGAGCATAGGGTACAAGTCTCTTTCAAGATCGGCGCGTATGAAGACAATTTGGAATGTGATGTCCTACCGATGACCGTTTGCCACCTCCTTCTTGGACGGCCATGGCAATTTGACCGAGGTGTCATTCATAATGGGCGTACAAATCATTATAGCTTCAAGATGAAAGGGAAGGAGTTTGTGCTACGTCATATGTCTCCAAGTCAAGTGCTCGCCGACAAGCAAACCACCCATCGTGGAGAGAATAGTGAGAGAGCGAACCACCAAAAAGAGAGTGAGCGCCACAAGCCCAAATTGACTGCCTCCACGATGAGCGACCAGAAAAACTTAGTTCTCTTTGCCACCAAACATGAGATGAGAGAAGTGTGTGAGAACCCATCAAGTGTCCTACACTATGTCCTATTGTGCAAGGACGAGATCACAAAAACTAACAACTCTCACGATCTACCTTTGGTGTTATCTTCTTTATTGCAGGAATTCCAAGACGTCTTTCCCGATGAGCTACCTCTGGATCTACCTCCACTACGAGGAATTGAGCACCGAATTGATCTCATCCCCGGAGCACCGCTTCCAAGCAAAGCTCCCTACCGCGTCAATCCTGAAGAAACCAAGGAAATACAAAGGCAAGTAAAGCATCTCATAGACCATGGACATGTGCGTGAAAGTTTGAGTCCTTGTGCCGTACCGGTCATTCTTGTGCCAAAACGAGACGGTAGCTTTCGCATGTGCTCTGATTGTAGACCTATCAATGCTATCACCGTTCGATATAGGTACCCCATTCCATTCCTTGATGATATGCTTGATGAACTTAGTGGTGCCACTATCTTTTCCAAAATTGATCTTAAAAGTGGTTACTATCAAATCCGCATGCAAGAGGGTGATGAATGGAAAACCGCTTTCAAAACAAAGTTTGGTCTATATGAGTGGTTAGTCATGCCTATGGGTTTATTGGAAGCACCCGTACTTTCATGCGTCTCATGCATTACGTGTTTCGCCCTTACATTGGTGAATGTGTTGTTGTCTACTTTGATGATATCCTTGTGTTTTCTCTCAAATAACATGTCACCCACCTTCGCACCGTGGTACAAACTCTTCGCAAAGAGCAACTTTATGCTAATATGAAAAAATGCCTATTTGGTGTTGATAAGCTTGTTTTCTTGGGTTTCGTAGTATCTTCTAAGGGTGTTCATGTTGATGAATCTAAGATCAATGCTATTAAAACTTGGCCCCAACCAACCAATTTGCAACAAGTGCGTAGTTTTCTTGGTTTAGCCGGTTTCTACTGTAGATTTGTGAAGGATTTTAGCACCATTGCTTCACCTTTGCATGCTTTGAGTAAGAAAAATGCATCGTTTGTTTGGGGAACATCTCAAGATATTGCTTTCAATGAGCTTAAGAATTTGCTTACTCATGCTCCCGTGCTTGCATTACCCAACTTTGACAAACCTTTCGAAATTCATTGCGATGCTAGTGGTAATGGCATAGGAGGCGTGTTAACGCAAGAGAAGCACCCCATTGCATATTTTAGTGAGAAACTATCCGGACCGCAACTCAATTACCCCATCGATGACAAAGAGCTATATGCTTTAGTGCGAGTTTTGCGTGAATGGGAACATTACCTTCGCCCTCATGAGTTCATCATCCATACCGACCATGAAACACTTAAATATCTTAAGGGTCAAACTAAGTTGAACAAGCGTTATGCTAAGTGGAGTGAATTTATTGAGTCATTTCCTTATGTCATCAAGTATATTAAGGGTAAGGAAAATGTTGTGGCGGATGCACTTTCCCGTATATGCATGCTTGTCACCCAACTTGAGTTGAATGTCATTGGTTTTGAGCATATAAAAGACTTGTATGAGCATGATCCTACATTTGTTATTCCTTATGCAAAGTGTTTGGCGCATACTTCTTGGGATCGATACTACCTCAAAGATGGATACCTTATGAGGGCTAACAAACTTTGCATCCCGGAGTCCTCTTTTCATTTGTTACTTTTGCAGGAATCTCATGGAGGCGGACTCATGGGACACTTTGGTCGCGACAAGACATTTGCTACGCTCTCCAAGAACTACTTTTGGCCCAAGATGCATCACGACATCAATCGCTTCACCAACCGATGTTCGACATGTCGCAAAGCTAAGTCTAAAGCCCAATCTCATGGCCTCTATATGCCACTTCCAATTCCATACCAACCATGGGAAGATATTAGCATGGACTTCGTGCTTGGTTTGCCTAGAACTCGAAATGGCAAGGATTCCGTTTTTGTTGTTGTGGACAGTTTCTCCAAAATGGCTCATTTCATTCCTTGCAACAAGATACACGATGCTTCACATGTTGCAAATTTGTTTTGTAGGGAAATATTGCGCCTTCATGGAGTGCCAAAGACGATTGTCTCGGACCGCGGCGTCAAGTTCTTGAGTTACTTTTGGAAGACCTTGTGCGCCAAGCTCGGAATCAAGCTCTTGTTCTCTTTGGCATACCATCCACAAACCGACGGCCAAACGGAGGTGACCAACCGAACGCTCTCCACACTACTACGCGTGTTGATAAAGAAGAACATCAAGGAGTGGTAAGAGTGCCTACCAATCGCCGAGTACGCCTACAATCGTGCAAGACATTCGACTACTGGCAAGTCCCCCTTCGAGGTCGTCTATGGCTTCAAACCATTGTCCCCATTGGACATCCTACCTCTACCGCTACAAGAGCGCACAAACATGGACGCGAGTGCACGAGGCACCTTCCTCAAGAAGATGCATGAAGATACAAGGAATACCATCGAACGCCAAGTACAACGACTCGCGACCAAGCTCAACGTCAACAAGCAACCCATGATGTTCCATGTTGGAGATCTTGCGTGGCTACACCTTCGCAAGGATCACTTTCCCAACGAACGCAAGTCCAAGCTACTACCACGAGCGGATGGACCCTTCAAGGTGCTTGCGCGCTACAACAACAACGCATACAAGATTGACATCCCACGCGACAAGTACTCCGTGAGCGACATCTTCCACATCAAGGATCTCTCCCCGTACCATGGTGATGAGGATTTCGATCCGAGGTCGGATCTTTCCCAAGGGAGGGGAGATGATGCGGAGCATCCCACGATCATCCCCATGGACCTACCATCGTCTCATCAAGAGCCAAGAGGGCCAATGACACGAGCACGAGCTAGAGCTCTCGAGAACGAGGTGACTTCTTTCCTTAGTGATATCACATATGATCCACTCGAGACATGGCTACTAGCTAAATCCGATATGCTATGCATGATCAGGTGTCCATAGGAACCTCCCAAAGATGCACGTGAAGACGGACGATCCGCCAAGTCCAAGGATGAAGAGAACTAACGGAAACGGACAAGTTCACCTTCCAGGCCTCGGAAATCCGGCCAAGACCCTGGACATCCGGCCCCAGGAGATGCACAAGACAGCAGTAGTCCAGCCGCAGAAAAGCTACAGGGCCCGGACATCCGGCTCCTCCCGAAGCCCCGGAAATCCGGCCCCGTCTATCCAGAGAGCACAGAAACTTACCCCCCCCAGCCTGGACATCCGGCCTCTCCTGAAGCATCGGACATCCGGCCCGACGCCCGGACATCCGGCTCCGCCTGTCTGCGCACAGTAAAGGGCCAAAGCCCATGTACCTATTCACCCCCTAGACTATATATACTTCATCCCCTTCCTCTTTCTAGGGTTAGCATTGTTTTAGCTCATATGTGAGATAGAGCTTTGCTCAACCATACAGATCTCCTCCTCTAGAGAGACTGCGGCCCCTCTTCGGAGAAGATCGACTTGGATTCAAGACCCCCTCTTGGGTGGCCCCATCAAGACCTCCTTCTAGGAGAAGAACCGGTTACCTTTGTATCGTCCGTTGTTGACCTTGGATCATATGTATCTCTTTGTGTTCTTGGACCTAGCACATGTGTAATTGAATCTTGTTGGTTTGAGTGATTCTCTTGTGTTTCCCCTCGTTTTCCCCTTGTGTTCTTCGTGTTCTTAGTTGGGATCCGCTCCTTTCATGAAAGATCGGCCATCTATGGTTCCGCCCTACATCACCTAGTGTCACTACAGTAAATATTAGCCCATGGTTATTGTGGCCTAGTTTTTAAAAATAGGTTATTGCAGCCACTAGCAAACCGCAGAAAAAGAACTGCACTGACTACAAGCAAACAAATAAACAAGACAACAAGGAAATAAATAAGCAAGCAACTTACACTAGGCTATCACGGCTATTACACATATTACATCCATTGGACATCAAAGTTCGCCACCAGTGCAAATATAGGGAACACAGCAGCATACAAACGCCGCAGCAAAACAAGTCCAGAACAGAAACCTCTTCAGAAGAGCTCAAGAAACAATATCCTGGGTACCATAATGCGTGCAAGATGCTTAGCAAGCTTATTAACTTTCTCTTGTTTGGCGCTTAAGTCCTCCAGCGCTTGCTGTTGCACCCGAAAGTATGCATCTGAATTCTGCAGGGACTTCCTCAGTCCTTCGGCTTCCTGTCGCATAACATCTGATCGATGTCTTTCAACTTGAAGTTGAGACTCAAGAAGCTGAACTGATTCAGGCAATGAGTTCGAAGAGCTGGTGCCAGCAGTGGTAGCCAGTAACTCGAACACTACATCAAGACAGGACTTTGGGGTTGTCTCAGTGTCTTCAATATAGTTTTTATCAGCTTTCTTGGAGACCAACAGGGATGTCTCACTATCTTGAACCTTATCTGCATTACTTCCTTTACCATTGCATAACAAGGTACTCTTCTCCAATATTTTATCCGCATTCTAAAAGAGAAACAAACAAACACATCTCAGGTTTACAATGTAGTATATGAAACTCATTTTGGTAAACCAATTCAGTAGTAAGGTGGACATGATAACAGCATGAAACAAACATATATCTATGTAGTATGGTCACTGTATGGTCCATATCATTCTAGTTTATGTTGCCAAATCAAGATAGATACAGTTCGAATCATATCTATTTAAGACAAAGCAGCATAGATAGAATATAAGTGTGGGAAACTACACAGCAATAACAACACTTGTAATATGCATGGCATGAGAATATAACTGTTTATTCAATTGCAACTGAAATCAACATAGGGCAAGTTACAACAACAAACAGCCAAACACGTTGAAGAAACAAGTTTAAAACATACCTGTTGCGCCATTGGAGTTTCAATTACATCCTTCAAATTTGAAATTAGTTGGTATCAGTAAATACAATGATGCGAGAGCAAAGTAGTATGAACCATATCTACGGAACCTGACTTGAGGACAATTCTTCTTTTGCTTTAAGCGTTGACTTCGGGTTCGGAGTGGTGGTACTCGTGATTTGGGCACTGTAGTTGCCTTACTAACTGCTCGTGTTTGGGTGCTCTGTGGTGGAGACGGTGCTGTGTCAACGGGAACTGGGTGTCTATCTGCTGGGGTTGGGGTTAGAAGGGGCGTAGCTGGTTCTCTGTCCAACTGGGTAGGGGTACAATCTGCATGAGCATGGGTTATGTGTGGTGGGGCTGGTTCTTGGGCAAGTACAACCGTGGTTCTATCTGCATCGACAGGTAGCACGATCTTTTCTGAAGACCGTGTTTTTACTCCCACATATACTGCCATCACTCCCTCCAATTGAAATGGCTGATAAACAAGAAAAGTAATTGAATGTACAAACATTGTAAGATAGACAGGTGGAATGGATAGTAGGGAAGAAAAGAGGGCATGAAATAATTCACATTTATGTTGTCTAAGCAAACAAAATATCAGGACATAATTTCACATATATGATTGCTAATTAAACAGGATAGCATGACACAATTTCACATGTATGATGGCTAACTAAATAGGATAGAATGACATACTTCAAAATATGATGACTATGTAAACAGGATGACATGATATAACTATACGATGTGTCTATTAAAGTGGTTGGCATGCCATAAATCACAAACATGCCGTCGATGGAAACATGATGGCATGATATAATTAACAGATAGAATGACATAATTTAAAATATGATGACTATGTAAACAGGATGAGATGATATAACTATATTATGTCTTTAGAAAATGGGTTGGCATGCGATAATTCAGATACATGCTGTCTATGTAAACATCATGGCATGACATAATTCAAATATATGATTTATATACTAAGGAAGTGAGCAGAGGGCAATCGCATATATGATGTGTCAACTAAGGAGATGGCATTCAATATTGTGTATATGATGTAAAAACTAAGCATTGCAATACAACATATGCATTATATGAGTAATATAACCCTGCCAAGTTTGAGCATACACCTCAGGGGGATAATAGGACTGGTCATCTGCCTCTGAATCCTCCTCTGAAGAGCTATCTGTAACCAGCAAGATATCTGCTTCAGCAGGTAGCATTGTCTGCTCTGAAGACCTTGTTTTCACTCCAGATTTCTCCATCACCAATTCAAATGGCTGATGCACAGGAAGAGCTGTTGAATATACAAACATTGTCGACAAAAGCAATGAGAAATACAAAAAAAGGATGGCATGATATAATTCACATATATGACGCTTGCCTAAACAACATGGCATTGCATAATTCACATACATAATGCCTTGCAACAAGATAACATTGCATAATTCACATATATAATGTCTTGCAACAAGATGGCATTGTATAATTCACATATATGGTAATTGGACACTAAACAGGTGGCATTCAGACAAAGCATGTCTAAACTAAGCAAACGACATAGCAATGCAAGATACCATACGCACGATATGAGCAACATAACCCTGCCAACTTAGGGCATGCACCTCGGGGGGGGGGGGGGATATGACTGGTCATCTGTCTCTGAATCCTCCTCTGAGGAGCTATCGGTAATCAGCAAAACATGCGCTTCGTCAGATAGCATTGTCTGCTCTGAAGACCTTGTTTCCACTCCAGATTTTTCCATGACCGTGCCAAATGGCTGATGCACAGGAAGAGTAATTGAATGTACTAAAATTGTTGACAAATTTAACACGTAATAAAAAAATGATGGCATGATATAATTCACATATAAGATGACTGGCTAACCAGGGTGGCATTGCAAAATTCACATATATGATGCCTGGCTAGACAAGATGGCATTGCATGATTCACATATACGATAAAGAAACTAAATAGATGGCATTGACACAAAGCATGTCTAAACTAAGCAGATGACATCTTTAATGTATACAGTAAGCAATGCAAGGCACCATATGCATGATATTACCAACATCAGCATGCCAAGTTAGAGCGAAGACCTCATGGGGTAAATAGTAGTGGTGTTCTCCTTCTGAATCCCCCTCATAACAGTTATCTTCCTCTTGATTACTATCCGAAATGTGTGGAGGGGGGGCTGCCTTTGCGCCCACCATGGAACGACATCTGCATGAAATTTTATTGCGACTCAAGGCTCGTCTCTTTTGCTCTACATGATCAGTTCCATTGTGTACAATAATTGGCACGCATAGGAATAAAACATAGTGAGATTATGTAAGGAGTGCATGCACAAATCCAGAGTAATGGTAGCAAACTGTGGATAGACCCAAAACCAATGATAGCAGGCAGATAATAGCTTTAGTTAAAAAAATATAGATAATGGCTCCTTCAATGTTTGTTTGCACCCAACATGAAACTCATAGTAGACACCGGGCATTAACCAGATAGTAGACATATATTACTGATTGTTGCCCCAATATGTACCCCACAACCATTTAAAAACTCAAGTTTCAGCATTAGTTTGGACCTGACTTGGAGTCTAACAGGTGAACACGATGATAATGTAGCATGTCATCATATTAAGCGACGCATAACGTAAGCAGACACGGAAGAGTGCGACCTCTCTTGCGGACCAGTGTAGTCCTCAAGGTCATCTGATCAGTTGATGATGGTAAGGCGGTTGCCGTGGCTGCCGGCGGCGGGGAAGAAGATCTGAGGCGGCGAAAGACAGTCTGGAGAGCGGATCCCTGCTGTGGTGAACCCTTCCGTCGTTGGAGCAGCTGAGCTGGGGTGGAACACAACACCGCAGGAGTAGGACAATGCGGCGATTAGTGTACAACCTCTTTGGTGGTGCCGATTAGGCCGCAGCTTCATCCGAGGAAACGGTGATGATGATGCTCTTTCGGTGGTGCAGGTGAAGACGGCGGTGTGGGAATGGAGGTGGCGCGAAAGACTAGGGGAACGTCAGGGCAGCTCCTTGGAGGTGGAGGACGGGGTGGCTGAACCGGCGGGACGATGAGATCGACGGCAGATCGTCATCCGGTACGGTGGATGAGGGACGTCGAGGTGTTGCTGTGGACGACGTCGTCGGGGAAGAGGCTCCGGCTGGGTGGCGGACGAAGCAGGGTGTGGGGTTTCGTCGCGGGTTTTCGCGGCCTCGGTGTACGGATGGGTGGGCGGATGGGATGGCAGTGGGGAACCATGGCTTAGAGACGCGCTTGTCCGAATTGTGGGGTAAGTTACGAAAGTACCCCCACCGATTTGAGGCGGTTCTTTCGGTTCAGGGGTACCACGGGTATTTCGCGTGTCGGGATTTCACACGAGGTGGGAGTTTTCGCGCGCGTTGTAATTTAGGAATAGCAAGGCGCGGGTTGAGATGGAGGGAGTTGTCGGAGCACATATCTTAAATATTTCAGGCTAACAAGGCGCGGGTTGAAGAGGCGGGAGTTTCGCAGCACGATAGACAGAGACGCTAGCTTGAATTTTTGGCATAACAAGGCGCGACTTGAAATTTTGGAAGAACAAGCTTAACGTGTACCAAAAAAAGACAATTTGCACCTCAACATGCACAACACACACAAACACCATTTAGACTAGAGTAAGGTACACGTGCATTGCACGCATGAGATTTGGCAACCAAATTATGAATAAATACCACATTATAGCATGCAAGCTTTGAGTCATATATGCATGATGTAGATGTTCGTTTAATTCTTATAGTTTATTTCATTCAAAATCATCTAGTTTTTGTAAGAAAGCTAATCTATTTTAAGATTCATGGAATTGTGCGTCGTAAGACATAAAGTAAAAACAAATAATGGCAAATCATGTAGAAAAACATTTGGGCAATTCTGATACGGAAGATTCTAGAACAAATAAGAAGTGCTTGTGTTTTGATGTTTGTGCATTATGCTTAAGTTCAACCATGGAGTCTTCTAGATTATACATGTGGCGAAATATGGTGGAATCTAGATGATATCCAACGGCCAGTAGTGCTCAAATTTGCCATCTTTGGACCATCGGATTCGCCTCATCCAATGACCATCTTTCAAAGTTAAAGTTACCTGCACACAATATAAAAAAATATAAAATATAATATATATATATATATATAGGTGTATAGATATAGATATGTGATGCGAAAGCCGGCCATCATCTCCAATTAGAATAGTGTGTCCATGCACGGATGCGACGTGGCCAAATGATGTCTGCCATCGGTATCTCAAATTCAAATCAGTCTGACCTTGTTCGATGTGTATACATTACAACATGCTCGTTTCCAAACCACACTACGTAGATCTCCGTTATATTAATGCATGCATGGGTTTCAAACATCAGGATCTCTTATTCAAATATTTGAATTCAACTTTACATTGATTATAACCTCACCTATTCAGCTATTCTTTTACACCCACACAGTAGTCTTCTCTTTATAATTGTACCACTAACTTTCTCTCGTGCATGCATGCACACACACTATCAGTCGGCATTATCCATCGCACGCATGCAATCTTTTTCTTCAGGTCGGTCTCCCATGAAGGCACACACCAACACACATCCCCCTCTCCATCATATCGGGCATTCTTTATCTCTCACGCGTGCATGCGCAACGATCGATGTTCCTCTATGTATGTGTGTATATAGCTAGGTCTTTCATAGTTTTCCACACAAACCGATCAATCGATATATCCAGTGAGGTCTCACCCTATTTCCCACGTCCACATCGATCAATCTATACCTCTCTATATAGGATTAACATATATAGCTAATACACCCACATTAATTATATATCCAACGTCCCCCTCTCATCATCCATGCCTTCCGCTTCATCTCTCAGACGCGTGCACAATGGCGAAGACATGGGGCAGTAAGGGCCCTGCCCCCTCCCCCTAACATCACTATATATCGAGGCTAATATGAATGTGATCATTAGACAATTGCTGCTAAAAATGGTTTAAGTTCATGAATTAACCCTCATGGTAAATGATTAGCAATGCTTGGCCCCTAGCTCATTTATTTTGCATGGCTCCGCCACTGCGCGCAACAGCGCACATGTTCGCCCCCTCTCTCTAAATATCGATCTCGCACTTGTGCATTCCTTCATAGTCTCCGTCCACTCGGCCCCTCGCACCATCTTCTAGCCCCCCACCGGATTTTGCCACATGTACAATCTAGCAGACTCCATGGTTGAACTTAAGCATAATGCACAAACCTCAAAACAACAGTGGTTCTTTTTTGTTCTAGAATCTTCCATATCATAACTGCCCAAACTTTTTTTCTAGTTGAATTGCCATTATTTGTTTTTACTTTATGCTTTACAATGCACAATTCCATGAATCATAAAATAGATTAAGGGCTTCTTTGATTCAAAGGATTCTCAATGGAATTTTGGAGGATTCTAATCATTAGGAATTTTTCCTATCTTGGTTGTTTGGTTCGTAGGATTGTAAACCATAGGAATTTTTCCATATGATTCATTTGCACTAGATTTCATAGGAAACATCCCATCCACTCAAACCTCTTTGAAAGAATTCTGCGTTTTTTCTATGCACAATCAAACACTCGTACAATCCTGTAGGATTCAAGACGACATTCCACTATAATCCCATGTTTTTCCTATTCCCGCGTTCTTAGCTTTTTTTATAAAAACTAATTGATTTTGAATGAGATGAACTATAAGAATTAAACGAAGGGCTACATCAGGCATATATGACTCAGAGCTTACATGCTATAGTGTGGTATTTATTCATAATTTGGTTGCAAAATCTGATGCGTGCAATGCACGTGTACCTTACTAGTACTTCGAGTATGTGCAAAACACGTAAATTAGAATACCAATGGCATGCTACACAGTGTCTCTCTTACAGTTCATGAAGCCACGTGGCACATGTGGAGGCGTTGTCACGACCTCCTTGCGTGGATTGATCACAGTGACGTGCTGCTAGTTCCAGAAGAATGTACTCGTCCTCCCTGAGCCATACTGGCGGTACATGCACGAAGCGAAGATGTGCACGCATGCCACACACGCACTCATTCCCTCGCACGCACACGCGGGTACACGGGCGGACGCAATTTTGTACCAAGATCCACCCCATGTGATAATTTGACGCGTGTAAAGTCGTTCACTTCATTGATGGTCAATTAATACAGAGCATGCGAACTGAGTGGACGTGAGGGCGGAAGAAAGACATTATTACTCCACTGCGCGCATGCGATTAGTTATATCGTGGGTTGCTAGTAGTACTTCCATTGGTCTCCTTCGTATTTTGTGCCAATTTTTTACAGTAACATAATATTTACGCATTTGAGAAGTGTAGTACTTGAAATTTATGTTCCGCTAAACTCATCGGGAGCCGTTTCGGGCCTCGAAACCAAAACCATCAATTAATCTTTACCTTGTTCCCATCACATTCGAAAGCCTGCTCACAACTACTAGTACGTACCAAACCTGAACGTGTTCCCACTATGCAGGTATTAGTACTAGTGCTAGTACTTAGGTTATAAAAAGGGGAACTACCTAACCAAAAATTACTCTACCTTTCCTTCTCATACATGCTTCTTCTTCGTCCGTCGTTGCCATGGCCGGTGAGCAGAGCACTAGGTCGAGAACTACTCGTAACAAGGGAGCGGCAACCAAGGCTGCGGAAAAAAAAAAGATGGCTCGCCGCCACGCAGAGACCTCGAAAGATCTCTCACGGGCAGGCGATGGCTCCCAGGAGCGCCCTAGCCGCGGAGGCGAACATGCCGAGCCGGCGGAGCTGGAGTCCCTATCCCTCGACGGCATGCCCGATCAGCTCAATAAGCAGAAGGAGTTCATCCAAGGCTTGATGGAGTTGCTGAAGGAGAGCCTCGACGACATGCCCGCTGAGCTCAATCAGTAGGGGGAGTTGACCGCCAGCTTGGTGATGCTGCTGAAGAAGAGCATTGCCTCAGAGAAGAAGGCGACCGGCGAGATCCTGCGACTTCGGGAGGACAATGCGAAGCTCTGCCACGAGATCGACCTGTTGAAGGAGAAGAACGCTGGCTGGAAGAAGCTGCATGAGAATAGTAGTTCCTCGATGAAGATGCTGCAGGCCCTCGTCATGGAACAGAAGGAAGAGTTGGCGAAGCTCCGCATCGAGCACCCGACTGCTGTCAAGGTACGTAATATGGCCGTGGAACAGATGATGAAGCCTCGCATCGAGAAATGCCGCGTCATGGACACAATGATGAAGATGGCGGAGGAGACGCGCAAGGAGATGGACGTCATGGAGGCGATGAAGAAGCAGTTACGACTCCGTGGCGAATTAGATCATTTGGGGTGATAATCTTCCTTCTTCTTTTGCTCCAGTGTTTCATCTTTTGCTTCGGGTGTTTCGCCGGACGTGTCACGTTCTCTGCGGGGCATGAATAGAACAATGTTTTTTTGAGGGAATGAATAGAACAATGCTAACAATGAGATGACTAGTAAATTAGATCATTTTTTATCGCCATATGGCACTGGGCTGTGTGTTTCGTGCTCCTCCGTCGCAGTACTACTCAAGTGGAAAACTTGAGTATACCGCATGGTTCTTTGCTCCTCCTCGATCAAGTCGTCGATGCATTTATACGAGCAGTCAAATCACAAGGCCCCGCTGATGAGGACATGACTACCTTGGATACGACCAAAAATACTGCATACATGCATATTTGTCAGGTGATTTCTAGTGTCAACTATTCAATAATCTATTTATATTATACAGAACAAAAATACTTCACACACGTTTGTGTTTTGTCTAATTGCAGGTGTATGGGACATTTGTACAATCCACATATGAAGATAAGGGAAAAAGAGAAGTTTAGGTGCTGTTCAAAAAGGCCCTTCACGTCACTTTTGGGCCAAGAGAAGATAGAGTCCAAGTCTCTCACGTCCTGGTTTCAGATTCGGACTGCACAGACATACCTGACTCAAAACGGCAAGAACTTTTCCATACGGACTCCGAATTGGGTGATTCTTTTTTTGTTGGAAAGTAGATTTCGTCCTCTTTCCACTCCAATTGGATTCACCTTTAAATTCGCCCGGAGCATTGAGATATGGACGAAACAATCTGACGCTGCAGCAGAATCCGAGTCAAACAACAAGTCCAAAGGTGTTGCATCACCTCCACTTGGGCCCATGAGCCTTGTACGACCTAGGGTTGGTTTTAGGCTTCCTTGGGACGTCCTCCCACCTCCTTGGCCGCCACCCCTTGCTCCTATATAAGTAGATCCATCTAGTAGCTTTTTCCTTGGGTTTGTTTAGATCAAAAGTTCACCATAGCTGCAACTTCGCGTACTTCGTTTGTGTTCAACGACCAGACCAAGGCGTCACAGAACCCCACCTTGATCAATAAAGCTTTCCTCTTATATTCGCAATATCCATATTGCAATCTTAGTTTATTGCTTGTTCTTCGTTTGCCTGCAGGAAACAGACCTTCGTGGTCAGGTTGATCGTGCTCCGGCGTGGTCAATAACCTCTCGGAGTTGGTTTAGCGATTGCTAAGGCGCGACGTCCTCGCACGTTCGTTGTCGGATCGTCAAAGTCGACTTCCTCCAAAACGATAGCCACCATCTCATCGAAATACGGGACACCTCCGCCTCTATCAAGTGGTATCAGTTTTCAGGTTGCTCGGTGAGAATTTCCAGTTATCCCTAGATTAGATTTATTTTCTTACCTATTGTCCAAGAAAAAGCCACACAAAAAAGTTAGATCTATTCATCCTTTGTCCAAGCCAGTCTGAGCCTTTGCATAATCTTTTTAGTGTTTTGATTTGTTGAATTTGTGGTTACATCGTCGTGTCAAGTTGTTGGTCTTAGTGTCTAGTCCTTTAGAGTTTCGAGTTTTGTTCACAGTTTGTCACGCCACCGCCGCACCATCTTCATTGTCGTTGCCATATACCACCACCGCGTCATTATTGCATCCGCTGTCCACCACCACCATCCATCAATTTCCACCACGTACTCCCCATCATTCATTGTCATAATCATACTTGAGGTCATTCGCGTCATCACTAGATCCAATCTGCATCTTATCTAGCTTGTTTGTGAAAAATAGAGAAAGAAAAAAAAAGAAAAAAAGTGAGAGAGAAAAAAAAGAAAAAAAAAGAGGGAAAAAGAGGAAAAAAAGTGAAAAAATTTCCGTGAAAAAAAGGAGAAAATAAAGATATTCAGAGTGTGCTCCGCCTTTGTTACGCGTCGCGCCGTGATTTTTTTAGTGTTCTAGGCTCGCGTCTCTAGCACGGTCTAGCCTAGGACCAGCACAGTACCGTCGTTGAGCGTTTATTCAACATTGCATCTCTGAATTGATTATTGCTGATCTTTTGCTACCATATATTTGGCCTTCCAAGCTCCACATATTTCTACACCGTGTATACATACGCTCACCTGGCAATCGCTTTACTCAATCTTCGGAGTTATTTGACACCGCTGGTTGCCGGTCACCACCTGCTGCATGGTAAGAACTTGTAAGACTTTGATATTTGCTATACTGTGAGCGTTTTACCACCACATCCTAGTAGTTCATAGGAACATTATTCTCGGATTTTGTTTCTTGTTTTTCTACTAAATATGGCAGGTTCCAGAGTCAGTTGGGCTTCATCAATCATGGGAGACGTGCCACCAGCTCCGAAAATACAACCACCGTCACAAGAGCTGCAAAGACATAAGAATACGCACAATCAGGTTTTTGTTTCCATGCCACCTTTTAATGGTCATTTTAAGCCTGATTCATATGTTGAATGGGAGTTCGAAATAAATGTTATATTTGCTTCCCATGATTTTTCGGAACGTAAAAAAGTTAAGCTTGCGGTTGGTTCTTTCACTAGTTTTGCTACTGTTTGGTGGAGTGAACATTGTCGGTTATACCCTGATTATGTACCTACTACTTGGGATGATTTAAAACTTGTCATGAGAGATAGATTCGTCGATGTTTATTATACTCGTGGCATGATTAAAAACTACAACATGTAAAACAAGGTAGTGACACAGTAAGAAAATATTATGATGATTTACAAACTACCTTGTTGCATTCCTTTTTAGAGGAAAGTGAAGAAGATTTTATGGATAGATTTTGGGGAGGATTAAACCGTGATATTCAGGAGATACTAATTCATGAAGAATGTTGTCCTATGGACCATTTGTTTCATCTTGCTTGCAAAGCTGAACAGGAAATAAGGAGGCGTGATGCCCACAAGACAAACAAGCATAAGGTGCACATCCAAGGAGTTGAGACGGTCCTTCCTTCTACCACTGCGCCTACTATGACAACAACATCCGTTGTTGTGAGCACTGCATCAGCTCGATATTATGACCCGTCACTGCCGAGAGTTCCAACATCGTCTGAGTTGATAACACGAGGTAATGACAAAGGTACTGATCTTCTAACTTCGCATGCGAATGACAAATGCCTTATCGATTTAAATACACCATGTGATGCTCTAGCCACTACATTGATCACACCACCTATTTTAGATGATTATGCTGATGATTTGACTTTGCCATGTGATCAAACAACTGCAATATCAAGAATTTTGAGCGCACCCATTGAATTAACTGTTGATGTGAAAGAACCATGTGAATCAGGCACTAAAACAAATTTGGATCAACTACATTTGAAAATGATTGTGCCAATGTTTAATCATTTTGATATGACCTCTAATCTTGATGATGATTTTGTGTTGAATGACTTATTGCATGTTTGCTTATTACAGCATGTTGTAGCATGTAATTCTGAAACTATTAAGGTTTATTCACCAATATTGGGATGGTTTAATGATGAATATTGTCAATCTTTTCATATGAATAAGAGCTTCACTTATATGTGCAAACTGAGTTGCAATACTTTCATGCCTTCTACTTCTTGTGATAATATTTTGGCTTTATATTTTATTCACTATGAAAGTTACTCATGTATACATGTGTCATATGTGCAAATTCCACGGGAAGTAAAAATTGATGACATATACATATACAACATGTACACCTTGTCTCTTTTGTTAGCCACATTTCAGATAAAGCAACGCTGAGGACGGCTTTATTTTCAAGAAGGGGGGGATGATGAGGACATGACTACCTTGGATACGACCAAAAATACTGCATACATGCATATTTGTCAGGTGATTTCTAGTGTCAACTATTCAATAATCTATTTATATTATACAGAACAAAAATACTTCACACACTTTTGTGTTTTGTCTAATTGCAGGTGTATGGGACATTTGTACAATCCACATATGAAGATAAGGGAAAAAGAGAAGTTTAGGTGCTGTTCAAAAAGTCCCTTCACATCACTTTTGGGCCAAGAGAAGATAGAGTCCAAAGTCTCTCACGTCCTGGTTTCAGATTCGGACTGCACAGACATACCTGACTCAAAACGGCAAGAACTTTTTCATACGGACTCCGAATTGGGTGATTCTTTTTTTGTTGGAAAGTAGATTTCGTCCTCTTTCCACTCCAATTGGATTCACCTTTAAATTCGCCCGGAGCATTGAGATATGGACGAAACAATCTGACGCTGCAGCAGAATCCGAGTCAAACAACAAGTCCAAAGGTGTTGCATCACCTCCACTTGGGCCCATGAGCCTTGTACGACCTAGGGTTGGTTTTAGGCTTCCTTGGGACGTCCTCCCACCTCCTTGGCCGCCACCCCTTGCTCCTATATAAGTAGATCCATCTAGTAGCTTTTCCCTTGGGTTTTGTTTAGATCAAAAGTTCGCCATAGCTGCAACTTCGCGTACTTCGTTTGTGTTCAACGACCAGACCAAGGCGTCACAGAACCCCACCTTGATCAATAAAGCTTTCCTCTTATATTTGCAATATCCATATTGCAATCTTAGTTTCTTGCTTGTTCTTCGTTGGCCTGCAGGAAACAGACCTTCGTGGTCAGGTTGATCGTGCTCCGGCGTGGTCAATAACCTCTCGGAGTTGGTTTAGCGATTGCTAAGGCGTGACGTCCTCGCACGTTCGTAGTCGGATCGTCAAAGTCGACTTCCTCCAAAACAATAGCCACCATCTCATCGAAAGACGGGACACCTCCGCCTCTATCACCCGCCTTCCAGCAGTAATGAGCCGTCAAATCACAAAGGCCCTCGCCTCTCGTGAAACCGACCAAGCTAGACTGCCCCGCCCTCTAGCCTTTTAAAAAATGTATAGTTTTGTACAACAGTAGTATCGATGGATTGCGCCATGGAGAAAAACTTGAAATTAAGAAAAAGGTGGTACATATAGAGAGCGCTCGTCGCCAAATTATGCATATAGTACTATTAAAAAGGCTAGTCACAATAATGGTGTCCAGCACAACCCACCCCTCAAATAAACTAAGAGGGTGCTTGGATACGTTTTAGTCCCATGACTAAAAGTAGTGGGACTAAAGCATGCTAGCCTCACCCATGCTTGGATCAAAATACTAAAAAGGCTAAAATCAAGTTAATGAGCATTTATTATCCTCCAAACCCTCCAATCCAGAACTCGCTTGTGTTAAAGGAGAGGAGTTAAATGAGTAGAGAGAGGGCTAATCCACATTTTAGTAGGGGTACCCCTGACTAAAAAATTTTAGTCTCAAGACTAGTTTTAGCCCCTCTTTAGTCAGGAGTGCTTGGAACTTTAGCCTCTTAAAGAGACTATTTTTAGTCAGACTAAAATAAGTCCCTTGGATCCAAGCACCCTCTAAGAATCCTGGAATTCTTTGACAAAACTAAGCACCCTGAAATTCTTTGACAACTAAACTGCTAGCTATATGATGTTGGCCATATATATTGTACGTATATAATGTGAAGAAACGAGTGGTAGTACTATACCAACTAAAAGATGAATGTAAGACATACTAGTATGTACGTACTGAAGAGTTAAAGTTACGAGAAGAAACATAACATAGTTCTGCTGGGGGCTCAGCACAACACACCCTCAAATTAAATTAAGCACCCTGAAATTAAACATTGCAACTATTCTAGTAGACACTGCATTAGAACCACCATGAGTAACAACACTGCCACCTTACTCGGAGTCCTCGTCCACGTCCTCGACTTCGTCCTTGTCCCTCTTCCTCTTGGCTGATACTTCTTTGTTTGAACTGCACACTTGGTTGTTGCTCTTCATCCAACCCTTTGATGAGGACATGACTACCTTGAATACGACCAAAAATATTGCATATATGCATATTTGTCAGGTGATTTCTAGTGCAAACTATTCAATAATCTATTTAAGTTATCCAGAACAAAAATACTTCATAAACTTTTGTGTCATGTCTAATTGCAGGTGTATGGGACATTTGTACAATCCACATATGAAGATAAGGGAAAAAGAGAAGTTTAGGTGCTATTCAAAAAGTCCCCTCACGTCACTTTTGGACCAAGAGAAGATAGAATCCAAGTCTCTCACGTTCTGGATTCAGATTCGGACTGCATAGACATACCTGACTCAAAACGGCAAGAACGTTTTCATACGGACTCCGAATTGGGTGATTTTTTTTGTTGGAAAGTAGATTTCGTCCTCTTTCCACTCCAATTGGATTCACCTTTAAATTCGTCCGGACCATTGAGATATGGACGAAACAATCTGATGCTGCAGCAGAATCCGAGTCAAGCAACAAGTCCAAAGGTGTTGCATCACCTCCACTTGGGCCCATGAGCCTTGTACGACCTAGGGTTGGTTTTAGGCTGCCTTGGGACGTCCTCCCACCTCCTTGGCCGCCACCCCTTGCTCCTATATAAGTAGATCCATCTAGTAGCTTTTTCCTTGGGATTTGTTTAGTTAAAAGTTAGCCATTGCAACTTCGTATACTTCGTTTGTGTCCAACGACCAGACCAAGACCGCTTCCAGATCCCCACCTTTATCAATACTACATATATATTCGCAATATTCAGATTGCTTTATCATATTCTTGCTTGTTCTTCGATTGTGTGCAGGAATAGACCTTCGTGGTCAGGTTGATCGTGCTCCGGCGTGGTCAATAACCTCTCGAAGTTGGTTTAGCAATTGCTAAGGCGCAACGCCGTGCACGTTTGTAGTCGGATCGTCAAAGTCGACTCCACCAAATCGATAGTTATCATCTCATTGAAAGATCGGGACACCTTTGCCTTTATCACCCTTGTAGATATTGAAGCAAGGGTAGCCATCCATTGCAGCGTAGTGGATGTGGTCTATACCTAGTACATTCTGCTGCCATGCATGACGATGAAACGTGTAATGAGGTTTCTCCAGTTTACCATAGGAAGGATGAACCATGGCTCCTGCCAGGGTCAGCATTGAAGGCTGACGAGAGGACACCGGCCGATTCTTCTGGAGGTCGAAGGTGTTGCCTACAATGAGGCCTATCCGACGCAGGACTTCTTTGTCGTTACCAAAGTCTACAGTAACGAATTTGACTAGGTTGCTCCCGAGGAAGTCCTTAAAATCCTGGCACTCAATGTCGGCATGCCATATGTGGTAGACCAAGCATAAGTCATGCACGCAAACCTGGATCATGGCGGGCTTCTTCCTCTCTTCTTCCTTCAGATCCTTCTCTCGTCCCAGGACTGTGGTGTACCCAACATCTAGCCCAGCGACCCACTCATCATCAGTGTTTTCGAATATGCGTCTGAAGCGAGAAAGGCATCCTTTCACCATCGTGGAAGAACGGGTGTAGATGACGTCGAACCCATCGCCGGTGATGGTTCTAACCTTGTAATCACCGCCGATCGTGGAGATTTGGGACGCCATGGATTTGGGAGGAGGGTTAGGATTAGTGGAACTGTCGTAATGTGAATAGACGGGACGACTAGGAGCGAACCGCCGTATTATTGAAGGACGTGCGGGGACGAGTAGGAGCGAACTGCCAGCGTGCGAACGGCAGGGTAGTGGCTTTCCATTTTTCCCATGATACAGGCTTCTGAGAGCCCTTGGATCTGAGATCGAATGGTTGCATGGCGTGATTCTAGACCTATGGGTGAATATCCTATCCTGGAGGGTTATTCTGCAAATTTTCAGCAACTTAGCATGCGACCATTTGATCTCAGATCCAAGGGCTGCCAGCAAGCCGTATCATGGTCCCGCCTACCACGACCATCGCGTTGCTCGCTCGGTCGCGCCCTTGGAGATTTAACACGGTGCGTTAGGCTATCTAATGTTGGCATGTCATACATAGTCATCACTTAGTCACTCATACTACAACAAGGTTGGCTATAAGTGTATTTTTTTACTCGTCTCTATCTCTTTCTTTGTACTCAAGGAAGAAACGGTGCTAAGCGCGTGTATTTATTGCATTTTCCAAGGAGTGACCTCTTCCAATGAAATGGTGTTGCTAAGTTTGCTTCATTTAATCAGCTATAGACTCAAAATTGTCTTTTCACCTAGGTACACGTGAAGGAAATATGCCCTAGAGGCAATAATAAAGTTATTATTTATTTCCTTATACCATGATAAATGTTTATTATTCATGCTAGAATTGTATTAACCAGAAACATAATACATGTGTGAATACATAGACAAACAGAGTGTCACTAGTATGCCTTTACTTGACTAGCTCGTTGATCGAAGATGGTTATGTTTCCTAGCCATAGACATGAGTTGTCATTTGATTAACGGGATCACATCATTAGGAGAATGATGTGATTGACATGACCCATTCCGTTAGCTTAGCACACGATCGTTTAGTATGTTGCTATTGATTTCTTCATGACTTATACATGTTCCTATGACTATGAGATTATGCAACTCCCGTTTACCGGAGGAACACTTTGTGTGCTACCAAACGTCACAACGTAACTGGGTGATTATAAAGGAGCTCTATAGGTGTCTCCTAAGGTACATGTTGGGTTGGCGTATTTCGAGATTAGGATTTGTCACTCCGATTGTCGGAGAGGTATCTCTGGGCCCTCTCGGTAATGCACATCACTTAAGCCTTGCAAGCATTACAACTAATGAGTTAGTTGCGAGATGATGTATTACTGAACGAGTAAAGAGACTTGCCAGTAACGAGATTGAACTAGGTATTGAGATACCGACGATTGAATCTCCTGCAAGTAACATACCGATGACAAAGGGAACAACGTATGTTGTTATGCGGTCTGACCGATAAAGATCTTCGTAGAATATGTAGGAGCCAATATGGGCATCCAGGTCCCGCTATTGGTTATTGACAAGAGAGGTGTCTTGGTCATGTCTACATAGTTCTCGAACCCATAGGGTCCGCACGCTTAACGTTCGTTGACGATATAGTACTATGAGTTATGTATGTTGGTGACCGAATGTTGTTCGCAGTTTTGGATGAGATCACGGATGTGACGAGGAACTCCGGAATGGTCCGGAAGTAAAGATTGATATGTGGATAGTAGTGTTTGATCTCCGGAAAGGTTCTGAAATCCATCTGAAGGGGTTCCAGATGTTTCCCGAAATGTTTGGGCATGAGAACACTTTATCTGGGCCAAAGGGGAAAGCCCACGAGGCTTTTGGAAGGTGCAAAAGGAAGTTTTGCGGAGACGAGAGGCTAGACGCCAGGAACCCTGGCGTCTAGGGGGTAGATGCCGGGAACCCTGGCGTCTAGCCCTGGAGTCCGAGAAGGACTCTTGCCTTTCGGGTGAAACCGACTTTGAGGAGGCTTTTACTCCAAGTTTCGACCCCAGGGCTCAACATATAAATAGAGGGGTAGGGCTAGCACCCAAGACACATAAAGAAACACCAAGTCGTGTGCCGGCAACCCCGTCTTCTCTAGTTTATCCTCCGTCATAGTTTTCGTAGTGCTTAGGCGAAGCCCTGCGAAGATTGTTCTTCACCAACACCGTCACCACGCCGTCGTGCTGCCGGAACTCATCTACTACTTCGCCCCTCTTGCTGGATCGAGAAGGCGAGGACGTCACCGAGCCGTACGTGTGTAGAACTCGGAGGTGCCGTGCTTTCGGTGCTTGGATCGGTCGGATCGTGAAGACGTTCGACTACATCAACCGCGTTGATATAACGCTTCCGCTTACGGTCTATGAGGGTACGTAGACAATACTCTCCCCTCTCATTGCTATGCATCACCATGATCTTTCGTGTGCGTAGGAATTTTTTTGAAATTACTACGTTCCCCAACAACACGCGCTTAGCACTGTTTCTTCCTTGGGTCACCAAACTAGTCTCTCTCTTCTTGATTAACTTGCCACATCAGACTTTATGCCTATGTGGCAAGCTTAAGCACTTGTAGGAGCAAGTAAAAGTAAGTACAATAGTGCGCTTAACATGGCATTTTTGCATATGTGGAGGAAAGAGAGGAAAGGAAAAAGTGGAGAAGTGGGCTCTCATGCAAGAGCCAGCCTCTACTACACGGTGGAGCATTAGGAGAGGCACCTGTATGGAGGTCGTCAGGAATCTGGGAGACTCACGCCGGTCGTAGCGCCGCAGTTAAAATGATAATGGCAAGTCGAATCACGGGGCCCCACCTGTCCAGCAGTAACTCGCTGTCAAATCACACAGCCCTACGTTTGTAGCAGCCTACTCCCTCGTCTTCTCGCGTCTCTGTCGAACCGACTAGGCAGAACTGCCCCGCCGCCTACCGCGCAGGAAAAGCCCCACCCTCGACTTTTAAATAGTATACAGTATACTAATTTTGTATCCATGGATTGCGCCTGCGCAATGGAGCAAAGCGTCTAGAAAGCGGCGGTACACATGTACGGAGTATACAACACGCCCGTCGCGTTCGCGTCGCACCCCAGACGGTCGGTCGGTCTGGCACGCTGCTCTCCGAATGGAACGCGCGTCATATTGCGTTTTCACACACATGTGGGACGGCAATTGACAACCGACCATATGCACGCCCGCCGCGTTCGCGTCGCACCACAGACGAGAGGGCCGGCGTGCTGTGACTGGATATAAATCAAAATCAATTTACCCTTCAATTAAGAAAGCGAACCCACATTAACTAGTCTTCCTTTTATTCTGGGTCATAATTGACCATGATTTTCGCACATAAAATATATGTTATACGTTGTAAAAATAATACTCCCTCCATTTTTGTATACAAGGCCACTATCAAAATTACAATTTGCAACTATACAAGGCCACTAACATTAATCGAGGCAAAATTGCTGGCGTTTGCCTCGTACTAGCACCCGAGGACATTAATATCCCTTGTGTGCATGCGGGAGTGAGAAGGTTAGCTTGCATTCCCAACATTAATCAACCAGTGAGGAGTAAGAGGGTTGGCTTGTTGTGCTTGGGAGAGAAAAACCACATTAATTAACACGACAATCAAGGTGACAAGCTAGCTTGCAACATTGACTTAAACATAGCATTGATTTTTACCTTGGTACCTGTAATATGAGTTTGTTGTATAATTTGAAAGTACATTCAGATACGAACCAAACGATACAATTTTTGGTGACATGCATTCACATTTTGCTTGTCAATACAGTACGTGGTCAAACTTTGACCCAAAATACGCAAAACAACAAAAAAATACTTCCAAGACCAGCGTCGCTCTTCCGCTCTTCTCCTCTTAAACCACCGCCGCTCCTCTCCTGTTCCAATCTAAATGCAGCGCCGCTCCTCTCCTCTTCCATTTCAAAACCACCGCCCCTCCTCTCCTGTTCCAGTCCAAAACCAGTGTCGCTTCTCTCCTGTTCTAATCCAAAACCAGCGCTGCTCCTCTCCTCTTCCATTCAAAAATCACCGCCAGCGAGTGAAGGTGCTGTGGAAAAGTAGATTGATGGAGGAGTACAACCAATACGTGAGGATCGCAGACGGCGACCCTGTGAAGCTAGCTAGGATGTTGGAGATACAGTCTTGGTTTGACAACAAGGGCCAACTAGCGGAGATGGCGACATCCATGGCCAAATATCCGCAACAGAGCGAAAAGGCGGCGATACTTCCGGAGGGAGTCGCGCCGGAGTACATAGAGCTGCTCCTCTGGGCCATGGAGCAAACAGATTCACCGAATCCGATCATGAGGGAGCGGTGGTGGGAGTATCAATCCCAGCTGGAGCATCCACCAGATATTGAAGGATCGAGCATCTACAGGGTGCCGTTTGTGAGGGTGTCCTGCCAGAGCGAACCGGTGGAGTCTTCGTCGACCAAACCCAACTGCAAGAGGAGAAAAGTAGTTGGCCTGACGACGCTTCCCCGCCATCGTTTCCCTCGCCGTTCACATCGTCTCACGGGGCGGCTGTCTGCCGCCGAGGAATAGGAGGAGGCTGCCCCCTCCCCCCAGCCCAATAGTCGGGTAGGTTGTGAATTGTCAGGAGGAGCTTAGGGTTGTCAGTATTTGCAGGTTGTGAACTGTGTTTTGTGTTGTGTATTTTGAGAGTACTTTCATATATGAATGTCTTCTGAATTTCATATTTGCAGTATTGAGCATATGAAGTATTTTATGAATTCTAGAGATCTATTTTTAGCACTTAAAAACTGTAATTTCATAGGAGTATAAAAGTGCAGACAATGTGATTGTCAGAGAAGAAACTGCAAGTTTCAGTTTCACATAAGAAACTGCAAGTTCAGTTTCAGATAAGAAACTGCAACTTTCAGAGGCAGAGCATTTATATTAACACGGCCTTTTCAAATAGGGTTAACATCATGCTGGAAGTTTTATTCATGGTTGAAAATGGAACTACCAGCCAGTTAACATCATGCTGATCAACATTCATGCATAGCACATCTTCATATGATGCACAGTCAAAATGCCCACACAATGTCGAGTGTGCGAAACACAGAGAAAACGAGGGACGAAGTTTTGGCAAGTGTTTACGTGGTTTTGGGCTTCCCCGTCTAGGCTTTCATTTTTAATATGCGCAGCCCACGACCTCGGATGGGAGGTCCATAGGCGGCCTATGGACCTCCCATCCAAGGTTTTACTTTTGGCAGCCCAATTTATGTATTTTTTTGAAGAAAACGCGGACGTCTGTTCTATTTTTCTATATAAGAATAGGAACGCCAGGTCCAACTTATGTTTCCCTTCTAACTATATTATATATATTTAAATTATTTTATATGTTGACTGTTTAGTTCACATACTCCCTCCTTTTCGGTTTATAGGGCTTATCTCAAAATTTTAGTTTTTTCATTTTATAAGGCTCAATTTGGTTGTTTTCCATCACATGTTCAGATTTCAAGGTGCATTAAATCATTGCATGCAAGTATTAAGAGAAAATTGACCAATGCATGTACTTTATGCATGCATGCATTGCAATTTATGCATTGATAAACATAATTTTTTGAGGAAAACAAGTGCATTAATTAGGTGCTTTTGCAAACTACAAATAGTATTCCACCATTCATCATCTACCTTGATTGGTGAGATTTTTGAATTGAGCCCTATAAACCGAAAACGAGGGAGTAATTGGCAAATAGATGACCGCTCTCACGATCCCCTTCGCCCCCGTCACCACCTCCACCCTCGCCATCGCCCCCGCCACTACCTCCACCCTCGCCTCCGCCATAGATCTCACCGCCACCCCCGCCTCCTGACTCCGGGCGCGCCTGCCCCCCTCAGCAAGTCCGCTCGTGCACCCCATGGAGTCACCAGCCATATCCACGGGGGAATGGCCGGAAGACAGGCAGATGTACAAGATGCATCTCCCACATGTCTACAAAGCCTTCCCGCGGATGCTCCAGCTGCTTGACTCCGTCGCGCCGGCGGTGCTGCGGGAGACTCGAGGGAGGAGATGGAGGGAGCAGGCGATGCGGATCCACGACGACGCTCTCTCCTGGACCCAGTGCACGCGCGAATGGAGGGAAGCAGAGGAGGAAGCTGCGAGGGAGGAAGCCAAGGAGGGACCGAATCCGTTCTCTCACTCGCACAGGTATGCTCGGATGTGCAAGGATCATGTGGATTGGGAGCTGCTAAATCTAGCCCTGTGGATCTACTTCGAAGGAGATTTCTCGGAGAAGCACAGGATGCCCGACCCCAGTGAGCCACCGATTGCGTTCGTTCAATGGGCGAAAGGAGAAGTGAATTCAGGAGATCCACGCCGTGCTGCGAGATGGGAATGCTTGACTAGACTCCTACCCACCAGCACGCCACCGGAGCCGAAGCAGGTGGATCTCCTACCTTACCTCTCCCCCAAACCTGCAGAAAATTGAAATTAGGCTTGCAATCTGCTTCAATTGAGCTGTCTGGTGGTTATTTCTGCTTCCCGAGAGACAACATCTGGCTGGAGGATGAGAAGGA
This sequence comes from Aegilops umbellulata, assembly GCA_032464435.1. Classification (NCBI taxonomy): domain Eukaryota; kingdom Viridiplantae; phylum Streptophyta; class Magnoliopsida; order Poales; family Poaceae; genus Aegilops; species Aegilops umbellulata. The sequence continues at coordinate 265,531,310 of CP136057.1, forward strand.
ACCAGGAACTCCGATGAATTTCCCCTATCACAATGGGGGGAGCGCCGGTTGGGCAGTGGTACGACCCACCTCCGCCCCAAATGGGGGCACAATCTGGGCAGGCTCCTGTAATTGCCCAAGATCAATCTGCTGGTGGTTCTGACTCTCAGATCAGTGGGAAATCTCAAGGCAAGAATCAGCAAAAGAAGAGATAGGACATCCAGAAAACTGCTCCTGCCCCTGCTTCCGGCCTTATGGCATACTCTGAGGTGATCTGCTACAACTGTGGGGAACCAGGGCATCATTTGGATAAATATGTCAAGCCCAAGAGTTGTTTTATCTGCAAAATGGTTACCCATAAAGTTGAGAATTGCCCTATCAAAAGGAAAACCCACAGTTCTGTTAGATATGTTCGAAGTGCTGCTCTAGGATTATGTCCACCATTGATAGAATTTTCTGTGACACAGAATTAGATAGTTTCTTTCCCCTTTCTAGTTGTAGAGCTCTGCCCAGATGTGGTAGTGACCACACTCCTTTGCTCTGGGACTTTGGTCTTAACCAAACTCCAAAGAGCAATAGTTTAAATTTGAAAAGTGGTGGTTGCTTAGAGAAGATTTTACTGAGCTAGTCAGGAAAATCTGGAATGAACCTATCGGGAGCAGCTGCCCCCTAGAAAATTGGCAGATCAAAATCAGGAGATTTAGAAGAACTACCAAAGGGTGGAACTCCAATGAGGAAGCTAATCTTAGAAGATACAAAAGGCTTCTCCTCCTGGAGTTTGATTCTCTAGATATTAAGGCAGAAACCACTAACCTCTCTGAGGCTGAGACTAATAGATTAAACTTTGTCCATGGAGAGCTCAAGAAAATTTTGCTTCAAGAAGAAATCAAAGCCAAACAAAGGTCTAGAGATAGGAACATTAAGGAGGGTGATAGAAATACTGCTTACTTCCATGCAGTAGCTAACAAGAGGAGGAGGAAAACCCTCATTCACTCCCTTAATGGCCCTAATGGCCCTTTTACTGAGGTAGATGAGATGCTGAAAGTGGCTAGTGACTTCTACAAAGACCTGTTTAAGATAGAAAACCCTTCTGGGTTCTCTCTACAAAATAATTTTTTCTCCGCTTCTGAAAAAGTCTCTCCTGCTGAAAATGAGCTGCTAGAAGCCCCTTTTTCAGAGACAGAGGTGAAGGAAGCCATTTTTAGTTCTTATCCTGATGGGGCTCCTGGTCCTGATGGGATTCCCTTCTTGTTTTACCAACATTTTTAGGACTTGGTGAAAAATGATCTCTTAGATCTTTTCCAAGCCTTTCATAGAGGAGAGTTGGATCCAGCAACTTACTCATGGGGGGTCTGTTGAGGTCAAGTTAAATAACTGTGAAAGTGATTTTTTTCCTTGCTGGTAAAGGCCTTAGGCAAGGTGACCCCATCTCCCCGCTTTTGTTTAATTTAGTAGTGGACGTTCTTACTAAGATGCTGAGCAAAGCTGCTGATCATAGTCTGATTGCAGGGCTCTGTCCTGAGGTCTGCCCTGGTGGCATCATCTGCCTTCAATATGTGGATGATACCATCCTTTTCTTAGACAATGACTCCACACATGCTAGCAATCTGAAAACTGTTCTAACCTGTTTTGAACAAGTCTCAGGCATGAGAATCAACTACTCTAAAAGTGAACTCATCCCTATCAACATGGATAATCAGGAGTTAGCTGACTTCCTCTCTATTCTAGTCTGTAATAAAGGTAACTTCCCCATTAAGTACCTAGGTATCCCTCTCCACTATGATAAACTGAGGAGAGAGGATATCCAACCCCTTCTGGATAAAATCATTAAAAGGATTGCTGGGTGGAGGGGCAAACTTCTCTCTTACAGAGGTAGATTGATACTCATACAAGCTTGTTTGGCTAGCATTCTAGTGTATCTCCTCTCCTTCTTCAAGTTCCCTAAATGGGCAGTGAACCTCATCAATCCTCAGATGTCTCATTGCTTGTGGAATGATTTTGAGGGAAATGGGAAGCTACACCTTGCTAATTGGGCCCTAGTCTCTATGAAAAAATATTTTGGAGGCCTAGGCATACCTAACCTCCAAGAAATTAACATCTGTCTTCTAGGGTCTTGGATTAAAGGATTCTATGAGGAAGACCTGAAACCCTGGAAGCTTCTTATTGCCCATAAATAACTAGGAAATAAACCTAATATTTTTGTCCCTTCCTCCAACCCTAAGACCTCTAGATTCTGGAAAGGATTAAAATCTATTATGCATGCTGTGAAATTTGGCTGCAGATGGAACATAGGGAATGTGAGCAGAACCAGGTTCTGGGAAGATACTTGGTTTGGCACATCCCCCCTAGCAGTCCAATTTTGGCCTATTTACTCTGTCTGCAATGAGCTTAACAAAAGTGTCAATGAAGTTTGGGACAGTCAATGCCTAAAACTCTCTTTTAGAAGGAACTTTCGTGATAGTCTCACGGAACAATGGTTCCAGTTGGAGGAAATTGCCAAAAGCATTACCTTTACTGCCAAGTCGGATGCCTTGATTTGGCAGCTGGACAATAAGGGGATGTATTCCTCCATCTCCCTCTATCATGTTATCAACTTTAGAGGGGTTCAACCCGTGTTTATCCCTGGTGTCTGGAAATTGAGAGTTCCCCCTAAAATTCATGTAGTTCTCTGGCTTCTCTCCAAAAACAAATTGATGACTAGGGATAACCTTAGGAAGAGACACATCATCAAACCCCTTTATTGTGTTTACTGATTGGAACAAGAGTCTTGTTCTCACCTATTTTTTGAATGTATAGTTGCTAAACATCTCTGGGCCCACATTGAGGAATATTTCTCTAGTCAAATTGGCTCATCCTTCGAATCTGTCGCCAGATTCTGGATTGCTACCAAAAAGTGCTCAGGTTTAAACACTGTTAGCTCAGCTGTCCTTTGGTGTCTCTAGAAATATAGAAATGCTATGATTTACAGTAACACCTCCTGGATTTCCATTCCGCAGGTCTTGAGGTTGATCAGGAACATGGTGAGGAACTGGGCGATTCTCTCCTCCGGATCGGACAAGGACAAGTTGATGAGCTTCGTGGAAACCCTAACATGGTGAGGACATGACTACCTTGGATACGACCAAAACTATTGCATACATGCATATTTGTCAGGTGATTTCTAGTGTCAACTATTCAATAATCTATTTATATTATCCGGAACAAAAATACTTCACACACTTTTGTGTTTTGTCTAATTGCAAGTGTATGGGACATTTGTATAATCCACATATGAAGATAATAGAAAAAAAGAAGTTTAGCTGATGTTCAAAAAGTCCCTTCACGTCACTTTTGGGCCAAGAGAAGATAGAGTCCAAGTCTCTCACGTTCTGGATTCAGATTCGGACTGCACAGACATACCTGACTCAAAACGGGAAGAACTTTTTCATACGGACTCTGAATTGGGTGATTCTTTTTTGTTGGAAAGTAGATTTCGTCCTCTTTCCACTCCAATTGGATTCACCTTTAAATTCGTCCGGAGCATTGAGATATGGACGAAATAATCTGACGCTGCAGCAGAATCCGAGTCAAACAACAAGTCCAAAGGTGTTGCATCACCTCCACTTGGGCCCATGAGCCTTGTACGACCTAGGGTTGGTTTTAGGCTGCCTTGGGATGTCCTCCCACCTCCTTGGTCGCCACCCCTTGCTCCTATATAAGTAGATACACCTAGTAGCTTTTTCCTGGGATTTGTTTAGTTAAAAGTTAGCCATTGCAACTTCGTGTACTTCGTTTGTGTCCAACGACCAGACCAAGACCACTTTCGGATCCCCACCTTTATCAATACTTCATCTATATTCGCAATATTCAGATTGCTTTATCATATTCTTGCATGTTCTTCGATTGCTTGCAGAATAAACCTTCATGGTCAGGCTGATCGTGCTTCCAGCATCGTCAGTAACCTTGGGAGATTGGTTTAGCGATTGCTAAGGCGCAATGTCGTGCACGTTTGTAGTCGGATCGTCAAAGTCGTCTCCACCAAATCGATAGTTATCATCTCACCAAAAGATCGGGACACCCTCGCCTCTATCAAGTGGTATCAGTTTTCAGGTTGCTCGGTGAGAATTTCCAGTTTCCCCTAGATTAGGTTTATTTTCTTACCTATTGTCCAAGAAAAAGCCACAAAAAAGTTAGATCTATTCATCCTTTTTGTCCAAGCCAGTCTGAGCCTTTGCAATTTTCTTTTCATTGTTTGCATTATTGAATTATCGGTTGCATCGCCGTGTCAAGTTGCTGGTCTTAGTGTCTAGTTCGTTTAGAGTTTCGAGTTCTGTTCACATTAGTCACATCGCTGCTGCATCGTTATCCCTTCCGCTGTCCACCACATCATCCATCAATTTCCACCACATGTTACCCATAGTTCGTTATCACAATCATAGTTGAGGTCGTTCACATCTTCGCTTGATCCAATCTGCATCTTATCTAGTTTGTCTTGGAAAAAGGGAGAGAAAAAAAAGACAGAGAAAAAAAAAGAGAGAAAAAAGAAAAAAAGAAAAAAGAGAGAAAGAAAAGAAAAAAAGTGTGAGGAAAAAAAAGAAAAAAAAAACAGAATTCGGATCTATCTAGACTCAATCTCGTAGTTGAATTCGGATTGGAATCTGTTTTGCGCACTGTTCAGTAAAACAGACATAACTTCCTCATACGAAGTCCGTTTTGGCTCCGCGAGTACTCAAATGAAAGCTAGCAACGAGCCGCATCTAAGTAGTTGCAGAGGCAAATTTAATATTTGACACCTCAAAATCGTCTTCTAAATAGGTCTTTTTGCCCTCCGAAGTTCGCGGACACAGCTTATTCCAGTTTTTCAGGCTAGTTTTCGAATTCTTTGACTCCTCATATCAATTCGGAATTGAGTGATTCTTTTTGCATTGGAAAGCTTGAGCTAGTAGCATTCTTTGAAAATGTTATCGTAAAATTTGCTCAAACTTTTCAAGAGGAAAGTTCGAGAGAGAGAGTTGTTGTATATCCTGCTTGGCAGTTGTTTCACATCATTATCTTTACTACTATTGTGGTCTTCACTTATATCTTGTTGTCCAGAGCTACTTCATATCCTTTATTGATGCTAGTTGTGCTACGCCGTGACCTTATTAGTGTTCTAGGATCGCGTCTCTAGTCCGATCTAGCCTAGGACCAGCACAGTACCGTCGTTGAGCGTTTATTCAACATTGCATCTTCGAATTGATTATTGCTAATCTTTTGCTACCATATATAGTCAACCCAGCTCCACATATTTCTACACCGTGTATACGTATGTTCCCCTAGCAATCGCTTTACACAATCTTCAGAGTTATTTGACACCGCTGGTTGCCTGTCACCACCTGCCGCATGGTAAGAACTTGTAAGATATTGATATTTGCTTTACTGTGAGAACTTTACAACCACATCCTAGTAGTTCATAGGAACATTATTCTCGAATTTTGTTTCTTGTTTCTACTAATCATGACAGGTTCCGGAGACAGAAGTTCTTGGACGACGGACACATCATCACCATCACGAGAGTTGGGACAACACACACAAGCACATGGTCAGGTTATCTCTTTACTGTCATTTGAGGGTAGATTTAATCCTGCTATTTATCTAGCTTGGGAGCTTGAAGTAGAACAAGTTTTTAGTCACCATGACTTTTCTGAACTTGAGCGAGTACGAGCTGTCACTAGAGCATTTACTGGTTTTGCTTCTGTTTGGTGGAGTGTGCATTGTAAGAAAAACATTGATAACCAACCCACAACTTGGAAAGATTTGAAAGATGTAATGAGACAACAATTTTTCCCTCCTTACTATCATCGTGAATTGCTTAGCAAATTTGAACAATTTGAACAAGGCAACAACACTGTTCATGCTTACTACCAAGAGTTCAAATCTTATATGCATCATTGTGACATAGAAGAATCTGAGGATGATACAATGAATAGATTTTTTGGTGGTTTGAACCATGATATTCACGCACGATTTCAGTATATTCCTCGTTGCATTACTTGTATGTATGTTCGTGCTTGTACCTTTGAGAGACAGTTACAAGAGGATGCATTGGGTGACTACAACAACTACTATTCTAGTTCATGCTCATCACCACCGCTTGGTTCCTCCACCGTTTCACCTACTAGAGCAGCCACACCTCAGATTGTGAGCGTGGCATCATCTCAAGAGTATGGTACATTGCGATCATCCGTACCTACATCAGCTACATCTTTGCGACAAGGTAACTGTAAAGGTATTGATGATATAACTTCACATGAGAATGATGCATGCCTAGTTAACTTGAATACTTTATGTGTTGAGTTACCTGTTGATTTGATCGCATCACCTATTTTAGAGAATCATGTTACTGTCATGAATGCGTCATGTGATCAAACAACTGAAATACCAACAATTTTGAGTGCACCTAATGAATTAATTGTTGATGCAAAAGAACCAATGTTTAATCATTTTGATATGACCTCTAATCTTGGTGATGATTCTGTGTCAAATGACTTATTGCATGTTGACTTATTTAAGCATGTTGTAGCATGTAAATTTTATGCAAGTAAGGTTTATTCACCAATATTGGGATGGTTTAATGATGAATATTGTCAATCTTTTCATATGAATAAGAGCTTCACTTATATGTGCAAACTGAGTTACAATACTTTCATGCCTTCTACTTCTTGTGATAATATTTTGGCTTTATATTTTATTCACTATGAAAGTTACTCGTGTATACATGTGTCACATGTGCAAATTCCACGGGAAGTAAAAATTGATGACATATACATATACAACATATACACCTTGTCTCTTTTGTTAGCCACATTTCAGATAAAGCAACGCCGAGGACGGCTTTATTTTCAAGAAGGGGAGGATGATGAGGACATGACTACCTTGGATACGACCAAAAATATTGCATACATGCATATTTGTCAGGTGATTTCTAGTGTCAACTATTCAATAATCTATTTATATTATCCAGAACAAAAATACTTCACACACTTTTGTGTTTTGTCTAATAGCAAGTGTATGGGACATTCGTACAATCCACATATGAAGATAACGGAAAAAGAGAAGTTCAGCTGCTGTTCAAAAAGTCCCTTCACGTCACTTTTGGGCCAAGAGAAGATAGAGTCCAAGTCTCTCACATTCTGGATTCAGATTCGGACTGCACAGACATACCTGACTCAAAATGGGAATAACTTTTTGTTGGAAAGTAGATTTCGTCCTCTTTCCACTCCAATTGGATTCACCTTTAAATTCGTCTGGAGCATTGAGATATGGACGAAACAATCTGACGCTGCAGCAGAATCCGAGTCAAACAACAAGTCCAAAGGTGTTGCATCACCTCCACTTGGGCCCATGAGCCTTGTACGACCTAGGGTTGGTTTTAGGCTGCCTTGGGACGTCCTCCCACCTTCTTGGCTGCCACCCCTTGCTCCTATATAAGTAGATCCACCTAGTAGCTTTTTCCCGGGATTTGTTTAGTTAAAAGTTAGTCATTGCAACTTCGTGTACTTCGTTTGTGTCCAACGACCAGACCAAGACCACTTTCGGATCCCCACCTTTATCAATACTTCATCTATATTCGCAATATTCAGATTGCTTTATCATATTCTTGCATGTTCTTCGATTGCTTGCAGGAATAAACCTTCATGGTCAGGCTGATCGTGCTTCCAGCATCGTCAGTAACCTCGGGAGATTGGTTTAGCGATTGCTAAGGCGCAATGTTGTGCATGTTTGTAGTCGGATCGTCAAAGTCGTCTCCACCAAATCGATATTTATCATCTCACCGGAAGATCGAGACACCCTCGCCCCTATCACTGAACAAGGCTCGACCTGCTCTGGGGCTGGACCCGTGGGCTCGTCTCAAGATCTCTGATGAAGATGATGGGCACCTGGCGCCGAAAAAGAGGGACATCCACCATGCTACGCCTTCCAGCCCGGTGTCTCCACTTGCTTACTGGTCGCCGCAGGCTGATCCCCGGCCCCTCGGCTGAAGACCATGAAGGCTTCGCTAGACCCTCCTTGTGTCATTTGAGTGCTCTATCCGCTCTGCCTTTGGCACCGCTCGGGTGATTTGTGTTATTCAGAGAACTTGTTCATCCACCCCCCTAGTTTGTAGCTTTTCTACCTTTGCTTTCGAACTGCTCTTTGAGCTGCTGTATCAGAATATGTTGTGGTTTCGTTCTCAACAATGGAACCGGGGAGATACTCCCTGTTTTTCTAAAAAATATATTTTATATGTTATTATATATTATTTTTATTGTCATCATATATTTAACAAATACTTACATATGTAAGAAAACAATATCCCACATCTTATTAACTTATAAAAATAATTTCTTAACAAATAAAATCCTGGATTGTTTTGGCACGAAAATCCTAGTGATTGTGTACAAAAGCTTGGTAAGATTAAAGGACGAATATAATAATATCACTTATTATTTAAATATATTTATAACAAAATGCTCAGCCCCTTTTTATTTTTTGATAACATTGTTGGCCCAACCCAACATTATAATTAGAATCAGCCCAGCAAAATCGTGTATTTCGAGAAAGTGCAAATGGCCTGTAATTTTTTGGGAAATAAAATAAACGGGCCGCATGGACGCTACATTATTTGTTCACCCAGCCCAGCTAATGGCTGTAATTCAAAAAAAGATCAAATTGGCTGTAAATTCTACCGCGCAAAAAAAGACTATAAATTCTGAAAAATGGGTTGAATACGTGCCACATTTTTGGAGGCTGAAATGTGGGCCAATAGGTCGAAGCCAACGCAAGTCGTTGTCAATTTAGTCAACAAATGATTCTGACATGCTATCCGTTGGATTTACATCCAACGACCGGCATCCATCTTCAATCTCTCGTCTTCTTCCTCCAGCGCCGCCGGGACCACCTCCCGCCTCCTGCTACTAGCAGCTCTGCTTAGCACGCTTCGCTATGAAGAGCTACTCCACCGTTGGCCAGGCCATCCCTCCACCCCCGACACCTCCTGTATCCCTCCACCGACTGCCGAACCACACCGCACTAGAACCAGTTAACCCTCGTACACCTCTCCATCTGCGACTCTACTCCCGCATCTTCCCATCTCCAGCTCGTTGCTGTCCGGGGCCTCGTCGTCGTCCACCACCTTGGATGCGCTCGGCACGACGTGGTCAATGTGGTCAACGAACGACACCATCCGAAGTAGACTGTGCGTGGAGAGGCTGATAGCTGGGTCCACTACCGCACACAACGAAATGCCTCCTTATTACGCGCAAAATAATGATTCCTCCACCTGACATCTGGACCCACCGGAAGGGCCTCTGTATTTCATGAAAATAACGTGCCCCCCACTGACATGTCGGACCCACCAGCTATCTTCGCACGCAAGGAAGTGCCTCCTTATTACGCACAAAAAAAATGAATATCCCCCCTGCCAGCTGGAACCCAGCATAGTGGGAGGCTGACTTGTGGGCCTACCAAGTTGACGAGACGGAGGGCTTTGTCAACTTAGTCAATATGAACGATTCTAGCTCCTGTTACCGTACGATGTTCATCCAAGGGCCGTAGTGCTTCTTCAACCTCTGGTCTACTTGCTCCAGCCGCCCAAACCAGCGCCGGTCGTGCTGCGTGCTCCTGCCTCCCGTGGCTGGCTGTGATGCCGCGGAGGCCCCAATGCCCCCTACTACTCCCACCGCTGGCCAGGCCATCCCTCTACTCACCCACACCCCCTGTTATTCTACAGTGACAACAGCCTCACACCGCAGCCGAACTAGTGAACCCTCGTACTCCTCTTCGCGTGGGCATCCACTGCTGCGTCTTCCCCGGCTCCGAGTCGTCCCCTTCCTAGTCCTCGCCGTCGTCCACCGCCCTGGTCCTCTCGGTGCAGCATGGTCAACGTGGTCAACGACCGACTTCCATCGGAAGAGTACTTTACGTGGAAAGGCTGACAGCTGGGTCCAGGCGGCCGCAAGGAAATGACTCCTTATTATGCGCAAAATAATTATTTCTCCACCTGACAGCAGGGACCCACCAGAAGGGCCACCTTATTTCGCAAAAAAACGTTTCCCCCCCTGACTGCTGGGACCCACCGGACGGGTCAGCGTATTTCGTGAAAAAAACGTTCCCCCCGCTGTCAGCTTGGACCCACCGGAAGTGCCTCCTTATTACGCACAAAAAAAATGAATACTCCCCCTGCAAGCTGGGACCCACCATGGTGGGAGGCTGACTTATGGGCCTACTAAGTTGACTGGGACTGGGGCCTTTGTCAACTTTAGTCAATATGAACGATTCTAGCTCGAGTGACCGTACGATGTCCATCCAACGGCCGTAGTGCTTCTTCAACCTCTGGTCTTCTTGCTCCAGCCGCCCAAAGTGGTGTCGGTTGTGCCGCATGCTCCTGCCTCCCGTGGCTGGCTGTGCTGCCGCGGAGGCCTCACCGGCCCGTACTATTCCCACCACTGGCTAGGCCCTGCGGCGATGGCAGCCTCACACCGCAACTGAACTAGTGAACCCTCGTACTCCTCTCCGCACGGGCTTCCGCTGCCGCGTCTTCCCTGGCTCGCCGTCGTCCCCTTCCTAGGCCTCGCCGTCGTCCACCGCCCTGGTGCTCTCGGCACGGCGTGGTCAACATGGTCAAGGAACGACTTCCATCAGACGTGGACTGTACGTGGAGAGGCTGACAGCTGGGTCCACGGCCGCATCAAGGAAGTGCCCCCTTATTACGCGGAAAATAATGATTCCTCCATCTGACAGCTGGGACCCACTGGACGGGCCACAGTATTTTTCGAAAAAAACGTTTCCCCCTGACTGCTGGGACCCACCAGCTACACCTTCGCACGCAAGGAAGTGCATCCGGGCAAAAAAACGATTCGCCCCCCTGACTGCTGGGACCCACCAGCTACATCTTCGCACGCAAGGAAGTGCCTGACAGTCGGGACCCACCTGGTCGAAGCGTACGTAGCGTTGTCATTCTGGTCGCGAACGTGTACGTACATATATACTGGTCTATGTAGAGGCACGCACATGTCGTAGTAGAGGCGCGCACGTAGCATGTACACGTACGTACAGCAGCCAGGGTGCAAGAAAGAAAATACGGCCACGTATGTGTACATACGGGCGGGGTCTCGAACGCCTACTCGCGCATACGTACAGCCAGGGCTCGTGTACATGGCTGGGTCGGAACGGAGAAACAGTGTCGTCGTCGTGTTCATGGGGAGGCAAAAGAATGCGTCGTGTTCATCAGGAGGGCTTGGATGGAACAGGCGATGGAAACGAGGCCTGGCGTACCGCAGAACGGAGGAAACAGCCTTGTGTTCGACCGGCCACGTTCGAAACGGGATCCTGTTCATCGGGAGGGGTCTGGCGTACCGCAAAACGGAGGAAACGGACCTCCTACGGTCGAAACGGGGGTCCTGTTGATCGGGAGGGGTGTGGCGTACCGCAAAACGGAGGAAACGGACTTGTGTTGGAGCGCTACGGTCAAAACGGGGTCCTGTTGATCGGGAGCGGTGTGGCGTACCGCAAAACGGGACTCCACGGGATACTGTTCATCTCCACCGTCGACCCCCTCCAGCCTCCACGGGCTACTGTTCATCCACCGTCGACCTCTTCCAGCCTCCACCTGCGACTGTTCATCCACGGGCTCCTGTTCATCCAGCCTCCACCGCGCGCTACTCCACCGGCTACTGTTCAACCAGCCCTCTCCACGGGCTCCTGTTCAACCACCCCTCCACGGGCTACTGTTCATCCAGCCCTCCACCGCCTACTGTTCATCCTGCCCTCCACGAGGTGGTCCTGTTCATCCAGCCCTCCATGGGGTCCTGTTCATCCAGCCCCAACCGGCTCGATCGATCGGGGTCCTGTTCATCCAGAGGCAACACCACGGGGTCCTGTTCATCCACCCCCACCGGGAACTGTTCATCCAACCCCCCCTCGCAACACTCACTGTTCATCCAGAGGCAGCATCGGTCGGCTTCAGTTAGCAGCAGTAGCGAAGGAATCGCTTGATCGGGTTCAGTTAACAGCCATCGATCGATCGCTCGGGTTCAGTGATGCATAGCCTGCAGTGCAATCGCTCGGGTTCAGTTAGAGCCCAACGCCTCGATCGGGTTCAGTTAGAGCCAACGCCTCACACACATGCGCGTACGTGTACGAGAGAAACGCGCATCGCTCGGCCCCCTACCTCCTCCCCGAAATTTTCCTCCCCCTCACTTCTACCATGTTTTTTTCCGTCATGGACGGCCAAAAGAATGTCAGCTGCGTCTCCGGCCCGCCCGGGACGAAAAGCCCATTTTCTGTCATGATTTTTTGTCATAGAAGTAGGAGCCCACCACATCTATTATGATACCGGGTTTTGTCACAATTATCGTCATAGAAGTGTCATATGTATGACAGAAAAAATTCGTTTGGCCCAAAATGTCACGGATGTGTCTTTTTTTTGTATTGTAAGATAGACTACGAAAAGAATGTTGTTACTATTGGTTTAGGTGATATGATTCATGAGTTTAATTTCTCTAAGTTTAGTAAACAACACCGTGGAGAAGAATTGCCTAGTAAGGATGAAATCATTGGTCTTGCTTCTATTGCCGTACCTCCTAGTGATCCTTTAGAACAATATTTGCTAGACCATGAAAATGATATGTTTATGAATGAAAGAAGGGAAATAGATGAAGTATTCTTTAAGCAGGAACCTATTCTGAAACACAATTTGCCTGTTGAAATCTTAGAGGATCCTCCTGCACCCAAGGGTGATCCTGTGTTTGAGCTTAAACCGTTGCCTGATAATCTTAAATATGCTTATCTTGATGAAAAGAAGATATATCCTATTATTATTAGTGCTAACCTTTTAGAACATGATGAAGAGAGATTATTGAAAACTCTGAAAGCACCGAGCTGCTATTAGATATACTCTTGATTATCTTAAGGGTATTAGTCCCACTCTATGTCAACATAAAATAAATTTGGAAGAAGATGCCAAACCAGTCCGTGATCATCAATGAAGGCTTAATCCTAAAATGAAAGAAGTGGTAAGAAAAGAAATACTAAAGCTTCTGGAGGCAGGTATAATTTATCCCGTTGCTGATAGTCAGTGGGTAAGTCCTGTGCATTGTGTCCCTAAGAAGGGAGGTGTTATTGTTGTTCCTAATGATAAAGATGAATTGATTCCGCAAAGAATTATTACAGGTTATAGGATGGTAATTGATTTCCGTAAATTAAATAAGGCTACTAAAAAGGATCATTACCCCTTACCTTTTATCGACCAAATGCTAGAAAGATTATGCAAACATACACATTATTGCTTTCTAGATGGTTATTCTGGTTTCTCTCAAATACCTGTGTCAGCTAAAGATCAATCAAAGACCAGCTTTACTTGCCCTTTTGGTACTTTTGCTTATAGACGTATGCCTTTTGGTTTATGTAATGCACCTGCTACCTTTCAAAGATGCATGATGGCTATATTCTCTGACTTTTGTGAAAAGATTTGTGAGGTTTTCATGGACGACTTTTCCGTCTATGGATCCTCTTTTGATGATTGCTTAAGCAATCTTGATCGACTTTTGCAGAGATGTGAAGAAACTAATCTTGTCTTGAATTGGGAAAAGTGCCACTTTATGGTTAATGAAGGTATTGTCTTGGGGCATAAAGTTTCTGAAAGAGGTATTGAAGTTGATAAAGCCAAAGTTGATGCTATTGAAAAGATGCCATGTCCCAAGGACATCGAAGGTATAAGAAGTTTCCTTGATCACGCCGGATTTTATAGGAGGTTCATTAAGGACTTCTCAAAAATTTCTCGGCCTCTGACTAATTTATTACAAAAAGAAATACCATTTGTCTTTGATGATGATTGTGTAGAAGCATTTGAAATACTTAAGAAAGCATTGATCTCTACACCTATTGTTCAGCCACCTGATTGGAATTTACCCTTTGAAATTATGTGTGATGCTTGTGATTATGTTGTAGGTGTTGTTCTAGGGCAAAGAGTTGATAAGAAATTAAATGTTATCCATTATTCTAGTAAGACTCTAGACAATGCTCAAAGAAACTATGCTACTACTGAAAAAGAACTCTTAGCAGTTGTATTTGCTTGTGATAAGTTCAGACCTTATATTGTTGATTCTAAAGTAACTATTCACATTGATCATGCTGCTATTAAATATCTTATGGAAAAGAAAGATGCTAAACCTAGACTTATTAGATGGGTTCTCTTGCTTCAAGAATTTGATTTGCATATTGTTGATAGAAAGGGAGCTGAGAACCCCGTTGTAGACAACTTGTCTAGGTTAGAAAATGTTCTTGATGACCCACTACCTATTGATGATAGCTTTCTTGATGAGCAATTAATTGTCATAAATACTTCTCGTAGTACTCCATGGTATGCTGATTATGCTAATTACATTGTTGCTAAATTTATACCACCTACTTTCACATACCAACAAAAGAACAAGTTTTTCTATGATTTGAGGCATTACTTTTGGGATGACCCACATCTTTATAAATAAGGAGTAGATGGTGTCATTAGACGTTGTGTACCTGAGCATGAACAGGAACAGATCCTACGCAAGTGTCACTCCGAAGCTTATGGAGGACACCATGCTGGAGATAGAACTGCACATAAGGTATTCCAATCTGGTTTTTATTGGCCTACTCTCTTCAAGGATGCCCGGAAGTTTGTCTTATCTTGTGATGAATGCCAAAGAATTGGTAATATTAGTAGACGTCAAGAAATGCCTATGAATTATTCACTTGTTATTGAACCATTTGATGTTTGGGGCTTTGATTATATGGGACCCTTTCCTGCCTCTAATGGATATACACATATTTTAGTTGCTGTTGATTACGTTACTAAGTGGGTAGAAGCTATTCCAACTAGTAGTGCTGATCATAACTCTTCTATTAATATGCTTAAAGAAGTTATTTTTTCGAGGTTTGGAGTCCCTAGATATTTAATGACTGATGGTGGTTCACATTTTATTCATGGTGTTTTCCGTAAAATGCTTGCTAGGTATGACGTTAATCATAGAATTGCATCTCCTTATCACCCATAGTCTAGTGGTCAAGTAGAATTGAGTAATAGAGAGCTCAAATTAATTTTGCAAAAGACCGTCAATAGGTCTAGAAAGAATTGGTCCAAGAAACTTGATGATGCACTATGGGCTTATAGAACTGCATATAAAAATCCTATGGGTATGTCTCTGTATAAAATGGTTTATGGAAAAGCATGTCATTTACCTCTAGAACTAGAACATAAGGCATATTGGCCTATTAAAGAGCTCAACTATGATTTCAAACTTGCTAGTGAGAAGAGGTTATTTGATATTAGCTCACTTGATGAATGGAGAACCCAAGCTTATGAAAATGCCAAGTTGTTTAAAGAAAAAGTCAAAAGATGGCATGATAAAAGGATACAAAAGCGTGAGTTTAACGTAGGTGATTATGTATTGCTATACAACTCTCGTTTGAGTTTTTTTTGCATGAAAACTTCTCTGTAAATGGGAAGGCCCCTACATTATCGAGGAGGTCTATCGCTCTGGTGCCATAAAAATCAACAACTTCGAAGGCACAAATCCGAAGGTGGTGAATGGTCAAAGAATCAAACATTATATCTCAGGTAATCCAATAATGTCGAAACCAATGTTATTGAAACCGTAACCCCGGAGGAGTACATAAGGGACACTTTCCAGAATGTTTCAGACTCCGAAAAGGAATAGGTACGTGGTACAGTAAGTAAACCGACTCCAAACAATTTTTAAGGCAATATTTCTCCGTTTTGGAATATTTAGAAAAATAAGTAGCAGTCCGGGAAGGACACGAGGGCCCCACGAGGGTGGAGGGCGCGCCCTACCCCCTGGGCGCGCCCCCTACCTCATGGGCACCTCGTGTGCCCTCCGGACTCTGTTTTCTTGCATGATACGTATTTTGGTCGGTAAAAATTCATTATATATTCTCCCAAAGGTTTTGACTCGTGTATCACCAATTATCCAGTTCTTGTTTCGAGCTGTTTTTCTGACAGATCTAGATTATCATGACGTCCCCAAGTGCCTTCAAGGACAAGTTCTTCGAGAAGGTCATCAACCCTTACCTCGCGGAGGTGCTGCGACACCCTCAAACCATTGAGTTGCGTGATGGGTTGCTGCACATCCGCGATGAAGAGGGACCGAAGGGGACTAAAAGCATGGAGACGAGGCTCGAAGCAATGGAGCAACAAGTTTTCAAGTGCCAGGGGATGGTGGAACATGGACTCAACTCCAACCACATGATGATCGCGGAGTTCACCAGCAAACACCAGCTAGATGCCGACAATATCGGGGAGGCTATCTTCAAGCTTCACGAGAAGATCGAGCACCTTCAAGCCCAAATCTATGACCTGCAAAACCAAAATTGTGAGTGCGAATATAGATTCAAAAGGTTGAGTTTGGCTGCAGATTTGAGGATCTCGGAGACTCGATCATCCTTCTATGATGGTGAGCCTATGCCTTGGAAGATGGACGACAAGCCCGCATCATCGACAACACCTCCACCTTCGTCACCAACAACGGAGACATAATCACATGGGTATGGGCACTCCCCTTGGCAACTGCTAAGCTTGCGGGAGGTGCCTCGGTATCGTATCACCATCACACTCCTATCTTTACCGTTTTCTAAGTTCGATTCTATTAGTAGTATCTTGATCTAGTAGAATAAAGTTTATGGCATGATCTAGTTTTGAGATTTGCTTTATGATCTCTCTATGTAATCGAGTCCATGAGCTTTATATAATAAAGATTAGTGTTGAGTCAAGGACTTGATTATTTTGCCATGATCTTGAGTGAATAAAAGAAAAGAAGAAAAAGAATAAAAAGAAACAAGAGTTCATATTGATCTTATTGAGAGCAATGACTTCACATAGAAAGAGCATGACGATTAAAAGTTGTTGGGAGTTGGCAGACATAGCTTTGGTCATCGTTGCAATTAATAGGAAGTAATAAGGAGAGAGAGGTATCACATATAAATATATTATCATTGACATGTTTTATTATTGGGAGCACTCATTAAAATATGACATGCTAAAGAGTTGATGTTGGAAAAGGAAGACAATGTAATGAGTTCTGTTTTCTTATATCTGAGATAAAGTATGTTGTCATGGATCATCCAACATGTTGAGCTTGCCTTTCCTCCTCATGCTAGCCAAATTCTCAGCACCAATTAGAGATACTACTTGTGCTTTAAAAAAACCTTAAACCAGTTTTGCCATGAGAGTCCACTATATCTACCTACGGATTGAGTAAGATCCTTCAAGTAAGTTGTCATCGGTGCAAAGCAATAAAAAATTGCTCTCTAAATATGTATGATTGATTGGTGTGGAGGAAATAAGCTTTATACGATCTTGTGATGTGGAAGAAATAAAAGTGATGGACTGCATAATAAAGTTTCATATCACAAGGGGCAATATAAAGTGACGTTCTTTCGCATTAAGATTTTGTGCATCCAACCATAAAAGCGCATGGCAACCTGTGCTTCCCTCTGTGAAGGGCCTATCTTTTATTATTATCTTCTACCTTATGCAAGAGTCATGGTGATCTTCACCTTTCCTTTTCCATTTTATCTTTTGGCAAGCATAATATGTTGGAAAGATCCTGATAGATATATCTAATTGGATGTAGGGGAGCATGAGTTATTATTGTTGACATTACCCTTGAGTTAAAAGGTTGGCAGGTGAAACTATAAGCCCCTATCTTTCTCTGTGTCCGATTAAAACTCCGTAACCACAAGTATCGCGTGAGTGTTAGCAATTATGAAAGACTAAATGATAGTTGAGTATGTGGATTTGCTATTAAGCTCTGATAGGATCTTTCTGATGTTATGATAAATTGCAATTGCTTCAATGACTGAGATTATAGTTTGTTGGCTCTCAATAAAGTTTATGATTCGTACTTTGCATTGTGAATAGATTATTACTTGAGCATAAGAAATCATATGCCACTATCTATATATGTTGTTGTTATGAGAATAATCATGATGCCTTCATGTCCGTATTTTATTTTTATCGACACCTCTACCTCTAAACATGGGGACATATTTATCGTTATCGGCTTTTGCTTGAGGACAAGCGAGGTCTAAGCTTGGGGGAGTTGATACGTCCATTTTGCATCATGCTTTTATATCGATATTTATTGCATTATGGGCTGTTATTTCACGTTATGTCACAATATTTATGCCTATTCTCTCTTATTTTACAAGGTTTACATAAGGAGGGACATGCCGGCAGCTGGAATTCTGGGCTGGAAAAGGAGCAAATATTAGAGAACTATTCTGCACAACTCCAAAAGTCGTGAAACTCCACGAAAGTCATTTTTTGAAATAATAAAAATATTGAGCGGAAGAAGTTCACCAGAGGGGGCCCACCTGTCCACGAGGGTGAGGGCGCGCCGTACCCCCTGGGCACGCCCCCCTACCTCGTGGGCCCCCTCTTGGCTCTCCGATGGGCATCTTCTGCTATATGAGGTCTTTCGATGAGGAAAAAATCATTAGCAACGTTTCGGGACGAAACTCCGCCGCCACAAGGCGAAACCTTGGCGGAACCAATCTAGGGTTCCGGCAGAGCTGTTCTGCCAGGGGTACTTCCCTTCGGGAGAGGGCAATCTCCATCAACATCTTCACTAGCACCTTCTCCTCTCAAAACCCTAGTTCATCTCTTGTATCCAATTCTTGTCTCCAAGTCCGGGATTGGTACTAGTAGGTTGCTAGTAGTGTTGATTACTCCTTGTAGTTGATGCTAGTTGGTTTATTTGGTGGAAGATCATATGTTCAGATCCTTTATGCATATTAATACCCCTCTAATTATGAACATGAATATGCTTTGTGAGTAGTTACGTTTGTTCCTGAGGACATGGGAGAAGTCTTGCTATTAGTAGTCATGTGAATTTGGTATTCGTTTGATATTTTGATGAGATGTATGTTGTCTAGCCTCTAGTGGTGTTATGTGAACGTCGACTACATAACACTTCAGCATTATTTGGGCCTAGAGGAAGGCATTGGGAAGTAATAAGTAGATGATGGGTTGCTAGAGTGACAGAAGCTTAAACCCTAGTTTATGCGTTGCTTCCTAAGGGGCTGATTTGGATCCATATGTTTCATGCTATGGTTAGGTTTACCTTAATAATTTTGTTGTAGTTGCGGATGCTTGCAATAGAGGTTAATCATAAGTGGGATGATTGTTCAAGTAAGAACAGCACCCAAGCACCAGTCCACCCACATATCAAATTGTCAAAGTACCGAATGCGAATCATATGAACGTGATGAAAACTAGCTTGACGATATTCCCATGTGTCCTCGGGAGCGCTTTTCCTTATATAAGAGTTTGTCCAGGCTTGTCCTAAAATACTCCAAAATTCCTTCAGAAATCGTAGTACATAGTCATTGTAAACTTGAGAAAAGGTGCAAAAAATTGAACTCCCTTATGGTTAACATTTAACAGGAAAGGAACATCACCTCGATATACAACTTCTTCAGGCATGAAAAGCATCTCAAGCGACTGAAAACTTGGTCCAGGTTGGGGACAACAGATTCTAGTGCCAAGACCTTCACTGTGCCCAGAGTCTGGGTGAAGCTTCGCTGGAGGACAGACGAACAAACATCTTCAAAAGTAGAAATAACATTGATATCAAGAAAGAGAGGTATATAAGGCGACTGTTGCACCTGAAAGTTGTAGTATTTGATAGATGAGTAGCCCACCACTTTCAATTTCGACGCAGAAATGACATTGATTCTTGTTGGACCTTGTTGATCAACTAGAAGTAATCTCTCAAGTGAAGGTGTGTCCTGGATGACCATATTGTGGTCCACCTTTTGTGATCTCTCGTTGCAGCACCATCAACACACATAAATAGTGCGAAGAGTCCTGGAGGTGATGTGCAAGGTACATGACCAACTCATCACCTGAAGACGAAGGAACTCGAGTGTAGTACAGCCGCGGAGCAGGCGCTCCATGTCATCCTTTGGGATACGGACGACGACGAGCTCGAGGTGCTTCAGTCGTGGTAGAAAAGGAGCGGGCGCGTCATTAAGGGGGGGGAATGGCAGTTCATGAACTTGGCGAGGCACAGCATGGGCGCGAAGCGGAGAGCGGACGTTGTTAGCAAGCTCATATGCCCATCATTATAACTTAGCATGTCGAGCTGATCTATGGCGCGGGATCGGAACCACTCGTCAAGCTTGCCTCGCTCCCTACTGTGACGCCCTCGATTCAATCGTACACTAATCATACACGCAAATGTGTACGATCAAGATCAAGGACTCACGGGAAGATATCACAACACAACTCTAGACACAAATTAAAATAATACAATCTTTATATTACAAGCCAGGGGCCTCGAGGGCTCGAATACATCAGCTTGAATACAAATGAGTCAGCGGAAGCAACAATATCTGAGTACAGACATAAGTTAGACAACTTTGCCTTAAGAAGGCTAGCACAAAAGCAACATTGATCGAAAAGGCAAGGCCTCCTGCCTGGGAGCCTCCTAACTACTCTTGATCGTCGGCGGCCTCCACGTAGTAGTAGGCATCAACGATGGCATCTAGCTCCTGGGCTCCGACATCTGGTTGCATCAACCGGAAAGCAGAAGAAAGGGGGAAAAGGGGGAGCAAAGCAACCGTGAGTACTCATCCAAAGTACTCGGAAGAAAGGATCTACACTACATATGCATCGGTATCAAAGAAATGGGTTGTATCTGTGGACTGGACTGCAGAATGCCAGAAGAGAAGGGGAAATTCTAGCCTATCGAAGACTAGCATCTTCAAGTAGCTCCAAGCATCTTGCAACAACAGAAGAGATAAGAGTAGCATAAAGTAAAGTAGTAGTAGTGTTATCAACCTCGGTCAGAGATCCTTTCTCGACTCCCTGCGAGAAAGCAATCCCAGAGCCATACTATCCAGTTATCACCTCAAGTATCCAGTTCTAGTTGTATCGATTGGGATACAACTCCAAGTGTCCGTTACCATATGACATGCTATCTATAGATGTTTTCTTCCCTCCAGGGGTGCACCAATTTACCCACCACGCTCAATTAACTCCGGCCGGACACACTTTCCTGGGTCATGCCCGGCCTCGGCCAAACAATACACCGCAACCCGACCTAGGCTTAATAGAGAGGTCAGCACACCGGACTAAACCTATGCCCTCAGGGGTCTTGGGCCATCGCCCCAGGAACTCCTGCACGTTGCGAGGGCAGCCGGTGAGCATACCTAGCTACCTCCTTAAAAAACGCAGGTGCTTACCAGTCCAACCCGACGCGCACCGCTCAGTCGCTGACGTCTATTAAGCTTTGGCTGATGCATATGACGCAGAACGCCCATACTATGTGATACGTCCATTTTGCATCATGCTTTTATATCGATATTTATTGCATTATGGGTTGTTATTACATGTTATGTCACAATACTTATGCCTATTCTCTCTTATTTTACAAGGTTTACACAAGGAGGGAGAATGCCGGCAGCTAGAATTCTCGGCTGGAAAAGGAGCAAACATTAGAGACCTATTCTGCACAACTCCAAAAGTCCTAAAACTCCACGAAACTCATTTTTGGAAATAATAAAAAATATCCAGCGGAAGAAGTTCACCAGAGGGGGGCCCACCTGTCCACGAGGGTGGGGGGCGTTCCCCACCCCCAGGGCGCGCCCCCTACCTCGTGGGCCCCCTCTTGGCTCTCCGATGCCCATCTTCTGCTATATGAGGTCTTTCGATGAGGAAAAAATCAGAAGCAACCTTTCGGGACGAGACTCCGCCGCCACGAGGCGGAACCTTGGCGGAACCAATCTAGGGCTCCGGCAGAGCTGTTCTGCCGGGGACACTTCCCTCCGGGAGGGGGAAATCATCACCATCATCGTCACTGTTATATGTGGTTGCATGTTATGTATGATGTCTAGCTTGTATTGCTTCTAATTTTGTTGAATTCAATCTACTTACTTTATACATTATACTTGTGAATAAGACATGTATTTCTGTTTCTAGAACATACAATATCTGTCTATCACACCATGTTCTTACATCAAAGTACTACGGTTCTGTAACCTGCAACAATCACTTATCATAAGACATGTTTAATTTGCGAGTGTGATATAGGTTACATCTTGCATTCTTTTCTAGATTGTACTGCTTCTAATTTGTTGAAATGGCACTTATGACGAGGGAATTTTAACTTGGTAGAGTGATATTCGTTGCATCTTTCATATGGTGTCTAGCTTTCATTGCTTCTAATTTGTTGAAATGCCTTCTGCTTAGTTTACACATCATAGCTGTGAATATGCAATGTTGTCCTTTTTTTCTTACACATTCAATTGTCCTATCATGCGGTCACCTTACATTAAAGTAGTGCTCGTCAGCATCCTGCATCAATGAGTTCAGAAAAGCAAATTTTTTTCATTTTCTTATGGGTTTGACTTGATAAGGCAATAAAATTAAGAAAGAGGAAGGAAAAAAAATTAAGTTAGGGACTGATCGCGGTCTCCCGGCGAAACCGGCATCCCAGGTGCTTTCTCCAGCTTGGCAATGTGGCATTGTCTTGCATGTTGCATACAGTGTCTAGCTTGTATTGCTTGTAATTTGATTAAATTACTTCTGCTTATTTTACACAAATAGTTGTTAATATGCCATGCCCTCCTATTTTTCGTACATATTCCATCCTCGTATCATGTGTTTGCCTTACATCAAGGTAGTGATTGTCAGTATCATGGATGAATGAGTTCTGAAGAGTGAATTGTATTTCTCTTTCATGTCGGTTTTACTTGCCAATCCAAAATGAATAAAGCAGAAGGAAATTAGCAAGGCAATGGATAAAGGTACTCCTTCCAAACAGAGGGCCTCTAAACATTCTACTCCGCCATCCCCCCAACAAGATTGGGAAGACAACACATGCATAGACACTCAACGTAGTTGTGTTGATGATGAACACCTCTCCCCTTGTACACCATCACAGGTGCTCCCTCTAACATGGCACTGTTATATGCGGTTGCATGTTATGTATGATGTCTAGCTTGTATATTGCTTCTAATTTTGTTGAATTCCATATACTTACTTTACACATTATACTTCCGAATAAGACATGTGTTCCTATTTCTAGGACATACAATATTTGTCTATCACACCATGTTCTTACATCAAAGTATTACTGTTGTGTAACCTGCAAAAATCACTTTTCACAAGAAACATTTAACTTGGGAGTCTAATATAGTTTACATCTCGCATTATTTTCTAAATTGTATTACTAATTTGTGGAAATGGCACTAATGACGAGACAGTTTTAACTTGGTAGAGTGATATTCGTTGCATCTTACATATGGTGTCTAGCTTTCATTGCTTCTAATTTGTTGAAATGCCTTCTGCTTAGTTGACACATCATAGTTGTGAATATGCAATGGCACTAATGACAAGAGACCTTTAACTTGGTAGTGTGCTGTTGTTTGCATCTTGCATATGATTTATTTCTTGTACTGCTTCACATTTGTTTAAATGCCAGTTATGACGAGACGATGTTAACTTGGCAAAGCGACATTTGTAGCATCTTTCATGTGGTGTCTAAATTCCATTGCATTGATTCTAATTTATTGAAATGCCTTCTGCTTAGTTTACACATCATAGTTCTGATCATCTCATGCCGTCCTGTTTTTGGTACATATTACATCCTCCTATCATGCGGCTGTCTAACATCCAAGTTCAGTTCGTCTGCATCACGCATCAATTTCTTCTAAAGAACTAAATTTATATTCCTTTTTCTTGTCGGCTTGACTTGACATGGCACAGAGAAAGAGGAAGGACCACAGAATGGCAGGGGATGGTGTTAGTACTCAGGACACACGGAAACAGAAGTAAAAGAATAATGCAGATTCTGCTGGCACTGATGCTGTAATAGAAGGTCAAAGTCCACCAGAAAATTGTACAAACACGGTATCCCGTGCTACACGAGCTGCAAAAAATCCAAACAGAAACTAATAGCTGCCACCAAACAAGCAGCGATAGCCCTAGTTGTTGCGACACATTCCACAGTACCACCAGTTGCACGACTTACTTGTTTTTCAACTCAGCTAGCAGCATGTTCCCAAGGTCCCTTGCCACCTAACACTACTTCTGAAGCACTCTTGACATAAGACAAGTTGGCAAGATCAGATGAAGCTTGTGGGCTTCAACAGCAAGAAGGTAGTTGCTGGAGTCAAGTTACAGTTGCATGCTTCTTTATATGTAGTCTCATAGTTTGATGTACACTAACACTTCCTATGTTCGTTGTTGGACTAGCACCTAGGTGCAAGAGGAGACAAAAATGAGGGATAATGCTCGATAGGTTAACTAAATCTAGAGGAGGAAGAACGGAGATCCATTTTGAGGCAGGTTTAAAAAGGCCATGTGATGCTACAGAGTCAGCCAAGTTAGTATCAGAGGCAACGGTTGCCGTTAGGTGTCATGTATGTATCCTCCCAACATGGATTCAGTACATGAATGACAAAGACGAAACCCAGTTCAACACCTTCCTCGACCATTTATCTCTAAGTATGGTTATGTATGAAAACTAGTAATATCGTCTTTCTCTATCCCATACTTTCTAGGTTGCTCGTAATGAGATTCCCATAATTTTCAATAAATGAGTTTCAAGTTGGATAGCCAAGATGATGCAACCAGACAAGCTTGCACCCATGTTTTCAAGTCTGCTCGGTATAACTTGAGGAAAACTCACTTTGAAGGCAAGGCTAACAATGAACTTGCCCAGACATCTCTAGTGGAAAATATATCGAATAAAGACTAGAGAGGCCTCGTTAAACACTGGTCCGATCCAAAGTATCAAGTACGTTATATATATGTGGTCAGATCACATGTTGAACTCCTATTTACGCATGTGCCTCACAAATCTATCTTCTTGTAGGTGAACTGTTCAAAGAATAAGGCCAACCATACGAAAGTGAAATTCCAACAGATGACAGGATCTCGTAGCTATATTGCACACTGTGAGGCTCTTGTAATTAGCTGTTGTTTCACTCTTTTCGCTTTACCATATTATCAGATATATATTGACTTGTTCCAAATGCAGAGGTAAGCCCGCAAGGACGAAAAAGTACCTGGGCCAAATGTTGTGGAAATCTTCAAGGACCGTCACACCAGCAAGACGAAGGGCATCACTACACCAGTCAAAGCCGATGTTGTAAGTCCTTAATCATCATGCCTTTTAACTACTACTTAATCTGACTTGTGATCGAACTGCACCGATTGCAGCCAATGTCTATTACTCTTTTCAATTTTATACACAATTGTCTTCGCGTATCATTGCACCTTATAGGTTTTAAAAGAGAGGAGTGATGTTCCTTTGATCTTGATTTGTGATCTAGTTCCATGCTAGACTTGTCCACCCAACGTTACAATTGCATGTTTGTCTGTTCTCATTTGTTTTGTGATATGAATGATGTCATACTATGCTTACCGTATTATAAACTTTGTCTCTTTATCCTTAGCTGTCAATACAATGTGAAGAAATAGATAATACATTAGCCATGGTACATGGTCATATGTTTGGAACTTGATTTTATTATGTACTTTGCAGTAAAATACAACTAATATTTTACACTGGTTCACCAGAATAAGTTCTGTATATAGAACAAAGCTATTTTGTTTTGTTTTGCTACTGATACGTCTCCAACGTATCTATAATTTTTGATTGTTCCATGATATTATATATTCTGTTTTGGATGTTTAATGGGCTTATTCATACACTTTTATATTATTTTTGGGACTAACCTATTAACCGGAGGCCCAGCCCAAATTGTTGTTTTCTTGCCTATTTCAGTGTTTCGAAGAAAACGAATATCAAACGGAGTCCAAACGGAATGCAACCTTTGGGAGAGTTATTTTTGGAACGGAAGCAATCCAGGAGACTTGGAGTATACATCAGGGAAGCTTGAAGGAAGCCACGAGGCAGGGAGGCTCGCCCTACCCCCTGGGCGCGCCCCCACCCTCGTGGGCCCCTCGTGGCTCCCCTGACCGACTTCTTTCGCCTATATATGTCCATATACCCTAAAAACATCGGGGAACAGAATTGATCGGGAGTTCCGCCGCCGCAAGCCTCTGTAGCCACCAAAAACCAATCGGCACCCTGTTCCGGCACCCTGCCGGAGGGGGATCCCTTACCGGTGGCCATCTTCATCATCCCGGCGCTATCCATGACGAGGAGGGAGTAGTTCACCCTCGGGGCTGAGGGTATGTACCAGTAGCTATGTGTTTGATCTCTCTCTCTCTCTCGTGTTCTTGACGTGGTACGATCTTGATGTATCGCGAGCTTTGCTATTATAGTTGGATCTTATGATGTTTCTCCCCCTCTACTCTCTTGTAATGGATTGAGTTTTCCCTTTGAAGTTATCTTATCGGATTGACTCTTTAAGGATTTGAGAACACTTGATGTATGTCTTGCGTGGGATACTCGTGGTGACAATGGGGTATTCTATTGATTCACTTGATGTATGTTTTGGTGATCAACTTGCGGGTTCCATTTTTGAACTTATGCATAGGGGTTGGCACACATTTTCGTCTTGACTCTCCGGTAGAAACTTTGGGGCACTCTTTGAAGTTCTTTGTATTGTTTGAATAGATGATTCCGAGATTGTTGATGCATATCGTATAATCATCCCACGGATACTTGAGGTGACATTGGAGTATCTAGGTGACATTATGGTTTTGATTGATTTGTGTCTTAAGGTGTTACTTTAGTACGAACTCTATGATAGATCGAACAGAAAGAATAGCTTCGTGTTATTTTACTACGAACTCTTGAATAGATCGATCAGAAAGGATAACTTTGAGGTGGTTTCGTACCCTACCATAATCTCTTTGTTTGTTCCCCGCTATTAGTGACTTTGGAGTGACTCTTTGTTGCATGTTGAGGGATAGTTATGTGATCCTATTATGTTATTATTGTTGAGAGAACTTGCACTAGTTAAAGTATGAACCCTAGGCCTTGTTTCCTAGCATTGCAATACCGTTTATGCTCACTTTTATCATTAGTTACCTTGCTGTTTTTATATTTTCAGATTACAAAAACCTATATCTACCATCCATATTGCACTTGTATATCACCATCTCTTCGCCGAACTAGTGCACCTATACAATTTATCATTGTATTGGGTGTGTTCACTACAAAAAAAAGACACATTCATGACATTTTGGGCCGAACGAATTTTTTTCTGTCATACATATGACACTTCTATGACGATAATTGTTACAAAACCCGGTATCATCATAGATGTGGTGGGC
The DNA here is from genome assembly GCA_032464435.1 of Aegilops umbellulata. Classification (NCBI taxonomy): domain Eukaryota; kingdom Viridiplantae; phylum Streptophyta; class Magnoliopsida; order Poales; family Poaceae; genus Aegilops; species Aegilops umbellulata. Next base: position 265,558,542 of record CP136057.1, read on the forward strand.
TCCTACTTCTATGGCAAAAAATCATGACAGAAAATGGGCTTTCGTCCTGGGCGGGCCGGGGACGCAGCTGCATGACATTCTTTGGGGCGTCCATGAGGGAAAAAACCGTGGTAGAAGCGAGGCAGAGGAAAATTTCGGGGAGTTCCCGGTTACGGTGGGAGGTCGGGGGCCGAGCGATGCACGTTTCTCTTGTACACGTACGCGCGTGTGTGCGAGGCGTTGGCTCTAACTGAACCCGAGCGAGGCATCGGGCTCTAACTGAACCTGAGCGGTTGCACTGCAGGCTACGCGTTACTAAACCCGAGCGATTGATCGATAGCTGTTAACTGAAACCAATCGAGCGATTCCTTCGCTACTGCTGCTAACTGCAGCCGATCGATTGGATGAACAGTGAGCGTTGCGGTGGGGGGGGTGGATGAACAGTGAGCGGTGGCGCTGCCTCTAGATGAACAGGACCCCGTGGTGTGGTGGAGGGGTGGATGAACAGTAGACGGTGGAGGGGTGCCCGTGGGGGGGGTGGATGAACAGGACCCCGTGGTGTGGAGGGCTGGATGAACAGTAGACGGTGGAGGGGTGCCCGTGGAGGGGTGGTTGAACAGGACCCCGTGGTGTGGAGGGTTGGATGAACAGTAGACGGTGGAGGGGTGGTTGAACAGTAACCGATGGAGTAGCGCACGGTGGAGGCTGGATGAACAGGAGCCCGTGGAGGCTAGAGGAGGTCAACGGTGGACATGAACAGTATCCCGTGGAGTCCCATTTTGTGGTACGCCACACCCCTCCCGATGAACAGGACCCCCGTTTCAACCGTAGCGCTCCAACACAAGCCTGTTTCCTCCGTTTTGCAGTACGCCACACCCCTCCCGATCAACAGGACCCCCGTTTCGACCGTAGGAGGTCCGTTTCCTCCATTTTGCGGTACGCCAGACCCCTCCCGATCAATAGGACCCCGTTCCGAACCTGGCCGGTCGAACACAAGGCCGTTTCCTCTGTTGTGCGGTACGCCAGGCCTCGTTTCCATCGCATGTTCCGTCCAAGCCCTCCCGATGAACACGACGCATTCCGTTGCCTCCCCATGAACACGACGACGACGATGTTTCTTCGTTCCGACCCAGCCATGTCCACGAGCCCTCGCCGTACGTATGCGCGTGTAGGCGTTCGAGACCCTGCCCGTGTGTACACATACGTGGCCGTATTTTCTTTCTTACACCCTGGCCGCCTCTACTACGACACGTGCGCGCCTCTACATCCACCAGTATATATGTACGTACACGTTCGCGACCAAAATGACAACGCTACGTACGCTTCGACCAGGTGGGTCCCGACTGTCAGGCACTTCCTTGCGTGCGAAGGTGTAGCTGGTGGGTCCCAGCAGTCAGGGGCAAATGTTTTTTCATGAAATACGGTGGTCCGTCCGGTGTGTCCCCGCTGTCAGGTGGAGGAATAATTATTTTGCACGTAATAAGGAGGCACTTCCTTAATGCGGCCGTGGACCCAGCTGTCAGCCTCTCCACGTACAGTCCACGTTCGATGGAAGTCGTTCCTTGACCACGTTGACCACGCCGCGCCGAGAGCACCAGGGCGGTGGACGACGGTGAGGACTAGGAAGGGGATGACGCAGAGCCGGGGAAGACGCGGCAGTGGATGCCCACGCGTAGAGGAGTACGAGGGTTCACTGGTTCACTGCAGTGTGAGGCTGCCGTCGTCGCAGAGTAACAGGGGGTGTGGGTGAGTAGAGGGATGGCCCTGGCCAGCGGTGGGAGTAGTAGGGGGCGGTGAGGCCTCCGCCGCCTCGCAGCCGGCCACGGGAGGCAGGAGCACGAGGCACGACCGACGCTGGTTTGGGCGGCTAGAGCAAGAAGACTATAGGTTGAAGAAGCACTACGGCCGTTGGATGGACATCGTACGGTCACTGGAGCTAGAATCGTGCATATTGACTAAGTTGACAAAGCCCTCCGTCCCGGTCAACTTAGTAGGCCCACAAGTCAGCCTGCCACTATATTGGGTCCCAGCTAACAGGAGGAGTACTCATTTTTTTGTGCGTAATAAGGAGGCACTTCCTTGCATGCGAAGATATAGCTGGTGGGTCTGAGCTGTCAGCGGCGGTAACGTTTTTTTCGAGAAATACGGAGGCCCTTTCGGTGGGTCCCTGATGTCAGGAGGAGGAATCATTATTTTGCACGTAATAAGGAGGCATTTCCTTGCGTGCGGCCGTGGACCCAACTGTCGGCCTCTCCACGTACATTCCACTTCAGATGCATGTCTGTCGTTAACCACATTGACCAGGCCGCGCCGAGAGCACCACGGCGGTGGACGACGGCGAGGCCTAGGAAGGGAACGACACGGAGGCAGGGAAGACTCCGCAGTTGTTTCCCATGTGGAGGGGAGTACGACTGTACGAGGGTTTACTGGTTCATCTGCCGTCGCCAGAGAATAACAGCAGGTGTGGGTGAGTAGAGGGATGACTAGGCCAGCGATGGGAGTACAGTGGGGCGGTGAGGCCTGCGCGGCAGCACAGCCGGCCGTGGGGAGGAGGGAGCAGGCAGTACCGCTGGCGCTTGTTTGAGCAGCTCGAGCAAGAAGAGCAGAGATTGAAGAAGCACGACGGCCATTGGATGGACATCCAACAGTCACTGCTTGTGCGTCAACCTTTTTTTAGGAAAGCCTCAAATCTGTGGAAAACAGCATACAGCCCATCTGCCATTATTTCTAATAATTTTCAGCCCATTTGCTAATTCTTAAGGGTTTTTTTGGAGCCCATATTCTTTTTGTTAGCATTACATACCATATTGTGGCCACGGTTAAAAAATTATACGAAATTTTGCATATTTCGGTGCGGTCCGAACTGTTTTTAATCCCGAAATTTTGACTCACATTCAAACTGATTTTAAAAATAAATGTATATCAATATAAAATCCAACAAATTCTCCACGCATAAAAATTAATGTAATTTAAAATCTTGAAATGAAAAAAAAGATATTTGTAACTAATTGCCGGTTTGATGTGTTTTAAAAATGTACAAACCATTTCTCATTGCTGATGGGCCATTTTCTCGGCCAGCCGAATGAAAGCTCTCCTCGTCTTGAAAGATTTGCAGCCCAACAGGCCTGACAAAGCGACTTACTTGGCAAATCACAAAAAAACTGGGTTGTAGCCATGGACCCAGCTGTCAGCCTCTCCACGTACAATACTCTTCTGATGGAAGTCGTTCCTTGACCACGTTGACCACGCTGCGCGGAGAGAACCACGGCGGTGGACGACGGCGAGGCCTAGGAAGGGGACGACACGGAGCCGGGGAAGACACGGCAGTGGAAGCCCGCACGGAGAGGAGTACGAGGGTTCACTGGTTCGGCTGCGGTGTGAGGCTGCCGTCGCCGCAGGGCCTGGCCAGCGGCAGGAATAGTAGGGGCGGTGAGGCCTCCGCGGCAGCACAGCCGGCCAAGGGAGGCAGGAGCATGCGGCACGACCGGCGCTGCTTTGGGCGGTTGGAGCAAGAAGACCAGAGGTTGAACAAGCACTATAGCTGTTGGATGGACATCGTACAGTCACTAGAGCTAGAATCGTTCATATTGACTAAGTTGACAAAGCCCTCCGTCCCCGTCAACTTAGTTGGCCCACAAGTCATCCTCCCACTATGGTGGGTCCCAGCTAGCAGGGGGTATTCATTTTTTGTGCGTAATAAGGAGGCACTTCCTTGCGTGCGAAGAAATAGCTGGTGGGTCTGACATGTCAGCGGGGGGAACATTTTTTTCGCGAAATACAGAGGCCCTTCCGATGGGTCCTAGCTGTCAGGTGGAGGAATCATTATTTTGCGCGTACAGTCCACGGCCGATGGATGTCGTTCATTGACCAAGTTGACCAGGCCGTGCCGAGAGCACCATGGCGGTGGACGATGGCGAGGCCTAGAAAGGGAACGACACGGAGCCGGGGAAGACTCGGCAATGGTTGCCCACACGGTGGGGAGTACGAGGGTTTACTGGTCCGACTGCCGTCGCCGGAAAATAACAGGAGGTGTGGGTGAGTAGAGGAATGGCCTGGCCAGCAATGAAGTAGGGTGGGGCGGTGCGGCCTGTGCGGCAGCACTGCCGGCCACGGGAGGCGGGAGCAGGCAGTCCCACCGGAGCTGGTTTGGGCGGCTGGAGCAAGAAGATCAGATAGTGAAGAAGCAGCACAGTCGTTGGATTAACATCCAACGGTCACTGCTGCTAGAATCGTTTGTGGACTAAGTTGACAAAGCCAAAGTACACGTTAACCTAGTAGACCCACAAGTCAGCCTCCAAATCTGTCCCAAACAGCATATACCTTAATTTAAATTCAATGAAATTTTACCCGCACAAAAACAATGAAAATTAAAATATCAAAATCCGAAAGAAAACAGTATTTTGTAACTAATTGCCTGTTTGCTGTATTTTCTCATTTTACAACCCATTTATTATTACTTATAGCCCATTTCTTATTACTTATAGCCCATTTTTTGGGCAAAATGCATCCCTCCTCGTCTTGAAAGATTTTCGGCCCAGCAGGGCATAGAAAAGCAAGTAGGCCTACGTTTGTTATTCTGCAAAAAACAAAATAGCTGGCTAGCCATTTTCAGAAAGGAAAAAACAAACTGGGCTGGTCATGTGCTAAACATATGAAATGAAAGCCTGGGCTAGACGGCCACGGGTCCCGCACAACCCAGTTGATACACTTCTCCGTCCCGAAAAAAAGAAATTACTGTGCGCGCTGCTGGGTCCCTACTGTCATCCTCACCATGTACAGTCATCTCCTTATTCCTCTCGGTTGTTGACCATGTTGACAACACCGTAGGGCGGCACCGCGGCGAGCGAACCAAGGCGGAGGACGATGGTGAGGCCTCGGACGGGAACGAACAGGAGCCGGGGAAGATCACAGCCAACCGTGGGAGGCGGGAGCAGGCGGTCCCGCTGGCGCTGGTTTGGCTTTGGCGGCTCGAGGAATAAGAGACTGAAGAAACGCGACAGACGTTGAATGTCAATCCAACGGTGAAGGTTGGCACAATCGTTTGTTGACTAAGCGGACACCAAGTAGCATACTTTTTTATATATAGGAAGAAAACAGCGAGGAAAATGCGTTAGTCTGCCATCCTCCTCACAGGGAACGTTCGTCGCATAAGTGACTAGCACCCTTGGTTTTCAACCGAGAGGTCTTGGGTTCGAGTCCCAGGAACTCTCAATTTTGTCCTCCTTCCTCACAAAAAAGGGAAAGAAAATAAAAGACTCGGGAAGGCGTACAGAACAAGCTAGTGTACCAGTAAAGAGACGTTGCCGAGTTTTATAAAAAGGAAAGACGTGCTCCTGTAGCTGGTTCGAATCCAAACCTAGACTATGACTATATATGGTGCTATGCTACTCTCCAAGTAATGAAACTGGCATATCCAACGTTTGCTTCTCCTCTTCTCTACTTACTCTGCCTAGCATCAGAAGCTCTGGCCGCAGCAGCCATGTCCGCTGGCTGCTCGTCCACCTGCTCTTCAGCAGGCAACAACCAGATATGCGCCAAGTCGCCACTCGTACCATCGCCTGTGGGTCTCATCACACCCTCGCCAGCACGCACACCGCAGCCGATTGCTCATCGCTACCCGCTGCCGTTGGTGTGGTGCCACTGCTGCAAATCACGCAGAGTCATCCGTCGCGTCTCAACCACAATCTGCAACCCTGGCCGAGTCTTCTACAAATGCCCGAATCATGGGGTAATAATATGTTTAAGTGTTGTTCTGCTGCTTTCAGTTGCTGATTTTTTTTAATAGTTTGGTTGATGATCTACCAATTTGATTCGTGCAAAAAAGGGAAGATTCGTGTGATTTGTATTTCTGGGAAGTTGCTGATGTGGGGGAATGCAACTACGCGGATTATTTGGTTAGCTGAGGAATCCCAATACCAGCAGGTTGGGGTGTTGGAAAGGTAACTGAAGGAACGACAGAAGAGGAAGATGCATAGCAAAAGGTTAAAGATGCAGTTCCTCTGATCATGGCCAAGCAACAGCTGCTGAACGGCCTTGACAGCAATGAGGAGATGAAAGAGCTTGTGAAGATAATGGGCAAAATCGATGTGCTCTGTAGGATGATTGTCTCTTTATTTGCAGTGTATGTAGCACTCGTGATGTATTCAGTGGCTATGACATGAGCACTTTGCTGAAACTAGTAATGAATGAAACCTGTGTAGCAGGCTGGCCGTAGTGTTGTGAACATCTAATGATTTCAATTAACGGAAATCAGGGGGTATCCCCTTTTGCTCATATAAATAAATAAATAGCAGAGGCCCTGTCGGGTCAGCTTTCTTCTCATTCAAAGACGTCGAGAAAATTGCAGTCCAACAACAAACTATGTCATCAAATTCAAGTTTCACAGCCAAATATGAGTACAACTAAACAACATGTCATCATGCTTTAGTTGTCATACAATCACCAAACACAAATCAGCATACATAACAAGTGATGTTCTCATAGCAAAATACTAAACAACATGTTCATCAGGTTTCAGTTGTCACAGCAAACACAATTTCACATAGTAGATACAAAACGTCTTCTGACAGGCAAATACAACAAAAGCAATGTAATCATCATCCGCAGCAGCAGCGTCAACATCTTCGCCATTTATATCAGTCTGAATTGTAATTATCCATGGTGTCATCTTCTTCTTCGTCATCAACGTCCTCGAACGTTGGATTCTTCTTGATCAACTCTTGTATGTCCACAGCACGACATGCAATCTTTTCGCCGGCGTCATTGACGTGATAGTTCTCAAAGATATTAGGAACATCTGTGTTATCTTGTACATCAGGAGCAGTGTAAGCATCATCTTGTTGTTCAACTTCATTAAACGAATTCCTCTGCTCAAACGTTTTCAATACTCTCCATTCATCGGTACGTGCAAATGTGTCTTCCAAGAAAAATATTTGTGTTGCTTGATTTGCCAAAATAAAAGGCTCGTTGGTCTGGTATGCCGCCTTGACATCGATGGATTTGAAATAATCATCAGCTCTGGGTTTTGCGATCCTGGAAAACAGGTTATACCAACGACATCACAACAGAACCACACACCGATGATCCTCGAAACTGGAGATATACTACAACTGAACAATGTGTGTTATGTTAGCTTACATTGCAGTTGTCTCTTTGTCATACGTATCCGTGCTCATGATGGCACTATTTTGTGTCTTCCTGCCTTCGTCTCGTGCAAGGGTGTTGTAGCGCACATCTCCAACAACGCAAGATTCATAATGTCCTACCCAAGTATCAGGACCCATTGCTAGTGAGTAAAGGGCATCATCAACTGCCTGCCCATCCTCCCGCATCTTCTTAACCTATGGTTAGAAAATAGACAAGTTGATCATCTTATGTACTCAATATGTAAAAAAACTGATAGTGCACTTCAAAAGCTTACATGGTTCTTGAACCATTTCGCAAATCCCGCCATAACCAGTTTGTTAATGTTTCTTTGATTTTGCGGCAGTAACTCCTCTTTGTAGATGCTGCACAACATAGTGATCGCGTCAAACATCTAAATATATAAGAATGTGCTACAAGTTTAGTAGATTACGATGTATAAGCTGCAGTACTGCACTTACTTGATATAAGGTAGTATCTCAGGACAGTTATTCAACACATACCAAACCATTTTGTCCAAATCTTTAGGTTTGTCCTCTTATCGACTCTTCCCTGTAACTCGAACAGAATAATCAAAAACATTGAGCCCGGGATTGTCTTCACCCACCTCTTTGCTAAGCTGATCAGCTGTTTCAATGTATTTTGAGCAGAATGTCAACGCTTCTATAGCAATGTAGGCCTCTGCAATGGAACCCTCGGGTCTAGCTTTGTTCCTAACATAGCCCTTGAAAGTGCCTATCCGCCTTTCAATAGGATACATCCAGCCATACTGTACTGGACCTCTAAGTAGTGCCTCATCAGGTAGATGAATAGCCAAATGCACCATCACATCAAAGAAGGCTGGAGGATATATCTTCTCAAGGTCGCATAGGATAGTTGCTATCTTGTCTCTAAGACGCTCCAAAGCATATATCCTGTAATTCCTACTGCAGAGTTCCCCGAAGAATTGTCCCAACTGTGCAACTGCTCGATATAAGTCAGGGCGGCCCAATCCTCTAAGGATAACAGGTAAAACCCTTTGAAGTAAGACGTGGCAGTCATGAGTTTTCAACCCTTGTACCTTGTTTCCATCTTCACTGACTCTCCTTTCAAGGTTGGAAGCAAATCCATGTGGTAATCTCACACGTGACAGGACCTCGCAGAATTCTTTTGTTTTTACCTTGTCCAAGACGTACACAGCTGGTGCCATATCCCGTGGTTTACCTTCATCTTGCACCTGCAAATCCTTTCTGATACCCAGGTGTGTCAAATCAATCCTAGATTTTAAGGTATCTTTCGTCTTGCCTTCAATATTAAGAAGTGTGCCGATAATGTTGTCACATATATTTTTCTCGATGTGCATCACATCAAGATTATGTCGCAGATCCAAATCTTTCCAATACTCCAAGTCCCAAAAAGTGCACCTGCAGGTAAACAATAATCTCTCTTCTACCCTGCCACGCTTCCTTTTCCCGCTACCATTACCAGGATGGTTTCCTGGTGTAATATGCCTGACCTTCTCTAATTCCACTTGCAACTCATCGGCGGTGAGCCTCTTTGGCGCATCACGGTTTTCATGCTTTGCATTGAACACATGTCTTTGGTATTTTCTAAGATGCGGCTTGTCCTTGGCAAGGAAGCGGCGGTGTCCAATGTAACAGATCTTGCTAAGTATTGCGTACGACAGCGGATTCCTATCACAGCGAACACATGCATTGTAACCATGTGTCGTTCGCCCTGCCATAGTGCCCAAAGCCGGATAATCATGGATGCACCAAATTATAACAGCACGCAGAAAGAAATCAGCTGGTGGGCTGCTATATAGGTATCGAGTGAGAACACCCTTCCATAGTTGTTGAAGTTCCTCCACAAGAGGCTCCATGAACAAATCAAAATCCTTTCCAGGACTTTTTGGACCTGGGATGAGCAAGGCCATCATGTAGTTTGATTCTTTGGTGTAGACATTTGGAGGCATGTTGTAAGGGGTAACAAGCACTGGCCACATGCTATATGTGGCGCTCTGGTGGCCAAATGGGTTAAATCCATCTGAAGCTAAGCCAAGTCTAATGTTTCTCGGGTCAGCAGAAAACTCTTTGTGTTTATCATTGAAGCTTTTCCACTCACTACCATGAGATGGATGGCTCATTACATTCTGATCTCTGCACTTCTGGTTCCTAGAATGCCATAGTACATCCTCTCTTGTTTCAGCATCATGAAGCAACCTCTGCAATCTTGGTGTAATTGGAAAATGTCTCAGAACATTATGAGGAATCCTCTTCACAGCATCGCCATCTTTCCATCTTGATGATTTGCATTTCGGGCATTAATTTAAGTTGGCAGAATCCTTCCGGAACAGAACACAATTATTCTTACAAACATGAATCATATCATATCCAATTCCAACTGCACGAAGGAAATTCTTCATTTTACTGTAGGTGTGTGGCAGCTCAGACGCATCTGGGAAAGATTCGCGGAAAGCAGCCAACATCGCATCGAATGATTTGTTGGTCATTCGCTCAGATGTCTTCACCTGAAGAAAGGTGACCATAGCTGAGAATAATGACAGCTTATTTCCTGCGGTGACAGCAATGTTGCATTGTTCCAACATGCGGGCCCACCGTTTTTCTTCTACAGGCGAAAGTTCACGGAATGCACGAGCATTTCGTAGCATTGTTTTAATGTTGGTCAAACTCACTAGCTCCGCCAGCACCACCTCCTCCTCCTCTTCCACCTGAGCATCAGGCAGATCAAGATGGTGATCTGCTGCTTCCATGTAGTCAATAACATTGACGTTCACAGCTTCACCATGATGAACCCACCTAGTATATGTGACCGACATCCCATACAAGTGTAGATGATTTTGCACGGTTGACTAGGGTCTTGTAACTGAATTCATAGAACTGCTACACGGGCAGAGCACATCTGATTTCGGACCACCGTACTCAGCTCTGATAAAGTTCATGAAGTTTTCAACCCCCTCGACATATGCAGCGGAGAATCTTCGAGCAGAAGTTATCCAAGTCATGTCAATCTGTTAGACATACAAATTAGTTCTTCTACTAGATATTACAAGAAAAACATATATGCTTTTTTATGAAGTCCAGGAAAAAAAACCTAGGTCGATGTCTAATGCTATGGCAAGATATTTGGACGAGCAGATCTAAGTAACGAAATATATGTAAAGCTAATTCAGCAAACATATTTGAGTGCCAAATTATGGCAGGCTGTTTGAGCAGTCAATGAGGCCGAGCACACAGCCATCGAACTATCGAAGGCCATCGCAGCAACAAAGATCAAGTATAAAATGGTGTAGAGCTATTTCACCTAACAGATTGACTACTAGACCATGGCAATCTACGTCACAATAAATATATGGCAGGATATTTTAGCAACTAATCGGCCTTGGCATGCCATCTCAGCTAAGCAGATTGAGTGCAGAACAGGGCAAGGAAGCTTCTTAAGTAGAGCATATTGACAGTAAACTACTTTGGCAAACAGTGAGATTAACAACGTCTATCAGCTAACATTCAGCGCTACACCGACATGAACGGGGCCTTAGTCTAGAATGCGCGTACCGTGGGAGAAGCTGACCACCGTGCGTCTCCACACGAACGTCACCAGCGGTGGTGGGGCTGACCGCCGTGCGCCTCCATAAGAACGTAGCCAGAGGTGGCGGCGTGGCTAGAGGACGGTAGTCTACGAGAGCGTACTATGGGAGCGAGAGGATCACCGAACCACGGCGCCAACGTATCGGCGCGGCGGGGAGGGCGGCTTTGGCGGAGCGAATGGAGTGGAGGGGGACTGGGGGGAGGGGGGTTTGGGGAATATTATTGGCTAGTTGGACGAAGGGCGGTTGAATCGGATTTGGGGGGAATTTTTGGGTGTGTGGGGGGGTAGGATTTTCGCACGGTGGGCGGGGGGAGTTTGGCGCATGGTCGGTTTCTCCAAGTGCAGTCCCACGTGTCAGTGAAGAGGCAAGCCGAAGCGCGTTCCGTTTGCGTGAGCCGTGTGCTGGACCGAACGTGTGTGGGTTGCGATGCGACCACGACATGAGTGTTGTGAGTGTACTGCCTTTTTCCTTTTAAACTAGGTGCTTCGCCCCCTCAAAAAAAAATTGTTGCTTCGCGTGATCCATCGATACTACTACTAGTAATCTGGTAATCCCGACTAAAACTGCGCGGCCGGGTCTTTTCCCGCGCGATATGCTGGGAGGTTGGCTTAGTTGGGTTTTTTTAGGACGAGTAATGCTACACCTACTGTCGGTGTACTAAAGTAGGGGTACCTTAGTACCCCGAACTTGTGCACGGGAAGTAGTAGCGTCCCGCGGAAAGGCTCGCCCGGGGAGCGAAAAGAGTCTCCACGGCCCTTTCTGGGCCGGACGAAGGCCAAGTGATCGAGCCAAGAAGACCAAGCCCCGGCAAGAGGAGCTTGCCGGGCCGAGAAGGCGAGGTCCGGCAAGAGGAGCTTGCCGAGCCAAGGTGACAAGTCCCCGGCAAGAGGAGCTTGCCGGGACGGCTAAGCCGAAGCACCAAGGCCCCGGCGGGAGGAGCTCGCCGGGACGGCCAAACCAAGGCACCCCAAGAGAAGCCCGCCGCGGCGCGCCACGCGCCCCGGCAAGGCCTGACGAGCGGCAAGCTCTCAGGTGCGGCAAGACAACCACCGCGGCAAGCCACTTGCCGCGGCGAACCACCACCTCAGACGTGCGCCCCAGCTCACCTGCCCACGCGTCACTCTGGAGCTTCCCCAGAGACACGTGGCGGGGCGCCGTGCAGCCTGGGGCGCGCGTGTGGCATGCGACGTTGGCGGAGTCGCCCCCGTGGCAAGCGGAGGCGCCCCTAACGGTCCGCCTCGGCACTGTTCAGGTGATCCAGACGGGCATTTAATGCCTTTGTCCCCCGCCGTCAGAGTTAGGTGCGATAGCACTGTGCGGCCACTGTTCGCACAGTTCCTTGCCATTTTTACCCTCACCTGCGTCGCTGCCTTAAATGGCAAGGAACTGTGCGAACAGTGGCCGCACAGTGCTATCGCACCTAAATGCCCGTCTGGATCGCCTGAACAGTGCCGAGGCGGACCGTTAGGGGCGCCTCCGCTTGCCACGGGGGCGACTCCGCCAACGTCGCATGCCACGCGCGCGCCCCAGGCTGCGCGGCGCCCCGCCACGTGTCTCTGGGGAAGCTCCAGAGTGACGCATGGGCAGGTGAGCTGGGGCGCACGTCTGAGGTGGTGGTTCGCCGCGGCAAGTGGCTTGCCGCGGTGGTTGTCTTGCCGCACCTGAGAGCTTGCCACTCGTCAGGCCTTGCCGGGGCGCGTGGCGCGCCGCGGCGGGCTTCTCTTGGGGTGCCTTGGTTTGGCCGTCCCGGCGAGCTCCTCCCGCCGGGGCCTTGGTGCTTCGGCTTAGTCGTCTCGGCAAGCTCCTCTTGCCGGGGCCTTGTCGCCTTGGCCCGGCAAGCTCCTTTTGCCGGACCTCGCCTTCTCGGCCCGGCAAGCTCCTCTTGCCGGGGCTTGGTCTTCTTGGCTCGATCACTTGGCCTTCGTCCGGCCCAGAAAGGGCCGTGGAGACTCTTGTCGCTCCCCTGGCAAGCCTTGCCACGGGACGCTACTACTGCCCGTGCACAAGTTCGGGGTACTAAGGTACCCCTACTTTAGTACACCGACAGGAGCCCCCGGGTCTGGGCCATACACGGTGCCGAGCGTTGTTGGGCCAGGCCCTAACAGTGCACGGGCACGCGTGGCCTGGGTTGCGCTGCTCCTTAACTCCGCGTCCGTCGCGCCCTCCCCAAGTGGCGCGCGCTTATCGCGGCGTCGTGGGGGGGGGCGAGGCGTGCGAGACGTGCGTGACGTGGGTGGCGCGCGCGGGGCTTGAGGCCCGCAGGCATGCGTCACGTCGGGCACGATTCCTTTATCTGGAAAGGCGAAACGTCCGCCCCCACTTTCGAGTGGGGGGGGAGAGGTCGCCTCATCTGTCGCCTCGGCCCTGCTCGCCCGCCACGCGTCCTCCATGCGCTTGGGGTTGCGGTGGTGGAGGCAGGAAGCCGGGCCGACGCGGGCCAAAGTAGAGGGTCGGTCCCGTCGCCTGCCCTTCCTCTGCTTTGATTGGTTGGGCGGGGTGGCCGAGCCCCCACTCCGCCCCTTTATAAGGAGCGGAAGGGGATGACGAGGGTCCGCACCCCTTCCTTCTTTCTTCTCTTAGAGCCCTGGTCCCCTCTCCCCAACTGTCATGGAGGAAGGGAACCCTGGTCCTTCTTCGGTGGCGGCAAGGGTTGCCGCCAGGCAGCGCGCCCCTCCTCCCCTTGCACCCGTGGCGGCGGAGCCAACCGTAAGGGGAAGGGGGAGGGGGCGAGGTCGTGGACGAGGCCATGGACGGGGCCGAGGCGCTCGAGGCGCGCGGGGCGGCGCGCCGGCCTCGCCTCCGCCGGCGGCTCCGTTTCCCCCGGCGGTTCATCTCGGGGACGACCCCTGCGAGTTCATCATCAGGCTGCGCCGGGCGCCTCGCCGTCGCCTCCGCCTCCCGGCTCCCTTCGTGGACGTCTTGGAGGCGGAACAACATGAGACGCTGAGACTGGGCATGAGGGGCTGCGGGATCAGTGGTACGCGAGTCCACGTCGAATCCCGAGCCCCCGGCGTGGTGTGTCTTGGCCGAGGGTGGAAGACGTTCGCCCGGATCCACAGCTTGATGGAGGGGTTCACCCTCCATTTTAAGCTGATGGAGGGTGATCTCCTCTCCGTCAAGGCCTTCGGGGACCTCGGCACCTAGGCCCGTTGCTGCATGGATAGCTCCTCCGACAGCGAAGGCTCCTCCTCGAGTGAGAGTGACGAGGAGGGGAGCGACAGCGACGACGAGGGGAGCAGCCGCCGGGATGACGGGTCCGACTAGGTGCCGGTCGCAGCTCCGCGTGGCACCGGCGGCCCCCGTCGTCCGCGTCGCTGGCGCCGTGAACTCCCCGGGGTCGTCTCCTTGGGCGGCTGGCGTAGGGAGGCTGCGGAAGAAGAAGAGGGCGGGCGGCAAGGCCGCTGCCTCGTCTTCCAACTTCGCCCCAGACGCCGTCACCACCCCTGCTAGCGGCGACGACCACCGGGGTCTTCACTCCGGCCCGGCAAGCTCCTCTTGCCGGGGCTTCGTCTTCTCGGGTGGCCGGCGTGGCGAGGCTGCGGAAGAGGCTGGCAGCAAGCCCGTCAACTCGGAGTACGAGGGCTAGATGCCCTCGACAGCGTGTTGACGTCCCGCAGCCTCCTTCTCGAGCTCCGCTTCCGGCGTCGCCGTCTCCATCCGGCCTCCGGAGCCCCGTGGCGGAGCCCCGGATGCTCACTTGGCGTCTTCTGCCACCCGTAGCTCGTCTAGGCGCCCCTTTTGCCCTTCTCGCCTCCTTGTGCTACCTCCTGAGGAGAGAGACAAGAAAGGGATTACGGGCACCTTATCTCTTTTTATCTTGTAAGCCCTGGGCCTTAGTTGTGTTTAAATCTTGTAATCCCATCTTTCATGTTTTTCATTCTCTCTGAGCTGTACCTGAGTGGAATGTTTTTAATGAAAAGGGAGTGTTTGCCGGACCATTTGTCTCGCGGGTACATCCCGCGGCAAGGAGCGAACCCTTTGCATCGTTAAGATAGACACTTCCCCGCCCGGCAACGGACCCTGCCGTCTCCCCGCGCCCCTTGGCCCTCCTCACGCTCTTGGCGGAGGCAGGGAGAAGGCGGGTTCTGGCCCCTTGCTTCCTCCTCTTGCCGCCGCGGCTACTATCAGAAACGGGCCCCGGGAACGCGCTCCGGGGTTTGTCGCTTAAGAGAGCACGGCAGCTTTTAGGAGGAAGCAAGGTTTTCGCATCCCGCAGCTCATGAGAGAATGCATGATAAGGGATGCAAAGACTTATCTGAGGTTGCCGCCCCCGGCAACTCTGGCTTGCCGGGGCGCGGGTGCTGGCTCGCCCTTCTCCCCTTCTTCGTCCTTGAGCGGCTCGGCAAGGGTATGCAACTCCTGCGGGCCAAAGGGAAAGGACGGGAAAAAGACGCGGACTCGACCTCTAAGTTAGGGGTTAGCGACTGTTAGGCACTATCAACCCTAACCAAGGACGAGACTCGACTCAGCATGCATGCTAAAACTTGGGGGCGCCAGCGCTTCATTGCGGCCAGGGTCTGCGCCTGGCTTTGTACAAAGGATTACATGCAACTGCGGCAAGACTTTTGTACAAAGAGTTGGTTGCCGGACGGGGTCCGACAACCGCACCTTACGGGTAAAACTTGCGAAGATGCTCAATGTTCCAGGAATTGCTCACCGGAGTACCATCTTCGGTCTCGAGGCGGACGGCGCCGGGCCTCGTGACTCGTTTCACCCGGTAAGGGCCTTCCCACTTTGGCGTCAACTTGTTGTGTATCTTGGCCGACTGAACGCGCCGAAGAACAAGGTCGCCTTCCTCGAGGCTCCTGGCTTTAACTTTGCGGCTATGATAGCGACGCAGAGCTTGCTGGTAGCGAGCGGATCTCACAGCAGCCTGGAGACGATCCTGCTCGAGGAGCAGTGCGTCATCTTCACGCGACCGCTCTTGCTCAACCTCATCATAAGCGAGCACTCGAGGTGACCCGTATACGAGTTCCGTGGGGGTAACTGCTTCTGCTCCATAGACTAGAGCAAATGGTGTCTGGCCGGTGGCTCGATTTGGCGTCGTTCTGACCGACCAAAGAACCGCCGGCAGCTCCTCGATCCAGTTCCGTCCGCACTTGAGCAGCTTGTCAAAACTTCTGGTCTTGAGCCCGCGCAGTACCTTGGCGTTGGCCCTTTCTGCTTGACTGTTGCTCCGGGGATGAGCAACGGAAGCGAAGCAGACCTTGGTGCCGAAGTTTTGGGTGTACTGCATGAAAGCGTGGCTTGTGAACTGCGTACCGTTGTCGGTGATGATCCTGTTGGGGATCCCGAAGCGGCAAACAATCGACCTGAAGAATTTGATCGCGGACTGGGCAGTCACCTTCCTCACCGGCTCCACTTCTGGCCACTTTGTGAACTTGTCGATGGCAACGAACAAGTACTCAAAGCCCCCGATGGCTCGGGGGAAGGGGCCGAGGATATCGAGCCCCCAGACCGAGAAGGGCCAGGACAAAGGGATCATCTAGAGAGCTTGAGCTGGCTGGTGTATCTTCTTGGAATGGAACTGGCACGCTTCACACTTGGTTACTTGTGCAGTTGCATCCTGGAGGGCTGTGGGCCAGAAGAAACCTTGCCGGAACGCTTTGCCGGCAAGTGCTCTGGCGCCAATGTGGTGTCCACATATGCCTCCGTGTATCTCCGCCAACAGCTCCTGTCCGTCTTCCCGGTGAATGCACTTCAATTTCACCCCATTGCGTCCTCTTCTGTACAGTGCGCCGTCGACGAACTGGTACATACTGGACTGCCGGGCTACTCTTTCCGCTTCTTCTTGTTCTTCGGGAAGTTCTCCTATCTGGAGAAAACGGACGATCTGCTATGCCCACATCGGAGCCTGTGGCTCGACGACGAGGACCAAAGGCATGTCAGCGGCCGCGGGAACATCAGCTTCTACGGCGAGGACTTGGGGCTCAGCCGGAGCTCGACGTTCCCCGGCAAGCTTGCCGGGGCATGACTTGCCGGGAGCGCCTGCTTCGTCGGGACAAACCCTGGGGCTTGCCGGAGAGGGCAGCTCCTCAGCACTCTCAGCGTCGATCTTGGGGACTCTCTTGGCGGCGGCTTCGGGAAGCTCTGCCGGGAGATAGTCATCGGAGACCGATTTTCTCTTCTTGGTTGGCCCAGTCGATGGTGTCACGGATGGCTGAGTCAGCTTGAGCACAAAAGTCCCTGGTTCCACAGGTAGCTTTAGTGCGGCGCATTTTGACAGGCCGTCGGCGATGTCGTTTTCTGCTCTTGGAACGTATTCCATTTGCAGGCCGTCAAAGCGCTCTTCCAGCTTCCTCACTTCATCAACGTAAGCCTCCATCAACGGGCACTGGTAATCCTTGTTCACTTGGCGGACGACGAGCTGCGAGTCACCCCTGACAATGAGCTTCTTGATCCCAAGTTCCGCCGCGATCCTGAGACCGGCGAGCAAACCTTCATACTCTGCCGTATTGTTGGTTGCTTGCTCCTTGGGAAAGTGCATCTGGACGATGTACTTGAGGTGCTCTCCGGTGGGCGCGATGAGCAGCACGCCGGCACCGGCACCTTCCAGTGAAAAGGCACCATCAAAGTACATCAGCCACTCTTTGGTTGCTTCCTTGCCGGGGATGCTCGTCTCTGGAATTTCTTCGTCCGGTGTCGGCGTCCACTCTGCTATGAACTCTGCCAATGCTCGGCTCTGGATGGTCGATGTGCTCTCGAACTTGCGGCCAAAGCTTGACAGTTCCAGTGCCCACTCGACAATCCTGCCTGTTGCTTCGGGATTCTGCAGTATCCTCTTAAGCGGAAAGCGAGTAACCACTGTGATCTCGTGTGCTTGGAAGTAATGGTGCAGCTTCCTCGAGGCCATGAGGAGACCGAAGAGCAATTTCTGCACACCAGAGTACCTCGACCTAGCCCCCTGCAGGAGGGAACTGACGAAGTAAACTGGGCGCTGCACCATCCTCTTCCTCTGCACTTCCCCTTGCGCTTGCGCGGATCCGCCTTTGCCGGGGCCAGAGCTTGTCGGGGAAGCTCCCTGCTTGTCGTCGGACGCGCTTGTCGTGGTTGCTGGCTCGTCATCAGCTTCCCTCTCTGCTACTAACGCAGCACTAGCCACTTGATTGGTTGCCGCTAGGTAGAGCAGCAACTTCTCTTGCGGTCTAGGCGCGACAAGTATAGGAGCGGAGGACAGGTATTTCTTCAAGTCTTGCAGCGCAGCCTCCGCTTCCGGAGTCCATTTTACTGGACCTGCCTTTTTCAAGATTTTGAAAAACGGCAGGGCGCGTTTCGTAGACCTGGAAATAAACCTGCTGAGAGCCGCCACGCAGCCGGCAAGTCTTCGCACGTCCTTGACACGCGTTGGTGCTTCAATCTGCTCGATGGCCTTGATCTTGTCGGGGTTGGCTTCGATCCCACGCTGAGACACAAAGAACCCGAGAAGCTTGCCGAAGGGAACTCCGAACACGCACTTCTCGGGGTTGAGCTTGAGGCTGATCTTGCGCAAGTTCGCAAAGGTCTCTTCCAAGTCTTGAACCAGGGTTGCCTTGTCTCTGCTCTTGACCACAATGTCGTCCATGTAGGCCTCCACATTTCTGTGGATCTGTGGCTCGAAAGCAGTGTGGACAACCCTCGCAAACGTCGAGCCTGCATTCTTCAGTCCAAAAGGCATCCGCACAAAACAGTACGTGCCGCATGGAGTGATGAACGCAGTCTTCTCTTCGTCTTCTTTAGCCATGAAGACCTGGTGGTACCCGGAGTAGGCGTCAAGGAATGAAAGCAGGTCACATCCGGCCGTGGAGTCAACAATCTGGTCGATGCGCGGCAAGGGGAATGGATCTTTAGGGCAAGCTCTGTTGACATCGGTGAAATCGATGCAAAGCCTCCACTTCCCGTTTGCTTTGCGCACGACAACAGGATTGGCCAACCACGTCGGATGGAGCACGCCTCTGACGAGGCCTGCCGCTTCCAACTTCCTGATCTCCTCCGCGATAAACTCTTGGCGCTCCACCGCTTGTTTCCTGACCTTTTGCTTGACGGGCCGCGCATGGGGACAGACAGCGAGGTGGTGCTCAATCACTTCCCTGGGAACGCCGGGGATGTCAGATGGTTGCCAGGCAAACACATCGACATTCGCCCGCAGGAAAGCAACGAGCGCGCCTTCCTATTTGGGGTCGAGAGTGGCACTGATGGTGAAGGTACCACTAGTGCCGTCCTCCTTGGCGGGCACCTTCTTGGTCGCTGGTGGAGCAGTCGTCGTCTCCTTGTGTTTACCGGCGGGGCTCAATGGTGCGTCCTCAATGGCAGCGCAGCACTCCGAAGAGGCGCGCTTGCCGAAGTGGGCACCAAAGCATTCGTCGGGCTTGGCCTTCTTGCCGGCGGGGCTCGATGGCACGTCCTCGACGGCAGCGCAGCACTCCGAAGAGGCGCGCTTGCCGGAGTGGGTGCCAGAGCATTCGCCGGACTTGGTCTTCTTGCCGGCGGGGCTCGATGGCACGTCCTCGACGGCAGCGCAGCACTCCGAAGAGGCACGCTTGCCAGAGTGGGCGCCAGAGCATTCGCCGAGCTTGGTCTTCTTGCCGGCGGGGCTCCATGGCACGTCCTCGACGGCAGCGCAGCACTCCGAAGAGGCGCGCTTGCCAGAGTGGGCGCCAGAGCATTCGCCGAGCTTGGTCTTCTTGCCGGCGGGGCTCCATGGCACGTCCTCGACGGCAGCGCAGCACTCCGAAGAGGCGCGCTTGCCAGAGCATTCGCCGGACTTCTTCTTTCCCCCGGAAGCTCCAGCGGCAGGTGGGCCGCGGGCCGTTGCTGCTGTTGCATCCCGGTATATTTGGTCGGCGCAGATAAGGGCATCCTTCTTGTCGCCGGGGACAGAACTGACGCTTATCGGGCCAGGCATCTTGAGCATGTTATACGCGTAGTGAGAGGCCGCCATGAACTTGGCGAGCGCTGGTCGGCCGAGGATCCCGTTGTAAGGCAACGGAAAGTCGGCGACGTCAAAGGTGACCTTCTCAGTCCTGAAATTCAGCTCGCTGCCAAATGTTACCGGCAGCGTGATCTTTCCCTTCGGCTTGCTCCTTCCCGGGTTGATTCCTTGGAACGTGCCGGTTTCTTCGAGCTCGCTGTCGGGAACTTGGAGTCTCCGGAGAACAGCAGAGGAGATCAGATTCAAGCCGGCCCCGCCGCCAACTAGCATCTTAGTGACCTTGAGGTTGCGGATCGTTGGGGAAACCAACATCGGCAAGCACCCGACCGCGGTTGTGCGATCAGGGTGGTCCTCAATGTCGAAGATGATAGGCGTGCTGGACCATCTCAGGGGTCTGCGCGACTCGACGGGTGGTTCCGCTGCATTGACCTCCCGCACCCACCGTTTAAGCTGGTGGTGGGAAGCGTGCAGGGAGGCACCTCCGTCCACACATAAGACCTCAGTGGCTTTCTGGAACTCCTGCTCGCTGGTCTCGGGGTCTTCCATGTCTTCGTCGTTGTCATCGTCTTCGCCCTTGTCGCGTCCCCGGGGAGGTCTGTCTGCTTGCCGCTGCTTGTCCTTGCCGCGGCGCTCCCCCGGGCCGGGACGCTTCGTGCCGGATCCCCCGCCGCCTGCTTGGGCTCTCTCCTTGTTGCGTCATGTGTACTCGGCCTTCTGCAGGTCGACGAGTCGCTCGACTTGCTTGCAACTCTGGAGGTCGTGACCCCTGGTACGGTGGATCTTGCAGTACTTCTTGTCGGTGCCGTCTCGCTTATCGGCAGCGGCCACCGCCCGGCAGTTGGCGCACCCGACAACCCCCTTGCCGGGGCCTCCCGCCTGGGCTTTCTTGGCGGAGCCCTCGCTGCCGGACTTCTCGACAACCAGTACCTCTAGGTTTTTCTTCTTTTTGTCGTTCCGCCGCCGGCCTCTCCTTGCCGGGGCGGTACCTTCACTATCGGATTCTCCTTCTCCAACACTTTCTCCGGGGAGCTTCCTCCCCTCCTCAGCGCATGCACACTTGTCGGCCAGGGCGTAAAGCTCGCTAACCTCCTTGATTTTGCACATCGCCATCTCCTCCCGCATCCTGCGGTTGCGCACGTTCTAATGGAACGCGCTGATCACCGCGGCGGGGTGGACGTTTGGGATGTTGTAGTGCACACGGCTGAACCTCTGGATGAACTTGCGCAAAGGCTCCCCCTCCTTCTGAACAAGCAGATGAAGATCGCTTGCCTGGCCATGGGGTTTGTGGCCGCCCGTGAAGGCGCCAACGAACTGATGGCATAGATCTGGCCAGGAGGAGATGGAGCCGTCCGGCAAGTGCATGAGCCAGGATCTGACGTTGGGCTTGAGTACCAGCGGGAAGTAGTTGGCAAGGATCTTATCGTCCCGTCCCCCGGCAGCCTGCACCGCAATGGTGTAGATGTTGAGGAACTCAGACGGATGCGACTTGCCGTCGTACTTCTCGGGCACGTCGGGCTTGAAGTTCTTTGTGCTGGGCCACTGGACTTGCCGCAGCTCGCGGTTGAACGCGGGGCAGCCTACCGAATACGGCAGTTCGCCTGGTTCCCCCGGTGCGTGCATGTTTCCAGAGGGCTCAACGCGCTGGTCTGATTGACGCCGCGCCTCTCTTCTGCGCTCGATGCGAGTTCGAGCGTCTTCTTCCCTTCGTTCGTGAAGGACTTGGCGTTGGTCGCGGCGAGTTCGCGGGTTCGACGACGCGGTGGAGTCGTTGTCGAGGTGAGCCCGGCGAGTCGGCGACCGCGGCTTCTGGGGCGGGGAGTGCACGGTGGTCGCACCCCCGCCATTCTTGGCGCCATCGGTTCTCGCCTGGGTGACTGGCCGCGGCTGCGATGCGCTGTGCTGCCGCGGAGTGTCGCCGTTGGCGAAACCGATGAGGCTCTGGATAGTTGCCCTCCAGTCGTCGAGCTTGTCTGCCGTCGGAGGGTAGTCTAGGAGTAGCCGAGCTCGCGCGAGAGCTTCCGCTGGGGTGGCGGGCAGAGGCGGCGAACGGCGCGAGGAGCGGGATGTGCTCGAACTCCTAACCATGTTAGAAGGAGCAGCTCCCGGTCCAGGCAGACGCGCGACGCTCGTTCCGGCACGCTGGATCGCATGCTGGTCCTGAGCGCCTTGGGACCCACCAGCACGGTCTGGGTCCAGCGAGCGTATGGTACCATGGGTACCATGACGCTGCTGGTTTCGCGCCACCTGAGAGGGGCGTGGGGCGAGCTCGGACGTCGCGGGACCAAGAACTGGTTCGACGGCGCCCGTTCCTCCGCCGGCGTCCTCCCCACCACCCGTCCGCTCCATGGGCGGTGGGTTCGACGCTGACGGACCGGTCACCTCCGGAGCTTTCTTCTTCGGCGCCATGCCGGCGCAAACAGTGAGAGTCTGGCGCGCGCGGACGCCGGATCTGGTTCACACAACCTCGACGCTCCCCCTACCTGGCGCGCCAAAGATGTCGGGGGATATCGGCCTCCACGAGCACCTATGGGGACGGAGCCCCTTGTCGGTTCGGCGGGGGGCGGAGGTTGCACAAAGAGCAGATCGAGGCGACACACACACAACGATTTTACCCAGCTTCGGGCCGCACGGATGCGTAAAACCCTACTGCTGCATGTCTGGTTGATTCGAGTTCTTGCTCTGGAGCGCAAGAAGCTACAGTAAGTTGGAGCTGGACGTAGACAAGGGTCTACTGGGTGTCCTTCTTCCGGTCTGGATCCCTTCTAGTTTTTCCTTTCTTTTCCCCTACGTGCACATGGGCCTCCTTTTATATGCTAAGGGGTTTTCCACAGGCAGCGACGCAGGTGAGGGTAAAAATGGCAAGGAACTGTGCGAACAGTGGCCGCACAGTGCTATCGCACCTAACTCTGACGGCGGGGGACAAAGGCATTAAATGCCCGTCTGGATCGCCTGAACAGTGCCGAGGCGGACCGTTAGGGGCGCCTCCGCTTGCCACGGGGGCGACTCCGCCAACGTCGCATGCCACGCGCGCGCCCCAGGCTGCGCGGCGCCTCGCCACGTGTCTCTGGGGAAGCACCAGAGTGACGCGTGGGCAGGTGAGCTGGGGCGCACGTCTGAGGTGGTGGTTCGCCGCGGCAAGTGGCTTGCCGCGGTGGTTGTCTTGCCGCACCTGAGAGCTTGCCACTCGTCAGGCCTTGCCGGGGCGCGTGGCGCGCCGCGGCGGGCTTCTCTTGGGGTGCCTTGGTTTGGCCGTCCCGGCGAGCTCCTCCCGCCGGGGCCTTGGTGCTTCGGCTTAGTCGTCCCGGCAAGCTCCTCTTGCCGGGGCCTTGTCGCCTTGGCCCGGCAAGATCCTCTTGCCGGACCTCGCCTTCTTGGCCCGGCAAGCTCCTCTTGCCGGGGCTTGGTCTTCTTGGCTCGATCACTTGGCCTTCGTCCGGCCCAGAAAGGGCCGTGGAGACTCTTGTCGCTCCCCTGGCAAGCCTTGCCGCGGGACGCTACTACTGCCCGTGCACAAGTTCGGGGTACTAAGGTACCCCTACTTTAGTACACCGACACCTACGTAATCCCAGTTACATAATTAAAGTAATGTGAAACGTGTGAGCTGTTGATTGTAGATTGGGGGGAGGGAGGGGCCCACCACCATGAAAATCAGGGGAGGAGAGAGAGAGGCAATTTACGTTAACCCTTTCGTAGGTTCCCGTAGATGTAGAAAGATGCGAAATGCGTGAATGTGTAGTGGACATACTATTGGAGTGCCTAAGATAATTTGTGTATGTATAGACCCTATGTGTTTATTTTACTTCGCATGTTAGATTTGTCTTGGTTCGATAAAAAGCAAAGTTGGTGATGATGGTGTGCCTGTCATCCTGCAATATAGGCCGTCTGATCTATATTTAACGGATAGGAAGGAAACTATGACAATTTACCCGCACTCCTCTCCGCATTTGCAGATAAGGCTTTCCCTCGTTCATCCTTTTCTCCCACAAGATCTTGATCTTCCGTGCAACACACGAACATCTTGCTAGTACTCCTACGATATGTATATTATTGTGAAAGTTCATAAACAACGGCCGAGATTAATGCAAACACGACAGACTTTCATTACATTTCGAACTTTTATAGGACAAAAAATAAAAGAAACCCGACCCTAAACCTATTCTACGGCGGCGACCGACGTCCTCCATCTGTGATCTCCATGTATGGGGGCGGGGTTCAAGACCCGTGAAGTGAAGGTGCGGTCTCCGGCGAGGAAAAGTTGAACACGGGAGATGGACCGGCCAGTTGGCACACCATGCCCTACCGCCTCCCATGCCCTACTCATCCTCGGAGGAGTCCCCGACCTCGATGGTGCCGGACGTTGGACGGCGCCAAGTAGGACGCGTGGCTGACGGTGCTCCCGTCGTCGGCCGCCAGCGTGGCCACCGCTTGTGCGGCGACTTGAGCGAGGGCGGCGACCTCGAGCTCCATCCCCGAAGACAAGCTCTCCCGCAGAGCGTTCGCGCTTGCGGTCATGGCGGATGTGGTTCCAGGTAGGAGGACGATGCGCTATGGTGTGGAGGTTAGCTGGGCATTGCCGCATTAAGTAGCATATTCCGGTGAGGCCAAGTGTCCGGGTGCGTCATTAAGTCGCTGAAGTTGGTTCCTCGGGCACTGAGCCTCTTAACGATGACATACGAACGGACGGCATGAATGCGGGCAGCTGGCGCCGGCTGGGAACGCACCGCGCGACAGCGCAAGGGGCGAGGGTTTTGGTGTGCCAGGGTAGTCAGTTGCGATCGTGGCAACGTTAGAGATGCCCTTTGCTCACATGCGATCCCCGCATGTCATTGAAAAAGCAAGACGACTCGGCATGGTCTCAGGTCCACAGGATGCAGTTGGCCGCGCTACTCCACTCCGCGGACGCATCGCGATGCCCGGTGCATCCTCGACGAGTCGGGTGTTGGGGTGTGTTTGGATTGTGGCCAAAGTGCACCTTGCCAAAATTTTGGTCATGACCCAAAGATTGGTCTTTGTTTGGATAGTTGCCATTTCTTTGGCATGCCAATGAACTCTAGCCAACTCAAGTTCATTTTTCTTGCCAATGTCGGCCAAATCATGGGCAACCAATACCTCAACCAATACCTCAACCAATACCGATTTGGTGGAGACGACTTTGGCGATCCGACTACAAACGTGCACGACGTTGAGCCTTAGCAATCGCTAAACCAACTCCGAGAGGTTATTGACCACGCCGGAGCACAATCAACCTGACCACGAAGGTCTATTCCTGCACGCAATCGAAAAACAAGCAAGAATATGATAAAGCAATCTGAATATTGCGAATATATATGAAGTATTGATAATGGTGGCGATCCGTAAGCGGTCTTGGTCTGGTCGTTGGACACAAACGAAGTACACAAAGTTGCAATGGCTAACTTTTAACTAAACAAATCCCAAGGAAAAAGCTACTAGATGGATCTACTTATATAGGAGAAAGGGGTGGCGGCCAAGGAGGTGGGAGGACGTCCCAAGGCAGCCTAGAACTAACCCTAGGTCGTACAAGGCTCATGGGCCCAAGTGGAGGTGACGCAACACCTTTGGACTCGTTGTTTGACTCGGATTCTGCTGCTGCGTCAGATTGTTTTGGTGATATCTCAACGCTCCGGACTGTCGGTGTACTAAAGTAGGGGTACCTTAGTACCCCGAACTTGTGCACGGGAAGTCGTAGCACCCCGCGGCAAGGCCTGCCATGCGATCGCCAAGACCCTCAATGGTCCCCTCTTGGGCCATTCAAGAACAAAGTATTTGAGCCAAGGCCCTGGCAGGAGGAGCTTGCCGAGAAGGCCACCCGAAGAGAGCGAGGCCCTGGCAAGAGGAGTTTGCCGGGACTGCCGCTCGAAGCACAAGACCCCGGCAAGAGGAGCTTGCCAGGAAGGCCATCCACGGCACGACAAGGACCCTGCCACTGCGCGCCCCGCGCCCCGGCAAGGCCCGGTGAGCAACAAGCTCCCGGGCGCGACAAGACATCCACCGCGGCAAGGCGCTTGCCGCGGCAAGTTACCACCTCGTGCCTGCGCTCTAGCTCACCCACCAACGTGTCGCTCTGGGGGGCATCCCAGGCACACGTGGCGGAGGCTGGGCAGCGAGGAGCATGCGGTGGCGAAGCGAAGCTAACAGAGTAGCCATCGTGGCAAATGGTGGCGCTCCTGACGGTCCACTCCCCTGCTCCGTCTGGGCGACGCGGACGGGCATTTAATGCCCTTGTCCCCCGCCGTCGGAGTTAGGTATGATAGCACTGTACAGCCACTATGCAGGCAGCTGTACCCACTACAGCATTCTACCATTTTTGCCCTCACCTACGCTGCCACCTGTGGGTAACCCCTTGAGCATATAAAAGGAGGCCCCATGCGCACGTAGGGAGGGGAGACCAATCTTTACGCTCGACCTCGCCGGCGGCCCGCGTGTACTGTAGCACCGCGCGCTCCCGAGCAAGAACACAATACAATCCACCAAGCAGCAGTAGGGTTTTACGCATCCTTGCGGCCCGAAGCTGGGTAAAATCCCCCTATGTGCTTCGCCTCGATCTGCTCTTTGTGCAACCTCCGCCCCCCGCCGAACCAGTAAGGGGCTCGGTCCCCATAGGTGTTCGAGGAAGCCGATTCCCCCCGACATCTTTGGTGCGCCAGATAGGGGGCGTCGAAGTTGTGCGAACCTGATCCGGCGTCTGCACCAGCTAGATCTCCTTCATCCTCGGCGACATGCCACCGAAGAAGAAGGCTCCGGAGGTGGCTGGTCCGTCCGCGTCGAACCCGCCGCCCTTGGAGCAAACGGGTGGCGGGGACGGTACCGGCGACGGGACGGGCGTCGTCGAGCCAGCCCCTGGCGCCGCGGCGCCCGAACATGCACTGAGCTCGTAACACAACGGCGTCCACACCCGCGCCGACGCCCCTCGGCACAGGCAAGCCCTGGTCATACCAGGCAACCTTTCGCTCCATTCCATGGAGCGGAGGCAGTTAGCCCCGCAGATCTCACGTACGGCCCACCTCGAGTGCTCGCTCACGCTGAGCTCGAGCGAGAGCAGCTGCGTCGAGATGACGCGCTGCTCCTCGAGGAGGACCGTCTTCAGGCCGCTGTGCGAGCTGCTCGCTACCAGCAAGCTTTGCGCCGCTTTTATAGCCGCAGGGTTAGTGCCAGAAGTCCCGGGAATGTGGGAAGGCCCTTACCGGGTGAAACGAGTCGATAGGCCTGGCGCTGTCCGCCTTGAGACCGAAGATACCACTCCGGTGAGCAACTCCTGGAACGTTGGGCATCTTCGTAAGTTTCGCCCGTAAGGCGCGGTTCTCGGACCCCGTCCAGCAACCACCCTTCTGTACAAAGTCTTGCCGTTGTTGCATGTGATCCTTTGTACAGAGCCAGGCGCAGACCCTGTGCGCAGATTGGTTTCGTGTGCTCCGCGCACTTTGTCGATCTCGTGCTCTTTATTCTTTGCATGCATTATCTGACACTCTGTGCAGCACTGACCCCCGGTAAGCGGCGGCAAGCCCCATGCCTCGCCCTGCCGGAAAGCGACCTTGCCGGGCAGCGAGCCACGGAAAAGCTAAGTTGCTAAAGCTTGAGCAATCGAGTTCTTAAATTTTTGAGGTTATCTTCCTCGAATGACCGTACTCTATATGGAAAACCTGTGCGCGGAGGGACCGGCTCGTGGCTAGTTGCGCCCTTACTTCGTTTCGAGTCCGCTCAACGACTTAAGTGTGCTACAACCAGAGTGGCATCCTTACTTTGTTTCGAGCTCGCTCGGCAGCTTAGGTGTGCTGCGACTGCAGTCGCAACACTTACTTTGCTTTGAGCCTGCTCAACAATCTAAGTGAGCTGCAGCTAGCCGCAACAAGGTTTCTTGCCGGTAGTAGCGCCGCTGGCGGGCTGCTGATGTCCCGCACTCAGAGCCCGCGGTAAGGCGGAGGCCTACGCCGACAAGTCCCCAGAAGCGTAGGGCAAAAACATACAAAGCACGGAGTCAAGTAGAGGAAATAACAGTGCAGTCACTACCTAAGATAGAGTTATATTACAAAAGCAAGCTTGTCACGGCCCTAATGAATCGCCTTCATGACTTGGCCAGCAGCGACAAGAAAAGGAAAGGGAAGGCGGCCTAGTCCACTCGGTCGCCCTCGATCCTCTTGATCTCGGCCACCTTCTCCACTATAGGCGCGACGAGGGCCTTGATCTCCTCAAGGTCAGCCTCCGCCGGCAGGGATTTGAGGACATTGGTGAGCCTGATGCCGGGGTTGCGAAAGGCGACTTTCACCAACACCTTCTCGAGGGCACCGGCGACGGCTTCGCGCGTCTCGCCGGGCAACTGCTCGGGGATCGCATTCCGGAGATGCTTGAGGGCCGCCACCATGCCCCTGAAAAACGAAGTGAGATTGGCATTGGGTGGGACGTTCTCGCCGGTGGGATATTCGTGGCCCTCCATCCCCAGCAGCGTCAGCTCCTTGTCGATGGAGGTGGCGATGTCCACGAGGCCCTCGGTCCACTGCTCCACCGTTGCCCTGAACTCGTTCTGGGTGACCGCGGCGCTCTCCAACAGCGCCTCATTGTTCGCGACCTCCTTCCGCAAGGCCACCTCTTGCTCCTTGGCGCTGTCCAGCGCCTTGGACAAGGTGTTCAGCTTCAGCTCGAGGTCGGCGTTGGAGTCCTTGGCGGCGTCGAGCTCTTTGATCTTCTCGGCGAAGCGGCCCTGTAGCTCACCAAGGGTGTGGACACCCTTCTCGCGCTCCTGCTTGAGCGCGGCGAGCTCCTCGCCGCTCGCCCTGAGGTCGGCGTCGAGCTGCGCCACCCTCGCCTCCAGTGCCTCCTTGGCGGTCTCAGCGGCTGCGGCAGCATCTCGCGCCTCTTTGAGGGCTCCGCCGAGCGCTTGCTCGTGTGCGGCGACCTCCTCCTCGTGGCTAGCAAGGCTGGCTTTCTGCTGCGCCAGCTCGCCCTCCCGCGCAGCTAGCCCCGCGGCGGCAAGCCTTTGCTGCTCCTCGGCTTCCGCCTTCTCGAGGATGAAGGCCGTCCGTGCATCGTCGAGCTGCCTTCGCTCCTCCGCCAAGGAACGGAGGGCCTCCTAGTTGAGCTCCCGGAGCTCCCCGGCGCGCTTCTCCATGTCAGCTCCCGCCTTCGCGACAAGCGCTTCCCGGCGTTCCGCCTGGGCTTGTCGGGCGCGGTAGAGCGACACCAGCTTCCGGAGCAGCCGCTCCTCTTCAGGCTCACCGCCGCTGCTGCTTGGTGTGTCGACCAACGTCAGCCCGGCGGAGGCGAGCACCTCTCCGTCCAAGGCCTCCCCCTCGACCGGCGCCCTGGAAGTCGACTCCCAGGGGAGCTTGATGAAGACATCGTCGCCGGCCTTCAGGTAGGCGCCTGGCTGGGGCTCCTCAGGGCCCAACGCCGCGGCGGAGGCAGGATCGGCGGTCGGCGCAGCGCCTGTCGCTCCTGCGGCCTCAGGGCCGTCAGTACGATCGCCGGCCCCCTCACCCGCGGCTGCCTTGGCGGCCTCTTCGCCGACCGGATCTTCGGCACCCTCCGCCCCCCCGGTGGCGGCCACGTCATCCGTATGGCCGCGCGCGTCCTCCTCGACGACGACCTCGGTCTCCATCGAGTCCGTGGCGGGCGGGTCTGAAGGCCGTAGGAGGGGGAGAAGTCAGGCAGCTATCCAAAAAAGAAGAACCCCAGGGGAGTTTCGAGGCAAGAAGGCTACCTGGGCCAGGGTCTGCCGTCACGGTCTCCGTCGCCAAGGAGGCGTCGGCATCGCCCCTCGCCGGAGACGGCTCCCTTGCTGGGGGCTGCTCCCGCGCCGGGGACAGCTCCCTCGCCGGGGAACTCCCCCTTGGCGGTGTAGTTGTAGCGGGTGGCTCCTCGGGGGTGGTCTCCGGACGCTCCTGGTGGGGTTGCTCTGCTCCTACACGAATCGTCAGCCAAATGTCAGAAGAAGCGAAGGGTACCCGGGCGCGCCCAACGGCGGGAAGCAACCCATATGCTTACGCTGGGGGCTGCGCTGGGGGCTGCTCTGAGGATTAGTTGGCGGGTCCGGCAAGGTCATCTCAGGCGCACCCCCTGCCACCACGGAGGGCTCGTCGTCGAGGATGACCACTGGGACCTTGGCTCTCTTTGCCGCCCTCTGGGCCAAAGTCCTGCAAAGGACCAAATTCGGAGGAAAGCAAATGAGATGCGAGGCACAACTACAAGAATTGAAGAGACACAAGGACAACGGGGATCTTACTCCTCTCCCTCTTCCTCGTCGGAGCTAAGCGTGGAGAAGTCGAAGACCGGCTTGCTCCTGGCGCGGGGAGGCGGGGGAGTAGGCTCCCGTGGCCGCTTGGCGGGAGCAGTGGACGACTCCGCTCCGGCCGCCGCCGCGGCACGAGAAGTGGCAGGAGCAGAAGCCGCGGCCCGCGAAGACCCCGCTCCTGCTGCCTCAGAGGAGCGCGTCGCGCGGCGCTGCGGTTGTGGGCTCGTCTGCCGCACCACCTCCCCAGCCTTGCAGAGACGCCTCCGTGGCTGGGCAGGGGGCTCTGCTTGCGACGAGCCGCCCGCGGGACGGGAGGAAGAAGCGCCGACCTCCGGCAAGACGCTCGTGTCCTAGGCAGACTCGCCCTCGGCATCGTGCCCGGCAAGCTCTTCCTCGCCGGCAAACTCCGCTCGATCGGCAAGGCTTTCCGCCTCCGCTGCGTCCGCCTCCGCCAACGTGAAGCCAAACTCGCCTGCGGCCACGGCTGCCGCGGCCTCCTCCATCCGGGAGGCGATGTACGCCAACTCCGCGTCGGTGGTGTCGCAGGTGAGGCCCCTCTGCTCGTCGGCGTCGACTGGCCTCTCCACCAGGTCGTCGAAGAACGCCCACACGACATCGTCGGCGGGCTCCTGCCACGTGGAGTCGATCCCGTGCGAGTCGCACAGCGGCATCATTGCGAGGATGCGGCTGAGCGACGAATTGTTGCACAACGGGACAACGCCTCATGGCAGCCTGAACCACTCGGGGTGGTCGGGGTCGTGCTTGAACAGCGCCTTGAGCGTCCCGTCAAGCTCCAAGACGGTGAAGTTAAAGTTGAGGCCAGGGCGCAGCCTCATGATGTCTGCCGCATTCTGGAACTCCCATGCAGGCCTCTTCTTCTCCTGCAAGGGAGCGATGCGGCGGCGGAGGAAATCTGTGCCAACGGCCCCAACTATGAGCCCTGCACGCCTGAGCCGCAGGATCCGGGTGACGGCAATACGCAGCTTGTCGTCGTCCGGGGCCACGTCGCTCCAATCCCTGCCGCGCACCACAGGGGCTTGGCGCACGGCGGTGAATGGCTGCGGGTTCTCCTTGACAATCAGGCACCAGTCTGCCCTCCATTCCTCCCATTTGCTGCGGAGCTCTCCCTCCAGATAAGCATCCTTCTTGCCGGTCTTCGAGATCCAGGCGATCCCGCCAGAGAGGGGCTCTCCTCTCTCTACTCGAGGCGTGAAGAAGTGGCGGAAGAGAGCTACGTTTGGAAAGACTCCGACAAAATTTTCACAGAGATGTGCGAAAATTGCCATGGTCAAGACATCATTGGGGGTGAAATCAAGAAGGTGGAACCCGTAGGTGTTCATGATGTCGCAGAAAAATTCAGAGAAGGGCGGGCAGAGCCCGCAATAGAAGAACAGAGCGAAGAAGGGATACCCGGTCGGATACTCCTTCTGGGCGATGCCAGGAAGAACCCTCGTGCGCGGATGCGCTCGCGTCCTCGCCGACCAGAAGAGGTAGTATTCCTCCCTCAGGACCAGCGCGTCGAGCTCCGGAGGGAAGACCGCCTGCTCCTTTCGCTGCGCCTCGAGCCGCAGGGCCATGGCCGACTTCACTGCCTTCCCCTTTCCCTTGTCGCCCTTCGGGGCCATGGCGGAAGGAGGGAGGGAGGTCGACGGCGTCGGTGGCACCGGTGGTGGCGGAAGGAGAGGGGGCGGAGCGCTGCTTCTCTTGGGAAGTGGCGGAGGATTTCGAGGAATCGCAACTGGCGGGTGGGCGGACTGCCCCTGTCTCCCTTGCTTATAAGGAGAGGAGGGGTGGGCGTTTCGCCTTTCCAAGCCAACAAATCGCCCGCGACGTGACGCATGCCTGCAGGGCTCGGCCCCGCGCACGCCACCCACGCCACGCACGCCTCTCCCCCACGATGCCGCATTCGACGCGTGCCGTTCGGGGAGGACGTGGTGGGCGCAGAAAAAGATGTACCGTGACCCAGGCCACGCGTGCCCGTGCACTGTTTTGGGCCTGGCCCAACAGCGCTCGGCACCGTGTATGGCCCAGGCCCGGGGGCTCCTGTCGGTGTACTAAAGTAGGGGTACCTTAGTACCCCGAACTTGTGCACGGGCAGTCGTAGCACCCCGCGGCAAGGCCTGCCAGGCGATCGCCAAGACCCTCAATGGTCCCCTCTTGGGCCATTCAAGAACAAAGTATTTGAGCCAAGGCCCCGGCAAGAGGAGCTTGCCGGGAAGGCCACCCGAAGAGAGCGAGGCCCTGGCAAGAGGAGTTTGCCGGGACTGCCGCTCGAAGCACAAGACCCCGGCAAGAGGAGCTTGCCAGGAAGGCCATCCACGGCACGACAAGGACCCTGCCACGGTGCGCCCCGCGCCCCGGCAAGGCCCGGTGAGCAACAAGCTCCCGGGCGCGACAAGACATCCACCGCGGCAAGGCGCTTGCCGCGGCAAGTTACCACCTCGTGCCTGCGCTCCAGCTCACCCACCAACGTGTCACTCTGGGGGGCATCCCAGGCACACGTGGCGGAGGCTGGGCAGCGAGGAGCATGCGGTGGCGAAGCGAAGCTGACAGAGTAGACATCGTGGCCAACGGTGGCACTCCTGACGGTCCACTCCCCTGCTCCGTCTGGGCGACGCGGACGGGCATTTAATGCCCTGTCCCCCGCCGTCAGAGTTAGGTATGATAGCACTGTACAGCCACTGTGCAGGCAGCTGTACCCACTACAGCATTCTACCATTTTTGCCCTCACCTACGCTGCCACCTGTGGGTAACCCCTTGAGCATATAAAAGGAGGCCCCATGCGCACGTAGGGAGGGGAGACCAATCTTTACGCTCGACCTCGCCGGCGGCCCGCGTGTACTGTAGCACCGCGCGCTCCCGAGCAAGAACACAATACAATCCACCAAGCAGCAGTAGGGTTTTACGCATCCTTGCGGCCCGAAGCTGGGTAAAATCCCCCTGTGTGCTTCGCCTCGATCTGCTCTTTGTGCAACCTCCGCCCCCCGCCGAACCAGTAAGGGGCTCGGTCCCCATAGGTGTTCGAGGAAGCCGATTCCCCCCGACACGGACGAATTCGAAGGTGAATCCAATTTTGTTGGAAAGAGCACGAAATCTAGTTTCCAACAAAAAAAGAATCACCCAATTCGGAGTTCGTATGAAGAAGTTCTTGGCGTTTTGAGTCGGTATGTCTGTGCAGTCCGAATCTGAATCCAGAACGTGAGAGACTTGGACTCTATCTTCTCTTGGGCCAAAAGTGACGTGAGAGAACTTTTTGAACAGCAAGTAAACATCTTTTTCTCCCTTATCTTCATATGTAGATTGTACAAATGTCCCATACACCTGCAATTAGACAAAACACAAAAGTATGTGAAGTATTTTTGTTCTGAATAATATAAATATATTATTGAATAGTTTGCACTAGAAATCACCTGACAGATATGCATGTATGCAATATTTTTGGTCATATCCAAGGTAGTCATGTCCTCATCATCCTCCCCTTCTTGAAAACAAAGCCTTCCTCGGCGTTGCTTTATCTGAAATGTGGCTAACAAAAGAGACAAGGTGTACATGTTGTATATGTATATGTCATCAATTTTTACTTCCCGTGGAATTTGCACATATGGCACATGTATACATGAGTAACTTTCATAGTGAATAAAATATAAAGACAAAATATTATCACAAGAAGTAGAAGGTATGAAAGTATTGCAACTCAGTTTGCACATATAAGTGAAGCTCTTATTCATATGAAAAGATTGATAATATTCATCATTAAACCATCCCAATATTGGTGAATAAACCTTACTTGCATAAAATTTACATGCTACAACATGCTTAAATAAGCCAACATGCAATAAGTCATTTGACACAGAATCATCACCAAGATTAGAGGTCATATCAAAATGATTAAACATTGACACAATTATTTTCAAACGTAGTTGATCCAAATTTGTTTTAGTGTCTGATTCACATGGTTCTTTCACATCAACGGTTAATTCAATGGGTGCACTCAAAATTCTTGATATTGCAGTTGTTTGATCACATGGCAAAGTCAAATCATCAGCATAATCATCTAAAATAGGTGGTCTGATCAATGTAGTGGCTAGAGCATCACATGGTGTATTTAAATCAACAAGGCATTCATCATTCGCATGCGAAGTTAGAAGATCAGTACCTTTGTCATTACCTCGTGTTATCAACTCAGACGATGTTGGAACTCTCGGCAGTGACGGGTCATAATATGGAGCTGATGCAGTGCTCACAACAACGAATGTTGTTGTCATAGTAGGCGCGGTGGTAGAAGGAAGGACCGTCTCAACTCCTTGGATGTGCACCTTATGCTTGTTTGTCTTGTGGGCATCACGCCTCTTTATTTCCTGTTCAGCTTTGCAAGCAAGATGAAACAAATGGTCCATAGGATAACATTCTTCATGAATTAGTATCTCATGAATATCACGGTTTAATCCCCCCCAAAATCTATCCATAAAATCTTCTTCACTTTCCTCTAAAAAAGGAATGCAACAAGGTAGTTTGTAAATCATCATAATATTTTCTTACAGTGTCACTACCTTGTTTTAAATCTTGTAGTTTTTTAATCATGCCACGAGTATAATAAACATCGACGAATCTATCTCTCATGACAAGTTTTAAATCATCCCAAGTAGTAGGTACATAATCAGGGTATAACCGACAATGTTCACTCCACCAAATAGTAGCAAAACTAGTGAAAGAACCACCCGCAAGCTTAACTTTTTTACGTTCCGAAAAATCATGGGAAGCAAATATAACATTTATTTCGAACTCCCATTCAATATATAAATCAGGCTTAAAACGACCATTAAAAGGTGGCATGGAAACAAAAACCTGATTGTGCGTATTCTTATGCCTTTGCACCTCTTGTGATGGTGGTTGTATTTTCGGAGCTGGTGGCACATCTCCCACGATTGATGAAGCCCAACTGACTCTGGAACCTGCCATATTTAGTAGAAAAACAAGAAACAAAATCCGAGAATAATGTTCCTATGAACTACTAGGATGTGGTGGTAAAACGCTCACAGTATAGCAAATATCAAGTTCTTACCATGCAGCAGGTGGTGACCGGCAACCAACGGTGTCAAATAACTCCGAAGATTGAGTAAAGCGATTGCCAGGTGAGCGTATGTATACACGGTGTAGAAATATGTGGAGCTTGGAAGGCCAAATATATGGTAGCAAAAGACCAACAATAATCAATTCAGAGATGCAATGTTGAATAAACGCTCAACGACGGTACTGTGCTGGTCCTAGGCTAGACCGTACTAGAGACGCGAGCCTAGAACACTAAAAAAATCACGGCGCGACGCGTAACAAAGGTGGAGCACACTCTGAATATCTTTTTTTCTCCTTTTTTCACGGAATTTTTTTCACTTTTTTTCCTCTTTTTTTTTCCTTTTTTTCTCACTTTTTTTATTTTTTTTCTTTCTCTTTTTTTTCACAAAACAAGCTAGATAAGATGCAAATTGGATCTAGTGATGACGCGAATGACCTCAAGTATGATTATGATAATGAATGATGGGGAGTACGTGGTGGAAATTGATGGATGGCGGTGGTGGACAGCGGATGCAATAATGACGCGGTGGTGGTATATGGCAACGTCAATGAAGATGGTGCGGCGGTGGCGTGACAAACTATGAACAGAACTCGAAACTCTAAAGGACTAGACACTAAGACCAGCAACTTGACACGATAATGTAACAGCAAATTCAACAAAGCAAAACACTAAAAAGATTATGCAAAGGCTCAGACTGGCTTGGACAAAGGATGAACAGATCTAACTTTTTTGTGTGGCTTTTTTTTCTTGGACTCTAGGTATGAAGAACAGATGCAATCTAGACTATGAAAAACTGGAAATCTCACCGAGCAACCTGAAAACTGATACCACTTGATAGAGGCGAGGGTGTCCCGATCTTTCGATGAGATGATAACTATCGATTTGGTGGAGACGACTTTGGCGATCCGACTACAAACGTGCACGACGTTGCGCCTTAGCAATAGCTAAACCAACTGCGAGAGGTTATTGACCACGCCGAAGCACAATCAACCTGACCACGAAGGTCTATTCCTGCACGCAATCGAAAAACAAGCAAGAATATGATAAAGCAATCTGAATATTGCGAATATATATGAAGTATTGATAATGGTGGGGATCCGTAAGCGGTCTTGGTCTGGTCGTTGGACACAAACGAAGTACACAAAGTTGAAATGGCTAACTTTTAACTAAACAAATCCCAAGGAAAAAGCTACTAGATGGATCTACTTATATAGGAGCAAGGGGTGGCGGCCAAGGAGGTGGGAGGATGTCCCAAGGCAGCATAAAAGTAACCCTAGGTCGTACAAGGCTCATGGGCCCAAGTGGAGGTGATGCAACACCTTTGGACTCGTTGTTTGACTCGGATTCTGCTGCTGCGTCAGATTGTTTTGGTGATATCTCAACGCTCCGTACGAATTTGAAGGTGAATCCAATTTTGTTGGAAAGAGCACGAAATCTAGTTTCCAACAAAAAAAAGAATCACCCAATTCGGAGTCCGTATGAAGATGTTCTTGGCGTTTTGAGTCAGGTATGTCTGTGCAGTCCGAATCTGAATCCAGAACGTGAGAGACTTGGACTCTATCTTCTCTTGGGCCAAAAGTGACGTGAGAGAACTTTTTGAATAGCAAGTAAACATCTTTTTCTCCCTTATCTTCATATGTAGATTGTACAAATGTCCCATACACCTGCAATTAGACAAAACACAAAAGTGTGTGAAGTATTTTTGTTCTGGATAATATAAATATATTATTGAATAGTTTGTACTAGAAATCACCTGACAAATATGCATGTATGCAATATTTTTGGTCATATCCAAGGTAGTCATGTCCTCATCATCTCCAGCCAATTCCCCCAACTTTCGATCCCCTAGCCCGCATCAAGCGTCCCCTAGTTCGCCGGAAAGCCATGGTGCGCCGCAAGATCACTTACTACAAGATGCTGACGTCGGAGCGCCGCGCAGAAATCGCGGCGGCGGTCGGCGCCACAGACCTCCGTTCCCAAGCTCGCTTTGATGTGGGCCCATCCCCGAGTTCTCTGGAGCCAAGCTACGAGGAGGAGGAAGCCGATCCAATGTTCATGGCGGAGGTTGCGGTGCAGAAGGCCCCCGATGGGTATGAGACGATGGACGTTGACTTCGTGCCGGCGTCCGAGTCCCCCATGGTGTAGGCGGACCAGCGGTTCAACATGGCGATACTAAAGGAGGACCGGGAGGCAGAGGCTCAACTAGACGCGGAGCGCGCGCATGCCGCTGCCATCGAGGCTCTCTTGCAGGCGGAACCGGATGTCGTGGATGTGCACCAGGCGGCGGAGGCTCAACTTGAGGCAGAGCGCGCGGATGCCGCTGCCATCGAGGCCCTCCTGCAGGCGGAACCGGTCGTCCTGGACTTGAACCGGGCGGCAGAGGCTCGACTCGACGCAGAGCACGCGGATGCCACTCTCATCGACGCCCTCCTGCAGGCGGAACCGCGTCCTGGACTTGAACCGGGCGACGGAGGCTCGACTCGACGTGGAGCGCGGGGATGCCGCTGCCATCGAGGCCCTCCTACAGGCGGAACCGGACGTCCTCGACTTGAACCGGGCTGTGCTCTCGTCCGTGCAGAGTGCCCGCACGCTCCGCTTGAACGAGTAGCTGGAGGCCGAGGACAACCATGGTTCGGAGACACACGTCGGCTGATTCGCGCCGGCAGCCAAACACGACGAGGCCATCTCTTTCCGCGAGCAGTGATAGTTTTCTTTATGTTGTTGTTTTCATGGATCTTTTGCTGTGTAAAAACATATATTTGTTATGCAAGTCGCCTGACTTGGGTCAGTCTACCATTTCAGGCGGTTGGATGAATATCCTACGTCTCCTAACCCTTCTTTCCTTCTTCCTCAGCTCTTCTTCTTCCCCAACAGACCACCGCACGGGCCGTACGGATACTCCCCAACCTGCGGTTGGATAAACATACTCTATGAACGAAAATTATGTGTCAGTGCTAGGATGGCTGAGTTTGGTTTGTTCACATGCGACAACACGCGTCAGTGAGGGTGCGTTCCCTTGGTTGGGTTTGCGGCGTGCAGGAGCGACTTTGTGAGGGTGCGGTGCGACCGCGGCGTGCAGGAGCGACCGTGTGAGGGTGCGGTGCGACCGCGATAGTCGTGCACAAGTGTGCCTCCTTCTCATTTTGAAAACTTTAGGCAAGCTTGGCAAAAATGTGTGGCGAAGTTTGGCAATGCAAGGCCTAGACCCAAACAGGATAAGTACGTACGTACTAGGAGTACTAGTGTTAAAAAAGAAAGGCGGGGTTTTCCTTCGCGGGATTTAATCGATTCAAATCCTCGTTTCACGTGTCAATTAATGCGTATTTTTTCTCCAAAGACCAAAGATCTAACCATCTCACTCCTCATTGCTTGACTAATGCAGCGCCATGCAAACCAACCTTCTCACTTCCGCATGCATGCAGGGGATATTAATGTCCTTGGTTGC
The DNA here is from genome assembly GCA_032464435.1 of Aegilops umbellulata. Lineage (NCBI taxonomy): Eukaryota > Viridiplantae > Streptophyta > Magnoliopsida > Poales > Poaceae > Aegilops > Aegilops umbellulata. Next base: position 265,596,920 of record CP136057.1, read on the forward strand.
TAACCCCATCAATTTTGCCTCGATTAGTGTTAGTGGCCCTTTGCAAATTGTAATTTTGATATACTGGCCTTGTGTACAAAAAAATGGAGGTAGTAACTATATTTGACTTCCTTCCCCATTGCGGTGACGTCGATGATATCTTTTTTTGGTGGTTTGGCGAAGTGCGTTCGACGGAGAACACCATTGAGGGAGACCACGGTAAGTCGTTCGCAAGTGCCGCCTGCAAGCCGAGACAACCGCCTTATTTGCATCCAGGAAGTCCTTCACTTGTACTACTAGGAGTACTAATGCGGTGAGATGGCTTCTCGAAGAAGACGATGGAGAAGCGGAGTCAGCGAAGAGTGAAATGATGGTTGCTTCGTCCGTGCTTTTGTGATTCGACGCCTCACTACTTTGTGATTTGTGATAGAAGGGACAGGGGAGTAGACTCTGTGCTCTATACTCTACTACTCCCTCCTTCCATCTATATAGGGCCTAATGCATTTTTCGAGTCTAAGTTTGACCAAATGTTAGAGCAATAATATATGACATACAACTTACACAAAGCACACCGTCAAATTCGTATGTGAAAGGAGCTTTCAATGATATAATTTTCACATTATGCATGTCATGTACTATTAATCTTGTCAATAGTCAAAGGCGGTCTTGAAAAACGCATTAGGCCCTATATAGATGGAAGGAGGGAGTACATGCGTCCAAGCATGGGAGAAAGAGGGGAGACGTTGCATTTTTCTATTCCTTCAATCAATCAATCAGGGACCTTCGGTTCCATCTTTTTGGCTTTGGCAACACCGTCCACAATGGTTACCATGATGCCAAAAGCTATTTTCACATTTGGCTACACATTGTGGATGCCCTTAACCGTACCACTTGGTTTTGCTCCTGTGTGCTATCTATACAAATCTCAATTATATTGATCTAAAAAATTATAGAATCGAGATTAGTAAAAAGGAGGTGATTTTGCCGCGCGGATGGTGGGGGAGGTTTCTTATTTGAGCAATGCTACATCCACGTAATGGTTTATGTGAAGTTACAAACTGATGTGATGTGGGACTATTTGATTGGATTAAATGAGAGGATTAGGCCCACCCCACTTGAAAATCAGGGGGGGGCATATATAGATTAGATGGAAAGTATACGTAGCATCTACATAGCCCTTTGTAAGTCTAGGATTAGGCTTCTTATTTTCGGAGGACGTTGTCCTGGTGGTTTGCTAACCTGCGGTCCCACGTGTCAGTGCTTTACCAAGCCGATCTGCGTCCCACATGTGGCAGAACAATGGCAGAAGCAACACGTGGTTAAGTTGAAGAAGATGAGGGAGAAGCGGATTCAGCAACGTGATGGTTGCTTCGTCCCTCCAACTTAACTGCGGGAAAGGTGCAGCTTTGTGATTTGACGCCTCATTTCTCATTACTACGCCGGCGCCATGACTGGGGTGCTTCACCCGGCTGCTCTGCACTGTATTCCGGTATGGCACGTGGACCCGGTAGCTTGATGTCCCACATGTCGGTGAAAGGGGCTAGAAGATTTATGAAAGCAAGCGCTCCACTCTTACGAAGGAGTAGACGACACGACGGCCCAGTGAACTGTCACTTGTACTGTATAGTACTATAGTTTTGCTGTTTCGCACGATCCATCGATACAAACCCGATTAAGCAGGAAAGGGCGGGATTTTTCCCGCGCGGTAGATGATACTGGCCATACATTTCAAAGGCAATTTTAATGTATGTAAACTGAATAATTATAAGTAACAATATGATATCTAGTAAAACTAAAAACACATATGATTTATTGTGTTAGAGTGTAGTAGTAGTGTTGTAATGCATAGTTGTTGGATGTAACATGCGAGAACGTGTAGAGATGTAGTTTTGGAGGGCCTATAGAGAGAAATGCGTAATACGGTCACCGAACTTCAAAATAAGCTGATTACGGTCACTATATACGTTTTGCGGTGATTATACGGTCACTTGCTCACAGTTCAGCATCGGATTGCACTCTGTTGACCGGCCAAATAGTCTGCGTGGCGCCATGTTGACTAGTTAAATTGACCACATTCCTTGTGGGTCCCACCTGTTAGTTCGCATAGGCAAAAGGTCAGATAAACACAAATTTACGCAGGCACAACAAGGCTCCAACCCGTGCGCAGGAATCACCTGGTTGTGTATATGTCTGTCAGGGCCTGATGTGTGTGCATGCACGTGTAGGTTGAGCACTTGAGCGTGAGAGTGTGTGTTGGTCGTGTGGTGTACTGGTGTGTGCATGCATGCGTGCGTGCGTGGCTGCGTGTGTACGTGTGAGTGTTGCGTGCGTGCGTGGGTGCATGTGTTTGTGTGAGTGTTGTGTGGATGTAGTTCGTGTGCATGCGTGCGTGTGTGTATAATCACCACACTAGCTCCTGTGTGTTAAAACAGATGGCTCAGCATACCAATACAAGGCCACCTTGTCCGGTGTGCCCGCGGTCATGACTTCGAACCACCGTCCGAATATTTTTTGTCGCTTGTTTTCATTCTTACTAGCAAGATGCCCGTGCATTGCACGTAACATCAATATGCATTTGTATGACTTGTTTATCTTTGTGAGAGAAAATGATGAATGAGGGAAGGCCTTATTTGCAAATGTGGAGAGGTGTGTGGGTACCTTTTTGCAAAATTGCCATAGTTTCTTTCCTATCCGTCAGATATAAATCGGACGACCTATATTGCAGGATGGCAGGCACGCCATCATCACCAACTCTGTTTTTTTATAAGAGTGTATTTTATGTATTTTATAAGAGTGTAGATGTAGAGTAGATACAAGTCGACAGGTGGGCACGATGGTAGTGAGGTAATGTGATGCAACACTAGAGGTGCCACGTGGAGCGTTTAACTGGTCAACTAGTCATTTCATGAGCAAATACAGAGTTGTACGGTGAGCCCGTGAATGTATAATAACCACTAAACGTAAATGGTGACCGTAATGAGTGGATTCTGAAGTCCAATGTACGTATCGTGCTTTCGCTTCAAATACAATGATCGTCATTGCATTTATCGCGAGAGAAATATGAAACATGCGTGAATTTTCTGTGGGCTTACTTTTAGAAGACCTGGAGATAGTTTTGTGTGCATACGTGAAAGGGGCGTACAGGGGGGTATGCGATGGAGAGAGAGAGAGCTCTTCATTTCTCTTTATTATGACTAACTTTGTATATAGTATAAAAATATACAAGTTCACAGTGCGGAATAAATATCATTGTGGGCACCATGCAATGCAAATTAGCGTTCGTACTCCTCCATATAACTTTGTAATGTTGTATATATGTAGAAACTCTAAAATAATTTTTTGGCCACACTTTATTCAAAAGGAATGTTGTATGCGAAATAAACGTGAAGAGAGGGATTTTTAGATCAATGAGGTACGTGATGTAACATGTGTGAATGTGTAGTTGATGCATTTGGCAGGGCCTAGAAAGGTATGTGTGTGTATTACGTAGAGAGGCATGGATAGAGGGGCCGACGGAGGGGGGCGTGGGAGAGATAGCACGAGAAATGAGAGTGTTCTAGAGAGAGAGAGAGACGAATATGACGTCACAACAAGAGATTCCACTCCCTTGAGTGTGTATATGCAAGGGGGGGAATAGAGGCACCAGGAGAAATTTTATTTGTGTGTGGTGCTGGTGTTGGTATGTGTGGGTGTGAGAAGATAATGAGACGTGGGGGCAGAGGGTGTGTCACCACGTGAGGTCCGGTGGGTCGAGGTTAGGCCCTTCATTCGGTACCGTCCTGCGCCACATTGGTCGGCCCGTGACGCATTTAGGAAGACCCATGGATGACTAGTCGTACAAGACAAAGATACCGGAATTGTGAAGGACTCTGTGTCCACTGACAAAGCCGGCTAGGATTTCTAACCCTAGGTTCTCGGACTAAGGTAACCCCTTTATCTCTGATATTACTATTCATCCAACCCAACTTTAAGGGGCATCCTACAGAATGCTCTGCTAGAATCATACTCGTCGATTAGGAAGAGAGGTGTGAGACAATGTGTGAGAGACAGGCGTAAAGATAATGTGCGTACATGAGACACGTAGGCAGGTCCATGTATATAGAAAGGGTCGATGAGGATTGTGTGTGTGTATGCTTGTGAGAGGAAGAGTGCTTGTGATAAAGGTTAGTGAAAACAGTTGTAAATGGTTACGAGAGGGAGGGAGGGTTATATCTAGAGCATGTGTGCGAGAAAGACACCTCGGGAGATTGTGTGTGAGCATGTGTGAGAGACCACCGATGGAGAGTGAAACTACACGTAAAAGACTACTCTACACATTGATTAAAGATATAAATTGTATCCTAATATTAGGATGGGATCATGATATTTGCAATTCACGTAAGGAGCGGTCATTGATCCATCAGACATCTAGATTCTATCGAATTTGAGCATGTCTATGTTATTATTCGACACAATTGATCCACATAGTTAGTATTTTGAACTCTAGACAATGCATCGCTTTAGCAATCGAATATAAACGTGAGTATAGTTCATGTTGTGTGTGTAAAGCACATTATACATACAAAAGTTACACAATGGACATTATAAATAGCTACTACCTATGAACTAGCATATATTTGAATTCAACTTAAGGTGGTTTAAAAAATCGAATTCAACATGAAGTCCATTCAATTATTTGAATTTGATATCATGGCATTTGTAAACCATACCTAAATTATGGGGTACCAATCTTTGCTCTGATTTTGTACATAATAGCATATGTAGTCGTGTACAAAATAGATTCAAAGTTAGCTCCTCCATTCCAAAATAATCGTAGTTATAGGATTTTCAAGTGTCAAAATTTCAAAAAGAAGCGGATAATTTAATGAGGTTTCCAAACATACAAGGTCAAATATAATGTTGTATATTTAGGTCAATCCTCATAGTTCAAGAGTACTCTAAACGTGAATGCTTGTGTTTCAAAATTTCGAACGAAGTGCCAAAAGAGCCTCTACTCGCCCGAAACCGCGTGAGACCAATGTTTGGTAGTACAAGGAAATTACTTTTCTAATAACTCCGGCCCGTGAAACCTACCGGCCCGACGTCCAAAGGTCTAAACCGGGGTAGGTTTGTAGCTTCATCTAAACGCCACGCAACCGCATCCGAAAAACATTCATACACAATGGCCGCCTAAGCACACATGCGCGCGGCCGAAATCGCTCCTGCCCACTATTTGGGACACCTGGGATTACCATCCTACCCCGACCCGCAGTAGGTCCGAAATTTAAGAGTGGGGAAAAGTTTATACTTTCCCCAAATTTCAAACAAGCGCGTCCCATCTTATGTTCAAAAAAGCCAAAAACAAGCGCGTCCCAGACCGAAACATGGTTCCCCCCCACCCGTCTGATTCCCCATTCGTACTCCGTGGGCGCCAAAACTACCTCTCCACCAGCCGTGAAACCCCGGCGTCCTCCGTCCGCCACCCCATCCCACCCATCAACCGCCGCCCTCCTCCATAACGCTGGAGCCGATACCCCGACGTCGTCGTCCACCGCAACCTCAACCGCAACGCCCTCCACGGCTAGTAGTTGAAGCCGAGGTCGAGCCGTCCGTACCCGAGCCAGTTCAACCACGCCGTCCTGCGCCTCACCGCTGCCGCTCCAACTTCGCCACCCGCCACCGCACCGGAGCTGTTCCTGCTACGCCGTTCTTCGCCGCCTCGGATCTGCTTCCCCTCCGCCGACATACGGCCACGGCAACACAGTCAACAATTTGGCAATGGGTTCGTCCAAGCCTGCACCCTCCAGAACATCGGTTTCCCCGGTAAAAAGAAGAAGATCGGTGCGACATGTGGAGGTGACCACACCGGCAACCGAAAAAGGTACTCCTCTTCCCTTATTCGTGCAAATCTTACATCTCTGGTTGCACGGTATTCATCCCACAGAAGATACTAGTTGACCGCTTCTTCTTGATACTAGATGTTCCTAGTAACTCGTGATGCACAAGGTTTCTCCTCATATACTATTTCACCTTAGCTAGAGGTCCGTCGCCCCCTCAATTTCAATTTCTGGCCAGTTGATTCCCAACTAACGGAAGCATTCCCCAGCGTAACAGGCGCTAGTAAGCCAATTACGTCGGGGAAGCAGCGCCTTGGTGTTTATCTTAGGGGCGTGTGCGGCCTAGAGCTACTGGCGCCCGATCTGGAGGTCAGCGGGGATTAAAGTGATGGCCTGGGGGCGCTACCAAGCACGGCGGTGGTGTGAGGTCGATGGGAGGGCGGGGCGGCGGAGGCAGGGGTCTGGGCCGGTGGTTGCTGACGGTTCGAGAAAGATCGTCAAAAGTGACTTGCGGGAGGTAGACGAAGGCCATCTGCCCATTCCTTATAGATCGGACGGTTCATTAAAAAATCGACTGACCTATTTATTTTAAGTCGACTGTTATCTTAGATATGACCACATGTGGTGGTGTGCTGGAGGAGTACCTGCATTTCCTGTGCTCATATATTACAAAATCATACGGAGTAGAATCTAATTTTGTTTGCCATGCAATGTTGTGGAGCTATCATATGTCTCCTGTCATTTATTTTTCAGCCACCTGCTATCTGCTACTTTTACAGTGCACTAGTTCTGCACACACTTCACCCTTACTCTCACTGTTGTGTTTTTATGCAAGGGTATTTCAGACTCTGCTGCCATGAGAGAAGCCAATAAGAAAAGAGAGAAGCCGCTCCAGCTTGGTGTGCGGCTAGGCAAGACACGTTTCAAGGCTTTAAAGGGTCTAGTGTCAGCAGATGGAGACAGGGAACATAGCTCTGGAGTTGATGACCTCGCTCGCAATGAACCACCATCCCAGGTGCTTGCTTTAACTTCACGGTGTCATATGTGGTTGCATGTTCCATATCGTGTCTAGCTTGTATTCGAAAGGCCAAAGTCGGTAAGATAAGGAACTATTTTTTTACATGAACCACCATCCCGTGAGCACCAGAAGACAAATAGCTAGTCAGGGCACTGGCCGAGCCAGTGACAAGCCCAGCAAAGATAGGCATCACCTGGAAGCCAACTAAAAAGCTGCGATGGTGGCGAAGCAGCCCGCCTCCCACCAGGCTCTCAGGTCCTAGATGATCATGCTCACCACTCCAACCGGATGTCTAGCTTGTATTGCTTCCAATTTGGTTAAATTGCAACTGCTTAGTTTACACATTATACCTTTGAATATGACATGCCTTTCTGTTTTTGGTACATACTAGTACATCTGTGTATTAACCATGTTCCTACATCAAACTAATGTTCTTGTGTATCCCTCATCAATCACTTATGACGAGGCAGGCAGGCAAGGGGACTACTCCTTATTTAAAGAATGCAGCGTCAGCCTCCCGACATGATTCTCAAGAAACAGAAATGCTAGATGCAGATAGTGAACATAGCTTTATAGTTGATTACAGCATTTCCCCTACACTAGCATCGTAGGTGCTTGATCTAACTTGGCAGCGTGATATGTGGTTGCATGTTGCATATGGTGTCTAGATTGTAATTCTTCCAATCTGGTTAAACTGCGTGTGCTAGTCTGCTTAGCTTATACATTATACCTGTTAATGTGACATTCCTTCCTGTATTTAGTACATAGTACATCTATCTATTAAGCATGTCCTTACATAAAACTATTGTTTTTTTGTATCCCGCATCAACCAACATGATGAGACACCTTTAGTATATGCAATGCGATATTAGTTGCATCTTTCATATGATTTATAGCATGCGCTGCTTCTAATTTGTTGAAACTCCATTTATGATGGGACGCTTTTAACTTGGCAGAGTCATATTGGTTCCATCTTTCATGTGGTGTCTAGCTTGCATTGCTTCTTATTTGCTGGAATGGTTTCTGCTTAGTTTACACAAACAGTTGTGAACATGCCATGTCGTCCTGTTTTTCGTACATATTCGATCCTGGTATCATGTGTTTGCCTTACATCAAAGTAGTGATTGTAAGTATCATGCATGAATGAGTTCTGAAGAGAGAATTTTATTGCCTTTTCTTGTCGGTTTTACTTGACAATTCAAAATCAATAAAGCGGAAGGAAGCTAGCAAGGCAGCGGATAAAGGTGCTCCTTCCGAACGGAGGGCCTCTACAGTTTCTACTCCTCCACACCCCCAAGATGATTTCCAAGACAACACATGCATAGACACTCAACAAAGCTGTGTTTATGATGAGCACGTCTCCCCTAGTGCAGCATCACCGGTGCTCCCTCTAACTTGGCACTATTATATGTGGTTGCATGTTATGTGTGATGTCTAGCTTGTATTGCTTCTAATTTTGTTGAATTTCATCTGCTTACATTACACATTATACTTGAATAAGACACGTGTTCCTGTTTCTAGAACATACAATGTCTATCACACCATGTTCTTACATCAAATTACTACTGTTGTGTAACCTGCAACAATCACTTATCATAAGACACGTTTGACTTCGGAGTGTGATATAGGTTACATCTCACATTCTTTTCTAGCTTGTACTACTAATTTTTTGAAATGGCACTTCTGACGAGGCAGTTTTAACTTGGTAGAGTGATATTCGTTGCATCTTTCATATGGTGTCTAGCTTTCATTGCTTCTAATTTGTTGAAATGCCTTCTCCTTAGTTTACACATCATAAGCTGTGAATATGCAATGATGTGAATATGCAATGACACTAATGACGAGAGACCTCTAACATGGTAGTGTGATGTTGTTTGCATCTTGCATATGATTTTATTTCTTGTACTGTTTCACATTCGTTTAAACGCCATTTGTGATGAGACACTGTTAACTTGGCAGAGCGATATTTGTAGCATCTTTCATATGGTGTCTACCTTCCATTGCATTGCTTCTAATTTGGTGAAATGTCTTCTTGTTAGTTTACACATCATAGTTCTGGTTATCTCTTCCGTCCTATTTTTCATACATATTACATCCTCCTATCATGTGGTTGTCTAACATCAAAGTTCAGTTCGTCTGCATCACGCATCAATTTGTTCTGAAGAACTAAATTGTTATTCATTTTTCTTGTCGGCTTGACTTAACATGGCACAGAGGAAGAGGAAGAAACACAAAATGGTAGGGAATGAGAAGCGGATGAATCATGCAGATTCTGCTGGTACTGATGGTGCAATAGAAGGTCAAAGTCCAGCGGAAAATTCTACAAACACGGTGTCCCATGCTACACGAGTTGCAAAAAAAGACAAAGGGAAACAAATAGCTGCCACCAAACAAGCAGAGACAGCCCTAGTTCTTGCAACACCTACCACAGTACTACCAGCTGCACGACGTACTCGTGCGTCAACTGAGCTAGTAGCATGTTCCTAAGCTCCCTTGCTACGTGACACTACTTCCCAAGCACTCTTGACACAAGACGAGTTGGCAATACCAGATGAACCTTGTGAGCTTCAACAGCAAGAAGGTAGTTGCTGGAGTCAAGTTACAGTTGCATGCTTCTTTATATGTAGTCTCACAGTTTGATGTACACTAACACTTCCTGTGTTTGTTGTTGGACTAGCACCTAGGCGCAAGAGGAAACAAACATCAGGGATAATGCTCGATAGGTTAACTAAATCTAGAGGAGGAAGAATGGAGATCCGTTTTGAGGCAGGTTTAAAAAGGCCACGTGATGCTACAGAGTCAGCCAAGTTAGTATCATAGGCAGCGGTTGCTGTTAGGTGTCATGTACGTATCCTCCCAACATGGATTCAGTATAGGAATGACAAAGACGAAACCCAGTTCAACACCTTCCTCGACATTTATCTGTAAGTATGGTTATGTATGGAAACTAGTAATATCGTCTTGCTCTGTCCAATACTTTCTAGGTTGCTGATAATGAGACCCCCATAATTTTCAACAGATGAGGTTCAAGTTGGATAGCCAAGATGATGCAACCAGACAAGCTTGCGGCCATGTTTTCAAGTCTGCTCTACGACAGTAACGGTATAACTTGAGGAAAACTCACTTTGAAGGCAAGGCTAACAGTGAACTTGCCCAAACATCTCCAGTGGAAAATATATCTGATGAAGACTGGAGAGGCCTTGTTAAACACTAGTCCAATTCGAAGTATCAGGTACATTATATATATGTCATCAGATCACATGTTGAAGTCCTATTTACGCATGTGCCACACAAATCCTTCTTCTTGTAGGTGAACTGTTCAAAGAACAAGGCCAACTGTACGAAAGTGAAATTCCAACAGACGACAGGATCTCGTAGCTATATTGCACACTGCGAGGCTCTTGTAATTAGCTGTCGTTTCACTCTTTTTGTTGTACCATATTATCAGATCTATATTGACTTGTTCCAAATGCAGAGGAAAGCCCGCAAGGACCAAAAAGTACCAGAACCATATGTTGTGGAAATCTTCAAGGACTGCCACACCAGCAAGGAGAAGGGCATGACTACACCGGTCAAAGCCGCTGTTGTAAGTCCTTAATCGTCATGCCTTTTAACTACTACTTACTCTGACTTGTGCCTTGAACTGCATGGTTTGCAGCCAATGTCTATTACTCTTTTCAATTTTATACACAATTGTCTTAGCGTATCATTGCACCTTACAAGGTTTAAAAGAGAGGAGTGATGTTCCTTTGATCTTGTCCCGTAATCTAGTTCCGTGCTGGACTTGCCCACACAACGTTACAATTGCCTGTTTGTCTATTCTCAGTTGTTTTGTGATATGAATGATGCCATACTATGCTTATAGTATTATAAACTTCGTCTCTTTATCCTTAGCCCTCAATACAATGTGAATAAATAGACAATACATTAGCGATGATACATGGTCATATGTTTGGAACCTGGTTTTATTATGTACTTTGCAATAAAGTACAACTAATATTTTACATGGGTTCACCAGAATAAATTCTGTATATAGACCAAAGCTATTTTGTTTGGTTTTGCTGCCTCCTTAATATCTTCTGTTCTGGTACTACTAATGTAAAACCTCAACTTTTCAGCGAGCTATGGAAAAAATAGTGGAACCGCCACCTTCTGAAGGTGGCGAGGCAACTATAACCGCAATGTTAGCTCTTGCTACAGTGGGTCAGTACCTGTCCACTAACAGTGCCAAAAGCACATTCATGCGTAATACTGGGTTCGTTGTTAAGGCAATATCGTCCAAACTGCCTCATGATCAAGATATGCAAGCTCAAAGCAATGTTGTATCTGCGCTCCAGACACAAGTCCATTCCCTAACAGAGACCCTTTGTGAAACAAGGAGAAACATTGCTCAATGTCGTCAAGATAATCATGGTTTTGAAACCAGACTATCAGACATTTGCTATGTTGTTCAGGAGCCTAGGGGGAATGAGGCGAGGGTTATGGTGCTCCATCAGACAATACAGCATGAAAACGTAACAGTCAGGTCAAATGAACTGAGGTTCTGAACTTATGGTGGTGCATTTATCTGCTAGACTGTTAAGTTTTATGCCAACCTTCCTTTTGTTATATAGTTGTAATTTGTTTTGGTGCGATGCAAAATTTATCCTTAACGTGCAGCCATCGGCTGAAGAAAACAGCAAGCCATTTTTGTATAGTGTAGGGTGTTCCCTATATTTGCACTGGTGGCGATCTTTGATGCCGAGTGGCTGTAATCTGTGCAATCGCCGTAATAGCCTAGCATTAGTTTCGGCCTTATTTATTTCCTAGTCTTCTTTTTCCATTGTTTACTAGTGGCCGCAACTACCATGGGCCATATACGGGCTGTAGGATCCATCGGTCTCCTACGGGCCGTCGATAAATGGGCCTGTAATCGGTGGGCCTCGGGCCGTCGGATAAATGGGTCTACATGGGCCGTAATCGGGCGTAATTGGTATCGGCCCAGAACGGTAGCAGGCCATTAACAGGCCGTAGGACAGCAAAAGCTTAATTCTGTCACAGGCATAACGGGTCATTAATGGGCCAGAATATAGGATGGGCTGGAAACGGCGCAACGAGTTAAGAGGCCAGAAACAGGCCAACTCTTGCCATGGGCCGAATTTGGCCCATTAGGGTAACAGGCCAGTAACGAGCCGACTCTTGCCATGGGCCGAATTTGGCCCATTCGGGGAACAGGCCAGTAACGGGCCGACTCTTGCCATGGGCCGAATTTGGCCCATTAGGGGAACATGCCAGTAACGGGCCGGAAGTAATCGAGGGCTAAAAAGGAGCCCAAGAACATATGGGCTGTCAATAGGCCGAAAGCTAACATGGGCTGGAAACGGCCCATGTAAATCACGGGCCGTTAACGGGTATAAAGAAAATTACTATTCATTATGGGCTAGAGTCATCGTGGGCCTGTAAAGGGCCGAAAGATACGAAGGCCTCATATGGTCCGAAAGACGTCGTGGGCCATACATGGGCCGAAAGTGAAATGGGCTGGTATTATATTTGACGGCCCACATGACGTTGTTGGGCCGATTTCCTTTAGGGCCTAATGGGCGGTGAGTTAACGGGCCGTAAAATGGGCATAAAACTTGATGTCACGTTGACGGCCCACAAAGACGTCGTGGGCCATACATGGGCCCGTTAACTCACCGCCCGGGAGGTTAGTGCTTGAAGGTATATCTTTAGATCTTGCAATCTAATCTTTAGTGCTTGAAGGTTAGTGCTTGAAGGTATATCATAATTGTTTTGAGAAAGTGTTGTCATCCGAGATTTATTATTATTGCTCGCTAGTTGATTATGCCATTGACATGAGTAAACATGAGATCTAAGTGTTATTGTGAATATGGTTAGTTCATAATCTTTGCTGAAAACTTGAATGCTGGCTTTACATATTTACAACAACAAGAGCAAACAGAGTTTGTAAAAGTTCTTCTTTATCACTTTCAGTTTATCAACTGAATTGCTTGAGGACAAGCAAAGGTTTAAGATCGGGGGAGTTGATACGTCTCCGTCGTATCTACTTTTCCAAACAATTTTGCCCTTGTTTTGGACACTAACTTGCATGATTTGAATGGAACTAACCCGGACTGACGTTGTTTTCAGCAGAATTGCCATGGTGTTATTTTTGTGCAGAAATAAAAGTTCTCGGAATGTCCTGAAAATTAACGGAGAATTATTTTGGAATATATAAAAATACTGGCGAAAGAATCAAGGCCAGGGGAGCCACACCCTGTCCACGAGGGTGGGGGCGCGCCACCCCCCCCCCCCCCGGGTGCGCCCCCTGCCTCATGGGCCCCCTGGAGCTCCACCGACCTCAACTCCAACTCTATATATTCACGGTCGGGGAGAAAAAACTCAGAGGGAAGGATTCATCGCGTTTTATGATATGGAGCCGCCGCCAAGCCCTAATCTCTCTCGGGAGGGCTGATCTGGAGTCCGTTCGGGGCACTGGAGAGGGGAATTCGTTGCCATCGTCATCATCAACCATCCTCCATCACCAATATCATGATGCTCACCGATGTGCGTGAGTAATTCCATTGTAGGCTTGCTGGTTGGTGATGGGTTGGATGAGATTTATCATGTAATCAAGCTAGTTTTGTTAGGGTTTGATCCCTAGTATCCACTATGTTCTGAGATTGATGTTGCTATGACTTTGCTATGCTTAATGCTTGTCACTAGGGCCCGAGTGCCATGATTTCAGATCTGAACTTATTATGTTTTCATGCATATATGTGAGTTCTTGATCCTATCTTGCAAGTCTATAGTCACCTACTATGTGTTATGATCCGGCAACCCCGAAGTGACAATAATCGGGACCACTCCCGGTGATACCCGTATTTTGAGTTCATGTATTCACTATGTGTTAATGCTTTGGTCCGATACTCTATTAAAAGGAGGCCTTAATATCCCTTAGTTTCCATTAGGACCCCGCTGCCACGGGAGGGTACGACAAAAGATGTCATGCAAGTTCTTTTCCATAAGCACGTATGACTATATTCGAAATACATGCCTACATTACATTGATGAATTGGAGCTAGTTCTATGTCACCCTATGTTATAACTGTTGCATGAATAATCGCATCCGGCATAATTCTCCATCACCGATACAATGCTTACGAGCTTTTCACATATTGTTCTTCGCTTATTTACTTTTCCGTTGCTACTGTTACAATTACTACAAAACTATCACTGTTACTTTTGCCACCGTTACCATTACTTCCATACTACTTTGCTACTAAATACTTTGCTGCAGATACTAAGTTATCAAGGTGTGGTTGAATTGACAACTCAACTGCTAATACTTGAGAATATTCTTTGGCTCCCCTTGTGTCAAATCAATAAATTTGGATTGAATACTCTATCCACGAAAACGGTTGCGATCCCCTATACTTGTGGGTTATCAAGACTATTTTCTGGCGCCGTTGCCGGGGAGCATAGCTCTATTCTTTGAGTTACTTGGGATTTGTATCTGCTGGTCACTATGAGGAACTTGAAAGACGAGAAAACCAAAATTTATCCCTCAACTACGAGGGGAGGTAAGGAACTGCCATCTAGCTCTGCACTTGATTCAACTTCTGTTTTCAGTAAACTTGCGACACCTAAACCTGCTTCTGCTATTAATTCTAATGTGTCGCATGTTATGATGATGCCACTTCTGCTATGCATGATACTTATGATGAAACTACTTCTATGCTTGATACTACTGTGCCACTTGGTGAATTTCTCGATGAACAACTTGCCAGGGCTAGAGAGAATGAAATTATTGAAACTGATAATATTGATGAAAGTGATGATGAAGATTCTCCCCCAAGATATGAATTGCCTGTTGTTCCTGAGGGTTATGTTATGGATGAAGAAACTGCTAGAGACTTTCTTGCTTGCAATGATAGAAGTGATCTTAAGAAATTACTCCCTCCGTCCCATAATGTAATATGTTTTTTGACTCTACACTAGAGTCAAAAAGCGTCTTACATTATGGGACGGAGGGAGTATTATCTAAGCTGAAAGAAAAATCTCTGAATGCTGGAATGAAATATGATCCTGCTTATGCTACTTCACCTATCTTTATTACTGATAAGGATTATGATTTCTCTGTTGATACTGAGATAATTACTTTGGTTGAATCCGATTCTTTTAATGGCTATGAGTCTGAAACTGTTGTCGCACATCTTACTAAATTAAATGATATAGCCACCCTGTTCACTAATGATGAGAAAACTCGCTACTATCATATCCTTAAATTATTTCCGTTCTCATTAAAGGGTGATGCTAAGATATGGTTTAATTCTCTTGATCCTGGTTGTGTGCGTAGTCCCCAAGATACGATTTATCACTTCTCTGCTAAATATTTCCCTGCTCATAAGAAACAAGCTGCTTTAAGGGAAATATATAATTTTGTGCAAATATCCCTTAGTTTCCACTAGGAGCCCGCTGCCATGGGAGGGTAGGACAAAAGATGTCATGCAAGTTATTTTCCATAAGCACATATGACTATATTCGAAATACATGCCTACATCACATTGATGAATTGGACCTAGTTCTGTGTCACCGTATGTTATAACTATTGCATGAATAATCGCATCCGGCATAATTCTCCATCACCGATCCAATGCCTACGAGCTTTTCACATATTGTTCTTTGCTTATTACATTGCTACAGTTACAATTAGCACAAAACTATCACTGTTACTTTTGCCACCGTTACCATTACTTCCATACTACTTTGCTACTAAATACTTTGCTGCAGATACTAAGTTATCCAGGTGTGGTTGAATTGATAACTCAACTGCTAATACTTGTGTGATAGAGGTGAGGGTGTCCCGATCTTTCGATGAGATGATAACTATCGATTTGGTGGAGACGACTTTGACGATCCGACTACAAACATGCACGACGTTGCGCCTTAGCAATCGCTAAACCAACTCCAAGAGGTTATTGACCACGCCGGAGCACGATCAACCTGACCACGAAGGTCTATTCCTGCACGCAATCGAAGAACAAGCAAGAATATGATAAAGCAATCTGAATATTGCGAATATATATGAAGTATTGATAAAGGTGGGGATCCGGAGGCGGTCTTGGTCTGGTCGTTGGACACAAACGAAGTACACGAAGTTGCAATGGCTAACTTTTAACTAAACAAATCCCAAGGAAAAAGCTACTAGATGGATCTACTTATATAGGAGCAAGGGGTGGCGGCCAAGGAGGTGGGAGGACGTCCCAAGGCAGCCTAGAACTAACCCTAGGTCGTACAAGGCCAATGGGCCCAAGTGGAGGTGGTGCAACACCTTTGGACTTGTTTGATTCGGATTCGACTGCAGCGTCAGATTGTTTCGTCCATATCTCAATGCTCCGGACGAATTTAAAGGTGATTCCAATTGGAGTGGAAAGAGGACGAAATCTAGTTTCCAAAAAATAAGAATCACCCAATTTGGAGTCCGTATGAAAAAGTTATTGCCGTTTTGAGTCAGGTATGTCTGTGCAGTCCGAATCTGAATCCAGAACGTGAGAGACTTGGACTCTATCTTCTCTTGAACCAAAAGTGACGTGAAAGAACTTTTTGAACAGCAAGTAAACATCTCTTTCTCCCTTATCTTCATATGTGTGTTTTACAAATGTCCCATACACCTGCAATTAGACAAAACACAAAAGTGTGTGAAGTATTTTTGTTCTGGATAACAAAAATAGATTATTGAATAGTTTGCACTACAAATCACCTGACAAATATGCATGTATGCAATATTTTTGGTCGTATCCAAAGTAGTCATGTCCTCATCATCCTCCCCTTCTTGAAAACAAAGCCGTCCTCGGCGTTGCTTAATCTGAAATGTGGCTAACAAAAAAGACAATGTGTACATGTTGTATATGTATATGTCATCCATTTTTACTTTCCTTAGTTTTTGCACATATGGCACATGTATACATGAGTAACCTTCATAATTCATAAAATCTAAAGCCAAAATATTATCACAAGAAGTAGAAGGCATAAAAATATTGCAACTTAGTTTGCACATATAAGCGAAGCTCTTATTCATTTTAAAAGGTTGACAATGTTCATCATTAAACCATCCCAACATTGGTGAATAAACCTTACTTGCGTCAAATTTACATGCTAGAACATGCTTAAATAAGCAAACATGCAATAAGTCATTGGACACAGAATCATCACCAAGATTAGAGGTCATATCAAAATGATTAAACATTGGTTCTTTTGCATCAATAGTTAATTCAATGGGTGCACTCAAAATTGTTGGTATTTCAGTTGTTTGATCACATGGCAAAGTCAAATTGTCAACATAGTCCTCTAAAATAGGTAGTGTGATCAAAGTAGTGGGTAGCTCATCAGATGGTGCATTCAAATTGACAAGGCATTCATCATTCTCATGTAGAGATGGAAGATCAGTACCTTTCTCATTACCTCTTATGATCAACTCAGATGGTGTAGCCACTCTCGGGGGCGATGTGTCACATGGTGGAGGTGATGTAGTCCTCACAACAACGGATATGGATGGCATAGTATGCCTAGTAGTTGAAGGAACAATCATATCAACTCTTGGAATATGCACCGTGCGCTTGTTCTCCTCGTGAGCAACACGTCGTTCTATTTCCTGTTCAGCTTTGCAAGCAAGGCGAAACAAATGGTCCATAGGATAACACTCTTCATGAATTAATATCTCTTGAATATCACGGTTTAATCCTCCCCAAAATCTATCCATAAAATCATCTTCACTTTCTTCTAAAGAGGAATGCAACAAGGTAGTTTGTAAATCATCATAATATTTTGTTACAGTGTCACTACCTTGTTTTAAATGTTGCAACCTCTTAATCATGTCACAAGTATAGTAAGCGGGGACGAAAGTATGTCGCATGGCAAGTTTCAAATCATCCCAAGTAGTAGGTATATAATCAGGGTGTAACCGACAATATTCAGTCCACCAAACCAAAGCATAACCAGTGAAAGAACCAACTGCAACCTTAATCTTTTTATGCTCATCAAAATTATGGGAAGCAAATATATTTTTTATGTTGAACTCCCATTCAATATATAAAGCAGGTCTAAAACGGCCATTAAATGGTGGTATAGATACATTAACCTGACCATGTGCATTTGGATGTTTGTGCACCTCTCGTGACGGTTGTTGTATTTGCAAAGGTGGTGGCACGTCTCCCGCGATCGACAAAGCCCATGAACTGACTCTAGATCCTGGCATGATTAGTAGAAACAAGAAACAAAATCCTAAATAATGTTCCTATAACTACTAGGATGTGGTGGTAAAACGCTCACAGTAAAGCAAATATCAATGTCTTACAAGTTCTTACCATGCAGCAGGCGGCGATCGGCAACCAGCGGTGTCAAGTAACTCCAAAAGTTGGGTAAAGCGATTGCCAGGTGAACGTATGTATACACGGTGTAGAAATATGTGGAGCTGGGTTGGCTATATATGGTAGCAAAAGATTAGCAATAATCAATTCAAAGATGCAATGTTGAATAAACGCTCAACGACGGTACTGTGCTGGTCCTAGGCTAGACCGGACTAGAGACGCGAGCCTAGAACACTAATGAGGTCATGACGTAGCAAAACTAGCATCAATAAAGGATATGAAGTAGCTTTGGACAGCAAGATATAAGTGAAGATCACAATAGCAGTAAAGATAATGATGTGAAACAACTGCCAAGCAGGATATACAACAACTCTCTCTCCAACTTTCCTCTTGAAAAGTTTGAGCAAATTTTCTGATAACTTTTTTCAGAGAATGCTACTAGCTCAAGCTTTCCAATGCAAAAAGAATCACTCAATTCCGAATTGATATGAGGAGTCAAAGAATACGAAAACTGGCCTGAAAAACTGGAAGAAGCTGTGTCCGCGAACTTCGAAGGGCAAAAAGACCTATTTAAAAGACGATTTTGAGGTGTCAAATATCGAACTAGCTTCTGGAACTATTTAGATGCGGCTCGTCGCTAGCTTTAATTTGAGTACTCGTGGAGCCAAAACGGACATCGTATGAGGAAGTTATGCCTGTTTTACTGAACAGTGCACAAAACAGATTCGAATCCGAATTCAACGACGAGATTGAGTCTAGATAGATCCGAATTTTGTTTTTTTTTCTTCTCTTTTTTTCTCCTCACACTTTTTTTTCTCTTTTTCTTTCTCTTTTTTTTCTCTGACCTTTTTTTTCTCTCTCTCTCTTTTCTCTTTTTTTTTCTCACTCGCTATTTCCAAACAAACTAGATAAGATGCAGATTGGATTAGGCGAAGATGTGAACGATCTCAACTATGATTAGACAATGAACGGTGGGTAGCACGTGGTGGAAATTGATGGATGGGTGGTGGACAACGGAAGGGATAATGATGCAGCGGCGGCGTGACTAATGTGAACAGAACTCGAAACTCTAAACGAACTAGACACTAAGACCAGCAACTCGACACGACGATGCAACCGATAATTCAATAATGCAAACAATGAAAAGAAAATTGCAAAGGCTCAGACTGGCTTGGACAAAAGGATGAATAGATCTAACTTTTTTTGTGGCTTTTTCTTGGACAATAGGTAAGAAAAATAGATCTAATCTAGGGAAAACTGGAAATTCTCACCGAGCAACCTGAAAACTGATACCACTTGATAGAGGCGAGGATGTCCGGATCTTTCGATGAGATGATAACTATCGATTTGGTGGAGACGACTTTGACGATCCGACTACAAACGTGCACGACGTTGCGCCTTAGCAATCGCTAAACCAACTTCAAGAGGTTATTGACCACGCCGGAGCACGATCAACCTGACCACGAAGGTCTATTCCTGCACGCAATCGAAGAACAAGCAAGAATATGATAAAGCAATCTGAATATTGCGAATATATATGAAGTATTGATAAAGGTGGGGATCCGGAAGCGGTCTTGGTCTGGTCGTTGGACACAAACGAAGTACACGAAGTTGCAATGGCTAACTTTTAACTAAACAAATCCCAAGGAAAAAGCTACTAGATGGATCTACTTATATAGGAGCAAGGGGTGGCGGCCAAGGAGGTGGGAGGACGTCCCAAGGCAGCCTAGAACTAACCCTAGGTCGTACAAGGCCAATGGGCCCAAGTGGAGGTGGTGCAACACCTTTGGACTTGTTGTTTGATTCGGATTCTGCTGCAGCGTCAGATTGTTTCGTCCATATCTCAATGCTCCGGACGAATTTAAAGGTGATTCCAATTGGAGTGGAAAGAGGACGAAATCTAGTTTCCAAAAAATAAGAATCACCCAATTCGGAGTCCGTATGAAAAAGTTATTGCCGTTTTGAGTCAGGTATGTCTGTGCAGTCCGAATCTGAATCCAGAACGTGAGAGACTTGGACTCTATCTTCTCTTGGATCAAAAGTGACGTGAAAGAACTTTTTTAACAGCAAGTAAACATCTCTTTCTCCCTTATCTTCATATGTGTGTTGTACAAATGTCCCATACACCTGCAATTAGACAAAACACAAAAGTGTGTGAAGTATTTTTGTTCTGGATAACAAAAATAGATTATTGAATAGTTTGCACTAGAAATCACCTGACAAATATGCATGTATGCAATATTTTTGGTCGTATCCAAGGTAGTCATGTCCTCATCATTGTGAATATTCTTTGGCTCCCCTTATGTCGAATCAATAAATTTGGGTTGAATACTCTACCCTCAAAAACTGTTGCGATCCCCTATACTTGTGTGTTATCAGGCCGTAGGGGGCAACACTCACGACTGCGCCCACCGGGGGAGGCACAGGTGCGGCTGGGTGCCTGGCTCCACTGGCGGCGTCGCTGCTGATGAACCCTCCTGGTGCTCCTGGGATCGTGCGGGTGCGGCGAGGCCCACCGTGTGACATGGCCATGACTTGAGGCATAGGTAGGGAGCAGAAAAATGGCGTACCCCTGGTTGCGGCGTGCAGCAGCTCAACGACGCATTCCAGCAACGCATCGCGGCCTTTCTCTGCTAGTCGGCACCGCAGCAGCTCCCGTGCCACTATGAGTGCGGCCCTCATGTTTGCTTACTCCCATCGGGTGTGCGGCGTCGTCGCCACGACGTAGCTCGAGGCCCTTGCGGCGTCCCGCGCGTGCCGCCTGTCGTGGTAACGATTCCGACAATAAGAGAGGGGTAGGATAAAGGAGCATGATCTATCGAGATGCATATGGGTGACACGGTGGTTTTAGCGAGTACGGGCCTCTCACGGCGGAGATAACAACCCTACGTCTCGTGCTCCGGAGAGGCTTTGTTTTATGTGAGTATGTATCCAGAGATTACAATGTGTGTTTGAGAGAGAGGGGAGAATGGATCTCCATGCCCGAGCTATGTCCTGAGGCTAATGGTTAGAAAGAGAGAGAGAGGTGGAAGAAAAGAGCCCCCGTAGTCTAGTGGTGGGGGTGGCTTATATAGAGTGTGCCACCCCCTCACCCCTTATGTTACACGGTGGAGCATCAATGCCATAATGCCTGCCCACTACAAAACTGTCATGCTGACTATTGGTCTTTGCATATCTGAGTGAGTTACACGGTCGAGTGGAATGAGCTCGTCGAGTGAAGTGCCGTGCTCCGAGTGGTTGTCGCCGTCCGAGTGACTTTCAAGTTGCGGTACATCTGGATGGCGATCTGGCCCAGGGGTCCAGTACAAAGTATACGGTGTCCATGGGTAGGGCCTTTAGGTCAGGCCGGTTACCCTACCCCCAATACATGTCCTCGTCATTAGCCCCCGAATCGGTCGAGCTTGAGCGAGTCGAGTCGAGGTGAATTCCCAGATGCGTTGAGTGTTGCGGAGGCACTTATGAACTCCCTCTGGTCACTCGGCGATCTTATCTCCGCATGTTGCCTTGACGGATTCCAGACTGTATGGTGTCCGAGTGAAATGAGCTCAAACGGGTCCGCGGAGGAGCGTTAAACTCACCTTATAGCAAATTTTTTTGGAGTGATTTGGAGCTGGTCCTGCATTGAGTAACTGATTACTCGGAATTTCTTCACGCCTGGAACGTGTCTTTTTTTGTTGTTTGGCCGTCACTCGGACCGGGCGGACCGTTCCAAGTGGATACCATTCCAGTGGGGGCATGCTGAGTGCACCCACTGGGTGTAGTCCCAGAGACTGTCGTCGACTGCGGGCAGTCGGCGGGAGTCTTAGAGCCTGTCTTTTTTGTTGTTGTTTGGCCATCACTCGGACCGGGCGGACCGTTCCGAGTGGATACCAACAGTCTGCGGAGTCTTAGAGTTTGTCTTTTTTGTTGTTGTTCATCACTCGGACTGGTCAGGCCGTACCGAGTGGAGATTACTCCAGTGGGGGCACGCTGAGTGCACCCACTGGGTGTAGTCCCCGAGACCGCCGTCGACTGCGGGCAGTCGGCGGGGGTCTGAGAGAACTAAAACTCTTCTTAGATGGTACTGATTGAACTTGTTCTTCTCTGACTCGGAGGTCGAGTAATTCTGGAGCTGGTTTTGCATCGAGCAAAATGTTTCTTTCCGAGTTCTCTTCCAGTGGGGCACGCTGGGTGCACCCGCTGGGTGTAGTCCCCGAGCCTCTGTCGGACTATATGAGTCGGGCAGAGGGTTTAAGTCTCGTGGTAAACCTCCACGCAGTCGACACGGTAAATATCTTTTAGTCTGAAATTGAGTCAATCGGATGCATCTTCAGGTGCTTGACATGGTAAATAAGGTCAGCCTGGAGCTGAGTCAGTTGGAATGATCTTCGTGCACTCGGCATAGTAAATAAATTCAGCCTGGAACTCGATCAAGCAGGTGAATCTTCGTTCTCTCGGCACGTTGAATGAATTCGGCTTTGAAACTGCTGACTATAGAAAAAAGCCGGACACTCCAGGGAGTAATCGTTCCAGTAGTACTTGTTATATTGACCGTTAGATTTTGTGTGAAAGGGGTATTTGCAAGAGTACGTTGTATCCGTAGAGGAGCTTCGTTTTCACCCTTTTGCATGAAAGGGATATTTGTCCGAGTGGACATGCTTCCCGACTGATCGGGGTATGTTGACTGCAAGGAAAAACTTGGTGGCACTCGTATGTCTCCCGGAGGAGATAAACTAGTGGTCTGACATGGACGTGCTATGAAACTCGAGTGGAGAGGCTAGTGTGTGGGCTAACTCTCCGGAGAGAGGTCACTCATTATCCTGGGGGAACACCAGCACATGCTATCTCTGAGTCCAAGTTTGGTAAGCTGACGCCTTGGAGCCTAGGATAAGGGTCAAGTGTATCCGTAGAGGAGCGTTGTTTTCACCCTTTGCAGTCTTAAAGATGACTTTAGGTAATGATTTGGGCGATCGTCCGAGTGGACAGTACTACCCTTATAGATTTTCGGCAGACCGAGCATGTATGGTCAGAAGAATATTCCTGATGTGATCAATAGGTTGACCAAATGGGCATAACCCATGAGGGCGACATGGCCCAGGGTTGTGCGAAGCCCCCGAGTGATGCTCGAAAAAGGTAAGATTCCTATAGAGTGTGATATGAGGTTTGAACATATGAGTAACTTAGTTGTTCCAGTGTTGGGGGTGTAGAGGTGAGGACATGTCCAACTGATGGTGACGCGCGGGGCGGCCGAGGGGCGAGGACGTGTACAACCGAGTGGCAACGCGCGGGGCGGCCGAGTGGTGAAGACGTGCAGATCCCAGTGGCGACGCGCGAGGCGGCCGAGTGGTGAAGACGTGCACAACCAAGTGGCAACGTGCGGGGCGGCCGAGTGGTGAAGACTTGCAGATCCGAGTGGCGACGCGCGGGGCGGCCGAGTGGTGAAGACGTGCACAACCAAGTGGCAACGCGCGGGGCGACCGAGTGGTGAAGACGTGCGCAACCGAGTGGCAACGCGCGGGGCAGCCGAGTGATGCTAGGCGAGGTGGCCGGGTGAAGGACTAAGTGTCCGGCCAAGTGGTAAAAATGGTCCTTGAAGGAGTTAGCCAGATACTTTCGAAGCTGATGTAATGACGAGGTCGGTGTAGTGTGGCTGCGGTGCAACAAGACCGGCGCGACAACTGAGTCTGAGTAGGAACGAAGATGGCGTGCAGAGTGTCTGGGTGATTATGCAATTTGTCAAAGTGACGGATCGAATGTACTTGTTGAAGTGAAGGGTCTGACTGGTGATGAAGTACTCGACCACTTAGGAGAGTGTCATTCTGAATGAGCTGCAGCTCCCGAGTGCGGCGTAGCCCCCGAGCGTACTATAGGCTTTGACAACGGACGTGCCAGAATACGAGAAATATAGTTTTGAATGGATAATTTGTAATTCATCGAGTCGGACTCGGGTAAAGATGAGGAGAAGCTTCCGAGTGATGCTCGAAAGAGGCAAACTCGCAGGGAGTGAAGTGTGCAATTTAATTATAAAAGGGACTTATCAGTCTCATGCCTGACGAGGTCTATGTCATTGATATGATGAAGAGGATTCCTCTGAGGGGTTGGCCGAATGTGTTTGAAGCCAACAGGTGACAAGGTCAGTGTTGTGGTGCGCTAGGACCGGTGGTGACCGAGTCCAAGTAGCGATGAAGTTGGCGCATAGGGCCGTCGAGTGATCGCATAACTTGTGTAAAAATGGCACAAGCCAATGAAATAATTTCTCGAGGAAATTTGATGTGTGTTGAAATGATTTGTGTTAATAACACCCATAGACACCCGCTGGGAGTGCAAGGGGATTGCTGATTGGCCAGCAAGAGTCTGAGGGAGCGAAGGATCCGTTCGAACTTGTCGAAGCGACGGATCCGACCGAACTCATTGGAATACTGGCTCAAATAAAATGGAAGTGTAGTGTTTCAATTGAATTGCAGCCCCGGAGGACCGATGCAAACTCGAAATGAAGAACGACACATGGTGTTCGTGAATGATGTATGCGAAAAAATGGAAGCTGGACTCGTGAGTCACATAACCAGTACTAAGCAAGTATGTGAAAATAAGCAGCCGAGCGTAGAGGTACACTCGGTGGCGTGGCCTCCGAGTGAACGTGATGTGTGAATTACGGGACACTCGGGAAGACGGAAATAATAGGATGTAAAATGACTTAGCTGTCTGAAGGCGCGCGAGTGGCCGAGTGGTGACGAGGCGATGGAGACAATCGACCTTCGTCTTGGTGTCCTTGCGGATAGGGATGGAGCGCACATTATACTTGTGATGCAGCTCCTTGAGTTAGAGGTTTGCTCTTGTCTCAGTCGGATTTTGGCTACTTAGGCGAGTCCTTGGACTGCAGCTAAGTCTCCGAGTGGGAGGCTTGCTCTCCACTCAGTAGGATTTTTTCAAACTTAGGCGAGTACTGTACTGCAGCTAAGCCCCCGAGTGGGAGGTTTGCTCTCCACTCGGTAGGATTTTTTTCAAACTTAGGCGAGTACTGGACTACAGCTAAGCCCCCGAGTGGGAGGTTTGCTCTCCACTCGGTAGGATTTTTTTCAAACTTAGGCGAGTACTGGACTGCAGCTAAGCCCCCGAGTGGGAGGTTTGCTCTCCACTCGGTAGGATTTTTTTTCAAACTTAGGCGAGTACTGGACTGCAGCTGAGCCCCCGAGTGGGAGGTTTGCTCTCCACTCGGTAGGATGTTTTCAAACTTAGGCGAGTACTGGACTGCAGCTAAGCCCCCGAGTGGGAGGTTTGCTCTCCACTCAGTAGGATTTTTTCAAACTTAGGCGAGTACTGGACTGCAGCTAAGCCCCCGAGTGAGAGGCTGACTCATCACTCGGTAGGATTTTTCAAACTTAGGCGAAACAGATTCGCAGCTAAGCCCCCGAGTGAGAGGCTGACTCATCACTCGGTAGGATTTCTTGAACTTAGGCGAAACAGATTCGCAGCTAAGTTACCCACTGGGGGATTTTGGTTACAAGTATAAGCAACAACAACTATTTCAGAAAAAAACTGTTAAAATCTGTGTGGTGATGAGGTGACCAACCGATGGCGACGCATGGGGCGGCCGAGTGGTGATGAGGTGACCAACCGAGTGGCGACGCGCGGGGCAGCCGAGTGGTGATGAGGTGACCAACCGAGTGGCGACACGCGGGGCGGCCGAGTGGTGATGAGGTGACCAACCGATGGCGACGCGCTGGGCGGCCGAGTGGTGATGAGGTGACCAACCGAGTGGCGACGCGTGGGGCGACCGAGTGGTGATGAGGTGACCAACCGAGTGGCGACGCGTGGGGCGGCCGAGTGGTGATGAGGTAACCAACCGAGTGGCGACGCGCGGGGCGGCCAAGTGGTTATGAGGTGACGAACCGATGGCGACGCACGGGGCGGTCGAGTGGTTATGAGGTGACCAACCTATGGCGACGCGCGGGGCGGCCGAGTGGTTATGAGGTGACCAACCTATGGCGACGCGCGGGACGGCGGAGTGGTGATGAGGTGACCAACCGATGGTGACGCGCGGGGCGGCCGAATGGTGATGAGGTGACCAACCGATGGCGATGCGCGGGGCGGCCGAGTGGTTATGAGGTGACCGACCGAGTGGTGACGCGCGGGGCGGCCGAGTGGTTATGAGGTGACCAACCGATGGCGACACGCGGGGCGGCCGAGTGTTTATGAGGTGACCAACCGATGGCGATGCACGGGGCGACCGAGTGGTTATGAGGTGACCAACCTATGGCGACGCGCGGGGCGGCCGAGTGGTTATGAGGTGACCAACCTATGGCGACGCGCGGGGCGGCCGAGTGGTGATGAGGTGACCAACCGATGGTGACGCGCGGGGCGGCCGAATGGTGATGAGGTGACCAACCGATGGCGACGCGCAAGGCAGCCAAGTGGTTATGAGGTGACCCACCGAGTGGCGACGCGCGGGGCGGCCGAGTGGTTATGAGGTGACCAACCGATGGCGACGCGCAGGGCGGCCGAGTGGTTATGAGGTGACCAACCGATGTCGACGCACGGGGCGACCGAGTGGTTATGAGATGACCTATGGCGACGCGCGGGGCGGCCGAGTGGTTATGATGTGACCATCCTATGGCGAAGCGCATGGCGGCCGAGTGATGTAGACACGTCCCGTAGAGTGGCGACGCGCGAAGCGTCCGGATGATGTAGACGCGTGCCGCGGATTGGCGCCGCCCGGGGCGTCCGAGTGAAGTAGAAGCGTGTGCCGTGGAGTGACGATGCGCGTGGCGTCCGAGTGATGTAGACGCGTCCCGCGAAATGGTGATGTACGGGAAGTCCGGATGATGTAGACGTGTTCAACCGATGATGAAGCACGTGGTGGTCGAGTGAAACTCCATGGGAAGGTTGAGCCAGAGGAAGCAGTTGTTGCAGTCGAGGGTCGCTCTGACCTGTCGCCGCGTTCACTGAAGGGAGATGAATCCACCAGTGCGTTCGTTGCATGGAGTAGAGCCGCAGACGAGTTGAATGCAGTGGTAATTGTCGTTGCTGTGAAGGACCGGCCGAATGAATCCAGCAAACTCACGGATGAGTGGGCCCTATCCAAGCGGAGGCCTCGTCCGAGTGCTCCCGTCCGTCCGACTGAACCGCAGCTAGGCTGGGATCCAGTCGTTGCGAAGTTGGCTAGGCAAGGCCTACGTGCAGGGCCGGAATCGGAGGCGCTGGTGAGGTCCGACGTGGATGTGCCCACGAGCGCACAAGCGTTGAACGGGCCTGATCCAAAGCGTGCAGGCGGCGTTGCCCACGTCCAACGCCGAATTAATCTACATGCAGATGGTGTTAATGTTAATTGATAAGGAAGAGTTAAAACTGTTCATGCATGTAACGGAAGTTTCCTTTTCCCACGACCATTTATCCCTGCATGCAGGAAATAAATGGGAGAGAATTAAGGAAATAAATGGGCAGGAATTAAGGGTTAGAAGGAGAGTCGTGGATGCAGGTTGGCGTTCGGAGAGCTCTGCTGCAGTGGAACTGCCGGTCTGGCCGAAATCGGTCGGCAGCTAGAGATGGCGACGAAGTGGACCAGCGGCTGGCCGCAGCTCCAGCACCGGACACGCGGGCCGGCGCAGCAGAGGGTGAGGTCGACGCGAGCACTGCTGCCCGCGTTTCACACCTCGGTTGCCGGAGCTCTGCACCGGTCGGAGTCGCGCTTCGACGCCCGCGGAGCTAGGCGGAGTGCCAGTAGCTGAGCCTTGTCGCCCGAGGAGCAGGTTCGCCCGCCGGTCGTCGTGCTCCACCGGCCGAGGAACCGGGCCGAGCGTTAGCGGTTGTGCGTGCGTGGCCGCTCGGCGACGGCATCGCAGATGACGTCGGGCGGACAGCGGCGCTTCATCATCCGAGAACTGAGTCCTCAATTGGAGCAATGAGAGGCATCCTTTTGTGTGAGCTCGTGTGCATACAGAAGAAGAACAAACAATCGTTAGATCAATGATTGATTATAGAAGAGGAAAAGGTGAGATGAGCAACTCCTTGATCCTTCCGCATGATGAGGAGTATTTTATCCTCCTGTAAATGGAGTGATGTCCGGAACATCCTGGATCAAACCCTCCATTGATGATTGTTGATCGACGGACGAAGATCAAAGAAATAAAACCATTTGCATCATGGCTCGATAGACGCCAGGCCCCACGATGGGCGCCAACTGTCGTGGTAACGATTCCGACAACAAGAGAGGGGTAGGATAAAGGAGCATGATCTATCGAGATGCATATGGGTGACACGGTGGTTTTAGTGAGTTCGGGCCTCTCACGGTGGAGATAACCACCCTACGTCTCATGCTCTGGAGAGGCTTTGTTTTATCTGAGTATGTATCCGGATATTACAATGTGTGTTTGAGAGAGAGGGGAGAGCGGATCTCCATGCCCGAGCTATGTCCTGAGACTAATGGTTAGAAAGAGAGAGGTGGAAGAAAAGAGCCCCCGTAGTCTAGTGGTGGGGGTGGCTTATATAGAGTGCACCACCCCCTCACCCCTTATGTTACACGATGGAGCATCAATGCCATAATGCCTGCCCACTACAAAACCGTCATGCTGACTATTGGTCTTTGCATATCCGAGTGAGTTACACGGTCGAGTGGAATGAGCTCGTCGAGTGAAGTGCCGTGCTCCGAGTGGTTGTCGCCGTCCAAGTGACTTTCAAGTTGCGGTACATCTGGACGACGATCTGACCGAGGGGTCCAGTACAAAGTATACGATGTCCATGGGTAGGGCCTTTAGGTCAGGCCTGTTACCCTACCCCCAATACATGTCCTCGTCACCGCCCAGTAAGGGTGGAAGGCGTCGGACTGTGGCGCCCGCGGCCCGCGGCGTTTGGCGGTGCACGTGCCGCCTGGAGCACGGAGCTGAGGTCTTCTTGGGCGGACGATGCTGCCCGGGCTGACCAAGCTGCCCAGTGGTCGGCGTTGGCCCTCGGGTCGCCGGACATCGGCGCTGGAGAGCGTTGGCGGGTCTACTGATGGAAGAGAGGCTTCGGCGCACCGCTACCTGGCATGCCAAACGTCGGATTTCAGGTTCCGGCAAAACACTTAAGGTTCGAGCACTTGGGTGCGCAGGAAAATCTTTCCCTCCCTATAACTCGCTCACTCACCACAATCTCAAAGCTCAGCACGTCGAACCCGATGAACAAGGGACACAGGGTTTATACTGGTTCGGGCCACCGATGTGGTGTAATACCCTACTCCAGTGTGGTGTGCTGGATTGCCTCTTGGGCTAAGGATGAACAAGTACAAGGGAAGAACAACCTCCTAAGGAGAGGTGTTCTTGTGCTTGGTGAGCTGTTGTGTGTGAGGATGGAATGGATTCGATCCCCCATGAGATGTGTTCTACTATGGTGGCTAGTCCTATTTATAGAGTCCCTGGTCCTCTTTCCAAATGTAGGCGGGAGGGGATCCAACAATGGCCAAATTTGAAGGGAGACAACCAGTACAAGTTATCCTGACTAAATGTGGTCTTCGCCTGCCAAAGACTCTAGTGGTGACGCCGTCCTGGGCTCCACGGTGACCTCCGTCCTGCCGTCCTGCTGGTCTTGGTCTTGTTGCAGCAATATGGAAACCTTTTCCTGATGCCTCGGGACTCCTCGCCCGCGCCTGCCTCTTTAGCACCAAAGAGGAAACGAGTACACTGCGCGCGCTGGCGCCCTCCTGGCCTTGGTCGTCATGGCTTGCGTCACAGGAACCTCGGGAGGTGCCCATTGCCTTGATCTCTCCACCCCTCACGAGCCAGCCTGGTGAGGCCGCCTCTGAGGAGGTCTTGTGTCGTCTGCCTCGTGAGGGTCTTGAGTGTTTGCTAGTGAAGATGGGTCGTACATGGCCGCTGGTGGAGCAACGCCGTGGGCCGTAGGCAAGCAAGTCTGGGGACCCCCGTTCCCAGGACGCCGACAAGGTCAATACAAGGAATACATTTCTGTTCGTAAGTACATCCCAGACAGTCAATCCAATAAGTACCTTACCGTTCCTATGTACATCCCACACAGTAAATCCAGGGAAAACGTTTTTGTTCGTACGTACATCACACGCACAATTTTCCCCATTAAATCATTTGTGATAGTGTTGCCACTGCAGATGATGTTAACACTTTTACCGTTTGCATTATTGAATGCATCACACAAGGTGCATAGAAGAAACTGTGTGGCATAGGTTGTCCATCACACACACTTTTTATGTGGTAAACATTTGCGCATGGTAGTATAACGCAAACAATTTACAAGAGGAAGTCGTGGGAGATTGTTCATTGATCCAACATGTTTTATTCCTACAAATTGTGTGCATTGTCTGAGGTCATCACCCACGGTGTTTTCTCAATAACCGTTTGCAAGAGAAAAACCCAATTAGCAAGCTAATTGTAGCATGCTAATTGGCCTATTATTAATAATCCATTTACTAATCAAATTGGCATTTCATATTAAGCACGCAATATATTTTATTGTCGTATTAAGGAAGTAGGATTTCATAATTGAAATACATCATAGTACAACATCATATAGCTTCAGCACTCACCTACCTCATTACACAATTGCACCAGCAACAAGTTTCACATGCAACATCTATAACCTTTGGAAATTAGCATCACATACGGTACATAGATAGATGAATCTCATCTGGAAAACTTCTGAAGTGGAAGGCGAATATTGACCCTTCATTGATGTTGAAGGTCTTTTGCAAGACAGTGCCTATGGATGATTGGTCGTCCATCCTTCGTCCTCTTTAGGAAGACTTCAATATTGACCCGTGGGTGTTGTATGAATACCTTCCTCGCCTCCTATCCATATAGGTGGTTTGAGAGGTAATCATCGGTGAACTGCTTTGGAAAGGCCTAAACACAAGGATAAGCATAAATATCTTCTCTAGATTTGAAATGGCGCAAAGAAATTAAAAAGACAAGGTATAACAGTTAGAACCATGCTGTAGTGAACTGATGTCTTCTTCATTGTGCAGACAAAAATCTTGTAGTTTTTATGTCGCTAATTTCTTTAGTCTAACAATCTTTCTGAGTTTCTTGAGTTCACTTATATTCATGGACAACTCATTTCCCCATATGCAAGAAGGATCGAACAGTGGGTCAAAACCTCTGACAGCAGGACCTACACGTGTAAGACCAAATTGTTAAAAACCTAATATTTAAAAACAAGAAGTGGAAAGGTGTGTTATTAACTAAAACAGACCTAATATTTAAAAACAAGCAAACATTGTCATTGAAACTTGTATTGTGCAGGTCTAAGTACACTAGTTATTGGCCCTGTTTGGATCCATGGGTTATAGTTAGTTTGAGCTAGTTTGGGCTCAAATAGCCCTAAAGTATCCAAACATGAGGGATAGTTTGAGCTAGTTGCGTCTAACCCACCCAAAATAACTATCCCACCCTAGAGGTGCTAATTGGGGCTAGTTCTCCTAATGCATTTATTGTCAATCTAACCCTGTCATCCAAACACCTGTTTGGCTAGAGTTAGTTTAGCATAAGTCATTGTTGAGTATCATTGTTATTTAGGAAACGTAGGATAGATTAGGATTTATTCTACCTTGACTTTTACTCCAAGATGACCATGTACTCATATATATATTACCACGAGGCTCAAGCAATACAATCAACTATTCCGCCCATCTGTCTCTCTCCCTTTTAATTGTCATGAGCTAGAAACTAACCCTAGCCTCTAGCTAAGTTAGAGTATCCAAATAGTGCCATTGTTAAATCAAATGGAAAGGCATGTTAAATATTCCCTCCGCTCCTTTTTACTCTGCATATAAAAATTTTCCGAAGTCAAACTTCATCAAGTTTGACCTTATTTATATGAAAATCATCAACACCTACCTTGCTAAAGTTATAAAATATGAAAATTTAAGTCATGACACATCTACTGATATTGATTTCATATTGTGAATGTTGGTATTTTTTCTATAAAGTTGGTCAAACTTTACGAGGCTTGACTTTAGACAAACCTTATATACAAACTAAACAGAATCGGAGGGAGTACAACATGCTTAACAGCAACCAAATAATAGAGCTATTGTTAAAATTGGTATTGATGAAATTGAACTGCATAGTTCATACTAGAACATATAGAACGTCACACTGTGAATAGCTGAAACAAGCAAGACATACTACGAACAACCAAAGATGGCAATGGAAACTAGACATATGCTAACTACAAACAACTGAACAACCAAAAACAGTAGAAATAAACAAGGCGTAATGCAAACAACCAAATATAGCAATAAATATTGTACATGTTCTCACTACAAAAGGGGTTCGAGAAAACAAATCATGGGATTCCCGCGGTGAAGAGGCACGGGAAACCAAATCATGGGTTTCCTCACTTGTCACAGATTGGCTCCTCCTCGTGGTCGCCATTGATGAGGTTTGACTTGCCAGCTGAGGATCCCAAGCCAGCGTCGCAGAACATGTCCTTTAGAAATTAGAAAAGGGGCTCCATGTCGATGAAGGATGGGAAATTGTTCATAATGAGCCATCAGAGATCAGCGGCAGGGCCCTCGATGAGATCGACGGCTGTCGAACTCGAAGGGTTGGGGGTGGGCAACTTAACCTGTGACATAGCCCGCGTCAAGCCATCGCTGTCGACGACCTTGATGTCATAGCCGGTGTCCGTGAAATGCTAGAATACTCTAGCCCGCTGATTGAAAGGCTCTGTCCAGGTTCAGCCATCGTCGTCAGATTCCTAGGCGGTCACCATGCTGACATCGGGCAAAGAGGCCGCGGTAAAGCTCTTTTGGGAAATTCGCTCCTCAAGCTCCCTGGGAAGCTTAGCCCGGCTTAGGCTGCAATGCTCTGCAGTGGGGGAGGGGGTCGGGATCTGTGGGAAGGGTGGCGTTTCGCAGGAGTCATCTAAGAAACTCAGGGCGGCGAGGGTATGTATATCAGTGGTGAAACTGCAAGGCAGACCGGCAAAGGTTGACAATAGAGGCGGCGGGGCGGCGACCTAGCTAGTTTTTGAGAGAGGGAGGGGTGGTGTGTATGTGTGTGAGCGGGGGATTTGGGGTGAGCAAAGGATCTGGGGTGTGTGTGTGGAGGGGGGGTCCAAGGTGGTGTTTGAGAAAATGCCTTGGGTACTGAAAATTTTAATAGGCGGGAGTAAAATGTCGCGGCTACCGAAAATCTGGATCAAGGGATTGAAGCAGAGTGGGGCGGGAGTAACGAACATCATACACGGTTAAAACATAATAATCATGTTCTATCAAACAGAAAAACACTCCAGCCGAGTAGACAGTTTGAGATTGCGAGGAATGCGGGTGGGAGTAAAAGGCCGGGGCTACTGAAAATTTGGATCTACTGATTGAAGCAGAGCGGGAGTAACAGACATCACACACGGTCCACACATACTAATCGTATGCTATCAAACAGAAAAACCATCTAGGCTGGTAGATATTTTCGAGATTGCGAGGGAGTAGATATTTTCGAGAGGGTGAGGGAAGCCTCGTAGAGCCCAATCTACTGTGATCATATGGGTGACAGGGGCAGGGGCGCGGCACACTGGGTAGTCCTAGGGAACCGTGTCTTTCGTACCTGATCATAGACGGTTGCTACGTTCGACTCGTCTATTGTTTATAAATTTGGTGAAAAAACGCGGGAAAGGGTTAGAACACGAACACACTTGCATGTGGACAAAATATATGTATCAAAAGGGTGGTTTGATGTTCAAATACCCAATGCACAACATTGATGTGGCACCTGTCACACAAAGCACACGTTATTATTGCTAGCCTTCCCCCCTCCCCCCACACACTTCGTGTTAGCAGGAGGGGAATCCTAGCTATGAACGCACGTGCCCAAATAGCTAGGTCTGACATCTCACCCTACTGTAATACAAAACCGAAAGGAGTACATAATGGTCAACCCCCCTTTGCTTCCGATCAAATGTGGACCGTGTCCAGGCCCACATGTGTGTTCTTCTGGCGTTAGATGGGTGAGACCACATGCGAACCACACCTGCGAGTGGCCCGATATGTGTGTGTGTGTGTGTGTGTGTGTGTGTGTGAAAACGATGTGGTGTGATATTTAAATAACCAAATCACAAATTTGATGTGGCACATGTGCATCGCAAATTAACCGGACATCCCCGACCCCACGAAGGTTCATCTAGTGCGAGGTTGTACTATGCCCCCCCCCCACACACACACTATGAGTCGGTGGGAGGGGGCATCTCACCAAGGCGTATTGTAAGACTGACCAGCAAAGAATCACCACCTTGGTTGTCTAACCTCTCTTGTTGTTGGGTCAAAGTAATGCATGGACGCCCACACACGGCCCCACAAAATAGGCTAGCTTGTCGCCGATAACCACGCGAGGGAGTGCCTGAAGACAACACTGCGTGCATGTGGCCCAAATATATGTATGAAGTGTCATGTGGTTTTTGAATATACCCAATGCACAACTTTGATGTGGTATCATGCTTTTGGAACCGGAAAGTCCCTAGATGGAGCAGGGTTCACGATGTGTTCCAGTAACAAAATATTATTCTGTTACCCTCGCGCCATATATAGATCGATCGATGTGAATCTTGTAAACTGACTGAAGCAATCATTCCCGACCAGAAAAAAATTGGAAAAAAGCCCCATACCCCATCGTCTTTGAACTAGGACCCCAATCCACCCCTGCATCCCGCCACCGCCTGAGCGTGCTCCCACCAGCGTGCCGCCGCCCCGGGCCTCCTTCCTCCTCCGGCCAAGCTCGCTGCCACCCCCGGTCCTCCTTCCTCCTCCGGCCAAGCTCGCTGCCGCCCCGTGTCCTCCTTCCTCCTCCGGCCAAGCGCGCCGCTGCCCCTGTCCCCCTCCTCCGGCCAAGCGCGCCACCGCCCCCGGTCCTCACGGCACACCATCGCCGCCGGTGCGCCTTACCTCGTGCGCGGCCGTGGCCCTGACGCACCCCCACTGCCACCCTGTCCGCGGATCCCCACGGTACAACGTCGAGGTCATGGAGCACGAGGGAGGTTCTCTCACTAATTTTTCTCTCTCTGTGCTGCAGCACGAGGGAGGTTGGATGAACTGCACGAAAAAAACTTAGTTCTACAAGCAGCCCCCGCGGCCCACACGGACTACTTCCTCCGGTCCTCATCCAGGTATGGGGCTCACATCAGTCCAACTATTCCTCCCTTATCCCTCCGAGCTCCTCCTGCCATGCTCCTTCATGTACGAGCTTTGCAGGCACTGGTGCACGCCACCACAGTTCAAAGAGTGTCTTGGAAAATGTTCAGAAGTTTGGTTCCATAAAAAATTGCACTTGTTCATCTCGAAAGATCATAAAGTTGAGAAGTCAAGGTGCCTAGCACCTGTTTGATGAAATGGCAAGCTAAATAATTACATTACAGATGCATATATCAACTTAGCTCAGTTGTGCATATGACAGCATGATCTAACTTTCCCCCCAATCTGATGTGATTTTATCTGGATCTAATGGACTCACAGAAAAGTTGCACACAAATAGCATCTTCTAAAAAGGTTTAAGATCTATTTCATAATTTTCCAGATAAAGAAATTTATATAGTACTCTTTAATCATTTTGTAGT
This sequence comes from Aegilops umbellulata, assembly GCA_032464435.1. Classification (NCBI taxonomy): domain Eukaryota; kingdom Viridiplantae; phylum Streptophyta; class Magnoliopsida; order Poales; family Poaceae; genus Aegilops; species Aegilops umbellulata. Next base: position 265,632,607 of record CP136057.1, read on the forward strand.
TCCTCTAGAATGTTTGCTGATGGTTAGCAATAAGCAGACCAAAGCAGGGACAATTCATTCACATGTACTGAATGAACATATTTGATTTCTCATGAAACCTCTAAAAATCGAATTTCATAACCTTAAGAAATAACCAAATGGATGAGCAAATTACTATTACCACTATACTGAATATTCTGAAGTGGTTATTATACTAGAGAGTAAAACTGTGCCCTATTATTTGGTTTAATTTATGTTTAGTTTTGTGTTCTATTGTTTGCCCTAGTTGATCCATGTGTTAATGCTTCTATGTTGTGCACTTCTAATTCCATCATGAAGGAAAGAAGATAAGCGAGCTAAGTACTTATTTGGAAAGTTGGTAAGTTCGAATAGATAAACCTATAGAAGTTCATTGAAAAAGTTTGGTTTCGTTTAAAAATATGTGATTTTTGGTTAGAAAATCAGTGAGGAAATAGTTCACTTTGCTAACTGATGCAGTTCTTTGGTTGGAAAATTAATGGTTCAATTTGCTGAGTCCTTTGGTCTACAAATTTATTTCTGTTTGTATGTAAGTGGCGTAGGCAACAGAAAAAAGCAAACAGTTTTGTTCAAGGGAGTTCAAAAACTAACATACAGGAAGTTCTTGATTATTTGGGTTATTTTGTATGATTTATTTTTTGCAAAATCTTGGTGTCATTTTGCCTTCCAGATATTTTTTTTACTGAGTGTACTGAGTCCCTACTGGCTGTAGCAACTTACTTTAAAAACCGAACATTACTGTCTCCAGATTAGCAGAAACTAGTTATTACTTTCTTGGTTAAAAGAAGTGTATACACTTTACTATTTATAGATTCAGATTGTCGGAACAAGTTCTCATACACGCCTTTTGAATCTGTTACAACTTGCTAAAAGGGTTAGAATGTTATTGGCGTTGCAAAAATATCAGACGTTCTCAACTGAATAAGAAGTGTGTAGCGCAAGTTTAGGTATAACTACTGCAAGAGTTCAAAAATCTCAACGAACAAAGCTCTAACCAAAGTTTTTGAATTGTTTCCTTCATAAATTAGTTTTCTTTTGGTTAATTTATTGTTCATGGCAGTACAGACGTAGAGTCTTGTGTAATACATGTGTGTATTGTACATCGTATATTGTTATCACTTACCATACCATCATGGACAGAAATAAGAGAGATACATAGAGTCGTTCTATTAATCAACTTGCTAGCAACACTAGATACATTTCATCTTTGCAAAAATGTGATATATTTGGTGCAATTTCTGAATGATTTGATTTCAAATTTGAGCTATCATGCAACTTAGCTAAAACATGCATTTTAGTTCAAACACTAAGTTTTGGACCACAGAGATCATGTTTTAAAGGTTTGTATAAATTCCAAACAGTTTGTGTAAATTCCCATCGATTAGGTGCGCGTGTTGAGCGGCTACTGAACCTGTGCGGCTGCTGCTTTTGGACTGCCCAGGAAGCACATCATTATATAGCTCCTGTTTGTTCTGACTTCTTGTTTCTCTACAGCGGCCAAATCCCGGCACACCTGATAGTTCAAACTTACACCGATTGGCCTGCGACCAACTACCCCGCCTCTACAAGCTCCTCGGGAATGACTTGGTAGTAGCTGGGATCCCCCTACAGCGGAAAAATCCCGGCGCACCCAGCCACCGCTCGTGATCCCCGCTCCTTCAGCTCGACTTCGTCGGCGCAGTCAGTCCACAGGAGTAGGAGCGGCGTGCCCGGCAACAAGCAAGAACAGAAGGTATGTGGTCGGAAATTTAAAATTCTGCATACATTTGCCAAAGTTGTAGCTTCTTTCAAAGTTCAAAATGAAAAAGATATTTATTTCAACTTGTTCTAGCAAACCATGTGTGAGACCTTGGCAGCATGTCTACACACTATGTAGCGCAGAAAAATGTCCGGCGTAGTCAAACTCCTATCCCTGTTGGGGTAGATAGTCTAAACAGGACAATGTCAATCTCATAAATCCATTTCTCTATTCACCAAATGTTCTTTGGAGATAACAACCCCTGTAGTCCCTCAATCTCTCAAATTTGTTTGAAGCTGAGTGTACTTATTCTGATGCTCTAGTTGACCTTATGCTTGCAGCTGAGTTGGACTTCCTCCTATTCAAATGCTTGCAACTTTTAATTATGTTTTGTTCGAAAGATAGTTGCTGTAAAGTAGTACATGTTCTAGCATTTCAATATAGCTTCCAAAAAAACGTGGTTAGAGTTCTCAATTTGTTTAGAAGAAGATAGGACGGGAAATCTTGAATGGAAAGCTCATATGAGTGTGGATAGTTTGAGTAAATTGGTGATGGGTGGAGATCATTCATGTTGATTATTTTTTACAATAATGATAGGTCCACTAGAGAATTTGTTGAAGATTAGATAGGAGTGAAAAAAAAGTTTAGAAGTGATGCTAAAAACTGAGACGTGTCAAATTTAACATTATCTAATTTCTTTTCTATTATTTTCTTTAGTTTTGGTCTCTGAATTTGTGGATATATGCATTATAGCGGGCCTCAATATTTATTTCTTTAATTCTCTAACAAACAAGAGCTCTTTTTCAGTTCGTAAAAAAATCACATACAGTTTTCTCTAGCAATTCATGATGCTTCTTCAGCGAGGACACCGTGCTGCACCAGCGCCGCCACACATGTCCGGTTTCCTCTAGTATATTTGATGTATGACCTGTAGTAGTTCTTCAGTGCACACAGGAAAAAAACTAGCAGTTCGATTACTAAATTAATTTTTTAGTTCAGTTCAATTAATAAATTTACTTCAGTTCAAAATGTTACTCCCTCCTTCTCATATTGTGAGGCGCTTTATATTTTAGCACAAAAATTAGCGCACATCGTTTGTTACTCGAGCTATCGTACAGGTACGAGAGACGGGGGCATGTACGACCTCAAAAAAAGGAAAGGGAGACATGCACGATCTCTTTGACCACGTCTTTTAACTGCACGATCCCTTTGTTACCTACTAGTACTCCCTAATTTCCAGGAATTTAGCGATCGTCAGGATATTTTACAGGATATTTTAACTGCTCGAGAGAAGGAGTTGTTTGCATGTGCCTTACATATTCGGATTGCATGCAAAAGCTAATACGCCTAACAATTTGGGAAGGAAGGAGTACTAAATTTACTTCAGTTCAAACTAGCAATGGTAACGAGCTGTTCAATGTGGGGTTCGTGCAACATATAATGCAAAGTAGATAGGTGCAGGAAGAAAGGTACTTTATTTGATTTAGTTCTTCCATGATGCTTGTGTATTTCAATCCTCTAAGTTGCATTGCAAACGGCCAACAGTAGGGTTTTTTCAATGCTTTTATTGGAATTTTCAATGTATAGTTGCATTTCTTTTGCATCTCCTCACTGATAGAAGAACCCTGCTACTACTTCTTGGTGGGAATGGTTTGACATGTATGTCACTACCTAGTATCATAAACATCCTAGCTAAATAGATCATGATTTTCTCTCTTTCGCCTATGTCTCTTAGTGTGTTACCCCTTCCTCTTTTCATATAGCATATTCTGAACATTTGATGCTTTGAAGAATGTGTCGTGCAAGTCCAAGTATAACTGCTGCAGGAGTTCAAAAAATCTAACAATTTAAGCTCAACCCCATTTCAAAGAACTGTTTTCCTTCATAAATTGTATTTTTGTTAGTTTGTTGTCATGGACAGTACAGATTCACATTGCTGTGTAGTACATGTGTCCATTGATGTGTTCGAATCCCTTCCGTTCACTTTGATTCCTGCAGGTGGTTCAATGTGTCAAGCGGCAGCAGCGCTTGATCCCTAGTGGTTGCCCGCGCAAGGAGGATACAGGGACGCTATAGTGGTGGAGGAGTCAGTACATGTAGTAGCTAGCTCAAGAAAAGGTATTGTCATGTAGATTTGGTCTTACCATTGTGGTTTGTTGATTTTTTCTTGTGTTATTGCATGGGAAAATGAAAAAGAAAGGAGTTTTCTTTTTACAATTGATGATGGGATTGCATGGTTTCATCCAGAAAAAAGTGTTATTGATAAACCAGCAGCAAGGATGATATGTTCATGAGCTGAGTCCACGTGCTGTCATTTGCAAATCAATTTCTAAATGTGAGAATAAAAAAGCGAGACTCTGAGTGTTTGGTTTCATTGCACAAATAAAGTTCACATCCGTGCCTTCTCAGACCCACATATTCTACTTCTTATTTTAGTTACACACTCAGTTTAAGTTTCTTATTTTAGTTCAGTACAATTTCTAATTTTAGTTAAGTTCAGTACAATTTGTTCTATAAAATATAGTACAGCAAGCAATTCTATTGAGCGTTTTCTGTTGATATGCGCCCAAGAAACAAGAGATTCCTATTGAGTACAAGCTCCAAGTGCGAAATATATATATGTTGTATGATATATATTCTGTTCCTGTAAGAGGTTCAAAGACTGCCATGTAGCAAGTTCGAGAGTTTAGTTTTGTGAAAAAAGTGATTTCTTGGTTAATGCAATCCTCCTGTGGAAGCACTAAAACACGCTACATGTTGAACTGATACCGAAGACAAGGAGCAGGACCAAGTGTGCTGGAAGTTTTTTTGTACCCATGTGCGGAAGAACTTTATTTTTCTGATAATTATTATTGTGTTCATGTGGGAAACTTCAAAAATATCTTGTTTAATAAGTTATTGAGCTAAAAATGGTATGGTTCATACATTCTCGTCGATCTCGTTGTAATCGTCCTTGTTTTTGTGAGTTTCCTGATGCAACTTTTGTGGTCAGTCCGGATGGAAGAAGGTGATTCGTCGTTGTTTTTGTGAGTTTCCTGATGCAACTTTTGTGGTCAGTCCAGATGGGAGAAGGTGAACCGTCTAAAGTGTAATTCTGTGACATTGACGTCCAAGTTCTACAACTGCTCTGTACAAACAAAACGGAACAAAAACAGTGGTCCGTTCTACAAAGGAAAAATGGTTGAATGAAATATATTGATCAGTACAAGTTAAAAATAGTGGTCCGTTTGGAATAAAAGAAATGACAAAAATTCAACTTGTAAAAGTTCAAGCAAAAAAGAAACCGCATGCAATTAAAATGGGAAAAGTACAAGTCGTAAAAAAAAAGAAGTCCAGAACATCATTGTAAAAAAATGTTTAGTTCAAAAAAATGAATAGAAAAACATTTTCTTTTTGAAAAAACTATCATTCAGTTCAATGATATAAATCATGCAAGTACAGGGGCGACGATACAATAAACCGTTGAAAACTTACGAGCAAAAATATTACCAAAACAGAGCAAAGTCCAGTTAGTGAAAACACGCTTAGTATAAACCCATGCAAACATCAAGTTCAAGTACTCTTCTTTTCGGAACCTTTCAAAATTACTCTCCGAAGAATACATCAGTACAAACACACACGTAAATCAGTACAAGTACTTTGTTTTTTCTGATGGAAAAACATCACGATGGGTCTCACCGTAATCAAAATTACTCTTTAACGGTTGCAAATTTTTCTGATGACTAAGTTTCGTATTTTTGATATCTTTCCAGCCGTATATTTGCCTCATTTCGACAACTTTTAAAAAAAATCGTGTTCAAAATCAAATTTGACCATATGCGAATTCGTTTTTAAACCGTAAGGAATTAGAAAAACATTTCAATACAAAAAAGTTGCGCATTTTCCATAGCTTTCCAACGCCTTATTATTTGCATCAATCCAACAAACCGTTTCCAAAAAATCACGAAAATACATTTCTCCCAGAATTTCACCGTTTTCCAAATTACTTTTAAATCGTATAGAATTAGAAAAAACAATAGATATATGGAAGATGCGGATTTTCACCAACTTTCCAACGCCATCTTATTTTCTCAATTCTGACAAACGGTTTGAAAATTAAGTCCAAAATATGATTCGCATTTTCGGTTTTGAAAAAAAACGGTTTTTTTCAATACTGCTCTTAAACCATAATGATTTGCAAAAAAATTCTATATATTTGTAATTTAGATGTCAAGAGCTTTCCAACGATATATTACACGCCCCATTCCGACGGAAAGACGATCAGTTCGACGAGATGAAAATCATCAGTACAATCGACTGAAACCATCAGTTCAAGTAGGGTAACAGAATAGCCCAGTTCAAGGGATTCATGTGTATGCAAGCCCTTGAACTTAGGTATCGAATCTCACGATGATCGATGTACGGCTATACAGTAACGCGAACCAAGAGAACAAGAATCGTAACCTCTCTCGCTTTGTTGGTCGAAGTGATGGACATCCACGCGGGCCCACGAATATATAGGTCGTCGATGATAACCAAGCGAGGGAGAGTGTCCAAAGACAACCACTGCATGCATGTGCCCCAAACATATGTGTGGACATGCGTGATGCATGCATATATGTTTGAATACCAAAAGCACAACATTTTGACGTGGCGCATGCATGCACCGAAAATCGCACTGTCCCCACACATATTTGGTTCATGACGCGTCGCGTGCTTGCCCCCTCCCCCCCACTTCGACTCGGTGGGAGGGATTTATGTGTACACTTGCGCTCAAAAAGGTCGTTTGGTCTGTGACTAACTTGCCAAAGATTGCCACACTTAAGGTTAAGCAAGTTTGACCAACTTAAGTGAGTGTTTGGTGCCAGCCACACCTTAGGCAAGCCACGCTTGAGCCCCACATGGCATACACACAAAAAGTGTGGGAATATTCCCTTAGACTTGCCAACTTGTGGCTCTAACTTTGATGAACTAACCTTAGGCAAGCTTGGCAAAAAAGTGTGGCAAAATGTGGCAATGTTAGGCCTTGAACCGAACAGCCCCAAAGTATAATATGTTATCTCTCACATTATGACATACATGTACCGTACCGTATAAGACGAACCAAAATTTAATCATGTCCTAATTATAAGTCAAATTAACCTCTATCATTGTAGGTCAAAGTGATTGACCAAGCGGGCACGCACAGATGAACGAAGCATCTCGCCAATTACCCCTTAGTGAGTGCTAGAGGACAACCGCCATCGCTTTCTTGTGGGCCAAACACATTTATGGAGATGTGTGGTTGTGATATTTGAATACCTAATATATATGCAGTACTTTGATCTGGCACCTGTCTCGAAAACCTTTAAGTCCCCCAGATGAACCGAGGTTCATGACACGTAGTATATATATGTTGTCCCCCTCCCCTCTTCGACGCGTAATGTATACACATCCCGAAAATAATCCTCCTTGTTTGTCAAATTACCTTTCTCGTTGTGCCATATATTAGATGGACGATGACCTCGCGGGCCCATGGAGGGAAGCGTCGCATGAGAGAATGAGTGAGAACCATCATCTGCATGTGTCCCAATGTGTTGGTGATGTTTTTAATACCCAATATGCACAACTTCTTTGTGGCAGTTGCCTCGGAAACCAAAAATTCCCGACACAGAGTGAGATCGTTCATGACGTGTGTGTAGTATGTGCTACCCCGGCCCCTCCAACCCTCTTCGACGCGTACTATATACTCCTACCGCAACACAACCCAAAAGGAAAACCTCCTTGTTGGGTCAAAGTGATGGAGGACAACCTCGCAGGTCCACGGATGGAACCATCGCACGCGAGTGGCTGTCATATATGACGCATAGTATATGTTGCCCCGACCACCCTCTTTAACGCATACTATATATATACTCCTACCATACGTAACAAAAACCAAAAAATGACCATCCTTGTTGGTCAAATTAACCTCTCTCATCGCATTTCATAGTGCTGGACGGGGACCTCGCAGGCCCACAGAGAGTGTCACACGCGAGTGAGTGTCCTAGGACCACCACGTACATGTGGCCCAAAGATGCCTGTCAAACGTTTTCTGCAGCGACCATGCGACCAAAGGAGTTTAGTGTTAAAAATTGAAAAAAATAGATAACATTTGTGCGTATTTATACATTGATTGATTTGCAAGTGATTTAATGTGCAAAAATCAAATTTGATCTACATGAGACCCGTGATAGTGCACGAAAATGGATTGCAAAATCATATGTGTATGTGATCCTGGGTGCATGTTTAGTCCCCATGCAAGAAATTAATCTTGATATTAAAATCCAATAAATCCAAAACTAAGTTGAAATTCATGAAACTTATTGTCGTGTCATATGGACACCAATATGCTGTGATATTCTTTTTCCAAATTTGAGACGCGGTTTGATATTCTTGTTATAGACAGGAAATTATCAATAATTATCAACCACTATTGCAAACAAACTCTTTATTTGAACTGTGTGCGTTAGACCAACATTGTATGAGTCGTGCTTCGGTTAAGCAATAAAGCGGCATAATTAATCATCAAAAAGAAAATATCAATATAATACATGCCGCACACGCGTCCCATGTGTCGTATGAGCATGCGTGAGTTGACGAGACGCATGCTAGTAGTCCGTCGTGCAGGTAGACCTGGAGGCCGAGGCATGCGCGTGTTCGCTACGCACTCACGTGGGGCGTGTCAGTACCTATGTGAAATGAAGGTAGGCATTCCAGAAATCCGCTGTGCAGGCTCACCGGGAGGCGAGCCAGCCCTTTGACCGCCCACCCTGTTCCCACTGCTCCATATTAATGGCATGCCGGATCCGCTGGTCATAATAGGCGGTTGCACCCCAGTCGGGTACACAAACAAGGGTGTATGTTTCCCCATGACTTGTGCACAGATAGCAAACCACCAGCCCGACAAGATTGCAGCATCCAAGACCAGACCAAGCACAAGTGACTAGCCCTTTGAGGAATCAGAGTGCATATTAAGAAGACCAAGTCAAGCCAAAGAAGCAAGATACCACTAAGGGAAAACCTCCCTTGTCGGGCAGGCGAGCCTGGCGAGGCCAAGGTTACACCAGAAACAAACCTCAAGACTGCCCCTACAGGCCTGCCGGGCCCTACAAATGCGAACTACCCCGACACGGCTCCACCGCACCACCTCACAGCGACGCAAGTCAACGATCGGTGCGGTGTCAAGCCCCCAAGTGACTAAGTGGCTGTTTTTTGCCACATGGCAGCCACTTCCTATGGAAATCACCTCCAAATGACACCCATCTAGAGACGTGTCATGCAGGCAGGAGAGAAGGTGGCCGAACAGCCCGACAAGGCTTGCCGGGCAGGCCATGATGTGACACTAACAGTGCCTTTAATGCGCTCTGCTTTGTCTTCAGAGTTAGGTATGATTGCACAGTTTGCTATCTAATATGTGTGCAATGACTGATTTGCCATTGTGGTGGCCCCTTCATCTATAAAAGGAGGCCCGTGGCAACCATAGAAAAGATTCGGACCCTTGTACACTCATACACGCGTAGCCGTTCTCGCCCCGAGGCAACCCTATCGGGCTAGAGCGCTGCGCTTCCACCACAATCCACCACCAATCCACCAAAGCAGGAGTAGGGTTTTACGCCTCGCAACGGCCCGAAACTAGGTAAAATTGCCCGTGTGATCTCTGTTGTGCTGCGCAACGTTCTCCGCTCTTTGTGCAATGCGTTCATCCTCCCTGCTTAATCACAAGGGGCTCATGGCCACATAGGTGGCTTTGGCTTCCCACGACATCTTTTGCGCGCCAGGTAGGGGGATGCGCTTGCACGAACCCGAGAAGCGTACGCGACACGTCATCTTCATCCTCCTTTTCTTCATCGATGGCTTCATCATCCCTGCGCGCCCAGGAACAGGCAGGGGATGAAGGGAACAGAGAGGGGGAGCGATATGTCTTCGCCCGCGCCTATTCAGTTTCCATCACCTCCCTCTGCCATAGCTGTTGTACCAGCAAGAATCAGTAATGACGGCGGCGAGCTGGCCCCGACGGATCAGGCGGCATGATCGTCATGTGAGCCCTGTCTAGGGGGGAGAACAAAGTGCATAAGTACAAGGATTCTCTTTCCACCACTCTCACTTATCAACAATCGAGCCACTCTAGGTTTTAGCATCATCAATGTTGATGAATACCGCGTGAAACTCGGTTCAGCATTTACCCTATTTAGGGAAATCCTGAGTGTAGGGCTGGTGTGAATCCGTTAATCGACGCCTCGCCAAGTGTGCTCCGGCAAGGCCGTCTGCAGTAGCGTAACTTCTAGGCCAGCCGCCACCAGATTGTTTGAAAAGTATGGAGGGAAGGAGAGAGAAACCGATCGTACCTTGCACCATGTCCTACTGCCCGCAAGATACATATGGTTTTTACCGGCCCCTGCCGGGAACCACAGAACTACCCGTCTGGCATCCATCCTTCTCGAAGCATGCGGACGCGGCAAGCGCTCGCAGCTAAAGGGGATGGCAGAAAGCAAGGACAAAAGCTAAGTAAATGCAGTCATTGCTTTCTTATGAGTTTAAGACTTCACATACGTTTATCCCTTGGGTATCGAAGTGTTCGGATGAGGAAATCCTTGGTGTAATGGCACCTTGCTAGCTTCTCTGTCCGCACCCTTGCTCTGTTCCGAGCCTACTCGCAAAATGAGTGGCTTCGTCTAAAACTACCAAGGAAAAACCTGTCGGGACACATCCACGCCAAGGTGAATACTAAGGGCCTGCCCCTTACGACAATCGTGGCAAATATGATACCGCCAGGCAACCAGAACATGCATAGGGACTAATCATACGAACATTGACGGGTGATGAGGACATGACTACCTTGGATACGACCAAAAATATTTCATACATGCATATTTGTCAGGTGATTTCTAGTGTCAACTATTCAATAATTTATTTATATTATCCAGAACAAAAATACTTCACACACTTTTGTGTTTTGTCTAATTGCAGGTATATGGGACATTTGTACAATCCACATATGAAGATAGGGGAAAAGGAGAAGTCTAAGTTCTGTTAAAAAAGTCCTCTCACGTCACTTTTGGGCCAAGAGAAGATAGAGTCCAAGTCTCTCACGTTCTGGATTCAGATTCGGACTGCACAGACATACCTGGCTCAAAACGCCAAGAACTTTTTCATACAGACTCCGAATTGGGTGATTCTTTTTTTGTTGGAAATTAGATTTCATCCTCTTTACAAACCAATTGGAATCACCTTTAAATTCGTCCGGAGAGTTGAGATATGGACAAAACAATCTGACGCTGCAGAAGAATCCGAGTCAAACAACAAGTCCAAAGGTGTTGCATCACCTCCACTTGGGCCCATGAGCCTTGTACGACCTAGGGTTGGTTTTAGGCTGCCTTGGGACGTCCTCCCACCTCCTTGGCCGCCACCCCTTACTCCTATATAAGTAGATCCATCTAGTAGCTTTTTCCTTGGGTTTTGTTTAGATCAAAAGTTCGCCATAGCTGCAACTTCGCGTACTTCATTTATGTTCAACGACCAGACCAAGGCGTCACAGAACCCCACCTTCATTAATAAAGCTTTCCTCTTATATTCGCAATATCTAGATTGCAATCTTAGTTTCTTGCTTGTTCTTCGTTTGCTCGCAGGAAACAGGCCCTCGTGGTCAGGTTGATCGTGCTCCAGCGTGGTCAATAACCCTCGGAAGTTGGTTTAGCGATTGCTAAGGCGCGACGTCTCGCACGTTCGTAGTTGGATCGTCAAGGTCGACTCCCATAGAAAACGATAGCAACCATCTCATCGAAACATCGGGACACCCTCGCCTATATCAGGTGGTATCAGTTTTCAGGTTGCTCGGTGAGAATTTCCAGTTTCCCCTAGATTAGATTTATTTTCTTACCTATTGTCCAACAAAAAGTGTCAGGGATATACCCCGCGGTATGACCCGGCCGGAGTCGTAACCCGGCTGGGACTTGGTAAACCGGCGGATGGTAAACCAGCGGACAGTTAAGACAGTCAAGACAGATGGCTAAGACAGACGGTAAACCGGCAGATGTTAAACCGGCAGACCAATGTTAAACCGGCAGACCAATGTTAAACCGTTACAATGTTACACCAGCAGACGTTAAGAAGCCCAAGAATGGAAGTCAAAATAGTTTAACTTAAAGTCCGAGTTGGACTCCACATGTAACCCGCCCCTTCAACATTGCCGGGGTTTTCCTGGGCTCCCCGAGCACCTATGGGGACGGAGCCCCTTCTCGGTTCAGCGGGGGGCGGAGGTCGCGCGAAGAGCGGATCGAGGCGAGGCACGCGGGGGAAGGTTTTTTACCCAGCTTCGGAGCTCTCCGGAGAGATAACACTCCTACTGCTGCTTTGTGGATTGTATTGAGTTCTTGCTCGGGAGCGCCAAGTGCTACAGTACACTCGAGCAGCTAACGAGACCGAGCACTTCTCTGAGGATCGATCCCTTCCCTACGTTGTGCATGGGCCTCCTTTTATATGTTCAAGGGGTCTCCAACAGGTGGCAACGTAGGTAAGGGCAAAAGTGTAAATATGCTGCGGTAGGTACAGCTACCTACACAGTGCATCATACCTAACCCTGACGGCAGGGGACAAAGGCATTAAATGCCCATCTACGTCGCCCAGACGATGCAGAAAAGGGACCGTCAGGGGCGCCATCGCTCGCCACGATGGCGATCCTGTCAGCGCTGCATGCCATAGTGTACCCCTGGCTGCACAGCCTCCCGCCACGTACGCTGGGAAGGGTCCCGGAGCGACACGTAGGTGGATGAGCTGGAGCGCGGGTACGGAGTGGCTGCCTGCCACGGCAAGTGCCTTGCCGCGGCCGTTGTCTTGTCGCGCCCGGGAACTTGTCGCTCGTCGGGTCCTGCCGGGACGCGTGGCGTGCTGCGGCAGGTTCTTTGAGATGCTCTTGTTGGGCTTCCCGGCAAGCTCCTCTTGCCGGGGTCTTGTACCTTGAATGGCCTTCCCGGCAAGCTCCTCTTGCCGGGGACTTGTCTCCTTGACTTAAATACTTTGCTCTTGGATGGCTCCGAAGGAACCATAGAGAGCCTTGGTGATCACCTGGTGGGCCTTGCCGCGGGGTGCTGCGACTGCCCGTGCACAAGTTCGGGATACTAGAGTACCCCTACTTTAGTACACCGACAGGAGCCCCCGGGCCTGGGCCACACACGGTGCCGAGCGCTGTTGGGCCAGGCCCAAAACAGGGCACGGGCACGCACGGCCTGGGTCGCGTTGTACCTTGCTCCGCATCCATCACACCCTCCCGAACGGCACGCGTCGATTGCGGCGTCGTGGGGGAGGTCGTGGGTGGTTCCTTTACTCGGAAAGGTGGAACGTCCGCCCCCTGGTGGTTTGTATCTTCCTCATAAGCGGAGGGAGGCGTGGAGGCGTGGTCTTCAAGGCGTCCAACCCCCCACGATCACGGGGTGGGGAGAGGTCGCCTCATCCGTCGCCTCAACTCTGCCCTCCCGCCACGCGGCTTTCATGCGCTTGGAGTGGCGAACGGTGGAGGCGGGAAACCGGGTCGCCACGGGTCGAGGCAGCAGGTCGGGCCCAGTTCCATGCGCCTTCTGCGTTTCGATTGGCTGAGTGGGGCGGCCGAGCCCCCACCCCGCTCCTTTATAAGGAGCGGGACGGGGGGGACGGAAGCCCGCATTCTCTCATCTCCTCCTTTCTTTAGCTTCTGCTCCTCTTTCTTCCATCCACCATGGAGAAAGGGAACCCTGGTCCTTCGACAGTGGCGACGAGGGTTGCCGCTAGGCAACGCGTTCATCCTCCCTCCGCACCCGTGGCGGCAGAGCCAGCCGCAAGGGGAAGAGGGAGGGGACGAGGCCGCGGGCGAGGTCGAGGGCGAGGTCGAGGCGGTCGGGGAAGAGGCGGACGAGGCAGCTCGCCGGCCTCGCCTCCGCCAGCAGATCCTCTCCCGCTGGCGGACCATATCGGGGACGACCCTTGCGAGTTCTTCGTCAGGCTGTGTCGGCCGCCTCGTCGTCGCCTTCGTCTCCCGACTCCATTTGCGAGTGTGATGGAGTTGGATCCGCCCGAGACACTGAGGTTGCATATGAGGGGCTGCGGAATCAGCGGTACGCGAGTCCGCGTCGACTTCCCGGCCCCTGATGTGATGTATCTTGGTCGAGGGTGGAAGACGTTCACCCACATCCACAGCTTGACGGCGGGCCTCACCCTCCATTTTAAGCTGATGGAGGGCGGTCTCCTCTCCGTCAAGGTCTTCGGGTGCTTCGGGACTCGGGCCCGGTGCTGCGTGGAGAGCTCCTCCGATAGCGAAGGCCCCTCCTCGAGCGGGAGTGACGAGGAGGACAGTGACAGCGGCGACGAGGGTAACGGGCGGCGGGATGACGGGTCCGACTAGGTGTCGGGCGCCGCTCCACGGGGCACCGGCGACCCCATCATTCGCGTCGCTGGTTCCTGGAGCTTCTCGGGGAGGCTGCGGAAGAGGAAGAGGGCAGGCGGCAAGGCCGTCAACTCGGAGTACGAGGGCACGACGCCCTCGACAGCGTGCTGACGTCCTGCCGCCTCGTCTTCAAGCTTTTTCCTCCGGTGCCGCCATCACCATGCTGCCGCGACGTTCTGTTGGTGTCTTCTGGCACCCGTAGCTCATCTAGGCGCCCCTTTTGCCTTTTTCGCCTCCTTGACCTGCCTCCTGAAGATAGGGACAAGAGAGGGATTACGGGCACCTTATCTCTTTTTAGTTTGTAAGCCCTCGGGCCTTAGTTGCGTTTAAAACTTGTAGTCCCATTATTCATGTTCTTCATCCTCTTATGAACTGTACCTGAGTGGAATGCTTTTTAATGAAAAGGGGATGCTTGTCGGGTCACTTGTCTCGCGGGTGGAACCCACGTCAAGGAGCGAATCCTTTATATCTTTTAAGATAGACACTTTCTTTCCCGGCAGCAGGCCCTGCCTTCTTCCCACGTCGCTCGCCCTTTCTCACGCTCTTGGTGGAGGCAGGGAGGAGGCGGGATCAGGCTCCTCGCTTCGTCCCTTAGCTGCCGCGACTACGACCTTACCTGGCCCTGGGGACGGGCCCTAGGGCCTAGAGTTAAGGGAGCATGGTAACTTTTAGGAAGAAATGAGGTTTCGCATACCTCAATCCATAAGAGAATGCATGATAAGGGATGAAAATCTTATCTGAGATAGTAGCCCCCGGCAACTCTGGTTCGCCGTGGGCTAATCCTTGCACTTGCAGCCCCCGGCATTACTGGCTTGCCGGGGTCTTGCAGCCCCCGGCAACACTGGCTTGCCGGGGTCCAGATGTTGGTCCGTCCTCCTTCTCCTTTTTGTCCTCAAGTGGTCCGGCAAGGATATGGTGAGTCCTGCGAACCAGGGGAACGAAATAACGGCAAAGGGACGCATGCTCGACCTCTAAGTTAGGGGTTAGCCACTACTAAGCACTACCAACCCTAACCAAGGACGAGACTCGACTCAGCATGCATGCTAAAACTCAGGGCGCCAGCGCTTTATCTTCGCTCAGGGTCTGCGCCTAGCTTTGTACAAAGGATTACATGCAACAGCGGCAAGACTTGTACAAAATGTTGGTTGCCGGACAGGGTCCGACAACCGCGCCTTACGGGTAAAACTTACGAAGATGCTCGATGTTCCAGGAGTTGCTCAGCGGAAAGCCATCCTCGGTCTCAAGGCGGACAGCGCCAGGCCTCGTGACTCGTTTCACCCGGTAAGGGCCTTCCCACTTCGGCGTCAACTTGTTGGAATTCTTGGCGGAATGAACGCGCCGAAGAACAAGGTCGCCTTCCTCGAGACTTCTGGCTTTAACTTTGCGACTATGGTAGCGGCGCAAAGCTTGCTGGTATCGAGCAGCTCGTACAGCAGCCTGAAGACGGTCTTCCTCAAGGAGCAGCGCGTCATCTTGTCGCAGCTGCTCTTGCTCAAGCTCATCATAAGCGAGCACTCGAGGTGACCCGTATACGAGTTCCGTGGGGGTAAGTGCCTCTGCTCCATAGACTAGAGCGAAAGGTGTCTGGCTAGTGGCTCGATTTGGCGTCGTCCTGATCGACCAAAGAACCACCGACAGCTCCTCGATCCAGTTCCTTCCGCACTTGTGCAGCCTGTCGAAAGTCCAGGTCTTGAGTCCACGGAGCACTTCAGCATTTGCCCTCTCTGCTTGACCGTTGCTCCTGGGGTGAGCAACAGAAGCGAAGCAGACCTTGGCGCCAAGGTCTTGGACGTACTGCATGAAGTTGCGACTCGTGAATTGTGTACCGTTGTCGGTGATGATCCTGTTAGGGATTCCGAAGCGGCAAACAATCAACCTGAAGAACTTGACTGCTGACTGTGCTGTCACCTTCCTCATTGGTTCCACTTCTGGCCACTTTGTGAACTTGTCGATTGCGACGTACAAGTACTCAAAGCCCCCGACTGCTCGGGGGAAAGGGCCGAGGATGTCGAGCCCCCAGACCGAAAATGGCCAGGATAAAGGGATTGTCTGGAGAGCTTGAGCTGGTTGGTGTATCTGCTTGGAATGGAACTGGCACGCTTCACACTTGGTTACTTGTGCAGTTGCATCCTGGAGGGCTGTCGGCCAAAAGAAACCTTGCCGGAACACTTTGCCGGCAAGTGCTCTGGCGCCAATGTGATGACCACATATGCCTCCATGCACCTCTGCCAACAGCTTCTGTCCATCTTCCCGGGGAATACACTTCAATTTCACTCCGTTGAGCCTTCTTCTGTACAGTGCGTTGTCAACGAACTGGTACATACTAGACTACCGGGCTACTCTTTCCGCTTCTTCTGGCTCTTCGGGAAGTTCTCCTGACTGGAGGAAACGGACGATCTGCTGTGCCCATGCTGGAGCCTGCGGCTCGACAACAAGGACCAAAGGCATATCTGCTGCTGCGGGAACATCCGCTTCTATGGCGAGAACCCGCGGTTCAGCCGGAGCTTGATGATCCCCGGCAAGTTTGCCGAAGCGAAACTTGTCGGGAGCGTCTGCTTCAATGAAACAAACCTTGGGGCTTGTCGGAGCAGACTGCTCCTCAGCACTCTTGGCGTTGATCTTGGGGACCTTCTTGGCGGCGGCTTCGGGAAGCTCAGCCGGAAGATAGTCACCAGAAATCAACTTCCTCTTCCTGCTCTGTCCAGTTGGTGGCGTCACGGATGGTTGAGTCAGCTTGAGCACAAAGATCCCTGGTTCCACAGGTAACTTAAATGCCGCGCACTTTGACAGGCCGTCAGCGATGTCGTTCTAAGCTCTAGGAACATGTTCCATCTGTAGGCCGACAAAGCGCTCTTCCAGCTTCCTCACTTCATCAACGTAAGCTTCCATCAACAGACTCTGATAATCCTTGTTTACTTGGCGGACGACAAGCTGCGAGTCACCCCTGACAATGAGCTGCTTGATCCCAAGGTCTGCCGCGATCCTAAGACCGGCGAGCAATCCTTCATACTCTGCAGTATTGTTTGTTGCTTGCTCCTTGGGAAAGTGCATCTGGACCACGTACTTGAGGTGCTCTCCGGTGGGTGCGACAAGCAGCACGCCAGCACCGGCGCCTTGTAGCGAGAACGCGCCATCAAAGTACATCAGCCACTCTTTGTTTGCTTCCTTGACGGGGATGCTCGTCTCTGGGGTTTCTTCGTCAGGTGTTGGCGTCCACTCTGCTATGGATTCTGCCAATGCTCTGCTTCGAATAGTTGAAGTGTTCTCAAACTTGAGGCCAAAGCTCGACAGTTCCAATGCCCACTTAACAATCCTGCCTGTTGCTTCTGGATTCTGCAGTATCCTCTTCAGCGGAAAGCGAGTGACAACTGTGATCTCATGTGCTTGGAAGTAATGGCGTAGCTTTCTCGAGGCCATAAGAAGGCCGAAAAGCAATTTCTGCACACCAGAGTACCTCGACCTAGCCCCCTGCAGAAGGGAACTTACAAAGTAGACTGGGCGCTGCACCATTTTCTTCTGTATCCCTTCGCACATCTGCGCAGATCTATCTTCATCGGGACCAGAGCTCGTCGGGGAAGCCCCTTGCTTGTCGCTGGACGCGCTTGCCGCGGTTGCTGGCTCATCATCTGCCTCTCTCTCCGCTACTAACGCGGCACTAACCACTTGATTGGTCACCGCCAGATATAGCAGCAACTTCTCTTGTGGTTTAGGTGCGACAAGTATTGGAGTGGAGGACATGTATCTCTTCAAGTCCTGCAGCGCAGCCTCCGCTTCCGGAGTCCATTTCATTGGAACTGCCTTTTTCAAGATTTTGAAAAACGGCAGGGCGCGCTCAGCAGACTTAGAGATAAACCTGCTGAGAGCCGCCACGCAGCCGGCAAGTTTTCGTACATCCTTGACGCGCTTCGGTGCTTCGATCTGCTCAATGGCCTTGATCTTGTCGGGATTGGCTTCAATCCCCCGCTGGGACACAAAGAACCCGAGAAGCTTGCCGGAAGGGACTCCAAACACGCACTTCTCGAGGTTGAGCTTGAGGCTAATCTTACGCAGATTTGTAAAAGTTTCTTCTAGATCTTGAATCAGAGTTGACTTGTCCCTGCTTTTGACCACTATATCATCCATGTAGGCTTCCACATTTCTGTGTATTTGCGGCTCAAAAGCAGTATGGACAACCCTTGCAAATGTTGAACCAGCATTCTTCAAACCGAAAGGCATCCGTACAAAACTGTACGTGCCACATGGAGTGATGAACGCGGTTTTCTCCTCATCCTCTTCTGCCATGAAGATCTGATGGTATCCTGAGTATGCGTCAAGAAATGAAAGCAAGTTGCATCCGGCTGTGGAGTCGACAATCTGGTCAATGCGCGGCAAGGGAAATGGGTCTTTGGGACAAGCTTTGTTGACATCGGTGAAGTCGATGCAAAGTCTCCATTTCCCGTTCGCCTTGTGCACGACTACAGGATTGGCCAACCACGTAGGATGGAGTACTCCTCTGACGAGGCCTGCTGCTTCCAACTTCTTGATCTCTTCGGCGATGAACTCTTGGCGCTTCACCGCTTGTTTCCTGACTCTCTGCTTGACGGGTCGCGCGTGAGGACAGACGGCTAGGTGGTGCTCGATTACTTTCCTGGGAACGCCGGGGATGTCAGACGGTTGCCACGCAAACACGTCGACATTCGCCCGCAGGAAAGCAACGAGCGCGCTTTCCTATTTAGGGTCGAGAGTGGCACTGATGGTGAAGGTACCACCAGTGCCGTCCTCCTTGGCGGACACCTTCTTGGTTGCTGGCGGAGCTGCCATTGTCTTCTTACACTTGCCGGTGGAGCTCGATGGTGCGTCCTCGACGGTAGCGCAGCACTCCGAAGAGGTGCGCTTGCCGGAGTGGCCATCAGAGCTCTTGCCGGACTTGGTCTTCTTCTTCCCCCCGGGAGCTTCAGCGGCGAGTGTCTCGCGACCCGCGGCGGCTGCTGCTTCCCGGTAGATCTTGTCGGCATAGATGAGAGCGTCTTTCTTGTCGCCATGTACAGAGATGACACTTATCGGGCCTGGCATCTTCAGCATGTTGTACGCGTAGTGAGAGGCCGCCATGAACTTGGCGAGCGCTGGACGGCCGAGAATTCCATTGTAAGGCAATGGAAAATCGGCGACGTCGAAAGTGATCCTCTCAGTCCTGAAGTTCAACTCACTGCCAAATGTCACCGGCAGCGTGATCTTCCCCTTTGGCTTGCTCCTTCCCGGGTTGATTCCTTGAAACGTGCCGGTCTCTTCGAGCTCGCTGTCAGGGACTTGGAGTCTCCGAAGTACAGCGGAGGAGATCAGGTTCAAGCCGGCCCCGCCGTCAACTAGCATCTTAGTGACCTTGAGGTTGCGGATAGTTGGTGAGACCAACATCGCAAACACCCGACAGCAGTTGTGCGATCGGGGTGGTCCTCAATATCAAAGATGATAGGCGTGCTGGACCATTTCAGAAGCTTGCGTGACTCGACGGGTGGTTCTGCTGCATTAAATTCCCACACCCACTGCTTGAGTTGGCGGTGTGAAGTATGCAGAGAAGCACCGCCGTCAACGCACAAAACTTCTGTGGCTTTCTGGAACTCCTGCTCGCTGGTCTCGGCGTCATCCATGTCTTCGTCGTCGTCGTCATCTTCAGCCTTGTCGCGGCCGCGGGGAGGTCTGTCGCCTTGCCGCTGCTTGGTGTTGCCGCGGCGTCCCCCCCGGCCAGTGCGCTTCGTACCAGATCCTCCAGCACCTCATTGGGCCTTCTCCTTGTCGCGTCGCTCGTACTCGGCCTTTTGCAGCTCAACGAGCTGTTCGACCTTCTTGCAGCTCTGGAGGTCATGGCCTTTGGTGCGGTGAATCTTGCAGTACTGCTTGTTGGTGCCATCCTGCTTGTGGGCGGCCGCCACAGCCTGACAGTTGGCCATGCGGCAACCTCCTTGCCGGAGCCATCAGTCTTGGCTGTCTTGGCGCCACCTTCGTTGCCGGATTGCTCGACAACTAGCACATCTTTGGCATTCCTCTTCCTGTTGTTCCGCCGCCTGTTTTTGCTCGCTGGGGCGGCATCGTCGCTGTCAGATCCTCCGGTTCCTACGTTCTCTCCGGGGAGTTTCCTTCCTTCCTCAACACGTGCACATCTGTCGGCCAGGGCATACAGCTCGCTGACGTCTCTGATCTTGCACATCGCCATCTCCTCCCGCATCCTGCGGTTGCGCACGTTCTGATGGAACGCACTGATGACCGCGGCAGGGTGGACGTCTGGGATGTTGCGTTGCACTTGGCTGAATCTCTGGATGTACTTACGCAGAGGCTCCCCCTCCTTCTGGGCAAGCAGGTGAAGATCACTCTCCTGGCCATGGGGTTTGTGGCCGCCTGTAAAGGCGCCGACAAACTGATGGCATAGGTCCGCCCAGGAAGATATGGAGTTTTCCGGCAAGTGCATGAGCCAGGACCTGACGTTGGGCTTGAGCACCAGAGGGAAGTAATTGGCGAGGATCTTGTCGTCCCGCCCCCCGGCAGCCTACACCGCAATGGTGTAGATGCTGAGGAACTCCGACGGATGCAGCCTGCCGTCGTACTTCTCTGGTACGTCTGGCTTGAAATTCTTCATGCTGGGCCACTGGACTTGCCGCAGCTCACGGGTAAACGCAGGGCAACCTACCGCGTACGGCAGGTCGTCTAGTTCCCCTGGCGCTTGCATATCGACAGTGGGGCCAGCGCGTCGGTCTGATTGACGCCGCGTTTCTCTCCGGCGCTCGATGCGGGTGCGGGCGTCTTCTTGCTGCCGTTCGTGAAGAACGTGGCGCTAATCGCGACGAGTTCGCGGATCTGAGGAAGCAGTGGAGTCGCTGTCGTGGTGGACCCGGCGAGTCGGCGATCTTGGCCTTTGGGGCGGAGAGTGCACGGTGGTTGCACCCCCACCGGTTTTGTCGCCATCGGCTCGCACTTGGCTGGCCTGCCGCGGCTGCGATGTGGTCGCTGGCCGCGGAGTGTCGCCGTTGGCGAAGCCGATGAGACTCTGAATGGTGGCCCTCCAGTCGTCGATCTTGTCCGGCGCTGGAGGGAAGTCTAGGAGCAATTGAGCTCGCGCTATAGCTTCTGCTGGGGTGGCGGGTAGCGGTGGCGAACGGTGCAAGGAGGGGATATGCTCGGGCTCCCAATGATGTTAGAAGGAGCAGTATTCCATCCAGGCGACCGTGCCTCGCTCGCGCCAGTACGTCGGCGTGCATGTTGGCCTTGAGCGTCCCGGGATCCGCTAGCTTGATTTGGGTCTAGCGAGCGTATGGTACCGTGAGTACCACGACGCTGTCGGTCCTGCGCCTCTTGAGATGGGCGCGGTGCGTGTATGGACGCCCGGTCGTCGGGGGAGCCGACTACGCCACCAGCGGGCAGCGCGGTCTTGTCCTTGGACTTGTTGGCGCCGTGGGCTCCCTCGTCGGCGCCCGTTCCACCGCCGGCGTTCTCCCCGCCGGCCGTTTGCTGCGGCGGCGGTGGATTCGACGCGGACGGCGCAGCCGCCTCCGAAGCCTTCTTCTTCGGCGGCATGTCGATGAAGTCGATGAAGATTCAGCTCGCGTGAACGCCGGATCAGGTTCACACAACCTCGACGCCCCCTACCTGGCGCGCCAGAGATGCCGGGGTTTTCCTGGGCTCCCCGAGCACCTATGGGGACGGAGCCCCTTCTCGGTTCGGCGGGGGGCGGAGGTCGCGCGAAGAGCGGATCGAGGCGAGGCACGCGGGGGAAGGTTTTTTACCCAGCTTCGGAGCTCTCCGGAGAGATAACACTCCTACTGCTGCTTTGTGGATTGTATTGAGTTCTTACTCGGGAGCGCCGAGTGCTACAGTACACTCGAGCAGCTAACGAGACCGAGCGCTTCTCTGAGGATCGATCCCTTCCCTACGTTGTGCATGGGCCTCCTTTTATATGTTCAAGGGGTCTCCAACAGGTGGCAACGTAGGTAAGGGCAAAAGTGTAAATATGTTGCGGTAGGTACAGCTACCTACACAGTGTATCATACCTAACCCTGACGGCAGGGGACAAAGGCATTAAATGCCCGTCTACGTCGCCCAGTCGGTGCAGAAAAGGGACCGTCAGGGGCGCCATCGCTCGCCATGATGGCGGTCCTGTCAGCGCTGCATGCCATAGTGTACCCCTGGCTGCACAGCCTCCCGCCACGTATGCTGGGAAGGGTCCCGGAGCGACACGTAGGTGGGTGAGCTGGAGCGCGGGTACGGAGTGGCTGCCTGCCGCGGCAAGTGCCTTGCCGCGGCCGTTGTCTTGTCGCGCCCGGGAACTTGTCGCTCGCCGGGTCCTGCCGTTACGCGTGGCGTGCTGCGACAGGTTCTTTGAGATGCTCTTGTTGGGCTTCCCGGCAAGCTCCTCTTGCCGGGGTCTTGTACCTTGAATGGCCTTCCCGGCAAGCTCCTCTTGCCGGGGACTTGTCTCCTTGACTTAAATACTTTGCTCTTGGATGGCTCCGAAGGAACCATAGAGAGCCTTGGTGATCACCTGGCGGGCCTTGCCGCGGGGTGCTGCGACTGCCCGTGCACAAGTTCGGGATACTAGAGTACCCCTACTTTAGTACACCGACAAACATATATAAGGAGGGGCAGGGCTCCCCAAAGAGGGACAAGAAAGAAGAAGCAATCTTAGGGTTAGACACAAAGAGGAGAGCCGGTTTACGGCGAGTGCCTCGTGATGCTAATAAGATCTAGCCTCAAACAACATGTAGGGTTGTTACCGGATGATGTTTCCCGGGGCCCGAAGCTGTCTAAATCTTTGTCTTGCGTGTTGCTTTCTCGATTCCGCTCAACCCCTCTCAAGCTAGCACATAGATGCGTTGGCCTCACGACTAAGTCCTCACCTTAGGACATCTGACGTGACAATTCCATGACAGTTGGCGCCCACCATGGGGCCCGTGCACGGTGGTGTTAAGTTCTTGGAGGGATCTCTCGCAAGGATTGAGAAGTCTGCAAATCTTCCGGATAAAGAGGAGCCGGTTTGGAAGGATCTGGGTCAAATTTGAAGTCTGAAGAGAGAATTAGGGTTGCACACGAATAATCGTAACCCGGCGATCCGTCAAATCCGAAGACGTTTGTTCTATGCTACAGTCAACAAACCAACATCAATTAGAGGACTCGATTATTGAGAAAAGATCCGAGTAACTGCTAATAGGAGAGAATATGGCATCATGGAGGGTCAAATCAGCTACGACCCGGAAGTGGATTTTACACGGACTCATAAAGCACCGTTGACCCGTTCTGACTGAGAGCTGTCGGAATCAGACTTGCCAAGATAAGACTAAAACTTTATGAGATCTGTCAATGCTAGCAAGTTTCGTTGATTACAGCGGGCACATCAACGTTAATCCGCCTTCGGATCAGATCCGTACAGATCAGTAAAACGCCGTGCTATATCTCAAGATGCATGACCCGGGAAAAGATACGGCCATAACCCGGGCAGAATACGGATACGAGCTGGACTCCGTTGCGTGTTAAGTCACCTTGGCCTCGCTCCGATTCACGATCGGGCTTCAGTAGTCGTCCGCGCTAAACCGCCTCGTCTTGTGCTTAAGCTGCAGGGATCCGTCCTCGACCGTATCACCTTTTCCTCGGGCCGGTTTTTACT
Source organism: Aegilops umbellulata (assembly GCA_032464435.1). Lineage (NCBI taxonomy): Eukaryota > Viridiplantae > Streptophyta > Magnoliopsida > Poales > Poaceae > Aegilops > Aegilops umbellulata. Next base: position 265,656,400 of record CP136057.1, read on the forward strand.
GTCGCTGCATGATCACCACCATGGCGACCATACCAAGCTATCTCGCCCGTGGTCGTTTCTAAATCGCCGGGCTATGGATAAAAGACAATTGCCGTTGGGCCATGCCGGTTCAGCCTGCTGCTGGTTCAGTCGTGCCTCGCCATTAAGTCGCCATGGCCTCTCACTGCTTCCGGTTCGGTCTGCATTTCCGTTAAATCACCTGCGAGTCACCACGAGCCGGCCTCGCTCCACTTCCGTCTTGAAACCGTTTTCCTGCTCCGGGTTATGATCACCACTACAAGTGATGAGGACATGACTACTTTGGATAAGACCAAAAATATTGCATACATGCATATTTGTCAGGTGATTTCTAGTGTCAACTATTCAATAATCTATTTATATTATCCAGAACAAAAATACTTCACACACTTTTGTGTTTTGTCTAATTGGAGGTGTATGGGACATTTGTGCAATCCACATATGAAGATAGGGGAAAAATAGAAGTTTAAGTTCTGTCCAAAAAGTCCTCTCACGTCACTTTTGGGCCAAGAGAAGATAGAGTCCAAGTCTCTCACGTTCTGGATTCAGATTCGGACTGCACAAACATACCTGACTCAAAACACCAAGAACTTTTTCATACGGACTCCGAATTGGGTGATTCTTTTTTTGTTGGAAAGTAGATTTCATCCTCTTTCCAAACCAATTGGAATCACCTTTAAATTCATCCGGAGCGTTGAGATATGGACGAAACAATCTGACGCTGCAGCAGAATCCGAGTCAAACAACAAGTCCAAAGGTGTTGCATCACCTCCACTTGGGCCCATGAGCCTTGTACGACCTAGGGTTGGTTTTAGGATTCCTTGGGACGTCCTCCCACCTCCTTGGCCGCCACCCCTTCATCCTATATAAGTAGATCCATCTAGTAGCTTTTTGCTGGGGATTTGTTTAGTTAAAAGTTAGCCATTGCAACTTCGTGTACTTCATTTGTGTCCAACGACCATACCAAAACCGCTTACGGATCCCCACCATTATCAATACTTCATATATATTCGCAATATTCAAATTGCTTTATCATATTCTTGCTTGTTCTTCGATTGCTTGCAGGAATAGACCTTCGTGGTCAGGTTGATCGTGCTCCAGCGTGGTCAATAACCTCTCGAAGTTGGTTTAGCGATTGCTAAGGCGCAACGTCGTGCATGTTTGTAGTCGGATCATCAAAGTCATCTTCACCAAATCGATAGTTATCATCTCATCGAAAGATCGGGACACCCCGCCTCTATTAAGTGGTATCAGTTTTCAGGTTGCTCGGTGAGAATTTGCAGTTATCCCTAGATTAGATTTATTTTCTTACCTATTGTCCAAGAAAAAGCCACACAAAAAAGTTAGATCTGTTCATCCTTTGTCCAAGCCAGTCTGAGCCTTTGCATAATCTTTTTAGTGTTTTGCTTTGTTGAATTTGCGGTTACATCGTCATGTCAAGTTGCTGGTCTTAGTGTCTAGTCCTTTAGAGTTTCGAGTTCTGTTCACAGTTTGTCACGCCACCGCCGCACCATCTTCATTGTCGTTGCCATATACCACCACCGCATCATTATTGCATCCGCTGCCCACCACCGCCATCCATCAATTTCCACCACGTACTACCCATCGTTCATTGTCATAATCATACTTGAGGTCGTTCGCGTCATCACTAGATCCAATCTGCATCTTATCTAGCTTGTTTGTGAAAAAAAAGAGAAAGAAAAAAAAGAAAAAAAAGTGAGAGAAAAAAAGGAAAAAAAGAGAAAATAAAGTGAAAAAATTGCGTGAAAAAAGGAGAAAAAAAAGATATTCAAAGTGTGCTCCGCCTTCGTTAGGCGTCGCGCCGTGACTTTTTTAGTGTTCTAGGCTCGCGTCTCTAGCACGGTCTAGCCTAGGACCAGCACAGTACCGTCGTTGACCGTTTATTCAATATTGCATCTCTGAATTGGCTATTGCTGATCTTTTGCTACCATATATTTGGCCTTCCAAGCTCCACATATTTCTACACCGTGTATACATACGCTTACCTGGCAATCGCTTTACTCAATCTTCGGAGTTATTTGACGCCGCTGGTTGCCGGTCACCACCTGCTGCATGGTAAGAACTTGTAAGACTTTGATATTTGCTATACTGTGAGCGTTTTACCACCAAATCCTAGTAGTTCATAGGAACATTATTCTCGGATTTTGTTTCTTGTTTTTCTACTAAATATGGCAGGTTCCAGAGTCAGTTGGGCTTCATCAATCGCGGGAGACGTGCCACCAGCTCCGAAAATACAACCACCATCACAAGAGGTGCAAAGACATAAGAATACGCACAATCAGGTTTTTGTTTCCATGCCACCTTTTAATGGTCGTTTAAGCCTGATTTGTATATTGAATGGGAGTTCGAAATAAATGTTATATTTGCTTCCCGTGATTTTTCGGAACGTAAAAAAGTTAAGCTTGCGGTTGGTTCTTTCACTAGTTTTGCTACTGTTTGGTGGAGTGAACATTGTCGGTTATACCCTGACTATGTACCTACTACTTGGGATGATTTAAAACTTGTCATGAGAGATAGATTCGTCGATGTTTATTATACTCGTGGCATGATTAAAAAACTACAACATTTAAAACAAGGTAGTGACACTGTAAGAAAATATTATGATGATTTACAAACTACCTTGTTGCATTCCTTTTTAAAGGAAAGTGAAGAAGATTTTATGGATAGATTTTGGGGAGGATTAAACCGTGATATTCAGGAGATACTAATTCATGAAGAATGTTATCCTATGGACCATTTGTTTCATCTTGCTTGCTAAGCTGAACAGGAAATAAAGAGGCGTGATGCCCACAAGACAAACAAGCATAAGGTGCACATCCAAGGAGTTGAGACGGTCCTTCCTTCTACCACTGTGCCTACTATGACAACAACATCCGTTGTTGTGAGCACTGCATCAGCTCCATATTATGACCCGTCACTGCCGAGAGTTCCAACATCGTCTCAGTTGATAACATGAGGTAATGACAAAGGTACTGATCTTCTAACTTCGCATGCGAATGATGGATGCCTTGTCGATTTAAATACACCATGTGATGCTCTAGCCACTACATTCATCACACCACCTATTTTAGATGATTATGCTGATGTTTTGACTTTGCCATGTGATCAAACAACTGCAATATCAAGAATTTTGAGTGCACCCGTTGAATTAACCGTTGATGTGAAAGAACCATGTGAATCAGGCACTAAAACAAAATTGGATCAACTACGTTTGAAAATAATTGTGCCAATGTTTAATAATTTTGATATGACCTCTAATATTGATAATGATTTTGTGTTGAATGACTTGTTGCATGTTTGCTTATTACATCATGTTGTAGCATGTAATTCTAAAACTATTAAAGTTTATTCATCAATGTTGGGATGGTTTAATGATGAACTTTGTCAATCTTCTGATATGAATAAGAGTTTCACTTATATGTGCAAACTGAGTTGCAATATTTTCATGCCTTCTACTTCTTGTGATAATATTTTGGCTTTATATTTTATGAACTTTGAAAGTTACTCATGTATACATGTGTCATATGTGCAAAAAATAAGGGAAATAAAAATGGATGACATATACATATACAACATGTACACCTTGTCTCTTTTGTTAGCCACATTTCAGATTAAGCAACGCCGAGGACGGCTTTATTTTCAAGAAGGGGAGGATGATGAGGACATGACTACCTTGGATACGACCAAAAATATTGCATACATGCATATTTGTCAGGTGATTTCTAGTGTCAACTATTCAATAATCTATTTATATTATCCAGAACAAAAATACTTCACACACTTTTGTGTTTCGTCTAATTGTAGGTGTATAGGACATTTGTACAATCCACATATGAAGATAGGGGAAAAGGAGAAGTTTAAGTTCTGTTCGAAAAGTCCTCTCACGTCACTTTTGGGCCAAGAGAAGATAGAGTCCAAGTCTCTCACGTTCTGGATTCAGATTCGGACTGCACAGACATACCTGACTCAAAACGCCAAGAACTTTTTCATACGGACTCCGAATTGGGTGATTCTTTTTTTGTTGGAAAGTAGATTTCATCCTCTTTCCAAACCAATTGGAATCACCTTTAAATTCGTCCGGAGCGTTGAGATATGGACGAAACAATCTGACGCTGCAGCAGAATCCGTGTCAAACAACAAGTCCAAAGGTGTTGCATCACCTCCACTTGGGCCCATGAGCCTTGTACGACCTAGGGTTGGATTTAGGCTGCCTTGGGACGTCCTCCCACCTCCTTGGCCGCCACCCCTTGATCCTATATAAGTAGATCCATCTAGTAGCTTTTTGCTGGGGATTTGTTTAGTTAAAAGTTAGCCATTGCAACTTCTTGTACTTCGTTTGTGTCCAACGACCAGACCAAGACCGCTTACGGATCCCCACCATTATCAATACTTCATATATATTCGCAATATTCAGATTGCTTTATCATATTCTTGCTTGTTCTTCGATTGCTTGCAGGAATAGACCTTCATGGTCAGGTTGATCATGCTCCAGCGTGGTCAATAACCTCTCGAAGTTGGTTTAGCGATTGCTAAGGCGCAATGTCATGCACGTTTGTAGTCGGATCGTCAAAGTCATCTTCACCAAATCGATAGTTATCATCTCATCGAAAGATCGGGACACCCCGCCTCTATCAACAAGCTGCCGACCCGCGCCGGATCAAGCTGGCTTCAGCCGCCGAATTACCAAAACGACCTCAAGTCGCTGGCCTCCGCCACCGTTCCGACCCCAAACCGGCGACCGGTGAGCCGCCATCTCCGTGGCTGGCCCCGACCTACGTCTCCACTCTCTGTCCCGGGCCACGCCGGACCTTGCTTTCTCCGCCAGCACTGGAGCACGGCCCAAGCCCTGTCGGTGCTCCACAGCCGCCGCTGGCCCTACCTCTGTGCCGTTCAAACTGCTGTGGCCTCTTTGAATCTTCGCCAAGCGCTCGGATCGACTAACGCCTGCCACCGCGGTGGATGTTCCTCCTCTCTAAGTTGTCGCGCCTCTATTCTAAGGTTCGCAGTCGTTGTTCGCTTCCGCTGGTTCCGTTAAAGCCGTCGTTTTACGCCTCGTCGAAAGCTGCCGCCGCGGGCCTGTTTCCACCAAGTCTGCGGTTCCTCCGCGCACCTCCGTTCCTCCTCGGACCTGCCCCATGTCGCGTTTGCGTCCGAGTCGTAGTGTCCTCGAGCTGCCGCTTTAGGCCCTGCCTCTTTGACCTCGCGCCAGACGTCCACTCCCGCAGCTGGACTCGCCTGGAGCTGCGGCACCCGCCTGAATTCACTTACGAGACGCCGCAGAACCTGACCAACATCACCTATAAGCCGGCCTTGATAGCGGGCGCTTCTGCCTCCGCGCTGAGCCGCCGTGGACGACGCCTGTCTTCAAACCGCCAGCCCTGCCTCCCACTGCTCGCCTTGATCCGGACTCGGACTCGCCGGCTGCGCGCCGCTTCTGACCCCGTCGGGCTGGCGTTCCTCCGAACCGCCGCCGGTCTGTGCTATCGCAGGGCACCGTTTCCATTGCCGTGGGTCGCCTGCGCCGGCAGACCGCCGCCTCCGCGTTCAAGACACCCGCTTGGCACCCACTTCTGCCGCAAGTCGCAGTAAACCGCGGTCGCTCCTTGCCGGGTCAACCGCTTGCTAGCGTGCCTCCGTCGACCGGCCTGAGCCGCCCTGGCCTTGACTCGAACCTCAAAGTCGCCTCCCCCACGGCCCGGATTCCTCCATGAAGCCCGGCTGACTCACCTCCGACTTCTTACAGCCGATTTCCATCGCCCTGAGCCGCCTGCGCCGGCAGACCATCGCCTCCGCACTCAAGATGCTCGTCGGTTTACCAGCCGGCTGTAAACCGCCGCCGCAGATTCAGCCCGCCGGACCCGCCGGACCCGCCGCCACGCGCCCCGGCGTCCACGCCAAGCCGCAGCAGCCCAAGCTCTCCATACGGCCGCCTCTGATTTCGGGCCGCTGCTACTGGTGCAACTTAGGTATGATGCTGATTGGGCTGATGTTGAGCGTGATACAGTGCTGAGTCTCCCAGATCGTGACAGTAAAGAGAGGGGATTTGGTAGGATTGAGACCATGGTTCCAGGGTGCGACCTTTATGGCGCGACAATGGAGCACTTAGAAGATGAGTCATGGGGGAGAGATTCCATTGCTCCTAATAAAGAGGGCGGGCAAGATGGTTTGTGGTGATCTGCTATGCCAAGCCACAGTGTGGAGAAGACAGATGGTCGTCCTTACAGTGCAGGCAAAGGAAGCGGACAATTATTTTACCATGAAGGCGTTACTAATGGTACCTCCAAGGATTTGTGCACTACTAGTATATACATATATTATTCCTATGGGTGTCACCTCAAACAGAGAAACGAGACTACAAGTCTACAATTGCTGGAATATGGCGTTCGCCCGACAGAACATCAGGTGATATCCGTCCGGTTTTATTTTAGCGCATATTAATTTGTTTGAAAACAGTTTCTGTCTTTCAATATATTTTATGCAGGACAAAGTCCCCTACAAAAGTGGTGTCGTACCATGGACAGGAGGCTCGCACCGGTTTAAATGTCGTGGCGCACTCTCGCACCTGCACCGACTGCCGCTGCCGCGCCCGAATTGTCGGTCCGCACTGATTTACAAATGTTGCGGCCGACTCTCCCGTCCGCACCGGCTTATAGCACCGCGGGCGACTCACCTGTTTATACCGCCTCTGAAGTCGCGGCCGTCTTTCGTCCGTCTATTGCGACCTGGTCTACATCAACTAGCCGGGACTGCGCCTGCGATTGACTCGCTCGTCCGCACCGGTTTACAACGCCGTGGCCGACTCGGTCGTGATTAATTTCAGCTTCACCATGGTGATCATCAACTCCACGGTGGATAACCCCTGGCATGATATATCAGGTGAAATCCATCCAATATATTTTATATTACGTATTGCCTTCTTTAAAAGAGCAATTACCCCGGTTTGCAAAGTTGTCTCATGCAGGACCCTAAACCGCCATATTGGTGCAAACTTAAAGGCCGTCAGAAAATTTCCGGCTTAAAAAGAAGGATTCCGGTTTAATATCCGGCTTAAGGGAAAGTTATCTCCCACAAAGCTTTGAAGCTCTCGATAGCCGGTTCAAAATACCGGTTCAAGAAGAATTTATCTCTTGCAAAAAGTTAAAGGTTGCCCAAGAGGACCTGCTGCCATGACGCGCGATTCAGACATGGGTTTCCTGCTTTATGGGCTCATCTTCATATGATTACTTGGGGGCTTCCTGTTCAAACATAGGTGTATTCACCAAAGAGAACATGGCGTTACTACCCTCTTGATGCGGCTATCAAGACAATATTATCATCAGGGGCCAAAGAGAGTTTGTTGCACACCACAACTCAAACATAGGCACCCGGCGAGCACAGCTCAGAAATATATCACATGGGGGCTTCTTCTTGCAAAGAGGAGTCCTGTCCATTAATCCGGCTATGGCACCACAACAAAGCTTGGTAGCTTCACACCCAAGGGGCCAAAGAGAGTATTGTTGCTAAAGCACAACTCAAACATAGGCACCCATTGAGCACAGCTCACAAAGTTACTTGGGGGCTCTTTGCATAAAATACCAAAGAGTTTGAAAGGACCCTTGTAACCGGGTATCGACCCACGGCTTGAAAGCCTGGTGTATTTACCTAAAACCCCGGGTTAACCTGCCTTCATCAAGTAAGCCACTCCTATCCAGGTAATCCTGGCATGACCCGCCGAACGTTTGACAGTTACTCTCATTGAGACCCTAAACCTGTCAAAGTTAAAACGACGATTGGTTAGTCGGAGGCCATCTTAAAAGGCTTTGTCAAATGGTTTAACTCAGCGGCCTGGCAACCCATGAAAAGCCTCGAATTTGGGCCTGGTAGCCCTTGAAAAGCCTCGACTACACGATTTTAGTTGCCTTTGTCAAGATTTTTCTCTTTTGATAAATTTTATTTTGAACCTGCGTCTCTCGACCCGGCATGACTATCAGTCATCAAATTAACCCGGTGTTCATTAACCCGGCTCGACTTTCAACTACAAGTTGTCAGTACATAATCACTTATAATCCGGTGTTTATTGACCCGGCCTGGCTTTCGACTATAAGTCGCTAGTATATATTTGGATTGCGACATTGGAATTATGCACTTATAAATCATTGGATATATTATTCAAATAGCTAACATGGCTGGATTTTTATTATAGTTATCAATAACCAGTATTATGATAAAGGTTTTCAAAGTCGCTTCAGCGCAATGGCTATCAAATTGTCAATGGATATGATTTATTCTACAATTGAAGGAATAGTCCCGAGTTGCTGCAGGCTTACAACCCGGCACTTGGGGGCTACATTATTTAAGTTAAGATTACATCAAATATGCAAGTCTCATGTCGCTGCAAGCATGCACCATGACACTTGGGGGCTAATGCAAAGTCATTGTTTCCTCACCTTATTGAAGACCCGACTCATCACATTATAATGAGCCGGCCCTTGGGGGCTACCAATTGCTCTTGTCAACTATTCAAGGTACAAAGCTTTTTATCCATTCTATTGAAGGGTCCACTACTCAGTTGGTAAAGCACAAAGCTCTTAACCTTGTGGACGTGGATTCAAGCCCCATGATGGGGGTTACACCATATGATGTTATTTTCATTAAAGAATATATGAAGTCCCAGCTCAATATTATATTACTAAGCCGGCCCTTGGGGGCTACACGTTGCTGTTCAAAGTTTACAAGATTATATTTACAAAGTCCCTGCTCATTATTGCATAATGACCCGACCCTTGGGGGCTACACTGGTTGAAGTTTTTATGAGCATCAGGAAATTACAAGTCCCAGGTTGCTGCAAGCATGACAACCCGGCACTTGGGGGCTACATATGTGGAATACTCAGTTTATGACTAAGGATTGAGATGAACAAATCAGATTTTTTCAAGGTTGTGACATTCATATTGAAGCAAGTCTTAAGTTGTTACTATGTTACTTTCTTAAGACTTGGGGGCTACAAGTGATAGGCATATAAGAGGAATATTTTCAAGCTGATGTTAACAAACAGTTACAATCCGGTGCCATCAGAATTCTTAAACCGGCATGTGTTACATTTTTAAACCGGCTGAAGATCAGAGGAGGATTTCAAGGACCAATATTTTTGTTAAGTCATTGGGAGCTGAGTCAAAGAAGTTATTCTTCACAATATTTCTCCGTGACAAACCAATGTCAGCAAGGTGATTATGAAGCTGGCCTATTAAACCGGATTTTCTAGAAGAAGGAAGTGACAAGGACTTAAGGATGATCAGAGTCAGTTTAACATGGATAAATCCAAATTAAACCAGGGGCTAATGTCGGGGATATACCCCGCGGTATGACCCGGCCGGAGTCGTAACCCGGCTGGGACTTGGTAAACCGGCGGATGGTAAACCGGCGGACAGTTAAGACAGTCAAGACAGATGGCTAAGACAGACGGTAAACCGGCAGGTGTTAAACGGGCAGACCAATGTTAAACGGGCAGACCAATGTTAAACCGGCAGACCAATGTTAAACCGGCAGAACAATGTTAAACCGTTACAATGTTACACCGGCAGACGTTAAGAAGCCCAGGAAAGGAAGTCAAAATAGTTTAAGTTAAAGTCCGAGTTGGACTCCACATGTAACCCGCCCCTTCAACATATATAAGGAGGGGCAGGGCTCCCCAAAGAGGGACAAGAAAGAAGAAGCAATCTTAGGGTTAGACACAAAGAGGAGAGCCGGTTTACGGCGAATCCCTCGTGATGCTAATGAGATCTAGCCTCAAACAGCATGTAGGGTTGTTACCGGATGATGTTTCCCGGGGCCCGAAGCTGTCTAAATCTTTGTCTTGCGTGTTGCTTTCTCGATTTCACTCAACCCCACTCAAGCTACCACATAGATGCGTTGGCCTCACGACTAAGTCCTCACCTTAGGACATCTGACGTGACAATTCCACGACAAAACGCCACAAAAAAGTTAGATCTATTCATCCTTTTGTCCAAGCCAGTCTGAGCCTTTACAATTTTCTTTTCATTGTTTGCATTATTGAATTATCGGTTGCATCGTTGTGTCGAGTTGCTGGTCTTAGTGTTTAGTTCGTTTAGAGTTTCGAGTTCTGTTCACATTAGTCACGTTGCCGCTGCATCGTTATTCCTTCCGCTGTCCACCACACCATCCATCAATTTCCACCACGTGCTACCCATAGTTCATTATCACAATCTTAGTTGAGGTCGTTCACATCTTCGCTTGATCCAATCTGCATCTTATCTAGTTTGTCTTGGAAAGAGGGAGAAAAAAGTCAGAGAAAAAAAAGAGAGAAAGAAAAAGAAAAAAAGTGTGAGGAAAAAAAGAGAGAAGAAAAAAACAAAATTCGGATCTATTTAGACTCAATCTCGTAGTTGCATTCGAATTGGAATCTGTTTTGTGCACTGTTCAGTAAAACAGGCATAACTTCCTCATACGAAGTCCGTTTTGGCTCCCCGTGTACTCAAATGAAAGCTAGCGACAAGCCGCATCTAAATAGTTGCAGAGGCTAATTCAATATTTGACACCTCAAAATCGTGTTCTTAATAGGTCTTTTTGCCCTTCGAAGTTCGCGGACACAGCTTATTCCAGTTTTTCGGGCCAGTTTTAGAATTCTTTGACTCCTCATATCAATTCAGAATTGAGTGATTCTTTTTTGCATTAGAAAGCTTGAGTTAGTAGCATTATTTGAAAAAAGTTATCAGAAAATTGGCTCAAACTTTCCAAGAGGAAAGTTGGAGAGAGAGCAGTTGTTTTTCATCATTATCTTTACTGCCATTGTGATCTTCACTTATATCTTGCTGTCCAGAGCTACTTAGTATCCTTCATTGATGCTAGTTGTACTACGCCGTGACCTCATTAGTGTTCTAGGCTCGCGTCTCTAGTCCAGTCTAGCCTAGGACTAGCACAGTACCGTCGTTGAGCGTTTATTCAACATTGCATCTTTGAATTGATTATTGCTAATCTTTTGCTACCATATATGGCCAACCCAGCTCGACATATTTCTACACCATGTATACGTACGTTCCCCTGGCAATCGCTTTACACAATCTTCGGAGTTATTTGACACCGCTGGTTGCCTGTCACCACCTGCCGCATGGTAAGAACTTGTATGATATTGATATTTGCTTTACTGTGAGCACTTTACAACCACATCCTAGTAGTTCATAGGAACATTATTCTCGAATTTTGTTTCTTGTTTCTACTAATCATGACAGGTTCCGGAGATAGAAGTTCTTGGACGACAGACACATCATCACCATCACGAGAGTTGGGACAACACACACAAGCACATGGTCAGGTTATCACTTTACCGTCATTTGATGGTAGATTTAATCCTGCTATTTATCTAGCTTGGGAGCTTGAAGTAGGACAAGTTTTTAGTCACCATGACTTTTCTGAACTTGAGCGAGTACGAGCTGCCACTAGAGCATTTACTGGTTTTGCTTCTGTTTGGTGGAGTGTGCATTGTAAGAAAAACATTGATAACCAACCGACAACTTGGAAAGATTTGAAAGATGTAATGAGACAACAATTTTTCCCTCCTTACTATCACCGTGAATTGCTTCGCAAATTTGAACAATTTAAACAAGGCAACAACACTGTTCATGCTTACTACCAAGAGTTCAAATCTTATATGCATCATTGTGACATAGAAGAATCTGAGGATGATACAATGAATAGATTTTTTGGTGGTTTGAACCATGATATCCGTGCAAGATTTCAGTATATTCCTCGTTGCATTACTGGTATGTATGTTCGCGCTTGTGCCTTTGAGAGACAGATATAGGAGGATGCATTGGGTGACTACAACAACTACTATTCTAGTTCATGCTCACCACCACCGGTTGGTTCCTCCACCGTTGCACCTACTAGAGCAGCCCCACCTCGGATTGTGAGCGCGACATCATCTCAAGAGTATGGTACATTGTCAATGTCCGTACCTACACCAGCCACATTTTTGCGACAAGGTAACTGTAAAGGTATTGATGATATAACTTCACATGAGAATGATGCATGCCTAGTTAACTTGAGTACATTATGTGTTGAGTTACCTGTTGATTTGAGCGCATCACCTATTTTAGAGAATCATGTTACTCTCATGAATGCATCATGTGATCAAACAACTGAAATACCAACAATTTTGAGTGCACCCAATGAATTAACTGTTGATGCAAAAGAACCAATGTTTAATCATTTTGATATGACCACTAATCTCGGTGATGATTCTGTGTCAAATGACTTATTGCATGTTTGCTTATTTAAGCATGTTGTAGCATGTAAATTTGATGCAAGTAAGGTTTATTCACCACTATTGGGATGGTTTAATGATGAATATTGTCAATCTTTTCATATGAATAAGAGCTTCACTTATATGTGCAAACTGAGTTGCAATACTTTCATGCCTTCTACGTCTTGTGATAATATTTTGGCTTTATATGCTATTCACTATGAAAGTTACTCATGTATACATGTTTCATATGTGCAAAATCCACGGGAAGTAAAAATTGATGACATATACATATACAACATGTACATCTTGTCTCTTTTGTTAGCCACATTTCAGATAAAGCAACGCCGAGGACGGCTTTATTTTCAAGAAGGGGAGGATGATGAGGACATGACTACCGTGGATACGACCAAAAATATTGCATACATGCATATTTGCCAGGTGATTTCTAGTGTCAACTATTCAATAATCTATTTATATTATCCAGAACAAAAATACTTCACACACTTTTGTGTTTTGTCTAATTGCAGGTGTATGGGACATTTGTACAATCCACATATGAAGATAGGGGAAAAGGAGAAGTTTAAGTTCTGTTCAAAAATTCCTCTCACGTCACTTTTGGGCCAAGAGAAGATAGAGTCGAAGTCTCTCACGTTCTGGATTCAGATTCGGACTGCACAGACATACCTGACTCAAAACGCCAAGAACTTTTTCATACAGACTCCGAATTGGGTGCTTCTTTTTTTGTTGGAAATTAGATTTCATCCTCTTTCCAAACCAATTGGAATCACCTTTAAATTCGTCCGGAGCGTTGAGATATGGACGAAACAATTTGACGCTGTAGAAGAATCTGAGTCAAACAAGAAGTCCAAAGGTGTTGCATCACCTCCACTTGGGCCCATGAGCCTTGTACGACCTAGGGTTGGTTTTAGGCTGCCTTGGGACATCCTCCCACCTCCTTGGCTGCCACCCCTTACTCCTATATAAGTAGATCCATCTAGTAGCTTTTTCCTTGGGTTTTGTTTAGATCAAAAGTTCGCCATAGCTGCAACTTCGCGTACTTCATTTGTGTTCAACGACCAGACCAAGGCGTCATAGAACCCCACCTTCATTAATAAAGCTTTCCTCTTATATTCGCAATATCCAGATTGCAATCTTAGTTTCTTGCTTGTTCTTCGTTTGCTCGCAGGAAACAGGCCCTCGTGGTCAGGTTGATCGTGCTCCGGCGTGGTCAATAACCCTTGGAAGTTGGTTTAGCGATTGCTAAGGCGTGACGTCTCGCACGTTCGTAGTCGGATCGTCAACGTCGACTCCCACAGAAAACGATAGCCACCATCTCATCGAAACATCGGGACACCTTTGCCTCTATCGAGCCTACTCGCAAAATGAGTGGCTTCGTCTAAAACTACCAAGGAAAAACCTGCCGGGACACATCCACGCCAAGGTGAATGCTAAGGGCCTGCCCCTTACGACAATCGTGGCAAATATGATACCGCCAGGCAACCAGAACATGTATAGGGACTAAACATACGAACATTGACGGGTGAACTCTAAAGGGATAAACATGCAAATAAGATTAAGCAAGAACATCAGTTTCACGCGAGCATAAATAAAACATTGTTTAAACACAGGACATGCATCGTGTTTTGTTATAGGATAGTGCGATGACGAGAATAGTTCAGCGCCGGGCTTGGCGACCGCGTGAAGCCATTGGGATGGAAAGGACCTTGTGTAACGCCCAGATAATTAGGCTACAGTAAAACTTCGCTAATGATGCCACGTCATCCCGTTTACTGTTGGTATTCGCGTGTTAGTTCAAACACTCTAAATTCAAATTTAAATTTAACAAACACTCAAAGTTTTCAAAACATTAAAAAGTTCAAACATTCGCGTGTTAGTTCAAACACTCGCGTGTGAGGATCCGATTCCTTTCTACGGTTGCCATGGGCCTCATTTTGTAGATGAAGGGGCCACCACAGTGGCAAATCAGTCTTTACATACTGATTAGATAGCAAACAATGCTATCATACCTGACTCTGCAAGCTGACAGAGTGCATTAAATGTGTCGCTCAGTGTCACATCACAGTGTGCCCGACAGGCCTTGCCTGGCTATTTTGCCAGCTTCGCGCCTGCTTGCTTGACACATCTCAGGATGAGTGCCATTTGGAGGTATCTTCCATAGGAAGTGTCTGCCATGTGGCATGAAGCAACAACTTAGTCACTTAGGAGCTTGACAACGCACTTATTGACGACGTGCGTCGCTGTGAGGTGGCGCGGTGGAGTGGTTTGCCTCCGCAAGCCCCAGCAGGCCTGCCGGGACGATCTTGGAGGCTTGCTTCCGGGGTAGCCCCAACCTTGCCAGGCTCGCCTGCCCGGCAAGGGAGGTTCTTCCCTTAGCGATATCTTGCCCCTTTGGCTAGTCTTGGTCTTCTTGATCTGCTCTTTGATCCTTCAAAGGACTGATCCCTTCGTGCCTTGATCTGATCATGGATGCTGCAAACTCATTCTTGGGCCTGTGCATAGTCTGGGCAACAGACCCAGGGTTTGTCGCACCGACAGGAGCCCCCGGGCCTGGCCCGAACGCGCTGCCGAGCATCATCGGGGTAGGCCCTAACTAGTGCACAGGTAGGAGCGTAGAGGTAGCTTGCCCCTTGGGATCTTCTTTGATTCTTCATTAACTTGAGACTGGGTCAGTCTCTAGTTTTTTCGTGCGTCGTGTAACACCAATCGTAGTGGGGCCACTCTTGTAATGGCTCGTGAATGACTTTAACGCACGGGCGAGTAATTGCCAATTCACTCTTCCCACCACGCCCTTATCCTTAGCCATGTATGCTGCATGCATCAAGTGGGGTAGGTAACTGAGGCGCGTGGTGCGGGAGAGCATCAAGGCAGGAGCCCGGTTTTCTTGGATTGGTGGAGGAGGGCGGTGATACGTCTCCAACGTATCTATAACTTTTGATTGTTCCATGATGTTATATTATCAATCTTGGATGTTTTACAATCATTTATAGTCATTTTATATCATTTCTTGGTACTAACCTATTGACATAGTGCCAAGTGCCAATTGCTGTTTTTTTCCATGTTTTTTACATCGCAGAAAATCAATATCAGGCGGAGTCCAAATGCCCCGAAACTTTATGGGCCAGAAGGAACACAACGGGCCCTGACTGTGCTTGGGGGGTGCTCGAGGGAGGCACAACCCACTAGGGCGCACCAAGAGGCCCAGGCGCGCCCTGGTGGGTTGTGCCCACCTCGGGTGCCCCCGGACCGCCGCTTTGCTCTATAAATACCCCAATATTCCAAAAACCCTAGAACAATCGACGAAATATTCATCCAGCCGCCGCAGAGTCCAGAACCACTAGATCCAATCTAGACACCATCTCGGATGGGTTCACCACCTCCATTCGTGCCTCTCCGATGATGCGTGAGTAGTTCTTTGTAGACCTTAGGGTCCGTAGTTAGTAGCGAGATGGCTTTCTCTCTCTCATTGTATTCTCAATATAATTGTCTCTTGGGGATCCATTTGATGTAACTCTTTTTGCGGTGTGTTAGTTGGGATCTGATGAACTTTGAGTTTATGATCAGTTATATCTTTTTATATCCATGAAAGTATTTGAGTTTCTTTGATCTCTTATATGTATGATTGCTTATAGCCTCGTATTTCTTCTCCAATATTTGGGTTTTGTATGGCCAACTTGATCTATTTATATTGCAATGGGAAGAGGTGCTTTGTAGTGGGTTCAATCTTACGGTGCTTGATCCCAGTGACAGAAATGGAAACGACACGTATGTATCGTTTCTACTAAGGATAAAACTATGGGGTCTATCTCTACATAGATAGATCTTGTCTACATCATGTCACCGTTCTTATTGCATTACTCCATTTCTCCATGAACTTAATACACTAGATGCATGCTGGATAGCGGTCGGTGTGTGGAGTAATAATAGTAGATGAATGCAGGAGTCGGTCTACTAATCTTGGACGTGATGCCTATATAATGATCATTGCCTGGATATCATCATAATTATTTGAAGTTTTATCAATTGCCCAACAGTAATTTGTTTACCCACGTTTGCTATTTTTCTCGAGAGAAACCACTAGTGAAACCTACGGCCCCCGGGTCTTCTTTCTCATATATTTGCCATTGCGATCTACTTTTTCCTTGCATTTCTTTTCACATCTATTAAACCAAAAAACAAAAATACCTTGCTGCAATTTTTCTTTAGTTATGTTATTTGGCATTTGATCTATCAATTTACTACAAATTTATCACACATCCATTTTCCACTTCAGGCGCCATACCCCGGAAGGGATTGACAACCCCTTTAACACGTTGGGTTGTGAGGATTTGTTATCTGTGTGCAGGCGCTGTTTACGTTGTGTTGCTTGGTTCTCCTACTGGTTCGATAACCTTGGTTTCATATCTGAGGGAAATACCTACCGCCGGTGTGCTGCATCTAGGGAAATACCGACGTAGCTTCAAGCGACATCAGGCGGCTGTTACTAGTCGAGGAATAGGCTCCCTTCCCCGACCTCCCTATAAAAGGAAGGGCGAGGGAGGAGCGGAGGCATTCATCATCATATCCCTCTCCCGCCATCCTCTGCCTTCTGCTGGTCATGCTGAAAGGGAGAGCAAGGGGCCAGGCCCCGGGCCTTAGCTTGGGGTCGACAACGCCAAATGCTCGTGCTGATACTTGGGGAGTGAGACTGGTCCAGGTCCAGGGGAGGTGCGGTAGGCGAGCCGTCCGTGGTGCAGGAGATATCAAGCTTTCCTATTGTGGTGGAATGCTTGTCTCCTCGACCTCGACCGGCCGTGTAGGGAGTGTCGGATCTTGCCACAAGCCATTGCAGCCCGTCGGCCTGGCGACCAAGTTCTTGGAGCCTCCAATGCCTGTCCGGGATGCAGGGCTCGGGGTCGTTGGTAATCCCAACACTGCCCCTTCCAGCGGAACCGGGGCCGATGCTGAAGAATAGGGGCGCCTTCCTGCCCGCGAAGGTGGGGAGCGACACACCTCGAGTACCCTGGCCGCCTTGGCTATCGACCGCTTCACTGGGGAGGTGATGGGCCGGGGGTCCGATGTCTCCTTGGAGCGGTGGTGATGGAGAGAAAACGAGGGAAGATGGAGAAGGCGGGTGGCAGGGCTTCAGGTCGGAGTACGACGACACTGACGCCTTCGTCTCCTTATGGCGACCCGCTGCCTCGTCTTTCCACTCTTCCCCTCCCTCCCCGGTACCGTCATCACTAGTCTCTTCAGGTGATAGCTGGGGAGGGATGTTCCCTTGGTGCCTTCGCCCCCCTCTAGCAGTCTTCCAGCTGAGCTTTGGTGGTTGATCCCACCGGTGCTTGAGATGGGACTTCTTGCTGGTCCTGCAGGTGGTGACCAGGACACTGCCAAGCTTCTCTCTGTGCCCCTCCTTCGCAACCTCGCCACTCCCGATCTTGTCAGGCTGTGCCTAGCAGACCATGACGGGACCGGGGTGGGCTCCAACTTGGGTGCTTCTTTAGTCATCTCCCCTTCCCACCGCAATACATGGCGGAGGGAAAATGAAAAGAGGATATTACGGGGAACTTATCTTTTTTTGAATCTCAAATCTGTAGGCACTTGCCAAATTTTAGTTCAAATTATGTAATCTCTTGAATCCATATTTGTGTCCTGTAAGCTTTGTACTTGTTTGATCAGCACATTTATGAATAAGATAAACCTTGCCGGATGATGAGGACATCAATACCATTGTTACACCCACAGCCCCTACTACTACATATATTGGACCAATTACTAGAGCTCACGCACGCCAATTAAATTATCTGGTACTTTCGTTTCTTTGTAATGATTCTAATGTTCATGAGAATATGATGCTGCCTAAATTGGATACATTTGTTTTTCTTACAAATTAAGGGCCTAGCATGATAAGAGGGATGAACATTGGAGCAATAACAAGCATGGAGTTGATGGCATGCGCAAGGGGAACAAGAACGAAGTCAAGTGATGATTTCAGGACTTTGAAGCCACCATAATGAGTGCATGAAGCCTTGGAGGAAATATACAAGATGCCACTTCATGAACTTCGTCCAGAGGCTATTCTAGGTGCTGCGTCACCTTATTATTGGCCGGGCAAATGTAGTTTCGAAATACATAAGTATAGGCTATTTTTAGAGTCCGTATGTGTGGGCAAACAAGAGATAGGGTTGGTTTCGGACCCCTTCCCCATGGGCCACGAAATTCCCCCCTCTTCCTCCATATATACAACCATTAGGCACCGTTTAGACTTTGAGTTTTGTTTAGATTAAAAGTACGGCATAGCTACAACTGCGCGTACTTCGTTTGTATTCAACAACCAGACAAAGGCGTCACAGAACCCCACCTTGATCAATAAAGCTTTCCTCTTATATTCGCAATATCCAGATTGCAATCTTAGTTTCTTGCTTGTTCTTCGTTTGCCTGCAGGAAACAGACCTTCGTGGTTAGGTTGATCGTGCTCCAGCATGGTCAATAACCTCTCGGAGTTGGTTTAGCAATTGCTAAAGCGCGACATCCTCGCACGTTCGGAGTCGGATTGTCAAAGTCGACTTCCTCCAAAACGATAGCCACCATCTCATAGAAAGACGGGACACCTTTGCCTGTATCACCGGGGACTCATGTGTGCAATATGTCCTTGCAGAGGTGGAATGCCTCTATACTTTTAAGTAAACAAGTTTCCCCCGGCAGGCTACCCTGCCGGTACCCTCAGTTTTGTTGCCGTGGAGTTATGCCTACTCGGCACAAATCATGAAGAGGGACCAGCCCCCCGCCAATCTTTTTTTTACCAAAGGCCACTACGACCTTCCTGACCGAAGCAACGTTCGAGTCAAGGAATGGAGCACCTAAGATTGAAAACGTGGCGAGGTTTTATGTGGCTTGCCGGATGTCGCGGGATATCCGCGACCACCTATGGGACCAAGAGGCCCCTTGCTGGTTCGGCAGGGGGACGTCGCGTGCACGAAGAGCAGACCAATGTACGGCAGCACGAAAGACAACACACAAGCAATTTACACAGGTTCGGGCCGCCGCGAGGCATAAAATCCAACTCATGCTTTGGTGGATTGATGGTGGAATGGAGGTGACGAAGCATAGTACACTTGCCCGGCAAGGGTTGCCTTAGGGCAGTAGCGACTACGCGGGTATGGGGGTGTGGGTTCATCAACTTTCCAACCCTTTCTACGGTTGCCATGGGCCTCCTTTTATAGATCAAGGGGTTACCACAGTGGCAAAGTAGTCATTATGCACTGATATGATAGCAAATAGTGCTATCATACCTAACTCTGCGGGCTGACAGGGCGCATTAAATGAACCGCTTAGTGTCACATCACTGGCTGTCCGACAAGGCTTGCCGGGCTATCTTGCCAGCTCTGCGCGTGTTCTCTTGACACGTCGGAGGACGGGTGTCATCTGCAGGTTTCTTCTGTAGGAAATGGCTACCATGTGGCGAATGGTGCCACTTAATCACCTTGCGGCTTGACACCACATTGATCGACAACGTGGGTCGTGCTGGGGTGGTTGGTGAGGTAGTTTTGCCTCCGCGAGCCCCGGCACGCCCTGCCGGGGCGCCTCGGGCACCTGCTTCTGGGGGTGGCCTGGCCCCTTGCTAGGCTCGGCTGTCCGGCAAGGGAGACCCTTCTCTTGGTGATATCTTGCTTCTTTGGCTTGGCCTTAGTCTCTTCGAGCGGCATGTTGGTTCTTCGAATCTCTTGATTCTTTGAACTCTAACTTGGGCTGGTGCTTCAATCTTGTTTTTATGCCTGCGCACAGTCTGGGCAACAGACCCAGGGTTTGTTGCACCGACACCTGAGATCGCAGTGTAGGCTCGTCTTCTCCTCTTGGGGATCAACCCCACGGCAGGAGCCTATAGTTTATGCATATGAAAATGGTGCCATATGCGATCTTATCTACATGAACATGCGAAGCTCATGAAATGGTTATGCATGCATGCAACTTGTCGGGGGCCCCCGGCGCTTCATTTATTTCTCTGTTGCTCAAGGTCTTCGCTTGGCTTTGTACAAGGGGTTACATGCAACAGAGGAAAGGCCTGTACAAAAGGGTGGCTGCAGGGAAGGGCCCGACAGGTGCGCCTTACGGGTAGAACTTGAGGAGATGCTCAATATTCCATGACTTTTGCAATTGAATGCCATCTCTAGTCTCCAAACGAACTGCGCCAGGTCTGGTGACTCGTACTACCCGGTAAGGGCCTTCCCACTTCGCGTTTATGTTCGCTGGGACTACGTCTGTATTTCCCTAAAGATAAACGGATGATGCAGCACATCAACGTAGGTATTTCCCTCAGTGATGAGACCAAGGTTATCGAACCAGTAGGAGAACCACGCAACACCACATAAACAACTCCTGCACACAAAGAACAAATACTTGTAACACGACGTAAGAGATGGGTTGTCAATCCCTCACGGGTAAAAAGATAGAAAAAATTGTAGTAGATTGGATAAATAGATCTCGCGGGAAAGTGAGATAAAATAAACAAAAATAAATTGCAACAAGGTATTTTGTATTTTTGGTTTAATAGATCTAAAAATAAAAGCAAATAAAAATAAATTGAGAAGGCAAATATAATAAATAAGAGACCCGGGCCCCGTAGATTTCACTAGTGGCTTCTCTCGAGAAAAATAACAAACAGTGGGGTAAACGAATTACTGTTGGGCAATCGAAAGAACTTTAGATAATCATGACGATATCCAGGCAATGATCTTTATATAGGCATCATGTCCAAGATTATTAGACCGACTCCTCCCTGTATCTACTACTATTACTCCACACATCGACTGCTATCCAGCAAGTATCTAGTGTATCAAGTTCATGGAGAAACGGGAGTAATGTAATAAGAACGGTGACATGATGTAGACAAGATCTATTTATGCACAAATAGGCCCCATCTTGTTATCCTTAATAGCAATGATACATACGTGTCGGTTCCCCTTCTGTCACTGCGATCAAGTACCATAAGATCGAACCCATCACAAAGCACCACTTCCCATTGCAAGATAATTAGATCAAGTTGGCCAAACAAAACCCAAGTATCGGAGAAGAAATACGAGGCTATAAGCAATCATGCATATAAGAGATCAAAGAAGATTCAAATAACTTTCATGGATAAAAAGATAGATCTGATCATAAACTCAAAGTCCATCGGATCCCAAGAAACACACCGCAGAAAAGAGTTACATCATATGGATCTCCAAGAGACCATTGCATTGAGAATCAAAAGAGAGACAGGAAGCCATCTAGCTATACTACAGACCCGTAGGTCTATAATGAACTACTCACGCATAATCGGAGAGGCACCAATGAACATGATGAACCCCTCCGTAATGGTGTCTAGATTGGATCAGGTGGTTCTGGAACTTGCGGCGGCTGGAATTGATTTTTGTCGACTCCCCTAGGGTTTCTGGAATATTGGGGTATTTATAGAGCAAAGAGGCGGTGCGGGAGGCCACTGAGGTCGGCAAAACCCACCTAGGCGCGCCTGGGGGCCCAGGCGCGCCCTAGTGTGTTAGGCCCATCTCGGGGCACCCCCAAGTGCTGATAGAGGCAAAGGTGTCCCGTCTTTCGATGAGATGGTGGCTATCGTTTTGGAGGAAGTCGACTTTGACGATCCGACTACGAACGTGCGAGGACGTCGCGCCGTAGCAATCGCTAAACCAACTCCGAGAGGTTGTTGACCATGCCGGAGCATGATCAACCTGACCACGAAGGTCTGTTTCCTGCAGGCAAACGAAGAACAAGCAAGAAACTAAGATTGCAATCTGGATATTGCGAATATAAGAGGAAAGCTTTATTGATCAAGGTGGGGTTATGTGACGCCTTGGTCTGGTCGTTGAACACAAACGAAGTACGCGAAGTTGCAGCTATGGCGAAATTTTAATCTAAACAAAACCCAAAGTCTAAAAGGTGCCCTAAGGGCTGTATATATGGAGGAAGAGGGGGAAATTTCGTGGCCCTTGGGGAAGGGGTCCGAAACCAACCCTATCTCTTGTTTCCCCACACATACGGACTCTAAAAACAGCCTATACTTATGTATTTCGGAATTACATGGGCCTGGCCCAATAATAAGGTGACGCAGCACCTAGAATAGCCTCTGGACGAAATTTATGAAGTGACATCTTGTATATTTCGTCCAAGGCTTCATTCACTCCTTATGGTGGCTTCAAAGTCCTGAAATCATCAATTGTAACTCCGTTCTTGTTCCCCTTGCGCATGCCATCAACTCCAAGCTTGTTCTTGCTCCAATGTTCATGCTTCTCCAAGTTAGGCCCTTCATTTGTTAGCAAAACAAATGTATTCAATTTAGGCAGCATCATATTCTCATGAACATTAGAATCATTAGCAAGAAACGAAAGTACCTGGTAATTTATTTGGCGTGCGCGAGCTCTAGTAATTGGTCCATTATATGTAACAGCAGGGGCTGTGGGTGTAACAATGGTATTGATGTCCTCATCATCCTCCCCTTCTTGAAATGAAGTCGTCCTCGACGGAAGCTCATCTTCCTCACCCAAATAAGGCTTCAAATCTGCAATGTTAAAAGTGAGACTAACCCCAAAATCTGCAGGCAGCTCAAGTTTATATGCATTATCATTTATTTTCTCTAACACGTTAAAAGGACCATCAGCACGTGGAATTAGCTTTGATTTGCGCAAATTAGGAAACCTATCTTTACGCAAATGTAACCAAACAAGATCTCCAGGTGCAAAGACAACATGTTTTCTACCCTTATCTCCAGCAAGCTTATATTTAGCATTCATACGCTCAATGTTTTCCTTAGTTAACTCATGCATTTTTAAGATCAATTCAGCACGTTGTTTAGCATCAAAATTAACCTTCTCCGAAGATGGAAGAGGCAACAAATCAATGGGTGCACGAGGTAGGAAACCATACACAATTTCAAAAGGACACATCTTAGTAGTAGAATGCAGTGAACGATTATAAGCAAATTCAATATGAGGCAAGCATTTTCCCCACATTTTCTTATTATTCTTCCAAACAGCCCTAAGCATAGTAGACAATGTTCTATTGACTACTTCAGTTTGTCCATCAGTTTGGGGGTGACAAGTAGTACTAAAAAGCAGTTTAGTCCCCAACTTAGCCCATAAACATCTCCAAAAGTGGCTAAGGAACTTAGTATCACGATCTGAAACAATAGTATTTGGCACACCATGCAAGCGAATAATTTCCCGAAAGAACAAATCAGCAACATTAACAGCATCATCGCTTTTATGACATGGTATAAAGTGTGCCATTTTCGAGAATCTATCCACGACAACAAATATGCTATCCCTCCCCTTCTTTGTTCGAGGTAAACCTAAAACAAAGTCCATAGATATATCTTTCAAAGGAACACTAGGTACAGGCAAAGGCATATATAAACCATGAGGATTGAGTCGTGACTTAACTTTTTGACATGTAGTGCAGCGAGCAACAAAACGCTCAACATCCCGTCTCATCTTTGGCCAAAAGATATGTGTAGCAAGTATGTCCTCCGTCTTCTTCACACCAAAGTGTCCCATTAATCCTCCTCCATGCGCCTCCTGCAACAACAAAAGACAAACAGAACTAGCAGGAATGCATAGCTTGTTAGCACGGAACACAAAGCCATCATTAATAACGAACTTGTTCCATGTTCTTCCTTCTTTACAATTCTGCATTTCATCTTTAAAATCAGCATCATGCACATATTGATCTTTGATGGTCTCCAAACCAAATATTTTGAAGTCAAGTTGTGAAAGCATAGTATAGCGACGAGACAAAGCCGCAGCAATAACATTTTCTTTACCCTTCTTGTGTTTAATGACATAAGGGAAAGTCTCAATGAATTCAACCCATTTAGCATGTCTACGATTCAGTTAAGCTTGACTTTTAATATGTTTCAAAGATTCATGATCAGAGTGTATAACAAATTCTTTGGGCCATAAGTAATGTTGCCATGTCTCTAAAGTCCGAACAAGAGCATATAATTCTTTATCATAAGTAGAATAGTTCAGACTAGGCCCACTCAATTTTTCAGAAAAGTATGCAACAGGTTTGCCATCTTGTAATAACACACCTCCTAATCCAATTCCACTAGCATCACATTCAAGCTCAAAAGTCTTATTAAAGTCAGGAAGTTGAAGTAAAGGAGCATGTGTCAACTTATCTTTCAATACCGTGAAGGCTTCTTCCTGTGCGGTACCCCAAACAAAAGCCACATCCTTCTTTGTAAGCTCATTGAGAGGTGCAGCAATGGTGCTAAAGTCTCTCACAAAACGCCTATAGAAACCAGCGAGTCCAAGAAAACTCCTCACTTGTGTGACCGTTTTGGGCTGCGGCCAACTCTCAATAGCTTCAATCTTGGCTTTCTCAACTTCAATTCCCTGTGGAGTAACAACATAGCCAAGAAAAGATACTCGGTCGGTGCAAAAGGTGCACTTCCCAAGGTTACCAAACAAACGTGCATCACGTAGAGCATTAAAAACAGCACGTAAATGTTCCAAATGTTCTTCCAAAGATTTGCTATAAATCAGTATATCATCAAAATAGACTACCACAAAACGTCCAATGAAAGCACGTAAAACTTCATTCATTAGTCTCATAAAAGTACTAGGTGCATTAGTTAACCCAAAAGGCATGATTAACCACTCATATAATCCAAACTTAGTTTTAAATGCTGTTTTCCATTCATCTCCCAATTTCATACGAATTTGGTGGTATCCACTATGCAAATCAACTTTGGAGAATATTGTAGAGCCACTCAATTCATCAAGCGTATCATCTAGCCTAGGAATAGGATGACGATAACGAATAGTAATATTATTAATGCCTCTACAATCAACACACATATGCGACATACCATCCTTTGTAGGCACTAGTATAATAGGAACTGCACAAGGACTAAGAGATTCACGTATATAACCTTTGTCGAGCAGCTCATGTACTTGACGCATAATCTCCTTCGTCTCATCTGGATTGGTACGGTATGGTGCACGGTTGGGTAGCGAGGCACCGGGAATTAAGTCAATTTGATGCTCAATCCCTCGAATAGGTGGTAATCCCGGTGGCACGTCTTGTGGGAAGACGTCAGCGAACTCCTGCAAAATGTTAGTGACAGCAGGGGGCAAAGAGGAAGGTGCGTCCTCGAATGAAAATAATGCCTCTTTGCACACAAAAGCATAGCAAACAGATTTGCTAGAATCTAGCTCATCAATATCAGATTTGGTGGCAAGTAAACATGCACTTTTCAATTTAATTTCAGAAGCAACACTAGATGGTTTATTACTAGGCTTCATTTGTTGCTCAAATTCTTTTGCCACAATCTGATTTTCACTCTTATTTTTCTCCTGTTTCGCTTTATTAGCTCTATTAATATCATCTTTCAAAATGGAATCAGGAGTCATAGGAAGCAAAGTAATACTTTTATCCTTATGAACAAGAGTATACTGATTGTTTCTACCATGGTGTACAAAATTTTTATCAAATTGCCATGGTCTACCAAGTAATAAGGAACATGCTTGCATAGGTACCACATCACAATCAACATAATCAGCATATGTAGAGATACTAAAATGCACACGAACAATACGTGTTACCTTAACCTTGCCGCTGTTGTTGAACCATTGGATGTAGTAAGGATGTGGATGTGGTCTTGTGGTGAGAGATAGCTTCTCCACCATCTCCATGCTAGCCAAGTTGTTGCAGCTCCCTCCATCTATGATGACGCGAAAAGAACTTTCCTTCACAACTCCCTTTGTATGGAACAAATTATGCCTCTGATTTTGCTCAGCTTGTGTAACCTGCACAATCAAAACACGTTGAGCAACTAAACATTCATACATGTCAGCATCTTCAGCAGCCATGTATTGCGTCTCATGATCAGAATCATCTCCACCGTGTTCTTCATGTGTAATAAGAGCCAAAGTCTCCTCATAATAGTCACTAGCGGACTCATACCCACCATCCTCAGTAACAATCATCACATGCTTAGATGGGCATTCTCTCGCATAATGACCTCCATCCTTGCAACGTCGACAACTAATATCATGTGTTTGCCCTGTTGATGCCATGGATGAAGAAGAGCTCTTTGCAGGCCCAGAAGGTGTGCTCTTGGCAGATAGTGGTGATTGTGCCTGCTTTACTGTATCACGGTTGGAGGTGGCAGCCGACGAAGGTGCCGGTGTAGCAGAACGTGTGGAAGTAGATGATGGACGTGGTGTCCATGATGAAGGTCGACCTGCAGAAAAGTTAGTTCGCGCCAATGCCTGTCGATCCTGCACTTCACATTCAGCTTTACAAGCAAGATGGAATAAACGAGTGATATTATTATAATCCTTATAGTCTAGAATGGTCTGAATCTCTCTATTTAATCCACCCAGAAAACGTGCAAGCATAGCTTCATTCTCCTCAACAATACCACATCTAATCAAGCTAGTTTGTAATTCCTGATAATATTCTTCTACCGAATTTTTTCCTTGTCTTAAGCGCTGTAATTTTTGAAGTAATTCACGTTGATAATATGGTGGAACCCAACGAGTACGCATAGCAGTTTTCAAAGCAGCCCAAGTAGCTGGAACGGGATATAATCTACAATGTTCAGACCACCAAACAGATGCAAAGCTAGTAAAAGCACAAACAGCAGCAGGAACACGTCTCTCCTCAGGATATTGTAAACATGTAAATCGTTGTTCGGTTTCTAACTCCCAAGTAAGATATATATCAGGAACATATCTACCCTCAAATGGTGGAATATTCAATTTCAGTTTAGGGAGATGGTCATGATCTCGTACCTGAGGGGGAGCCCTAACATTGCCATTATTTGCATGTGGACGACCTGGTGGTTGTGGTGCTGGTGGTTGCACGTAGTTCTGATGTTGATCAACCTCATCCTCGTAATCTCCCACATAATCATCCTCCCCCACATCAGCAGCAGGAGCCACAGAAGTATCAACAGCAGCACCAGCAGCTTGGCCAGGCTGGAGAGGGACACGGGTCGCTCGGCGGAGGGCTGTTTCGCGATGTGGAGGTAGTCGTTGTTGCTGTTGTAGAGGTGCGTTAGGTGCAACCGCTGGTGGTGGTGGTAGACGCGCGAGCAATTCATTAAACTTGTTATCGAGCTTTGTTTCGAACGCCTTCTCAATGCCATCTATCTTCTCCATGGCCTCTTCAAATCTATTTAGCACATCTTCCACCTGTCCACTCATCATTTGTTGAAACTTATCATGTAACGCTTTGTTTGTCATGTTCTCCCAGTCAGTCTCGTCGGCTTGTGATCCTGCCATGGTTAGCAGCAATAGAAACACACAATAATATGATTCTACAGACTACTAGGAAGTGGTGGTGGTGGTGTGGTGGACAGTCACAAATCCGTCAAGCAAATCTCAAATTCTTACCAGTTCTTACCCAGCAGCAGGCGGTGATCGGCAACCGTCGTAGTCAAAACTCTCAAAGCTTGGATAGAGCGATTACCAGGGAGAGCCAAACGCACGACTTAGATGTATGTGGAGCTAGGAAGGCTTATAATATGGTAGCAAAAAGGGTCAGCAATAATAAATTCAGATATGCAAAGTTGAATAAACGCTCAACGACGGTACTGTGCTGGTCCTAGGCTAGACCATGCTAGAGACGCGAGCCTAGAACACTAACAAAATCACGGCACTGCACGGAAACAAGGGAAAAGTACACTCTGGATTTTTTTTTCGCTCTGTTTTTTTTTTGCGCTCGTTTTTTTTTGCGCTCTTTTTTTTGCGCTCCTCTTTTTTGTTTTGCGAAAAATCACTATAATGCCGAGTGTCTCAAAACTCTTCCCAGGTCAAACTGACAGGATGGATACGAAATTTTTTTGAAATTTATTTTTTTGAAAATCAGGGCAGCGACGACGAAAAAGTGCGACAAAAAGTCACTATGATGGCGAGTGTGTCAAAAGACTCAGAACATCCTAAAAATAGGATAGGAAAAAAATATTTTCGGTCGCCGAAATTTTGGCCTGAAAACAGCCCGGGGGTCTCCAGACTCTTTTTTTTTCCGGTACTTGCGTAGGCAAGGAAACACGAATCGGAATTTAGATGGATCTCGAAAACAAACCTAATATGAGAACAACTCGGATTGGTGGTGGATATATGGTGGTAGTATATGGCAGCGGTGGTGGTATATGGTAGCGGTGGTGGTATATGGATACAGATTGGTGGTGGTATATGGATACGGATTCAGAGCGGTGGCGGATAAGCAATGGTGGTAGATGGCAAGGCGATAATGATGGTGCGGCGGCGCCGTGACAACTTATGACCAGAACTCGAAACTCTAAACGACTAGACTCTAAGACCAGCAACTTGACACGAGAGGCAACCGCAAATTCAGCAAAGCAAAAACCCTAAAAAGATTATGCCAAGGCTCAGATTGGTTCGGATATGATGAACTAACCCTAATTATTTTGTGGCTTTTTTTGTGGACTGTAGGTATGAAGAACAGACTCGATCTAAACTACGAAAAACTGTAAAATCTCACCGAGCAACCTGGAAATCTGATACCACTTGATAGAGCAAAGGTGCCCCGTCTTTCGATGAGATGGTGGCTATCGTTTTGGAGGAAGTTGACTTTGACGATCCTACTACGAACGTGCGAGGACATCGCGCCTTAGCAATCGCTAAACCAACTCCGGGAGGTTATTGACCACGCCAGAGCACGATCAACCTGACCACGAAGGTCTGTTTCCTGCAGGCAAACGAAGAACAAGCAAGAAACTAAGATTGCAATTTGGATATTGCGAATATAAGAGGAAAGCTTTATTGATCAAGGTGGGGTTCTGTGACGCCTTGGTCTGGTCGTTGAACACAAAAGAAGTACGCGAAGTTGCAGCTATGGCGAACTTTTAATCTAAACAAAACCCAAAGTCTAAACGGTGCCCTAAGGGCTGTATATATGGAGGAAGAGGGGGAAATTTCGTGGCCCTTGGGGAAGGGGTCCGAAACCAACCCTATCTCTTGTTTCCCCACACATACGGACTCTAAAAACAGCCTATACTTATGTATTTCGAAATTACATGGGCCTGGCCCAATAATAAGGTGACGCAGCACCTAGAATAGCCTCTGGACGAAATTTATGAAGTGGCATCTTGTATATTTCGTCCAAGGCTTCATTCACTCCTTATGGTGGCTTCAAAGTCCTGAAATCATCACTTGTAACTCCGTTCTTGTTTCTCTTGCGCATGCCATCAACTCCATGCTTGTTCTTGCTCCAATGTTCATGCTTCTCCAAGTTAGGCCCTTCATTTGTAAGCAAAACAAATGTATCCAATTTAGGCAGCATCATATTCTCATGAACATTAGAATCATTAGCAAGAAACGGAAGTACCTGGTAATTTAATTGGCGTGCGCGAGCTCTAGTAATTGGTCCATTATATGTAACAGTAGGGGCTGTGGTTGTAACAATGATATTGATGTCCTCATCAGGTGCTTCTCGGGCCCATTGGGTGTCTTCTCGTCCATAAAAAATTCAAAAAAAGTTACGTTGCATTTGGACTCCGTTTGGTATTGAATTCCTCTGATGTAAAAAAACAAGCAAAAAACAGCAACTGGCATTGGGCACTATGTCAATAGGTTAGTACCAAAAAATTATATAAAATGATTGTAATACATCCGAGAATGATAATATAACAGCATGGAACAATAAAAAATTATAGCTACGTTGGAGACGTATTAGCATCCCCAAGCTTAATTCCTGCTCGTACTCGAGTAGGTAAATGATAAAACAGAATTTTTGATGTGGAATGCTGCCTAACATGTTCATCACATATTCTTTTCTTTGTAGCATGGACATTTGGACTTTTATATGGTTCAAAGCAATAGTCTAGTTTTGACATGAGAATTTCAATACTCAAGTATATGAACAAGCAACCATGTCTTTCAAAATATCAACACTAAAACAAGTTATCCCTAGCCCATTATGCTCAATCATTGATTCATTCATGAAACACACTCGCATATTAGCTACACCCAATGCTCAAGTATGATCATAGTGCCCCTTAGTTGGTGCTTTATAAGATAAGATGGAGACTCAAATAAAAATAAAAATTGCATAAAGTAAAAGAAATGCCCTTCGCGGAGGGAAGTAGGGATTTGTAGAGGTGCCAGAGCTCAAAGAAAAAAAGATAGAGATAAAACATTTTGGGAGGCATGCTTTTCCTGTCAACGAAAACGATCGAGTAGTTCCCAATACTTTCCATGCTAGATATATCATAGGTGGTTCCCAAACAGAAAATAAAGTTTATTCCTTTTTCAATGATATTTCACTTTCCATAGCTAACCGTATCCATGGGTGCCTTCCATACCAACACTTTCCAATGAATTTATTATTTGACAATATAAAGTAAATTCATTTTTCATTTCGGGACTTGGCATCCCTAATACCTTTGTTGTACTCTTGTGCAATGACAAGTGAATAAACACTCATCTTGAGAATAACATATCTAGCATGGAAATATATTAGCCATCCCCTACCATTTCATGAGCGATACGAGAACAAAAAAGAGAAATTTATTTTGAAAATTAGAGACGGCACATAAAAATTTGCTTAGAATGGCAAAAGAATACCGCATATATGTAGGTATACTGGACTCATGTGGCAAAACTGGTTTAAAGGATTTTGGATGCACAAGTAGTGCTCATACTTAGTGCAAAATGATGGCTAGCAAAAGATTGAGAAGCGACCAACGAATAAAAGAGAAATCTCATAAGCGAGCATTAAGCATAACTAACACTGAATAATGCACCACAAGTAGGAGTAATTTCATTGCATAACTATTGACTTTCGTGCTTGCAGAGGGAATCACAAACCTTAACACCAATATTCTTACTAAAGCATAATTACTCATCAATATGACTCACATATCACATCATCATATCTCAAAACTATTACAAGGAATCAAGTTTATTTTGTCGAATGATCTTCATGAAAGTTTTTATTATATCCTCCTTGGATATCTATCACTTAGGGATTAATTTCATATGTTGCTTTTAATAAGCTCAAACAAATATAAGTGAAGATCATGAGCATAATATTCCTTTCTCTCGAATTAATTTAAGCGAAGAAAAAGATAATTTCTTAAAAAAATTAGTAAGTCACAAATAAATCTAAGTGAAGCAAGAGAGCATTTCTTCAAAAAATAATAAATCATACCGTGCTAAAAAAGATATAAGTGAAGCACTATAGCAATTCCATAGCTCATAAAGATTTAAGTGAAGCATAGAGAGCAATTCTAACAAGTCATAGCATAATTTTGGCTCTCACAAATAGGTGTGTCCAGCAAGGATTCATGACTTAAAATAAAAAGCAAAAAAAGCAAATACTCATATCATACAATACGCTCCAAGCAAAACTCATAGTATGTGACAAATAAAAATATAGCTTCGAGTAAAATACCGGTGGTCGTTAGAAGAAAGAGTGGATGCCATTCAGGCATCCCCAAGCTTAGTTACTTGCTTCTCTTTGGATAATAGCTTGGGATGCCATGGGCATCCCCAAGATTAGGCTCTTCTTAATCCCTATTCCTTCATCCATCGTAGTATCACCCAAAACTTGAAAACTTCAATCAAACAAAACTTAACAGTACCTTCGTGAGATCCATTAGTATAAGAAAGCAAATCACTACTATAAGTACTATTGCAAACCCATTCTTATTTTATTTTTGAACTTATATCTAATGTATTCCAACTTTTATATGGCAAAAACTCTTCAAAGGAAACCATAGAATCATCCAAACAACACACAACGCAAACAAAACATGATCTGTCGAAAATAGAACAGTCTGTAGAAATCTAGATATTTCGGATACTTATGTAACTTCAAAAATTATGAAAAATTAGGACAACCTAAGCAATTTGTATATCAATCTTATGAAAACGAATTAGTATTTTATTATGCTTCTGTTAAAAATGAAAACTATTTTTGTGAGCGCAGAAGTTTCTGTTTTTCAGCAAGATCAAATCAACTATCACCCAACATGATCCTAAAGGCTTTGCATGGCACAAACACTAATTAAAACACAAAAAACACAATCATAACAGTAGCATAATTGTGCAAACACTCAAGAACAGAAAGAAAAAGACAAAAATAATTTTTATTCATTGGGTTGCCTCCCAACGAGCGCTATCGTTTTATGCCCCTAGCTAGGCATAAAGCGAAGGATCTAAGTGTTGTCATCCTTGTTTCTAGATCCATATGGTGCCCTCATGATTGATTCATATGGTGGCCTAATTCTTGTTCTAGGTAAGTATTCCATACCCTTCATTAGTGGAAATTGAAATTTAATATTGCCTTCTTTCATATCAGTCACGACATCAATAGTACGTAAAAACGGTCTACCAAGAATAAGTGGACAAAACGGATTGCAATCAATATCAAGAACAATAAAATCTATAGGCACATAATTCCTATATGAAAGAATAATAACATAATTATTTCGTCCCATAGGCTTTTTAATAGTAGAATCCGCCAGGTGCAAATTAAAAGAACATTCTTCAATATCGGTAAGACCAACCACACCACATAGAGATTTCAGAATTGTAGAAACACTAGCACTCAAGTCACATAAAGCAAAACACTCATAACTTTTAATCTTGACATTGATAGTAGGTTCCCATTCATCATGCAACTTTCTAGGAATTGAAACTCCCAATTCCAATTTTTCATCTAAAGCTTTCATCATAGCATCAACAATATGTTTAGTAAAAGCTTTATTTTGTTCATAAGCATGGGGTGAATTTATCATGGATTGCAACGAAGAAATACAATCAATCAAAGAGCAACTATCATAGTTAAAGTCTTTGTAATCCAAATTAGTGGGCACATCACTAGTTAAAGTTTTGACCTCTTCAAACCCACTTTTATCAATTTTCTCAACAAGATTTTCACCCTCCGAATTATCGGGACGCCTTGTAGCTAAAGTTGACTCTTCTTAAGTCACTTTATTATCAATCTAGATTTTACTAAAAAACTAATCAATAGAAGAAACACCAATCATTTTAAGATCTTCATCACTTTTATAAAAGCAATCACTAGAAGACGCTTTTTCTAAAAATTCTCTTCTAGCTCTAAGCATAGCAGTTCTTTTCTTCCTTTCATCCATAGAAACATAAAGAGCTTTAATTGATTCCTCAACTTGAGATTTTCTACACCATGAGAAATTCTATCAACACTTCTAGACAAATCATCAATCTTATTCAATTTTTGTTCCACTGTAGCATTGAAAACCATTTGAGTATTGATAAATTATTTAATATTATTCTCAAGATCAGAGGTGTTCCTATTATTATAAGAATGATTACCATAGGAATTACCATAATTATTAGAGGAATTACTTCCATAAGCATTGTTATTGAAATTATTTGGAAAGATAAAATTCACATCTATGGCATCACTATTTTGCTCAATCAAAGTAGACAAAGGCGCATCATTAAAATCAATAGGAGCACTTTTATTAGCAACCAATTTCATAAAAGCATCAACTTTTTCACTCAAAGAAGAAATTTCTTCAACCGAATTAACTTTTTTACTAGCAGGAGCTCTTTCGGTATGCCATTGTAAATAGTTTGCCATAATATTATCAAGAAATTTGGTGGCTTCACCCAAAGTAATTTCCATAAAAGTACCACCCACGGCGGAATCTAAAGGATTATGAGAAACAAAATTTAACCCCGCATAATTTTTTTGTATGATCATCCAAAGATTTAACCCATGAGTTGGGCAATTCCTTAGCATCAATTTCATCTTTTCCCAAGATTGTGCAACATGCTCATGTTGAAGTCACTTGAAATTCATGATCTGGGTTCTAAGGGAAATAATTATTGCAAGCGGAAAATACTTAGTAATAAAAGCATCCTTGCACTTATCCCAAGAATCGATACTATTGCGAGGCAAAGAAGAAAACCAAAATTTTGCACGATCTCGCAAAGAAAACAGAAATAATTTCAACGTCACAACATCATTGTCCACATCTTATTTTTGCATATCGCATAATTCCACGAATGTTCTCTTGAGTCATTGTGACTACGCAACAAGATTGCACTAAAAAATAGATCCGACAAGAAAACGACGAACGGAAAAGAGGGCGAATAAAACGGCAAATTTTTGTGAAGTGGGGGAGAGGAAAATGAGAGGCAAATGGCAAATAATGTAAATTGCAAGGAGATGAGATTTGTGATTAGGAACCTGGTAGATGTTGATGATGTCTCCCTGGCAGCGGCACCATAAATTCCTTTTGGTGTTTTCTTGAACTACGTCGGCATTTCCCCAAAGAGGAAGTGATGATGCATCACAAAAACGGTAGGTATCTCCCTCAGTGATGACATCAAGGTTATCAAACCAGTAGGAGAACCATACAAGACCACGTAAACAGCTCCTGCACACAAAGAACAAATACTTGTGACCCGACGTAAGAGAGGGGTTGTCAATCCCTCACGGGTAAAAAGATAGATAAAATTCTAGTAGATTGGATAAATAGATCTCACGGGAACACGAGATAAAATAAATAAGAATAAATTGTAGCAAGGTATTTTTGAATTTTTGGTTTAATAGATATAAAAATAAAAGCACATAAAAATAGATCACAAAGGCAAATATAATAAAGAAGAGACCCGGGTGCCGTAGATTTCACTAGTGCCTTCTCTCGAGAAAAATGGCAAACGGTGGGTAAACTAATTACTGTTGGGCAATTGAAAGAACTTCAAATAATCATGAAGATATCTAGGCAATGATCATTATATAGGCATCACGTCCAAGATTAGTAGACCAACTCCTGGTTGCATCTACTATTATTACTCGACACATCGACCGCTATCCAGCATACATCTAGTGTATTAAGTTCATGGAGAAACGGAGTAATGCAATAAGAATGATTACATCATGTAGACAAGATATATTTGTGTAGAAATATACCCGATCTTGTTATCCTTAATAGCAACGATACATACGCGTCGATACCCCTTCTGTCACTTGGATCAAGCGTCGTAAGATCGAAGCCATCACAAAGCACATATTCCCATTGCAAGATAAATAGATCAAGTTGGCCAAACAAAACCCAAATATCAGAGAAGAAATACGAGGCTATAAGCAATCATGCATATAAGAGATCAAAGAAGACTCAAATAACTTTCATGGATAAAAAGATAGATCTGATCATAAACTCAAAGTTCTTCGGATCCCAACAAACGCACCGCAAAAAAGAGTTACATCATATGGATCTCCAAGAGACCATTGTATTGAGAATCAAAAGAGAGAGAGGAAGCCATCTAGCTACAAACTATGGACCCGTAGGTCTACAATGAACTACTCACGCATCATCGGAGAGGCACCAATGAACATGATAAACCCCTCTGTGATGGTGTCTAGACTGGATCTAGTGGTTCTGGAACTTGCCGTGGCTGGAATTGATTTTCGTCGACTCCCCTTGGGTTTCTAGAATATTTGGGTATTTATATAGCAAAGAGGCGGTGTGGGATGCCACTAAGGTGGGCAAAACCCACCTGGGTGCGCCTGGGGGCCCAGGCGCGCCCTGGTGGGTTGTGCCCCTCTCAGGGCACCCCCAGGTGCTTCTCCGGCACATTGGGTATCTTCTGGTCCATAGAAATTCCACAAAAAGTTTCGTTGCATTTGGACTCCGTTCGGTATTGATTTCTGAAAGTGCGTTATATCGACTAGAGGGGGGGTGAATAGGTGATTTTTATGAAATTCTTCACTGAGGAATTTGCTAGTGAGGAAATTCCTTAGCGAAGAACTACTAGCAGCGGAATAAGTACTCAGATGAAAACATAATAGAATTCAAGCATAGTCATCATGATGAAATGAAGACGAACATGCCCCTGGCCGTTCTCCTTCTTGCGACATGTGTCACCCACGTACTGTGTGGTTGAGATCGTGTAAGATCGTGGGTGGATAAAATAATCCATCGTGGGATGCGGAATGGTTTGAGCGGCAAATCCGAAAGTTTGGATAAGATTAGTTTTAGCTTTCCGTTCGCAATTTCTTCAGCTGACAAGGACACAGTGAAGAATTTGAACGAGTTTCAAATAGAACGCACATGAAGAATTTGTGAATAGATTGGATTGAGTGTAGCATAGAGGGGAAGGGTCCGATCACATTCACTTAGCAGAAAAGTTCCAACTTGAAGAAATAGCTATAAGTGAATGCTGTAGAGGACATAAAACCATATATATATATAGCCAATGAAGAAAAACGACGGCACAAGTAAAGACTTTGTAAAGTTTGAAGAATTTAAAGAAAAACTGAAGAATTTCAAAAGTTGAAGAAAAACTCAAATTGAAGATTTTCAACTTTTGTGGTGGCGTGACCCACCGTGTAAGAATGATGATTTCAGACACCGCGTACAATTTTCGTAGGGTTCTGAGAATCAAATCCTTCATTAATTTCTTCACACTTAGAGTGTTATTCTTCATTGATTGAAGAAAAACGTTTCTTCATGTGTTGCACATCTAAGTCATCAATTTTGCATAAGTGTTAGGATGAGTGCCTTTTCAAAGTACATTCGAAGATTCTAAGATATTTAGCTCACACCGCAACTTGCAAAATCTCTTCTCATCCAAGGGCTTAGTGAAGATATCGGCTAGTTGTTCTTCAGTCTTCACATGCTCAATAGAAATGTCGCCCTTCAACACATGATCACGAAGAAAATGATGACGAATTTGAATGTGCTTTGTCTTCGAGTGCTGAACTAGGTTGTGAGCAATCTTGATGGCACTCTCATTGTCACAGAGGAGAGGCACATTCTTCACGTTGATGCCATAGTCCTTGAGCGTTTGCTTCATCCATAGTAGTTGAGCATAGCAAGAACCAGCAGCAATGTACTCAGCTTCAGCAGTAGATAGTGATACGCAGTTCTGTTTCTTCGAGGACCAACAGACCAAGGATCGTCCGAGGAAATGACAAGTACCGGAAGTTGACTTGCGATCCACACGGTCACCAGCATAGTCAGAATCTGAATATCCAATGAGATCAAAATCCGAGCCCTTGGGATACCATAATCCTAGTGTTGGTGTGTGAGCTAGATATCGAAGAATATGCTTCACAGTCTTATGGTGTGATTCCTTCGGTGCAGCTTGAAATCGTGCACACATGCAAACACTAAGCATTATATCTGGCCTAGATGCACATAAGTACAATAAAGAACCAATCATGGAGCGGTATACCTTATGGTCGAAGTCAGTACCATTTTCATCAGTGCATAGTTGACCATTTGTGGGCATAGGAATTTTGATGCCTTTGCAATCTTGCATGCCGAATTTCTTCAGGACATCCTTGAGGTATTTCTCCTGAGATATGAATATGCCACTGCGCTGTTGACGAATTTGAAGACCTAAGAAGAATTTCAACTCTCCCATCATAGACATTTGATATTCTTCTCTCATCATATAGGCAAATTCATCACTATAACGTTCGTCAGTACATCCAAAGATAATATCATCAACATATATTTGGCACACAAACAATTCACCATCATAAGATTTAGTAAAGAGAGTAGGATCGAGTGAACCGGGTGTGAAGCCTTTCTTCATGAAGAATTTCTTCAGTGTATCATACCACGCCCGTGGGGCCTGCTTGAGGCCATAGAGGGCCTTGTTAAGTCTGAAGACTTTGTCAGGATGCTTTGGATCTTCAAAACCTGGTGGTTGAGCAACATATACTTCTTCCTCAAGCTTACCATTGAGGAATGCACTTTTCACATCCATTTGGTGTAAGATGATATCATGATGGTTAGCATAAGCAAGCAATATGCGAATAGCCTCAAGTCTAGCAACAGGTGCAAAAGTTTCATCGAAATCAATTCCTTCAACCTGTGTGTAGCCTTGAGCTACTAGTCGTGCCTTATTCCTCACCACAACACCATTTTCATCTTGCTTGTTGCGGTAGATCCACTTTGTGCCAATGATGTTATGATTGCGAGGATCGGGACGATCGACTAGTTCCCATACGTTGTTGAGCTTGAACCGATGTAATTCTTCTTGCATGGCCTGAATCCACTCAGGCTCCAGAAATGCTTCATCTACCTTAGTGGGCTCTGTGATAGAGACAAAAGCAAAGTGCCCACAAAAGTTAGATAGATGTGAAGCTTTTGAGCGTGTGAGAGGACCTGGTGCTCTAATGTCATCGATGATCTTCTCCACTTGCACTTCTTTTGCAACGCGAGGGTGAGCTGGTTGTCGTTGAGGAATTTGATCAGCATTTTCTTCACCATCAATTTCCTCAGCATTTTCTTCAGGTGCATCAGCTCGACATTCTTCACGTTCTGGAATGAATTCTTCAGCAGATTCTTCAGTAGGAATGACATCTTCAGTAGCCTTGTGCTTGATTGAATCCTCAGGTGCAGGTTCATCTAACACAGAAAGTAGGTGCTCTCTTTGCGAGCCATTAGTTTCATCGAACCGCACATCTACAGTTTCAACAATCTTGTGAAGAACATTGTTGAAGACTCTGTAGGTGTGCGAGTCCTTTTCGTAACCAAGCATAAAACCTTCATGTGCTTTCGGTGCAAATTTAGAGTTGTGATGAGGATCTCTAATCCAGCATTTAGCACCGAAGACTTTGAAATAACTTACATTAGGTTTCTTGTCAGTGAGGAGTTCATATGCAATCTTCTTGAAGAATTTGTGAAGATATACTCTGTTGATGATATGGCACGCAGTATCAATTGCATCAACCCAGAAACGACGAGGGGTTTTGTACTCATCGAGCATAGTGCGAGCCATCTCAACAAGAGTCCTATTCTTGCGCTCCACGACGCCATTCTGTTGAGGAGTATAAGGAGCAGATAGTTCATGAGTAATACCAAGTTCATCAAGATAGTCATCGAGACCCGAATTCTTGAACTCAGTGCCATTGTCACTTCTGATGTGCTTGATCTTCACACCAAAGTTAGTTGAAGCCCTCGAGGAAAATCGTTTGAAGACTTCCTGCACTTCAGTTTTGTAAGAGACAAGGTGTACCCATGTGTAACGAGAGTAATCGTCAACAATAACAAAGCCATATTGAGATGCTTCATTCGAAACAGAGGAATAATGGTTAGGACCGAAGAGATCCATGTGAAGCAATTCAAATGGACGAGTAGTGGTCATGATAGTCTTCGCTGGATGCTTGGCCTTTGTCATCTTTCCAGCTTCACAGGCACCGCACAAGTGATCCTTGAGGAATTTGACATTCTCAATGCCAATGACATGTTTCTTCTTCGCAAGCATGTTCAAATTCCTCATGCCTGCATGACCAAGTCGTCGATGCCATAGCCATCCTTCTGAAGCTTTTGCAAGTAGGCACACAGCTGGTTGTGAATCCGTAGAGAAATCAACAATATACAAGTCTCCTCTCCTAAAGCCTTCGAAGACTTTGGAATTGTCAGCTTCCATAATCACAACACAACGATACTTGCCAAAGACAATAACCATATCAAGATCACAAAGCATTGAGACAGACATAAGATTATATCCTAAGGACTCAACAAGCATGACTTTGTCCATGTGTCGATCCTTTGTGATAGTAACCTTACCAAGACCCAATAAATTTAGGCGCTAATTATTTATCTTAATAGAGTTAAAATAAATTGACTTTTTAAAAAAAGTAAAAGGAAAAATATTAAAAGAAAACAAAAGGACACCTCTCTCCCCTAGACCAAGTGGCCCAACTGGCCACCGGCCAGCCGGTCGCCCGAGCAGACCGGCCCACCTACCCCCTCCCTCTCCCCTGTTCCCTCCCGCACCATGGCCACTGCCGATGCCCGCCATGGCGACAGGCATCGCCATGGCGGCCATCCGCCGGCGCCCCTCATCGTACTTAAGCCGGCCCCTCCCCCCGGGCCAAACCCTAGCGACCCCCAATCCCCCCTCTCCCTTTGGCCTCGCCCCCCCTCCAGATCCGCCAGCGCCCGACGCCATCGCCATGGGCGCCGTCACCCGCGCGCCCCACGAGCTCGCCGTTACCTAGGTGCACGCCCACGAGCTCCGATGTGCTCTGCTCTGCCTTCCCCGACCCCGGCCTCAAGCTCACCGCCTCTGCATCACCCTCTCCGTCGGATTCTTCCTTGCCGGACTGCCTCGCCGTCGATTCGTCAACACCGCTGCATCCCCAGCTTCCTCGAGCTCAACATCGTGTTCTATGTGAGCCTCTCCTTTGATTCCCCTCTTTTCCCTCGCCGTTCCATCGCCGCTTAACCGCTGTCCCGCACTTCGGCTGTAGTGGCCGGACCGCCGGAGCTCCACTCTCCCGCACGTACTCGCCCGCTCCCGCCGCGACCTCTGCCTCCCCGTGCGCACCCTTTTCCGCCCCGCCTGCGCACTACCTCGCCCCGGCCCATGCTCACTCCGCCCCTGGCCGCGGCCACGCGCACCGGCTCTCCGACGCCTCCGCACCACTGCCGCCACTGCGCCTGCCGAGGTTCCCTACTGCTCCGTCGCGTACCCCCCCCCCCCCCGACTGCGCCCCTACACCTCACCGCGACCGCCTCCACTCACTGGAGCTCCCCGCCGCGTCGAACGCTGCTGCCCCGCCCGCGTCGCCCGCCCCTCCTCCCGCATGCTGTTCCTTCTGCTAGCTGCTATTCCTTCTGCCGCTGCACCGCTTGCTGTCACCGCTCTGCTGCTGCCGCGTGCTCTAACTGCTGCTGCCCGGGGCCGCATAATGGCTGCGCCCAGCCCGCGCGTGCGTGCGCGCCGTGTCCTTGCTGATGGCATCGCTGGTTTCAGCCACCGACACTCTTGTGTGCTCGTGCGTGCTGCGGTTGTGGCTACTGCCTCTGCCCAGGAGGCCGCCCCCATTAGATGAGCACTAATCCTTCTAGTAATAATCCCCCTCTAGTAATACTAGTACTAATTCCCTCTTGTACTAACGCACCTCACTTTGGGTCTATTACATGTGGCCCCACTAGATAAATTGATTAACTAAAATAATTTTATCACATATCACACTTACATGTGGGTCGACTAACCCTGTTGACTGGTCAATCATTGACCGGGTCAACATTCAACCAAACCCCCTAACCCCACTATCATAGACTAGGCTAGGCAACCCCTGGGTACACTTAGAATTTCTGTTTTAAATTTCGAATTAATAATAAATCCAGGAATTTCAAAAATGAATTAAAACTTTGAAAATTAATATAAAATAATCCGTAACTCGGATGGAAAAACTTTGTACATGAAAGTTGCTCAGAACGACGAGACGAATCCGGATACGCAGCCTGTCCGTCCGCCACACATCCCTAGCATAGAAAACACACAACTTTCCCCCTCCGGTTCATCTGTCCGATAATGCGAAACACCGGGGATACTTTCCCGGTTGTTTTCCCCCTTCGCCGGTATCCCCTTACTACCGCGTTAGGTCACCTATAGCACCGCGTATTGCCATGTTACGCTTTGTGATGCTTTGATTGCTCTATTATTTATTGTGTTCCCCCTCCGTTACTTCTTTTCGGTAGACACCGAGACCGACGCCGCTGCTGGTCCCCCGATCGACTACATTGTTGACGACCCCTCCTTCTTGTCTGTGCAACCAGGCAAGCCCCCCCTTGATCACGAGATATCGCCTATTCTTCTCTATACTGCTTGCATTAGAGTAGTGTAGCATGTTACTGCTTTCAGTTAATCCTATACTGCTGCATAGCCTATCCTTGCTACTACTGTTGTTACCTTTACCTGCTATCCTACTGCTTAGTATAGGATGCTAGTGTTCCATCAGTGGCCCTACACTCTTGTCCGTCTGCCATGCTATACTACTGGGCCGTGATCACTTCGGGAAGTGATCACGGGCATATAGTATATACTTTACACTATTACATTACCTGTGATACTGTTCGGAGATGGGGGCTGAAGGGGCAGGTGGCTCCATCCCGGTAGAGGTGGGCCTGGGTTCCCGACGGCCCTCGACTGTTACTTTGTGGCGGAGCGACAGGGCAGGTTCAGACCACCTAGGAGAGAGGTGGGCCTGGCCCTAGTCGGCGTTCGCGATACTTAACATGCTTAACGAGATCTGGGTATTTGATCTGAGTCTGGCCATTTGGTCTATACGCACTAACCACCTACGCGGGAGTAGTTATGTGTATCCCGACGTCGTGGGATCAGCTGAAGCACTTCTTGACGCCAGCGACTGAGCGGCGTGCACCGGGTTGGACCGCGTAACGTGACTTCCGTTGTACTGGAGGTTGCTAGGTCTGCTCACCGGCCGCGTTCGCAACGTGCAGGTGTGCTCAGGGCGATGGGCCCAGACCCCTACGCGCTTAGGTTTAGACCGGCGTGCTGACCTCTCCGTTGTGCCTAGGTGGGGCTGCGACGTGTTGATCTTCCGAGGCCGGGCATGACCCAGGAAAGTGTGTCCGGCCAAATGGGATCAAGCGTGTTGGGCTATGTGGTGCACCCCTGCAGGGAAGTTTATCTATTCGAATAACCGTGTCCCTCGGTAAAAGGACGACCCGGAGTTGTACCTCGACCTTATGACAACTAGAACCGGATACTTAATAAAACACACCCTTCCAAGTGCCAGATACAACCCGGTGATCGCTCTCTGACAGGGCATCGAGGAGGGGATCGCCGGGTAGGTTTATGCTATACGATGCTACTTGGAGGACTTCAGTCTACTCTCTTCTACATGCTGCAAGACGGAGGCTGCCAGAAGCGTAGTCTTTGACAGGATTAGCTATCCCCCCTCTTATTCTGGCATTTTGCAGTTCAGTCCACTGATATGACCCCTTGACATATATCCCCATGCATATGTAGTGTAGCTCCTTGCTTACGAGTACTTTGGATGAGTACTCACGGTTGCTTTCTTTCCCTTTCTCCCCCTTTCCCATCTACCCGGTTACCGCAACCAGATGTTGGAGCCCAGAATCCAGACGCCACCTTCGACGA
This sequence comes from Aegilops umbellulata, assembly GCA_032464435.1. Taxonomy (NCBI): domain Eukaryota; kingdom Viridiplantae; phylum Streptophyta; class Magnoliopsida; order Poales; family Poaceae; genus Aegilops; species Aegilops umbellulata. Next base: position 265,699,579 of record CP136057.1, read on the forward strand.
CGACGCCTACTACACTGGAGGTGCCTACTTCTACGTGCAGCCCACTGATGTCGACCAGGAGTAGTTAGGAGGATCCCAGGCAGGAGGCCTGCGCCTCGTTCGACCTGTATCCCAGTTTGTGCTAGCCTTCTTAAGGCAAACTTGTTTAACTTATGTCTGTACTCAGATATTGTTGCTTCCGCTGACTCGTCTATGATCGAGCACTTGTATTCGAGCCCTCGAGGCCCCTGGCTTGTATTATGATGCTTGTATGACTTATTTTATTTATAGAGTTATGTTGTGATATCTTCCCGTGAGTCCCTGATCTTGATCATACACATTTGTGTGCATGATTAGTGTACGATTGAATCGGGGCGTCACAAGTTGGTATCAGAGCCGACTGCCTGTAGGAATCCCCCTTCCACACTCCTTGGCCGAAGTTGAGTCTAGTCGATGAAAATTGTTTTACTAACTTGGCTATGCGGCCCCTGGGCCCACGTCGCCATTGGGTGGTATTAGGATCTTTTATTCCTCGTCTATACTCTGGGATTCTAATCTCTCTTCTATTCGGGTTAAATGATTTTGCTGAAATCTAACTCTAGGTTCTCGTTACCACTTCCTGCCGGAGAGCCCCTTCATTACAGATGATCGACCGCTTCAACAGAAGATTCTGACAATACTCTCTAATGTTTACCCGAGACCCTTGTGTCCTTCGCCGTTGCAATTCCATACCACCGATAAATCCCTACGGAAAGCTACATACACTTGTCGTCCGTAACTTCATTCCAAGTTGATCTTGTTATTACAAGATACCCTGAAATTCTCTCTATTGTTCCAAGAATCCTTTGAGCTTACTGCTTTACAGTTTTTGCCTCATGAATACCCTTACGGATAATTCCTCGCACTTATCGAGTATCCGCTCTTTCCTAGTTGTTCATGTGTTTCACAAAAGTTTTTGAAATACCATTCGATCTTCCAAAAATCCTGAGCATCCTCTTGCTCTTGAAATTCTTGCTTGCTTGCATTATGGTTAATCCCATAAGTCTCGTAATCTTATTGGCATCTCTTGTCATTATCATTTTGAGTATGTTGATTCAATTTGTTGCGAACGCTCACAATCCTCAATCAGATCTTAGAATTCATCCTTCCGTCTCAGACGTCATTTTAAACGTGAGCTGGTTCTCGCCAATCAAATTGTTGTCAATTGTGCCCCTATGGCTAATGAACTTATCCATCCTTGATCAGAGCGTCTGCTTCTGACCCTTCGCTTCGTAAATCATAATCCCTTTGCAATTGATCTCTAAATTACTCAGTTGTTTCTATAATCCAAGGTCTTTGCATTGATTCTTCCCCTGGTTGTGTGCCGATACTCACATCAGATCCTTTATGGACCATCAGAACCTTGTTGGATTTTATCCGACAACGTCCTTCATATTCAATAACCTTGTGAGCCTTTCCTAGTATACATAATGCCTTTGCAAAATTGCATCCTCTCCTTTTTGCCAACCATGCTCTGCTTTCGAGCTGGTGATATCTACTCTTGAAGCTTGTGGTATATGTTCCTAAGAAGCCCCGATGGGTTGAATCAATGCCTTCCCTAGTCTGTGTAAACCCGAAGGATTTCACGGGGCATATTTATCTGGTATTGCACCAGGTAAAACATTCAACAGCTAATGTCATTTTTGAAATACGAGGGGTGAATGAAAGGTTATGCATTGGAGAAGTGGGAGTCGACCTTGAAATTTGTGTTCATGCCCATACACACGATGTAGATCTTATTATGAAAGCTTCTCTTAAATTAATTATTCCTTTGGTATAAGTTCATCTTATATCTGGGATCTGGCCTTTTGCAATCGTGGTTCCGACCATCTTCTCCTTTAAATACCATTTCTCGTGCAAGTTTAAGCACTTGTCTTCGGCAGAGCAATACCCTAGTCCAAACTCTACTTTGATCTGTCGTCGAGTGTTACCCCCTGGTATCTCGAGATTATCATGCAACTACATAACTTCTTATGAGTTCTTCATCAAGTGCTACCTCACTGATTCCAATTTTTCACGGGCTCTGAGTTATTAAATACTCAAAGACACCGATAACTGACTCGAGTCCGCATCGTGATTAAACAACTATTAGTAATCTTCTTTACTTACGAGTTTGTACTCGATCACGTCGTTTCTAGCCTGATCGGCTATATCAGTATCGTGCTGATTTTAACTGTGCTACCAGGTCCTTATTTTCGGAGCACCACTTTCGGCGATGAGCTAAGCTTACGTCGATTTTTCTTGTCATATTATTTCACCTTGAAAAGCAAGCTTGATTTCAAGTTTGTGTCGTATCTGTGCTTCCATTGACCTCTTGATTCATCATTCCTTTGACTTGATGTCATAGCTGATCAATTACGTCCTCATGAAACCTCTCGACAACTGTGTTGTGATCATCATCGACATTCTGAGGTCTTCCAAGATATCGGTCGAATTCATAATGAGAAATACCATCCTTGCCCCCGATGATTTGTGTTATCATCGGCCACGTTATTGCCTTCCCTCCAACACAAGCTTGTTCACATTTTGTGCTATACTTTGCTTCCGTTGCTATCCAGCATTTGACCTTCTTTACCTTGGAATATTACCACCTTTTATGTCAAGAATGTCGTGGTAATTTTACCACCTCTTGAGAATCCTTGATATGGTAATATCTCTCGCCATTTGCGTTCATTTCTTGGTCTCCGTGTTGATTCTAACCGGAATACCGACAAATGGTCTGTGATGTGTAAATTCTAAACTTCTAGCAACCCTATTGCTTTGAAGTTATTGGTCTACAGTTTCATTCTAAGTCTATTTCTTACTGAATCATCATTCGAACATTGATCGTGCTACCTAGTCCAGATTCCTGGGTGCACCCTTCTATCATTGTTCAGTTGTGTATGTTTCCTTCGAGCATACATCATTATATCATTTGATCCGACAAATGATATTTCCTTGTTCACCTAATTGTGGAAATCAATCCTTTGGAAATCGCGATGAATTGTCGCTGAGCCCATCAGCCACCTTCTCATCCCCTCCTTGGTTTAATGATGAACTATTTTTCCAGGAACCCGCTCCCATAGTTCATTTCCTGAGAATCTTGCAATGTCATTTCGTCTATTTGTGTTGCACCTTTTCTTCTCGGACATCGTGAGTCTGAGGTATCATGACACCAATTAGATCTGAACCTCGGTCAGATATGATGGTGGGAACATATTTTCAAGAGTTATAACATTGGTCGTTATATGACCCGGTAAGGTGGTGTCATGCCGAGTACACCTGGCCGGAGGACCTATTGTTATAGTTTTCTGTCGGTGTACTAAAGTAGGGGTACCTTAGTACCCCGAACTTGTGCACGGGCAGTAGTAGCGTCCCGCGGCAAGGCTCGCCAGGGGAGCGAAAAGAGTCTCCACAGCCCTTTCTGGGCCGGACGAAGGCCAAGTGATCGAGCCAAGAAGACCAAGCCCCGGCAAGAGGAGCTTGCCGGGCCGAGAAGGCGAGGTCCGGCAAGAGGAGCTTGCCGGGCCAAGGCGACAAGGCCCCGGCAAGAGGAGCTTGCCGGGACGGCTAAGCCGAAGCACCAAGGCCCCGGCGGGAGGAGCTCGCCGGGACGGCCAAACCAAGGCACCCCAAGAGAAGCCCGCCGCGGCGCGCCACACACCCCGGCAAGGCCTGACGAGCGGCAAGCTCTCAGGTGCGGCAAGACAACCACCGCGGCAAGCCACTTGCCGCGGCGAACCACCACCTCAGACGTGCGCCCCAGCTCACCTGCCCACGCGTCACTCTGGAGCTTCCCCAGAGACACGTGGCGGGGCGCCGCGCAGCCTGGGGCGCGCGCGTGGCATGCGACGTTGGCGGAGTCGCCCCCGTGGTAAGCGGAGGCGCCCCTAACGGTCCGCCTCGGCACTGTTCAGGCGATCCAGACGGGCATTTAATGCCTTTGTCCCCCGCCGTCAGAGTTAGGTGCGATAGCACTGTGCGGCCACTGTTCGCACAGTTCCTTGCCATTTTTACCCTCACCTGCGTCGCTGCCTGTGGAAAACCCCTTAGCATATAAAAGGAGGCCCATGCGCACGTAGGGGAGAAAGGAAGGAAAAACCTAGAAGGGATCCAGACCGGAAGAAGGACACCCAGTAGACCCTCGTCTACGTCCAGCTCCAACTTACTGTAGCTTCTTGCGCTCCAGAGCAAGAACTTGAATCAACCAGACATGCAGCAGTAGGGTTTTACGCATCCGTGCGGCCCGAAGCTGGGTAAAATCGTTGTGTGTGTGTCGCCTCGATCTGCTCTTTGTGCAACCTCCGCCCCCCGCCGAACCGACAAGGGGCTCCGTCCCCATAGGTGCTCGTGGAGGCCGATATCCCCCGACATCTTTGGCGCGCCAGGTAGGGGGTGCGTCGAGGTTGTGCGAACCAGATTTGGCGACCACAGGTAAGCTCAGGTATGGCCAGGTACCTTTCCGCTCCAACCCGCGGAGCGGAGGCATTCCTCCTCACGGACTCGTGCACGGCCCTCCTCGAGTACCCACTCACGCAGAGCCCGGGCAAGAGCAGCTGCTCCTTGAGGAGGACCGCCTTCCGGCCGCTGAGCGAGTTTCTCGCCTCCAGCAAACTCTGCGCCGCTCCCGTAGCCGCAGAAGTTAGCGCCGGAAGTTGCGGGAAAGGCGACCTTGTTCTTCGGCGAGCCCAGGCCGCCAAGATCCAAACGAGTCGGCGCCGACCGTGGGAGGAACCTTGCCAGCGCGGCCATCGGAACCCGTTCCGTCGGCCACCCTCTCTGTCCAAGTCTTGCCACAGTTGCATGTAATCCTTGGTACAGAGACGGGCGCAGATCCCAAGCATAGTTTATGTGCCCCGCACATCTTGTCGATTTCGCGCCTCTCCGCTTGGCGCATGCATTATTTGACACGATTGTGCAGCACTCGACTCCGGCAAGCGATGGCAGGTCGTGAAGCCCCGATCCCTCGTTATTCCCTTACCTCGAGAAGGGGGGATGACGAGATAGGCTGGGCGTCGCCCGAGGAAGCTGCGCCTTGCCGGACTGCAAACAGCAGAAAAGCTAAGTTGCCAAAGTTTGAGCAATTAAGCTCCTTTTTATCTTTAAGTTATCTTCCTCGAACGACCGAGCTTCGTATGGGAAACCTGTGCGCGGAGGGGCCGGCTCGTGGCTGGTTGCGCCCTTATTTCGTTTCGAGTCCGCTCAACGACTTAAGTGTGCTACATCCTGAGTGGCGTCCTTACTTTGTTTCGAGCTTGCTCGGCAGCTTGAGTGTGCCGCGACTGCAGTCGCCACGCTTACCTCGCCCTGAGCCTGCTCAACATTCTAAGTGAGTTGCGCCAGCCGCGGCAAGGTTTCTTGCCGGTGGAGGCACCGCCAGCGGGTTGCTGATGTCCCGCACTCGGCACCCATGGCAAGGCGGAGGCTTACGCCGACAAGTTCCCGGGAGCGTAGGGTGCAAACATACGAAGCACAAAGTCGAACGAGGGAGATAACAGCGCAATGAACTGCCTAAGATGAAAGTTATATTCCAAAATGACTTGCCGCTGCTCTAATCAGCTGTTTCTATGACATGCTCAGCAGCGACAAGGGAAGAAAAGAAAGAGGTGGGCGGCCTAATCCGCGCGGTCACCCTCGACCCTCCTGATCCCGGCCACCCTTTCCACAATGGGGGTGACGAGGGCCCTGATCTCCGTCAGGTCGGCGTCTTCCGGCAGGTGCCTGAGGACGTTGGTAAGCTTGATGGTGGGGTTGCGGAAGACGATCTTCACCAGCACCCTCTCGAGGGCCCCGGAGACGGCTTCCCGCGTCTCCTCGGCTAGCTGCTCTGGGATCGTTTCCTGGAGATGCTGGAGCACCCCCACCAAGCCCTTGAAGAAGGAAGTGAGCTTGACGCTCGGCGGGACGTCCTCGCCGGAGGGGTACTCGTGGCCCTCCATCCCCAGCAGCTTCAGCTCCTTGTCGATGGTGGTGGCGATGTCGACGAGGCCTTCGGTCCACCGCTCCACCGTCTCCTGGAAGGCGTTCTGGGTAACGGCGGCGCGCTTCAATAGCTCCTCGTTGCCAGCAACCTCCTTCCGCAAGGTCGCTTCCTGCCCCTTGGCGCTCTCCAGCGCCTTGGACAGGGTGTCCAGCTTCAGCTCGAGGACAGCCTTGGAATCCTTGGGGGCGTGGAGCTCCTGGATCTTCTCGGCGAAGCGGCCCTGCAGCTCGCCAAGGGTGTGAGCGCCCTTCTCGCGCTCTTGTTTGAGCGCGGAAAGCTCCTTGCCGCTCGCCTTGAGGTCGCTGACGAGCTGCGCCACCCTCATCTCCACCTCCCCCTTGGTGACCTCGGCGGCCGCGGCAGCGTCCTGCACTCTCTGCAGGGCCCCGCCAAGCGACTGCTCGCGCGCGGCAACCTCCTCCTCGTGGCTGGCAAGGCTGGCCTTCTGCTGCACCAGTTCGCTTTCCCACGCGGATAGCCCCGCAGCGGCAAGCCTCTGCTGCTCTTCGGCCTCCGCCTTCTCGAGGAGAAAGGCCGTCCGCGCCTCGTCGAGCAGCCTCCGCTCCTCCGCCAAAGACCAGAGGGCCTCCTGGTTGAGCTCCCGGAGCTCCTCGGCACGCTTCTCCATGTCCGCGCCGGCCCTCGCGAAGAGCGCCTCTTGGCGCTCCACCTTAGCCTGCCGAGCGCGGTAGAGCGACACAAGCTTCGGGAGCAACCGCTCCTCCTCGGGCTCGCCGCTGCTGGTGCTTGGCGCGTCGACCACTGTCAGCCCGACGGAGGCGAGCACTTCTCCGTCCAAGGCCTCCCCCTTGACCGGCGCCCTGGAACTAGGCTCCCAGGGGAGCCTGATGAAGACGCCATCGCCGGCCTTCAGGTAGGCACCCGCCGGGGGCTCCTCGAGGCCCGACGCGGCGGCGACAGCGGGATCGCCGGACGGCGGAGTGCTTGACGCCCCTGCCTCCCCGGGGTCGTCGGCACGGTCGCCGGTCCCCTCGCCGTCTGCCCCCGCGGCGGCCTTGGCGGCTTCGGCCTCCCCGCCGCCTGCGGGGTCGTCAGTGCCGTCCGCCTCCTCGATGACGACGACGTCGTCCGCGTTGCCGCGCGCGCCCTCCCCGACGACGACCTCGGTCTCCATCAGGTCCGCGGTGGGCGGGTCTGATGGCTGGAAGAGGGGAGAAGAGTCAACCGAGCAGCTAACGAAAAGGCTCATAAGGAAAAATAACCAGGGACAGATTTCCGCGCAGGGGGGCTTACCGGTGGCAGGGTCCGTGGCCGCGGCCTCTGCTGCCGGGGGATCGCTAGCCGCGTCCCTCGCCGGAGATCCCTCCCTTGCCGGAGAGGTCTTCCTTGCCGGGGGCTCCTCCCTTGCCGGGGAGGTCTCCCCTGCCGGGGGCTCCTCCCTTGCCGGAGATTTCTCCCGAGGCGGGGTGGTCGACGCAGACGGCGCGGCAGGAGTGCCCCCAGGGGTCGCCTGCTGGGGCTGCTCTGCTCGTACCCAACGACAACAACAACAGCCACATGTCAACCACAAAGGGAAGGGGAGCTCACGCGCGCGCCAAACGGCAAGAACTAGCCGTGCACTCACCCTGGAGGCTGCGCTGTGGGCTGCCCTGGGGACCCGCTGCCAAGTCCGGCAAGGTCGCCTCCGGCACCTCCCCAGTTGCCGGGGGAGATTCACCCTCAAGGACGACCAGCGGGACCTTGGCCCTCTTCGCCCTCCTCTGGACCAGGCTCCTGAAAAGGAACGGTTTCGGGGGAGGATGAGTGGGCTGCGAAACAAGACGAAGCAACAGAAATCAAGAAGATACAAGCTCTACCAGGAACTTACTCTTCGACCTCCTCTTCGTCGTCGGAGCTAAGCGCGGAATAGTCAAAAACCGGCTTGCTCCAGGCGCGAGGAGACAGGGGAGTGGGTTCCCGGGACCGCTTGGCGGGGACGGTGGACGGCCCCGCCCCCGTTGCCGCCGCGGTACGGGGAGTGGCAGGAGCAGAAGCCGCGGCCCGTGAGGACCCTGCTCCCGCTGCTTCGGAGGCGCGTGTCACGCGGGGCTGCGGTTGCTGGTCGGCCTGCCGCACCACCTCTCCGGCCCTGCGGAGACGCCTCCTCGGCTGGGCAGGGGGCTCCGCCTGCGACGAGCTGCCCGGGAGCTACGAGGAGGACGCGTCAACCTCCGGCAAGCCGCTCGCGTCCTGAGCGGGCTCGCCCGCGCCGCCGTGCCCGGCTGGTTCCTCCGCGCCGGCGAGCTCCATTTGGTCGGCGAGGCTCTCCGCCTCCGCCGCGTCTGCTTCGGCCAGGGTGAAGCCAGACTCGCCCGCGGCCGCGGCTGCCGCTGCCTCCTCCATCCTGGAGGCGATGTAGGCCAGCTCCTCGGGGGTGGTGTCCCGCGTGAGGCCCCTCTTCTCGTCGGGGTCGACCGGCACCTCCTCCAAGTTGTCGAAGAAGGCCTGCACGACGTCGTCCACTGGCTCCTGCCAGGTCGCATCGATCCCGTGCGAGTCGCACAGCGGCATCATCGCGAGGATGCGGCTGAGCGCCGAATTGTTGCACAGGGGGACGACGCCCGGCGGCAACCTGAACCATTCTGGGTTCTCGGAGTCGTACTTGAACAGCTCCTTCAACACTCCGACGAGCTCCAGAACGGTGAAGTTGTAGTTAAGGCCCGGGCGCAGCCTCATGATGTCCGCCGCGTTTTGGAATTCCCAAGCCGGCTTCCCCCTCTCCTGCAGGGGGGCGATACGCCTGCGAAGGAAATCCGCGCCGACGGCGCCGACGGTGAGCCCGACAAACCTGAGGCGCAGGATTCGGGTGGCGGCAATCTTCAGCTTGGCGTCGTCCGGGGCTAGGTCGCTCCAGTCACGGCCGCGCACCACTGGAGTTCGCCCTCCAAGTAGACCTCTCGGCCCTCCACTCCTCCCATCTGCCACGGAGTTCCCCCTCCAAGTAGACCTCTTTCTTGCCGGTCCTGGAGACCCAGGCGACTCCGCCGGACAGCGGCTCTCCTTTCTCCACCCGGGGAGTAAAGAAGTGGCGGAAGAGGGCTACGTTGGGGCGGACTCCGACAAAGTTCTCGCAAAGGTGTGCGAAAACCGCCATTGTCAGAACGGCGTTGGGGGTGAAGTCAAGGAGGTGGAGGTTGTAGGTGTGCATGATGTCGCAGAAGAACTCGGAAAAAGGCGGGCAGAGCCCGCAATAGAAGAACACGACGAAGAAAGGGTACCCGGTCGGGTACAGCTTCTGGGCGATGGCGGGAAGAACTCGCGTGCGCGGATGAGCTCGCGTCGCCGTCGACCAGAAGAGGCGGTACCCGTTCTTCAGCCTCAGCGCATCGAGCTGAGGGGGGAACGTCGCCGTCTCCTTCCGAAGCGCTTCCAGCCGCAGCGCCTCGGCCGACTTCATGGCCTTCCCCTTCGCCTTGTCGCTCTTCGGGGCCATGGCAGAAATGGGGAGGGGGAGTTGTCGGCGTTGGCGGCGCCGGGGGCTGCGAGGGCGAATCGCTGCTTTCTCTAGTAAGGAGGAAGTGGCGGAGATTTTCGAGGAACAGCAACCGGCGGAATGGCGAACTGCCCCTGTTCCCCTCCACTTACAAAGGGGGGAAGGAGTGGGGGCGGACGTTCCGCCTTTCCAGATAAAGGAATTGTGCCCGACGTGACGCATGCCTGCGGGCCTCAAGCCCCGCGCGCGCCACCCACGTCACGCACGTCTCGCACGCCTCGCCCCCCCCCCCACGACGCCGCGATAAGCGCGCGCCACTTGGGGAGGGCGCGACGGGCACAGAGTTAAGGAGCAGCGCAACCCAGGCCACGCGTGCCCGTCCACTGTTAGGGCCTGGCCCAACAACGCTCGGCACCGTGTATGGCCCAGACCCGGGGGCTCCTGTCGGTGTACTAAAGTAGGGGTACCTTAGTACCCCGAACTTGTGCACGGGCAGTAGTAGCGTCCCGCGGCAAGGCTCGCCAGGGGAGCGAAAAGAGTCTCCACGGCCCTTTCTGGGCCGGACGAAGGCCAAGTGATCGAGCCAAGAAGACCAAGCCCCGGCAAGAGGAGCTTGCCGGGCCGAGAAGGCGAGGTCCGGCAAGAGGAGCTTGCCGGGCCAAGGCGACAAGGCCCCGGCAAGAGGAGCTTGCCGGGACGGCTAAGCCGAAGCACCAAGGCCCCGGCGGGAGGAGCTCGCCGGGACGGCCAAACCAAGGCACCCCAAGAGAAGCCCGCCGCGGCGCGCCACGCGCCCCGGCAAGGCCTGACGAGCGGCAAGCTCTCAGGTGCGGCAAGACAACCACCGCGGCAAGCCACTTGCCGCGGCGAACCACCACCTCAGACGTGCGCCCCAGCTCACCTGCCCACGCGTCACTCTGGAGCTTCCCCAAAGACACGTGGCGGGGCGCCGCGCAGCCTGGGGCGCGCGCGTGGCATGCGACGTTGGCGGAGTCGCCCCCGTGGCAAGCGGAGGCGCCCCTAACGGTCCGCCTCGACACTGTTCAGGCGATCCAAACGGGCATTTAATGCTTTTGTCCCCCGCAGTCAGAGTTAGGTGCGATAGCACTCTGCGGCCACTGTTCGCACAGTTCCTTGCCATTTTTACCCTCACCTGCGTCGCTGCCTGTGGAAAACCCCTTAGCATATAAAAGGAGGCCCATGCGCACTTAGGGGAGAAAGGAAGGAAAAACCTAGAAGGGATCCAGACCGGAAGAAGGACACCCAGTAGACCCTCGTCTACGTCCAGCTCCAACTTACTGTAGCTTCTTGCGCTCCAGAGCAAGAACTCGAATCAACCAGACATGCAGCAGTAGGGTTTTACGCATCCGTGCGGCCCGAAGCTGGGTAAAATCGTTGTGTGTGTGTCGCCTCGATCTACTCTTTGTGCAACCTCCGCCCCCCGCCGAACCGACAAGGGGCTCCGTCCCCATAGGTGCTCGTGGAGGCCGATATCCCCCGACATTTTCTTTTTAACAAGGTTAACCATTTTTCCATGAGGAAATTGAATGCCATGTTTAATAAGTTTATTTTCATGGTACCTCCTTACTTTGCTCCCGATATTTTCAGAGGTTTCAATTCGAGAGTTACTTTCCCCCCACCTTCCCCGATGTTATCAACAAGTTAGTCAACCTAGCAGAGGTCTGTTCTCCCAGCCCCTTTATTCTTTCATAAGTACGATGGAGTTCCCAAAGAAAGGATGTCAACTTCTTCATGAGAATCTGAAGCAGAGAAATGAAGACATCAACGTAATGGATCGACCGCTTCGAGAAGAGCAACCAGGATTGATAACGCTCATTAGAATTTCATAACCAATCCCTCCCCCCTTACTCCCCTCCTAAATCTCGGGACGAGATTTCTTGTAGTGGAGGAGAATTGTGACGTCCGGATAATTAAGCTACAGTGAACCTTTGCTAATGATGCCACGTCACCTCGATTACTGTTGCTAATCTCGCGTTAGTCCGAAAACGGTTCGAATTCAAATTCAAAATCAAGCAAACAATAAAAGTTTTCAAATATTAAAACTAAAATGTTCGAAGTGAACCAAATATTGCATATGTAATAATGGTGGAGAAACCACATTTTTAAAACATGTTTAAATGCTCAAGAGTAATTAACACAGTGGCTAAAAAATTTAAATAATTGCCTTTTGTATTTCATAAAATCCTAAACTATTTTATTTGGAAGTAAAGCTTTTTATGACAGAGGCTTAACTTACAACACTAATTTATGCGCTAATTATTTATCTTAATAGAGTTAAAATAAATTGACTTTTAAAAAAAAAGTAAAAGGAAAAATATTAAAAGAAAACAAAAGGACACCTCTCTCCCCTAGACCAAGTGGCCCAACTGGCCACCGGCCAGCCGGTCGCCCGAGCAGACCGGCCCACCTACCCCCTCCCTCTCCCCTGTTCCCTCCCGCACCGTGGCCACTGCCGATGCCCGCCACGGCGACGGGCATCGCCGTGGCGGCCATCCGCCGGCGCCCCTCGTCGTACTTAAGCCGGCCCCTCCCCCCGGGCCAAACCCTAGCGACCCCCAATCCCCCCTCTCCCTTTGGCCTCGCCCCCCTCCAGATCTGCCAGCGCCCGACGCCATCGCCATGGGCGCCGTCACCCGCGCGCCCCACGAGCTCGCCGTCGCCTAGGTGCACGCCCACGAGCTCCGACGTGCTCTGCTTTGCCTTCCCCGACCCCGGCCTCAAGCTCACCGCCTCTGCATCACCCTCTCCGTCGGATTCTTCCTTGCCGGACTGCCTCGCCGTCGATTCGTCAACACCGCTGCATCCCCGGCTTCCTCGAGCTCAACATCGCATTCTATGTGAGCCTCTCCTTTGATTCCCCTCTTTTCCCTCGCCGTTCCATCGCCGTTTAACCGCCGTCCCGCACTTCGGCTGTAGTGGCCGGACCGCCGGAGCTCCACTCTCCCGCACGTACTCGCCCGCTCCCGCCGCGACCTCTGCCTCCCCGTGCGCACCCTTTTTCGCCCCGCCTGCGCACTGCCTCGCCCCGGCCCGTGCTCACTCCGCCCCTGGCCGCGGCCACGCGCACCGGCTCTCCGACGCCTCCGCACCACTGCCGCCACTACGCGTGCCGAGGTTCCCTACTGCTCCGTCGCGTACCCCCCCTCCCCGACTGCGCCCCTACACCTCACCGCGACCGCCTCCACTCGCTGGAGCTCCCCGCCGCGTCGAACGCTGCTGCCCCGCCCCCGTCGGCCGCCCCTCCTCCTGCCTGCTGTTCCTTCTGCTAGCTGCTATTCCTTCTGCCGCTACACCGCTTGCTGTCGCCGCTCTGCTGTTGTCGCGTGCTCTAACTGCTGCTGCCTGGGGCCGCATAATGGCTGCGTCCAGCCCGCGCGTGCGTGCGTGCCGCGTCCCTGCTGATGGCATCGCTGGTTTCAGCCACCGACACCCTTGTGTGCTCGTGCATGCTGCGGTTGTGGCTACTGCCTCTGTCCAGGAGGCCGCCCCCATTAGATTAGCACTAATCCTTCTAGTACTAATCCCCCTCTAGTAGTACTAGTACTAATTCCCTCTTGTACTAACGCACCTCACTTTGGGTCCATTACATGTGGCCCCACTAGGTAAATTGATTAACTAAAATAATTTTATCACATATCACACTTACATGTGGGTCGACTAACCCTGTTGACTGGTCAATCATTGACCTGGTCAACATTCAACCAAACCCCCCTAACCCCACTGTCATAGACTAGGCTAGGCAACCCCTGGGTACACTTAGAATTTCTGTTTTAAATTTAGAATTAATAATAAATCCAGGAATTTCAAAAATGAATTAAAACTTTGAAAATTAATATAAAATAATCCGTAACTCGGATGGAAAAACTTTGTACATGAAAGTTGCTCAGAACGATGAGACGAATCCGGATACGCAGCCCGTCCGTCCGCCACACATCCCTAGCATAGCAAACACACAACTTTCCCCCTCTGGTTCATCTGTCCGATAATGCGAAACACCGGGGATACTTTCCCGCTTGTTTTCCCCCTTCGCCGGTATCCTCTTACTACCGTGTTAGGTCACCTATAGCACCGTGTATTGCCATGTTACGCTTTGTGATGCTTTGATTGCTCTGTTATTTATTGTGTTCCCCCTCCGTTACTTCTTTCCGGTAGACACCGAGACCGACGCCGCTGCTGGTCCCCCGATCGACTTCGTTGTTGACGACCCCTCCTTCTTGTCTGTGCAACCAGGCAAGCCCCCCCTTGATCACCAGATATCGCCTATTCTTCTCTATACTTCTTGCATTAGAGTAGTGTAGCATGTTACTGCTTTCAGTTAATCCTATATTGCTGCATAGCCTGTCCTTGCTACTACTGTTGTTACCTTTACCTGCTATCCTACTGCTTAGTATAGGATGCTAGTGTTCCATCAGTGGCCCTACACTCTTGTCCGTCTGCCATGCTATACTACTGGGCCGTGATCACTTCGGGAAGTGATCACGGGCATATAGTATATACTTTACACTATTACATTACCTGTGATACTGTTCGGAGATGGGGGCTGAAGGGGCAGGTGGCTCCATCCCGGTAGAGGTGGGCCTGGGTTCCCGACGGCCCCCGACTGTTACTTTGTGGCGGAGCGACAGGGCAGGTTCAGACCACCTAGGAGAGAGGTGGGCCTGGCCCTAGTCGGCGTTCGTGATACTTAACACGCTTAACGAGATCTGGGTATTTGATCTGAGTCTGGCCATTTGGTCTATACGCACTAACCACCTACGCGGGAGTAGTTATGGGTATCCCGACGTCGTGGTATCAGCCGCAGCACTTCTTGACATCGGCGACTGAGCGGCGCGCGCCGGGTTGGACCGCGTAACGTGACTTCCGTTGTACTGGAGGTTGCTAGGTCTGCTCACCGGCCGCGTTCGCAACGTGCAGGTGTGCTCAGCGCGATGGGCCCAGACCCCTACGCGCTTAGGTTTAGACCGGCGTGCTGACCTCTCTGTGGTGCCTAGGTGGGGCTGCGACGTGTTGATCTTCCGAGGCCGGGCATGACCCAGGAAAGTGTGTCCGGCCAAATGGGATCAAGCGTGTTGGGCTATGTGGTGCACCCCTGCAGGGAAGTTTATCTATTCGAATAGCCGTGTCCCTCGGTAAAAGGACGACCCGGAGTTGTACCTCGACCTTATGACAACTAGAACCGGATACTTAATAAAACACACCCTTCCAAGTGCCAGATACAACCCGGTGATCGCTCTCTGACAGGGCATCGAGGAGGGGATCGCCGGGTAGGTTTATGCTATACGATGCTACTTGGAGGACTTCAGTCTACTCTCTTCTACATGCTGCAAGACGGAGGCTGCCAGAAGCGTAGTCTTTGACAGGATTAGCTATCCCCCCTCTTATTCTGGCATTCTGCAGTTCAGTCCACTGATATGACCCCTTGACATATATCCCCATGCATATGTAGTGTAGCTCCTTGCTTGCGAGTACTTTGGATGAATACTAACGGTTGCTTTCTTCCCCTTTTTCCCCCTTTCCCATCTACCCGGTTACCGCAACCAGATGTTGGAGCCCAAGATCCAGACGCCACCTTCGACGACGATGCCTACTACACTGGAGGTGCCTACTTCTACGTGCAGCCCGCTGATGTCGACCAGGAGTAGTTAGGAGGATCCCAGGTAGGAGGCCTGCGCCTCGTTCGATATGTATCCCAGTTTGTGCTAGCCTTCTTAAGGCAAACTTGTTTAACTTATGTCTGTACTCAGATATTGTTGCTTCCGCTGACTCGTCTATGATCGAGCACTTGTATTCAAGCCCTCGAGGCCCCTGGCTTGTATTATGATGCTTGTATGACTTATTTTATTTGTAGAGTTGTGTTGTGATATCTTCCCGTGAGTCCCTGATCTTGATCGTACACATTTGTGTGCATGATTAGTGTATGATTGAATCGGGGCGTCACACTGATGCCCTTTGAGGCTTTTGTACATGCCTGTTATGTACAATTCCTTCAGTCCTGCATCGCCAGTAATACTAGCAATGTCCTCAGATGAGGAATTAGTGATAGCAGAGGCAGGTGAAGAATTTGTAACATTTGAAGCATTTGAACATTCAGGTGAGGAATTAGCAGATTCTCGTTCAATGCATTTTAAACATGGAGGAATAAATTCTTCCTGAGCAGCGCTGATTTGTTGAGCAAGTAATGAATCGCGCTCCTTCTGAAGATCTTCATAACTCTCTCTTAGCTTCTCAAAATCAGACAAGAGAGAGTTATGCTGATCTTGAAGAGAGTCATACTTAGAATGAAGCCTCTGAAGACTTTCAGCCAAGGCTTGTGACTGATCCATTTCATCACCCAACATATCATTGCTCTTACTAAGCATATCATTAGCCTTTTGCAAGGCCCTTTGTTGTTTAGCGGCAAGGGAAGCAAGTTTGACATATCTGGGTCCAAATTCATCACCAGATTCTTCATCACTAGACTCAAATAGGTAGCATTCAGTTACCTCAGCACTTTTTGCCATAAGGCATGGAGTAGAGGATGATGATTCTGGTTCAATTGTCATTGATTTGAGCGATTCCTTGAAATCCTCAAACCAAGGATCATGACAGGTTCGATGGCCTTCATAGACATCAGACAGACGGTCCCAGACAAGCTTCGCCTGATCGAGATGCATGATATTTCTGAACTGGTTTCGAGACAGACTAGTGCAGATGACGGCCTTCGCTGTGAGGTTGAGTTGAGTGTACTTGCGAATGTCATCAGCTTCCGCCATCTTGCATAGATCGGTCAGACCCATCTCAGTGACGGTCCACAGCTCACTGTTCATCACCATGAGACGCTTCTTCATCATGGCCTTCCATTTGGGATACTCGTGACCGTCCAAGATGGGGCATGGCACTTTCTTCATATCTGCGGTCGACATAACTAAAACTCCAGGCGGTTAAACCAAAATCACACAGAACAAGGGAGTACCTTGCTCTGATACCAATTGAAAGTGCGTTATATCGACTAGGGGGGGGGGGGTGAATAGGCGATTTATATGAAATTCTTCACTGAGGAATTTGCTAGTGAGGAAATTCCTTAGCGAAGAACTACTAGCAGCGGAATAAGTACTCAGATGAAAACATAATAGAATTCAAGCATAGTCATCATGATGAAATGAAGACAAACACAGAGTACAGAAAGCGTAAACACAGGATAACACAAGATGAAGACAAACAGACTGAAGAAATTGAACTGAGGAAATTGAGAAAGTCTTCAGTCAAAGTCTTCAAACACAGATATGATAAACAAACAACACACTACTGAGGAAATGAAAGAGTTGAGGAAATAGAACCAGTAAGCTTGGTGAAGACAATGATTTGGTAGACCAGTTCCAACTGTTGTCTTAGTTGTACATCTGGTTGGAGCGGCTGAGTATTTAAACTCGAGGACACCCAGTCCCGGACACACAGTCCTCACCGTATTCTCCTTGAGCTAAGAACACACAGTCCTCGCCCAATCACTCGTGGCAAGTCTTTAGGTGACTTCCAAACCTTCACAGACTTGGTCACTCGGCGATCCACAATTCCTCTTGGGTGCTCTAGACCTTGACGCCTAACCGTCTGGAAGAAGCACAGTCTTCAAAGGTAACAAGCGTCAGATCCACGCAGGATCAATCTCTTCAGTGATGCTCAATCACTTTGGGTTTGTAGGTGTTTTGGGTTTGGGGTTTGGATTTTCCTCACTTGATGATTTTCGCTCAAAGTCCTCGGAGGATGGGTTGCTCTCAAATGATAAGTGCCAAGTTCTCGCGGAGCAGCGAACCAGCTAGTGGTTGTAGGGGGGCGGCTATTTATAGCCTAGGGAGCAGCCTGACATGATAAGACATAAATGCCCTTCAATGATATGACCGTTAGGTGGACAAGATATTTTCGGACAGCTGGCGCGCAGCACAACAACGGTCGGAAATTTGAGGTACAAATTCCTCAGGGCTCTCATGTTCCTCACTGTGTAGGTAATTCGCACTAGCGAATTCCTAACTCCTCAGTCAGAGCAAAGTCCTCAGTGACCAGAAGAACTGCGTCTCTGTCACTGAAGAAATTGACTGAACTGTATGAGATTTCCAATGGCTTCACTCGAAGGGATTGGTAGGTGTAGGATTTGAGTTGAGCATCACATGGAAATTTTCTCCTTAGTATTTCCTCGACCCCCTTTAACAGTACGGTGTTTCCTATGACTCAAGAAAGAGAAAATGAAACTACGAAAACAAAAGTCTTCACGCTTCATGTTCCTCGAATGAATACCATGTCTTCAAGGTCACACCAATTTCTTCACTTTCAAAGTCTTCAGAAAGTCTTCAATATATCAAAGTCTTCAGTCGAAGAACTTCATTTTTAGGGGTCGACTTTCTCTGTAAATATCAAACTCCTCATAGACTTATAGATTTGTGTACACTCATAAACGCATTAGATACTTAACCTATAAGTCTTCAATACACCAATATCACTAAGGGGCACTAGATGCACTTACAATCTCCCCCTTTTTGGTGATTGATGACAACATAGGTTAAGTTTTCAACGGGGATAAATATATGAAGTGTAAATACTGATATTGAGGAATTTGATTGCAAGATATAGAAGAACTCCCCCTAAAGATGTGCATAGTGAGGAATTTGCTTCTGTAGCAATGCACATTTGAAGAGTTGAATCATGGAGATCTCCCCCTATATCTTGTAATTCATACACGCATTTGATGTATAATATGAAGAATTTGAAATGCATGACGAAATATGGTGCCTGATGTAATTCAGCATGCGTACAATAATATTAACGAGGAATAAGCATGCAGAATAGCGCATCAAGGTATCAAAGCAAAGTGCAACAAAAGTATCAGCGCACCATCGGACTTAAGATTACAACTCCATCATATAAAAGTTTCGGAAGAACGAGAGTTGTAACTTAAAAAAACAAATAAACCCTTATTATAGACCCGCTTGAAGACTAACTCAGATTTCTCCCCCTTTGTCATCAAATGACCAAAAGGATCGAAACTGAGGACTAACGCCCCTGAAGATTTTCAAGTTGATGAAGGAGCGCCAGCGTTGTTGGGGTCGGTCGTTGAAGTAGGGCCTGCTGCAGTGTCGTCCAAGTCTTCATTTTCATCAGTCGCACGCGATGAAGAATATGAGCTGGCCACCAAAGAAGGAACCTTGACCTTCTTGTATTTCTTCGGAGGAGGTGCAAACCAGTCAAAATCTTCTTTGAGACCCATTTTCTCCAAGTCTTCAGCACTGTACACTTGAGATAGAACAACCCAGGTGCGGTTGAGGGTTTCATGAAGGTAGTAGTGGTTTTTCTTCACTGAGGAAAATGTCCGTTTGAGGACTTCAATGCGAGGCAAGTAGCTGCAGTGGTTGAGCGTTTCAGCTTTGTAGTTGAGTGAAGACCTTATCCTGATGAATTTCATTATCCAAGGTGCATAAGGCTTCAGCTCAAATGGTGACATAGCAATGTTGGCCAGAGTCCTCATGAAGAAATCATGGAAATTGACGGGAACGCCATGGATGATGTTGAAAAGCAGATTCTTCATGATGCCAACGACTTCTTCATCAGACGAGTCGTGGCCTTTGATGGGACTCATTGTCTTCGTCAGAATGCGATAGAGAATCCTTGGCACATACAACAATTCCTTGACGAGGAAATTGGTTCTAGGAGCCTGCCCTGGCTTCAAAGGCTTCATCAGCACTTGCATATAATGATTTGAAAGCTCAGGTTCGTTGTACACATAGCGAGCATCTTCAGTGGGTGGACTAAGAGGAAGGACCCGAAGCAATTCAGATGCAGGGGCCTTATGGTGGGTGTTGTCAGTCATCCAGTCCAAAACCCATGAATTGATATCTTCAGAGTTGCCAGTGATGTGCAATGTTGCATAGAATTGAAAAATAAGCTCTTCATTCCAGTCGCATATATCTGTGCAGAAGTTGAGCAGCCCAGCTTCGTGAAGAACACTGAGCACTGGCGTGAAGCACGACAAAGACTCCATATCCACGTGAGGAATATGAGCATGATCGAAGACTTTGTCTTTGTTGTAAAGCACTGAGGAATAGAAATTTGCTTGGCTGGCAGTCCAGAAACGCCTCTTCCTTATGCGAGCAGAGTCATATGGATTGTATTCAGTGAAGAACACATGCTCGCCATAGAAGTCTTCAGCCTTGAATTTCTATTTTCGTGAGAATGGATCCTTTGGCCTTGGCAGAGGAGTGTCAGTGAGTTGCATCACGACCTCAGGAATCACGATCTCAGGTTCTTCAGGCTGAGGAGTTTCAGGATTTTCCTCAGGTGCAGTCACCTTGTCTGTATAAGCAGCAGTTTCTTCAGCGCTAGTGGCAGGAATTTCTTCATTCACAGATGCAGTGGGATGAATTTCTTCAGATCCCAATTGTACTGTTGGTGAAGGGGAGTGAGGAATTTGCTGCAGGGGAGTGAAGAGTGGGGAATTGGGATGCTGACTTTCCCAAAAGTCGTCATTCATCACAGGAGTGGTGCTTCCAATATCACATCTTCATCAATTTCTTCAACACCAGCCTCTTCAGCATCAAACTGAGGCATTGGTGATGAGACCATTAGGGTTGAAGGGATTGCATCCGCTTCAATTTCTTCATCAATCTGCTCTGACGAAGCAGCAGATTGAGTTTCTTCATCTGATCCGCTAGGGATCTCATAATCTTCACCAAAAGGAACAAGGTCCTTTGATGGCACGGAGGAGATAGGAACGGCATCAATGGGATTTGCAAACGAGCTTGTCATTGGCTTCATCTTCTTGGGAGCTGAAGATTCTGAAGCATTTGATGCCTTCCTTTTCTTCACAGCAGCTCATGCTGCAGCCTTTGTTTTCTTCACATCTAATGCAGATGGATGAATTGGAGTTGGCGTAGGCGCAGGTGGAGCTGAGGAATCTGGTTGATTTTCTTCAGGCGCAACTGATGCAGTTGCCCTGGTTTCTTCAATTTCTTTAGGCGCACCACTAGTGGATGCCCTGGCAATTTCATTAACGGCTGGAGCAGAGTCATCAGCCTTGGAACTAGCATTTTCTTCAGCAGCCTGAACTTCATCAGCGGTGCTGGCATGTTCTTTAGTTTGCTGAACAGATGCTTCAGCTTGAGGAATTTGTGGCTTTGAGGCTGCACCCTTGGTGAAGGTATCAGTCAGCCTTACTGAAAGTGCGTTATATCGACTAGAGGGGGGGGGGGTGAATAGGCGATTTTTATGAAATTCTTCACTGAGGAATTTGCTCGTGAGGAAATTCCTTACCGAAGAAATACTAGCAGCGGAATAAGTACTCAGAAGTAAACATAACAGATTACATGCATGGTCATCATGATGAAATGAAGACAAACACAGAGTACAGAAAGCGTAGGCACAGGATAACTCTAGATGAAGACAAACAGACTGAAGAAATTGAACTGAGGAATTTGTGAAAGTCTTCAGTCAAAGTCTTCAAACACAGATACGAACAAACAGACAACACAGTAATGAGGAAATGAAGGTGTTGAGGAAATGGAACCAGTAAGCTTGGTGAAGACAATGATTTGGTAGACCAGTTCCAATTGTTGTCTCAGTTGTACATATGGTTGGAGCGGCTGAGTATTTAAACTCGAGGACACACAGTCCCGGACACCCAGTCCTGAGCACGCAGCTCGGGACACCAAGTCCTCACCGTATTCTCCTTGAACTAAGGACACACAGTCCTCGTCCAATCACTCGTGGTAAGTCTTCAGGTGACTTCCAAACCTTCACAGACTTGGTCACTCGGCGATCCACAATTTCTCTTGGACGCTCTAGACCTTGACGCCTAACCGTCTGGAAGAAGCACAGTCTTGAAAGGTAACAAGCGTCGGATCCACGCAGGATCAATTTCTTCAGTGATGCTCAATCACTTTGGGTTTGTAGGTGTTTTGGGTTTGGGTTTGCATTTTCCTCACTTGATGATTTTCGCTCAAAGTCCTCGGAGGATGGGTTGCTCTCAAATGACAAGTGTCAAGTTCACGCGGAGCAGCCAACCAACTAGTGGTTGAAGGGGGCGGCTATTTATAGCCTAGGGAGCAGCCCGACATGATAAGACATAAATTCCCTTCAATGATATGACCGTTAGGTGGACAAGATATTTTAGGACAGCTGGCGCGTGGCACATCAACGGTCGGAAATTTGGAGTACAAATTCCTTAGGGCTATCATGTTCCTCACTGTGTAGGCAATTCGCACTGGCGAATTCCTAACTCCTCAGTCAGAGCAAAGTCCTTAGTGACCAGAAGAACTGCGTCTCTGTTAGTGAAGAAATTGACTGAACTGTTTGAGATTTCCAATGGCTTCACTCGAAGGGATTGGTAGGTGTAGGATTTGAGTTGAGCATCACATGGAAATTTTCTCCTTAGTATTTCCTCGACCCCCTTTAACAGTACGGTGTTTCCTATGACTCAAGAAAGAGAAAAAAAGAAACTACGAAAACAAGTCTTCACGCTTCACGTTCCTCGAACGAATACCATGTCTTCAAGGTCACACCAATTTCTTCACTTTCAAAGTCTTCAGAAAGTCTTCAGAATATCAAAGTCTTCAGTCGAAGAACTTCATTTTTAGGGGTTGACTTTTACTGTAAATATCAAACTCCTCATAGATTTATAGACCTGTGTACACTCATAAACACATCAGATGCTTAACCTATAAGTCTTCAATACACCAAAATCACTAAGGGGCACTAGATGCACTTACAATCTCCCCCTTTTTGGTGATTGATGACAACATAGGTTAAGTTTTCAACGGGGATAAATATATGAAGTGTAGAAACTGATATTGAGGAATTTGATTGCAAGATATAGAAGAACTCCCCCTGAAGTTGTGCATAGTGAGGAATTTGCTTTTGAGGCAATGCACACTTGAAGAGTTAAATCATGGAGATCTCCCCCTATATCTTGTAATTCATACACGCATTTGATATATGATTTGAAGAATTTGAAATGTATGATGAAATATGGTGTCTGATGCAATTCAGCATGCATGCGATACCATTAATGAGGAATAAGCATGCAGAATAGTGCATCAAAAGTATCAGAGCTCAAGCATGTATCAAAGTATCAGAGCACCGAGCACCATAGGGTTTAAGATTACAACTCGATCCAAAAAAAGTTTCGGAAGAACGAGAGTTGCAACTTAAAAAAAATATGCCCTTATTATAGACCCGCTTGAAGACTAACTCAGATTTCTCCCCCTTTGTCATCAAATGACCAAAAGGATCGAAACTGAGGACTAACGCCCCTGAAGATATTCAAGTTGATGGAGGAGCGCCAGTGTTGTTGTTGGGGTTGGTTGTTGAAGTAGGGCCTGCTGCAGTGTCGTCCAAGTCTTCATTTTCATCAGTGTCGCGCGATGAAGAATAGGAACTGGCCACCAGAGAAGGAACCTTGACCTTCTTGAATTTCTTCGGCGGAGGTGCTGACCAGGCAAATTCTTCTTTGAGGCCCATGTTCTCCAAATCTTCAGCACTATATACTTGAGACAGAACAGCCCAGGTGCGGTTGAGGGTTTCATGAAGGTAGTAATGGTTTTTGTTCACTGCATTATATGTGGCAGTCATGTTGTGAAGAATTGAACCAAACTGACGCTTGACCCATTTGTGATTGCGATCAACCTTTTGATGAAGACTGAGGAGTAACTCACGATCCGTCATCACCCTGGGTGCTGTGGCTTGAGGATTTGTCTTGGCAGTATTAGCAGCAGAGTCATGTGTGGCAGAGTCATCATTGGTGGAATAAGAAGCAGCCTTGCGGAATTGACCATCCAATGGACGAATGCCTTCATCTATCACAGCAGTGGCCTTGCCCTTTTCATCAGCTGAGGAAAATGTCCTTTTGAGGACTTCAATAGGAGGCAAGTAGCTGCAGTGATTGAGAGTTTCAGCCTTGTAGTTGAGTGAAGACCTTGTCCTGATGAATCTCATAATCTAAGGTGCATAAGGCTTTAGCTCAAATGGTGACATAGCAATGTTGGCCAGAGTCCTCATGAAGAAATCATGGAAGTTTATGGGAACGCCATGTATGATATTGAAAAGCATATTCTTCATGATGCCAACAATTTCTTCATCTGAAGAATCGTGTCCTTTGATGGGACTTATTGTCTTCGTCAGAATGCGATAGACAGTCCTAGGCACATACAACAATTCCTTGACGAGGAATTTGGTACGAGGTGATTGCCCTGGCTTCAGAGGCTTCATGAGCACTTGCATATAGTGGTTTGACAGTTCAGGTTCATCATACACGCAACGCGCATCTTCAGTGGGTGGACTAAGAGAAAGGCAGCAAAGCAATTCAGTTGCTGGGGCCTTGTAATGTGTATTTTCAGTCATCTAGTCCAGAACCCATGAATTGACATCTTCAGAGTTGCCAGTGATGTGCAGTGTAGCATAGAACTGAAGAATAAGTTCTTCATTCCAATCGCATATATCTGTGCAGAAGTTGAGTAGCCCAGCGTCGTGAAGAACACTGAGGACTGGCGTAAAGCACGGCATAGATTCCATATCCACGTGAGGAATATGTTCATGGTCGAAGACTTTGTCTTTGTTGTAAAGTACTAAGGAATAGAAGTTTGCTTGGCTGGCAGTCCAGAAACGCCTCTTCCTTATGCGAGCAGAGTCATAAGGATTGTATTCAGTGAAGAATACGTGCTCGCCATAGAAGTCTTCAGCCTTGAATTTCTGTTTGCATGAGAATGGATCATTTGGCCTTGGCAGAGGAGTGTCAGTGAGTTGCATCACGACCTCAGGAATCACAAGCTCAGGTTCTTCAGGCTGAGGAATTTCAGGATTTTCCTCAGGTGCAGTCACCTTGTTTGTTTCAGCAGCAGTTTCTTCAGCACAAGTGGCTGGAATTTCTTCATTCACAGAAGCAGTGGGATGAGTTGCATTAGAGCCCAATTTTACGGTTGGTGAAGGAGAGTGAGGAATTTGCTGCAGGGGAGTAAAGAGTGAGGAATTGGGATGCTGACTTTCCCAAAAGTAGTCATTCATTACTGGAGTTGTGTTTCCAATATCCACATCTTCATCATCAATTTCTTCAACACCAGCCTCTTCAGCATCAAACTGAGGCATTGGTGATGAGACTATTGGGGTTGAAGGGATTGTATCCACTTCAATTTCTTCATCAATCTGCTCTGAGGAAGCAGCAGACTGAGTTTCTTCATCTGATCCACTTGGTATCTCATAATCTTCACCAAAAGGAACAAGGTCCTTTGATGGCATGGAGGAGATAGGAACAGCATCAATTGGATTGGCAAATGAGCTGGTCATGGGCTTCATCTTCTTTGGGACTGAAGATTCTGAAGCACTTGATGCTTTCCTTTTCTTCACTGCAGCTCGCTCTGCAGCCTTGGTTTTCTTCACATCTAAAGCAGAGGGAAGAACTGGAGTTGGAGTTGGTGCAGGTGGAGCTGAGGAATCTGGTTCATTTTCTTCAGGCACAACTGATGCAGTTGCCCTAGTCTCTTCATTTTCTTCAGGCGCACCACTAGTGGATGCCCTGGCAATTTCATCAACGGCTGTAGCAGAGTCATCAGCCTTGGAACTAGCATTTTCTTCAGCAGCCTGAACTTCATCAGCGGTGCTGGCATGTTCTTCAGTTTGCTGAACAGATGCTTCAGCTTGAGGAATTTGTTGCTTTGAGGCAGTACCCTTGGTGAAGGTATCAGTCAGTCTCACAAATCTGACCTTGGCTCCTTGCCAATCAGCATAGTACAAGTCAAAGTTGTCGCTGAGGGCTTTGATCTCAGCCTGCATTTTGACAAGTTCCTCAGGCTTCATTTTGAGAACATTTTTCTTCAGCAGCTTCTCTTTGCGGTACTGGGATTTCTTGATCTCTCTGGCCCTATCATATTTCCACTTCTCCTCTTGGATGAAGTGAGTCAGCATGTGACTTTGGCCAGGTGTCAGCTTGAAATCAGGCATAGGAGTGTTGGGATCCTTGTGCCATAGATCAATATAGTCTAGGATCACCTTTGGATCCAAAAGCAGGGGCACAGGTGTGCCTTTGGCTTTAGCAGCCCTTTCTTGGCGGTCTCTGATGATTTCAGCGAGTTCTTCTTCATCAGCTTCATCATCATCAGAGGGCATAGTGAAGACCACTTGCTTCTTTGGACTTGGGCGAGTTCCGCGTCCATCGGTAGCCTTTTTCTTCAGTAACGAGGGTCCAGCTGAGGATTTTGGTGCAGCTGAGGAACTAGCTGAGACACCAGAGGCAATAGAGATGCCAGTTGTCCTTTGGCATGAGGCCAGATGCACATGAGCTGAGGACTTTGTGGGAGCAGGAGTAGCATGAGGAATTTGCTTTGAAGATTTTGAAGATTCTGGCCGTGAGGGCGCAGCTGAGGAACTTGGCCGTGAGGGCATTGAAGGTGAAGCACTTGGCTTACGAGCAGGCTTCTTCATCATTGATTTCCTCGGCTTGGCAGAAGTCTCAGTGGCAGCAGCAGCAGCAGCAGATTCTTCATTGAATTTCCTCACTGCTTCTTTTGCTTGCTTTTGCAGTTTACGCTGGTGCTTGGCCCATTCTTGAGGAAATTCCTCACCTCTTCTGATGCTAGAGGGATCAGCCACTTGGCCAGGTGCCAATGGAGGGCGTTGACATGGAGGGTTTACGACGAATTTCTTCATGTACTTAGGAGTAACATATCTGTACTCCCTCCATTCTCTTGCCCATCTCCTTTCAATCTTCTGTATGCGCACCTTGCGCTGATTTCTATCTTCTTCGGGAGGTGTGCAGTACCCAGCATAAATGTCCTCAGGGATTTCAAATGCAGTCATGACCTCTGGTCTCTTTCCTCCTTTCTGCGGCCTTTTACCTTCAGCCATTTTCTTCAGATGAGGAATTTGAACAATGGAATTCTCTGAAGAAGTATGCAACTTTTCTTCGAGGAACGCTGCAAATGAGTTAAGTTGATGAGAACCTAAGGATTCAGCAGCGGACATGTGTACCTGTGAACAGAGTATAGTTGCGAGGAATTTGAAGAGGTCATATGCGTTCTCAGAGGGTTTTTCATAGAGAACAAGTTTTGAGGAGTTTGACCAGATTCGTCTTGAGGAATTTCACTAAGATCCATATATATCTCAGGTTCCAGAGTTGTATAGATTGAGAATCCACACAATTGAGGAATCTTGAAGAAATTTAGACTTAGGGAAATGAATCAAGAACAGAGAATAAGTGAGGTGTTTTGTGTGTGAGGATTTGAAGAATGAAAACACCTTTGAAGATTTTGTAGAAAAACTTCGAATCAAAGAGGGCACTAAAAATAGCTTTTAATTACCCTGAATGAAGAACACGACGAACTGTGAGTTGGAACAGTGAAGTTCGTCAATGCAGATCTTCCACGCCCTAACTTGGCGGAGGAAGACGTCTACGGCGGCGGCGGAGGTGAAGATTTCCGCTGTCGGCGCGAGTACGTCGGCGATGAGGTCGAGGCAGTGAAGCTTTTCCTCACCGGCGACGATGGAGTAGCGACGGTGCTAGGGTTTGGAGAGCTCGAGCGAGGTAAAGGAAGTGAGGATGGCAACGGAGGGTTATTTATAGCCGCAGTGAAAAACTGCTCGTCCGAAGATTTAGGACTAACATGCCCCTGGCCGTTCTCCTTCACTTGACATGTGTCACCCACGTACTGTGTAGTGGAGATCGTGTAAGATCATGGGTGAGTAAAATAATCCATCGTGGGAAGTGGAACGGATTGCGCGGCAAAACCGAAGGTTTGGTTAAGATTAGTTTTAACGTTCCGTTCGCAATTTCTTCAGCTGACAAGGACACAGTGAAGAATTTGAACGAGTTTCAAATAGAACGCACATGAAGAATTTGTGAATAGACTGGATTGAGTATAGCATAGAGGGGAAGGGTCCGATCACATTCACTTAGCAGAAAAAAAATTTCAACTTGAAGAAATAGCTATAAGTGAATGCTGTAGAGGACATAAACTCATATATATATATAGCAAATGAAGAAAAACGACGGCACAAGTGAAGACTTTGTAAAGTTTGAAGAATTTGAAAAACTGAAGAATTTCAAAAGTTGAGAAAAAAAAACTCAAATTGAAGATTTTCAACTTTTGTGGTGGCGTGACCCACCGTATAAGAATGATGATTTCAGACACCGCGTACAATTGTCGTAGGGTTCTGAGAATCAAATTCTTCATTAATTTCTTCACACTTAGAGTGTTATTCTTCATTGATTGAAGAAAAACGTTTCTTCATGTGTTGCAGATCTAAGTCATCAATTATGCATAAGTGTTAGGATGAGTGCATTTTCAAAGTACATTCGAAGATTCTAAGATATTTAGCTCACACTGCAACTTGCTAAATCTCTTCTCATCCAAGGGCTTAGTGAAGATATCGGCTAGCTGTTCTTCAGTCTTCACATGCTCAATAGAAATTTCGCCCTTCAACACATGATCATGAAGAAAATGATGACGAATCTGAATGTGCTTTGTCTTCGAGTGCTGAACTGGGTTGTGAGCAATCTTGATGGCACTCTCATTGTCACAGAGGAGAGGCACATTCTTCACGTTGACTCCATAGTCCTTGAGTGTTTGCTTCATCCATAGTAGTTGAGCACAGCAAGAACCAGTAGCAATGTACTCAGCTTCAGCAGTAGACAGTGATACGCAGTTCTGTTTCTTCGAGGACCAACAGACCAAGGATCGTCCGAGGAAATGACAAGTACCAGATGTTGACTTGCGATCCACACGGTCACCAGCATAGTCAGAATCAGAATATCCAATGAGGTCAAAGTCTGAACCCTTGGGGTACCATAATCCTAGTGTTGGTGTGTGAGCTAGAAATCGAAGAATATGCTTCACAGCCGTATGGTGTGATTCCTTTGGTGCAGCTTGAAATCGTGCACACATGCAAACACTAAGCATTATATCTGGCCTAGATGCACATAAGTACAATAAGGAGCCAATCATGGAGCGGTATACCTTGTGATCGAAGTCAGTACCATTTTCATCAATGCATAGATGACCATTTGTGGGCATAGGAATTTTGAGACCTTTGCAATCTTGCATGCCGAATTTCTTCAGGACATCCTTGAGGTATTTCTCCTGAGATATGAATATCCCATTGTGCTGTTGACGAATTTGTAGACCTAAGAAGAATTTCAATTCTCCCATCATAGACATTTGATATTCTTCACTCATCATATAGGCAAATTCATCACTATAACGTTGGTCAGTACAACCAAAGATGATATCATCAACATATATTTGGCACACAAACAGTTCACCATTATATGATTTAGTAAAAAGAGTGGGATCGAGTGAACCGGGTGTGAAGCCTTTCTTCATGAAGAATTCCTTCAATGTGTCATACCACGCCCGTGGGGCCTGCTTGAGGCCATAGAGGGCCTTGTTAAGTCTGAAGACTTTGTCAGGATGTTTTGGATCTTCAAAACCTGGTGGTTGAGCAACATATACTTCTTCCTCAATCTTACCATTGAGGAATACACTTTTCACATCCATTTGGTATAAGATGATATCATGATGGTTAGCATAAGCAAGTAATATGCGAATAGCTTCAAGTCTAGCAACAGGTGCAAAAGTTTCATCGAAATCAATTCCTTCAACCTGTGTGTAGCCTTGAGCTACTAGTCGTGCCTTATTCCTCACCACAACACAATTTTCATCTTGCTTGTTGCGGTAGATCCACTTTGTACCAATGATGTTATGCTTGCGAGGATCGGGACGATTGACCAGTTCCCTTACGTTGTTGAGCTTGAACTGATGTATATCTTCTTGCATGGCCTGAATCCACTCAGGCTCCAGAAATGCTTCATCTACCTTAGTGGGCTCTGTGATAGAGACAAAAGCAAAGTGCCCACAAAAGTTAGATAGATGTGAAGCTTTTGAGCGTGTGAGAGGACCTGGTGCTCTAATGTCATCGATGACCTTCTCCACTTGCACTTCTTTTGCAATGCGAGGGTGAGTTGGTTGCCGTTGAGGAATTTGATCAGCATTTTCTTCAGCATCAATTTCCTCAGCATTTTCTTCAGGTGCATCAGTTTGATGTTCTTCACGTCCTGGAACGAATTCCTCAGCAGATTCTTCAGTAGGAATGATATCTTCAGTAGCCTTGTGCTTGATCGATTCCTCAGGTGCTAGTTCATCTAGCACAGAAGGTAGGTGCTCTCTTTGCGAGCCATTAGTTTCATCGAACCGCACATCTACAGTTTCAACAATCTTGTGAAGAACATTGTTGAAGACTCTGTAGGTGTGCGAGTCCTTTCCGTAACCAAGCATGAAACCTTCATGTGCTTTCGGTGCAAATTTAGAGTTGTGATGAGGATCCCTAATCCAACATTTAGCACCGAAGACTTTGAAATAACTCACATTGGGTTTCTTGTCAGTGAGGAGTTCATAGGCAGTCTTCTTGAAGAATTTGTGAAGATATACTCTGTTGATGATATGGCACGCAGTATCAATTGCATCAACCCAGAAACGACGAGGGGTTTTGTACTCATCGAGCATAGTGCGAGCCATTTCAGCAAGAGTCCTGTTCTTGCGCTCCACGACGCCATTCTGTTGAGGAGTATAAGGAGCAGATAATTCATGAGTAATACCAAGTTCATCAAGATAGTCATCGAGACCCGAGTTCTTGAACTCAGTGCCATTGTCACTTCTGATGTGATTGATCTTCACACCAAAGTTAGTTGAAGCCCTCGAGGAAAATCGTTTGAAGACTTCCTGCACTTCAGTTTTGTAAGAGACAAGGTGCACCCATGTGTAACGAGAGTAATCATCAACAATAACAAAACCATATTGAGATGCTTCATAAGAGACAGAGGAATAATGGTTAGGACCGAAGAGATCCATGTGAAACAATTCAAATGGACGAGTAGTGGTCATGATAGTCTTCGCTGGATGCTTGGCCTTGGTCATCTTTCCAGCTTCACAGGCACCTCATAAGTGATCCTTGAGGAATTTGACATTCTCAATGCCAATGACATGCTTCTTCTTCGCAAGCGTGTGCAGATTCCTCATGCCTGCATGACCAGGTCGTCGATGCCATAGCCATCCTTCTGAAGCTTTTGCAAGTAGGCACACGGCAGGTTGTGAATCTGCAGAGAAATCAACAATATACAAGTCTCCTCTCCTAAAGCCTTCGAAGACTTTGGATTTTTCAGATTCCATAATCACAACACAACGATACTTGCCGAAGACAACAACCATATCAAGATCACAAAGCATTGAGACAGACATAAGATTGTATCCTAAGGACTCAACAAGCATGACTTTGTCCATGTGTCGATCCTTTGTGATAGCAACCTTACCTAGACCCAATACTTGACTTTTGCTTTTATCAGCGAAGATGATATGCTTCATGTGTGCTGCAGATAAGGGAGCATCCATCAACGGATTCTTGTCACCGGTCATGTGATTTGTACATCCACTATCAAGTACCCATTCAGTGGCTTTGGGTTGATCATCCTGCAGATGAATTAGTGCAACTTACGAACCTCATATACTTCAGCAGTGAAGAATATGATATCACAATTCATCAGATCAATTTCATCAAGTAGTAGATAGATAAAATAGAGGGAGGACGTGTGAAATGAAAGTTGATTTCATCATGGTTAGCCTGCGTCCTTTCAGGCACTTTTTGTCAGGTCCCCAGCAAATTCTTCAGACGTTATTTCACGTCTGGAGACCTGACCCTGCAGAAGGGATTAGTTCCTTTTCTTCACCACCCACATCTGAAGGGGTGGCAAAGAGTTCATCACTCTGCGAGCTCCATATGAGAATGGTGGCAAAGCAGCCAAACCATTTTGTTTCACATAAGAGGGGTTAGGGTAAGCATATGCATAAGCAGAGAAATTCTTCGAGGACTTATGAACATAATAATTTGAAGAATAATGCTCATATTCATAGCCCTTGGATCTTCCCTGCGAAACAGAGTTGTTAGCACGATGATGTTCATATGAGGACTTTGATCCATGTGAGGAATTTGATCCTCTTGAGGAATTTGGTCTGTATGAGGACTTGGGTCCATATGAAGAATTTGATCCATATGAAGAATTAGATCTGGGGTTCCTTTTCTTCACAGGTGGTGTCATGAGGACATTCACCTGAAGACTTTTAAGGCAGCTTTTGGGAACCCAGATTTTCTTCATAGGGGAACCGTTCCTGCAGTTAGTGCCAACATATCTAGCAAATACTTCACCATTCTGATTTTTGAACAGTTTATAGTTGGAGTCAAATGACTTATCAAAAGAATGAGAAGATTCACATGTATAGCCAGATAAATCAGATGGATCAACTGGAGGTCCCTTTGCAGCAACCCATGAGGTTTTGGGGTACTGCTCAGGCTTCCAATAAGTACCATCCGCATTGAGTTTCCTCTCAAAGGCAATACCCTCTTTCCTAGGGTTCCTGTTGAGGATCTGCTTTTTAAGCACATCACAAAGAGCCTGATGCCCTTTGAGGCTTTTGTACATGCCTGTAATGTACAATTCCTTCAGCCCTGCATCGTGAGTGATACTAGCAATGTCCTTAGATGAGGAATTAGTGATAGCAGAGACAGGTGAAGAATTTGTAACATTTGAAGCATTTGAACATTCAAGTGAAGAATTAGCAGATTCTCGTTCAATGCATTTTAAACATGGAGGAATAAATTCTTCCTGAGCAGCGCTGATTTGTTGAGCAAGTAATGAATCGCGCTCCTTCTGAAGATCCTCATAACTTTCTCTTAGCTTCTCAAGATCTTGCTTCTTTTGAAGATATTCATAAGAAAGCTTCTCATGATCAGATAAGAGAGTGTTATGATGATTTTGAAGGTTGTCAAGCTTAGTCTGAAGTCTCTGAAGATTTTCAGTCAAGGCCTTAGTGCGATCCATTTCTTCACCCAACATATCATCACTTTTGTCTAGCATGTTTTGAACCTTTTCAAAAGCCTTTTGTTGTTGCACAGCAATCTTAGCAAGTTTAGAGTAGCTAGGCTTAAGATTTTCATCAGATTCATCATCACTAGATTCAGAGGAGGCGTATTTGAGTACCTTGGCACCCTTTTCCATGAAGCAATAGGTGGGAGCGTAGTCATCACTGCCTTCGTCAGCCTTGTTGGTGAGATCACTTTCTTCAGCATTGAAGATGGATTTGCTGACGAATGCAGTAGCGAGGGCTAGGCTCGCCACACCAGACTCAGAGTCTTCAGATTGTTCCTCTTCCTCATTTTCTTCAGATTCAGCCTCAGAGTCCATTTCCTTGCCAATGAATGCCCGAGCTTTCTTGGAGCTGCTCTTCTTGTGGGACGAAGACTTCGAGGATTTTGATGATGAAGATTTTGAGGATTTCTTCTTTTTCTTCGCATCATCAGAACTGTAATCCTTGTATTTCTTCTTCTTTGATTCCTTTTCCCACTGAGGACAATCTTGAATGTAATGTCCTGGTTTCTTGCACTTGTGACAAAGCCTCTTCTTATAGTCACTGGTTGAGGAATAATTGCTCCTTGAGGATTTTCCAAAACGACCACGTCTTGAGAACTTCTGGAATTTCTTCATAAGTAGCGCCAGATAATGACTTAGTTCTTCAGGATCACCAAGGCTGCTATCAGAGTCTTCAACTTCGGACTCAGATACTACATTGGCCTTCAGTGCACGTGGTCTGCCATAGCTCGAACCGTAGAGATCTCTCTTCTCAGCAAGCTGGAACTCATGAGTGTTTAGCCTCTCGAGGATATCAGCGGGGTCAAGTGACTTGTAATCAACACGCTCTTGAATCATTAGTGCCAGAGTGTCAAATGAGGAATCAAGCGATCTCAGCAATTTCTTCACCACCTCATGGTCGGTGATGTCAGTGGCACCAAGTGCTTGAAGCTCATTTGAGATGTCAGTGAGGCGATCGAAGGTTTGCTGAACATTTTCATTGTCGAGTCTTTTGAAGCGGTTGAAGAGATTGCGAAGAACATCAACTCGAGAATCACGCTGAGTTGAAACTCCTTGATAGAGGCAAAGGTGTCCCGATGTTTCGATGAGATGGTCGCTATTGTTTCTGTGGGAGTCGACCTTGACGATCCGACTACGAACGTGCGAGACGTCGCGCCTTAGCAATCGCTAAACCAACTTCCGAGGGTTATTGACCACGCCGGAGCACGATCAACCTGACCACGAGGGCCTGTTTCCTGCGAGCAAACGAAGAACAAGCAAGAAACTAAGATTGCAATCTGGATATTGCGAATAAAAGAGGAAAGCTTTATTAACGAAGGTGGGGTTCTGTGACGCCTTGGTCTGGTCGTTGAACACAAACGAAGTACGCGAAGTTGCAGCTATGGCGAACTTTTGATCTAAACAAAACCCAAAGTCTAAACGACGCCCTAAGGGCTGTATATATGGAGAAAGAGGAGGGAATTTCGTGGCCCCTGATGGTGGGGTCCGAAACCAACCCTAACTCTTGTTTCCCCACACATACGGACTCTAAAAATAGCCTATACTTAAGTATTTCGAAATTACATGGGCCTGGCCCAAAAATAAGGTGACGCAACACCTAGAATAGCCTATGGACGAATATTATGAAGTGGCATCTTGTATATTTCGTCCAAGGCTTCATTCACTCCTTATGGTGGCTTCAAAGTCCTGAAATCATCACTTGTAACTCCGTTCTTGATCCCCTTGCGCATGCCATCAACTCCATGCATGTTCTTGCTCCAATGTTCATCCTTCTCCAAGCTAGGCCCTTCACTTGTAAGCAAAACAAATGTATCCAATTTAGGCAGTATCATATTCTCATGAACATTAGAATCATTACCAAGAAACGAAAGTACCTGGTAATTTAATTGGTGTGCGCGAGCTCTAGTAATTGGTCCAGTATGTATAGCAGCAGGGGCTGTGGATGTAACAATGGTATTGATGTCCTCATCATCCTCCCCTTCTTGAAATGAAGTCGTCCTCGACGGAAGCTCATCTTCCTCACCCAAATAAGGCTTCAAATCTGCAATGTTAAAAGTGGGACTAACCCCAAAATCTGCAGGCAGCTCAAGTTTATATGCATTATCATTTATTTTCTCTAACACCTTAAATGGACCATCAGCACGTGGCATTAGCTTTGATTTGCGCAAATTAGGAAACCTATCCTTACGCAAATGTAACCAAACAAGATCACCAGGTGCAAAGACAACATGTTTTCTACCCTTATCTCCAGCAAGTTTATATTTAGCATTCATACGCTCAATGTTTTCCTTAGTTAACTCATGCATTTTTAAAATCAATTCAGCACGTTCTTTAGCATCAAAATTAACCTTCTCCGAAGATGGAAGAGGCAACAAATCAATAGGTGCACGAGGTAGGAAACCATACACAATTTCAAAAGGGCACATCTTAGTAGTAGAATGCAATGAACGATTATAAGCAAATTCAATATGAGGCAAGCATTCTTCCCACATTTTCTTATTATTCTTCAAAACAGCCCTAAGCATAGTAGACAATGTTCTATTGACTACTTCAGTTTGTCCATCAGTTTGGGGGTGACAAGTAGTACTAAAAAGCAGTTTAGTCCCCAACTTAGCCCATAAACATCTCCAAAAGTGGCTAAGAAATTTAGTATCACGATCTGAAACAATAGTATTTGGCACACCATGCAAGCGAATAATTTCACGAAAGAACAAATCAGCAACATTAACAGCATCATCGCTTTTATGACATGGTATAAAGTGTGCCATTTTCGAGAATCTATCCACGACAACAAATATGCTATCCCTCCCCTTCTTTGTTTGAGGTAAACCTAAAACAAAGTCCATAGATATATCCTCCCAAGGAACACTAGGTACAGGCAAAGGCATATATAAACCATGAGGATTGAGTCGTGACTTAGCTTTTTGACATGTAGTGCAGCGAGCAACAAAACGCTCAACATCCCGTCTCATCTTTGGCCAAAAGAAATGTGTAGCAAGTATATCCTCTGTCTTCTTCACGCCAAAGTGTCCCATTAGTCCTCCTCCATGCGCCTCCTGCAACAACAAAAGACGAACGGAGCTAGCTGGAATGCATAGCTTGTTAGCATGAAACACAAATCCATCGGTAACGACGAACTTGTTCCATGTTCTTCCTTCTTTACAATTCTGCAACACATCTTTAAATTCAGCATCATGCACATATTGATCTTTGATGGTCTCCAAACCAAAAATTTTAAAGTCAAGCTGTGAAAGCATAGTATAACGACGAGACAATGCATCAGCAATAACATTTTCTTTACCCTTCTTGTGTTTAATGACATAAGGGAAAGTCTCAATGAATTCAACCCATTTAGCATGTCTACGGTTCAGTTTAGCTTGACTTTTAATGTGTTTCAAAGATTCATGATCAGAATGTATAACAAATTCTTTGGGCCATAAATAATGTTGCCATGTTTCTAAAGTCCGAACAAGAGCATATAATTCTTTATCATAAGTAGAATAGTTCAGACTAGGCCCACTCAATTTTTCAGAAAAGTATGCAACAGGTTTGCCATCTTGTAATAACACACCTCCTAATCCAATTCCACTAGCATCACATTCAAGCTCAAAAGTCTTATTAAAATCAGGAAGTTGAAGTAAAGGAGCATGTGTCAACTTATCTTTCAATACTGTGAAGGCTTCTTCCTGTGCGGTACCCCAAACAAAAGGCACATCCTTCTTTGTAAGCTCGTTGAGAGGTGCAGCAATGGTGCTGAAATCTCTCACAAAACGCCTATAGAAACCAGCAAGGCCAAGAAAACTCCTCACTTGTGTGACCGTTTTGGGCTGCGGCCAACTCTCAATAGCTTCAATCTTGGCTTTATCAACTTCAATTCCCTGTGGAGTAACAACATAGCCAAGAAAAGATACTCGGTCGGTGCAAAAGGTGCACTTCCCAAGGTTACCGAACAAACGTGCATCACGTAGAGCATTAAAAACAGCACGTAAATGTTCCAAATGTTCTTCCAAAGATTTGCTATAAATCAGTATATCATCAAAATAGACTACCACAAATCGTCCAATGAAAGCACGTAAAACTTCGTTCATTAGTCGCATGAAAGTACTAGGTGCATTAGTTAACCCAAAAGGCATGACTAACCACTCATATAAACCAAACTTAGTTTTAAAAGCTGTTTTCCATTCATCTCCCAATTTCATACGAATTTGATGGTATCCACTACGCAAATCAACTTTGGAGAATATTGTAGAGCCACTCAATTCATCAAGCATATCATCTAGCCTAGGAATAGGATGACGATAAC
The DNA here is from genome assembly GCA_032464435.1 of Aegilops umbellulata. Lineage (NCBI taxonomy): Eukaryota > Viridiplantae > Streptophyta > Magnoliopsida > Poales > Poaceae > Aegilops > Aegilops umbellulata. Next base: position 265,736,234 of record CP136057.1, read on the forward strand.
GAATAGTAATATTATTAATGCCTCTACAATCAACACACATACGCGAGGTACCATCCTTTTTCGGCACTAGAATAATAGGAACAGCACAAGGACTAAGGGATTCGCGTATATAACCTTTGTCGAGTAGCTCTTGTACTTGACGCATAATCTCCTTCGTCTCCTCTGGATTGGTACGGTATGGTGCGCGGTTGGGTAATGATGCATCGGGAATTAAGTCAATCTGATGCTCAATCCCTCGAATAGGTGGTAATCCCGGTGGCACGTCTTGTGGAAAGATGTCAGCGAACTCCTGCAAAATGTTAGTAACAGCAGGAGGCAAAGAGGAAGGCACGTCCTCAAATGAAAATAATACCTCTTTGCACACAAAAGCATAGCAAACAGATTTGCTAACATCTAGATCATCAATATCAGATTTGGTGGCAAATAAACATGCACTTTTCAATTTAATTTCAGAAGCAACACTAGATGGTTTATTATTAGGCTCCATTTGTTGCTGAAATTCTTTTGCCACAATCTGATTTGCACTCTTATTTTGCTCCTGTTTTGCTTTATTAGCTCGATTAATATCATCTTTCAAAATGGAATCAGGAGTCATAGGAAGCAAAGTAATATTTTTGTCCTTATGAACGAGAGTATACTGATTGTTTCTACCATGGTGTACAGAATTTTTATCAAATTGCCATGGTCTACCAAGTAATAAGGAACATGCTTGCATGGGTACCACATCACAATCAACATAATCAGCATATGTAGAGATACTAAAATGCACACGAACAGTACGTGTTACCTTAACCTTACCGCTGTTGTTGAACCATTGGATGTAGTAAGGATGTGGATGTGGTCTTGTGGTGAGGGATAGCTTCTCCACCATCTCCATGCTAGCCAAGTTGTTGCAGCTCCCTCCATCTATGATGACGCGAACCGAACGTTCCTTCACAACTCCCTTTGTATGGAACAAATTATGCCTCTGATTTTGCTCAGCTTGCGTGACCTGCACACTCAAAACACGTGAGCAACTAAACATTCATACCTGTCAGCATCTTCAGCAGCCATGTATTGCGTCTCATGATCAGAATCATCGCCACCGTGTTCTTCATGTGTAAGAAGAGCCAAAGTCTCCTCATCATAGTCACTAGCGGACTCATACCCACCATCCTCAGTAGCAATCATCACACGCTGAGATGTGCATTCGCGCGCAAAATGTCCTCTTCCCTTACAACGACGACAAATAATATCACTTGTGTGCCCTGTAGACGCCATGGAAGAAGCAGAGCTCTGTGCAGGCCCGGCAGGTGTGCTCTTGGCAGATAGTGGTGGTTGTGCCTGCTTTCTTGTATCACGGTTGGAGGTGGCAGCTGACGGAGGTGCCGGTGTAGCAGAACGTGTGGAAGTAGATGATGCACGTGGTGTCCATGATGAAGGTCGACCTGCAGAAAAGTTAGTCCGCGCCAATGCCTGTCGATCCTGCACTTCACGTTCAGCTTTACAAGCAAGATGGAATAAACGAGTGATATTATTATAATCCTTATAGTCTAGAATGGTCTGAATCTCTCTATTTAATCCACCCAGAAAACGTGCAAGCATAGCTTCATTCGCCTCAACAATACCACATCTAATCAAGCCAGTTTGTAATTCCTGATAATATTCTTCTACAGAATTTTTTCCTTGTCTTAAGCGCTGCAATTTTTGAAGTAATTCACGTTGATAATATGGTGGAACCCAACGAGTACGCATAGCAGTTTTCAAAGCAGCCCAAGTAGCTGGAACAGGATATAATCTACAATATTCAGACCACCAAACACATGCAAAGCTAGTGAAAGCACAAACAGCAGCAGGAACACGTCTCTCCTCAGGATATTGTAAACATGTAAATCGTTGTTCAGTTTCTAACTCCCAAGTAAGATATATATCAGGAACATATCTACCCTCAAATGGTGGAATATTCAATTTCAGTTTAGGGAGATGGTCATGATCTCGTACCTGAGGGGGAGCCCTAACATTACCATTATTTGCATGTGGACGACCTGGTGGTTGTGGTGCTGGTGGTTGCACGTAGTGCTGATTGTCATCAACCTCATCCTCATAATCTCCCACATAATCATCCTCCTCCGCATCAGCAGCAGGAGCCACAGAAGTATCAACAGCAGCACCAGCAGTTTGGCCAGGCTGAAGAGGGACACGGATCGCTCGGCGAAGGGCTGCTTCCCGACCTGGAGGTATTCGTTGTTGTTGCTGTTGTTGCAGAGGTGCGGCAGGTGCAGCCGGTGGTGGAAGACGCGCAAGCAGTTCATTAAATCTGTTATCGATCTTTGTTTCGAACGTCTTCTCCATGCCATCTATCTTCTCCATGGCCTCTTCAAATCTGTTTAGCACATCTTGCACCTGTCCACTCATCATTTGCTGAAACTTATCATGAAGCTCCTTGTTCGTCAAGTTCTCCCAGTCAGTCTCGTCGGCTTGTGATCCTGGCATGGTTAGCAGCAATAGAAACACACAAGAATATGATCCTACAGAGTACTAACAAGAGGTGGTGGTGGTGTCACAAATCCGTCAAGCAAATCTCAAATTCTTACCAGTTCTTACCCAGCAGCAGGCGGTGATCGGCAGCCGTTGTAGTCAAAACTCTCAAAAGCTTGGATAGAGCGATTGCCAGGGAGAGTCAAATGCACGAAGTAGATGTATGTGGAGCTGGGAAGGCTTATAGTATGGTAGCAAAAAGGGTCAGCAATAATCAATTCAGAGATGCAAAGTTGAATAAACGCTCAACGACGGTACTGTGCTGGTCCTAGGCTAGACCGTGCTAGAGACGCGAGCCTAGAACACCAACAAAATCACGGCGCTGCACGTAAACACAGGGAAAAGCACACTCTGGATTTTTTTTTCGCCCTGTTTTTTTTTTGGCACTCTTTTTTTTTTTGCTTCTTCTTCTTCTTTTTTTTTTTTTTTTGCGAAAAATCACAAGAATGGCGAGTGTCTCAAAACTCTTCCCAGGTCAAACTGACAGGATAGACACGAATTTTTTTTTGCGATTTTTTTTTTCGACTGCCCGGACCCAAAAACTGGAAACGGCTCAAAAAAACTTTCAATAACGGCGACTGTCTCAAAAGGCTAAGAAACACCTAAAAATAGGATAGCCAGAAATTTTTTTGTCAAGTGCGTTTTTGGATTTTTTTTTTTTTGGAAACCAACCTCTTCTACGTATGGCAAAAGATTGATGGAATCCTAAACCTACTCAACCAGGGAAACACGAATCTGGCAACAGATGGATCTCGAAAGCAAACCTAATATGAGATGGACTCGAAGTGACGGTGATATATGGATACGGATCGGTGGTGGTATATGGACTCGGAGCGGTGGTGGTATATGGACTCGGAGCGGTGGCGGATAAGCGGTGGTGGTATATGGCAGGGACAATGATGATGGTGCGGCGGCGGCGTGACTAATATGACCAGAACTCGAAACTCTAAAAGACTAGACGCTAAGACCAGCAACTTGACGCGACGATGCAACCGCAAATTCAACAAAGCAAATACAGAAAAGATTATGCAAAGGCTCAGATTGGTTCGGATATGATGAACTAACCCTAATTTTTTTTTGGCTTTTTCGTGGACTATAGGTATGAAGAACAGACTCGATCTAAACTACGAAAAACTGTAAAATCTCACCGAGCAACCTGAAAATCTGATACCACTTGATAGAGGCAAAGGTGTCCCGATGTTTCGATGAGATGGTCGCTATTGTTTCTGTGGGAGTCGACCTTGACGATCCGACTACGAACGTGCGAGACATCGCGCCTTAGCAATCGCTAAACCAACTTCCGAGGGTTATTGACCACGCCGGAGCACGATCAACCTGACCACGAGGGCCTGTTTCCTGCGAGCAAACGAAGAACAAGCAAGAAACTAAGATTGCAATCTGGATATTGCGAATAAAAGAGGAAAGCTTTATTAACGAAGGTGGGGTTCTGTGACGCCTTGGTCTGGTCGTTGAACACAAACGAAGTACGCGAAGTTGCAGCTATGGCGAACTTTTGATCTAAACAAAACCCAAAGTCTAAACGACGCCCTAAGGGCTGTATATATGGAGAAAGAGGAGGGAATTTCGTGGCCCCTGATGGTGGGGTCCGAAACCAACCCTAACTCTTGTTTCCCCACACATACGGACTCTAAAAATAGCCTATACTTAAGTATTTCGAAATTACATGGGCCTGGCCCAAAAATAAGGTGACGCAGCACCTAGAATAGCCTATGGACGAATATTATGAAGTGGCATCTTGTATATTTCGTCCAAGGCTTCATTCACTCCTTATGGTGGCTTCAAAGTCCTGAAATCATCACTTGTAACTCCGTTCTTGATCCCCTTGCGCATGCCATCAACTCCATGCATGTTCTTGCTCCAATGTTCATCCCTCTCCAAGCTAGGCCCTTCACTTGTAAGCAAAACAAATGTATCCAATTTAGGCAGTATCATATTCTCATGAACATTAGAATCATTACCAAGAAACGAAAGTACCTGGTAATTTAATTGGCGTGCGCGAGCTCTAGTAATTGGTCCAGTATGTATAGCAGCAGGGGCTGTGGATGTAACAATGGTATTGATGTCCTCATCACTCCTTCATTGACTTTGGACAGCCTATCCCAAATAAGCTTAGCAGTTTCCAAAGCACTCACTCTACCATACTGTCCTTTGCTCAGATGGCCACATATGATATTCTTCGCTTGGGAATCAAGTTGCTTGAATCTCTTCACATCGGTAGCGTTCAGTGAGGGTGAGACGGAGGGAACACCATTTTCCACAACATACCAGAGATCGTTATCAATTGCCTCAAGATGCATGCGCATCTTGTTCTTCCAGTAGGGGTAGTCCGTCCCATCAAAGGTAGGACACCCAGCAGAGACCTTGATCATACCTGCGGTCGACATAACTAAAACTCCAGGCGGTTAAACCAAAATCACACAGAACAAGGGAGTACCTTGCTCTGGTACCAATTGAAAGTGCGTTATATCGACTAGAGGGGGGTGAATAGGCGATTTTTATGAAATTCTTCACTGAGGAATTTGCTCGTGAGGAAATTCCTTACCGAAGAAATACTAGCAGCGGAATAAGTACTCAGAAGTAAACATAACAGATTACATGCATGGTCATCATGATGAAATGAAGACAAACACAGAGTACAGAAAGCGTAGGCACAGGATAACTCTAGATGAAGACAAACATACTGAAGAAATTGAACTGAGGAATTTGTGAAAGTCTTCAGTCAAAGTCTTCAAACACAGATATGAACAAACAGACAACACAGTAATGAGGAAATGAAGGTGTTGAGAAAATGGAACCAGTAAGCTTGGTGAAGACAATGATTTGGTAGACCAGTTCCAACTGCTGTCTCAGTTGTACGTCTGGTTGGAGCGGCTGAGTATTTAAACTCGAGGACACACAGTCTCGGACACCCAGTCCTGAGCACGCAGCTCGGGACACCAAGTCCTCACCGTATTCTCCTTGAACTAAGGACACACAGTCCTCGTCCAATCACTCGTGGTAAGTCTTCAGGTGACTTCCAAACCTTCACAGACTTGGTCACTCGGCGATCCACAATTTCTCTTGGATGCTCTAGACCTTGACGCCTAACCGTCTGGAAGAAGCACAATCTTCAAAACAAGCATCGGATCCACGCAGGATCAATTTCTTCAGTGATGCTCAATCACTTTGGGTTTGTAGGTGTTTTGGGTTTGGGTTTGCATTTTCCTCACTTGATGATTTTCGCTCAAAGTCCTCGGAGGATGGGTTGCTCCCAAATGACAAGTGTCAAGTTCACGCGGAGCATCCAACCAACTAGTGGTTGAAGGGGGCGGCTATTTATAGCCTAGGGAGCAGCCCGACATGATAAGACATAAATGCCCTTCAATGATATGACCGTTAGGTGGACAAGATATTTTAGGACAGCTGGCGCGTGGCACATCAACTCGGAAATTTGGAGTACAAATTCCTCAGGGCTATCATGTTCCTCACTGTGTAGGCAATTCGCACTGGCGAATTCCTAAGTCCTCAGTCAGAGCAAAGTCCTCATTGACCAGAAGAACTGCGTCTCTGTCACTGAAGAAATTGACTGAACTGTATGAGATTTCCAATGGCTTCACTCGAAGGGATTGGTAGGTGTAGGATTTGAGTTGAGCATCACATGGAAATTTTCTCCTTAGTATTTCCTCGACCCCCTTTAACAGTACGGTGTTTCCTATGACTCAAGAAAGAGAAAAAAGAAACTACGAAAACAAGTCTTCACGCTTCACGTTCCTCGAACGATTACCATGTCTTCAAGGTCACACCAATTTCTTCACTTTCAAAGTCTTCAGAAAGTCTTCAGAATATCAAAGTCTTCAGTCGAAGAACTTCATTTTTAGGGGTCGACTTTTGCTGTAAATATCAAACTCCTCATAGACTTATAGACCTGTGTACACTCATAAACACATCAGATGCTTAACCTATAAGTCTTCAATACACCAAAATCACTAAGGGGCACTAGATGCACTTACACTTACGAATCTGACCTTGGCTCCTTTCCAATCAGCATAGTAGGAGTCAAATTTGTCGCTGAGGGCTTTGATCTCAGCCTGCATCTTGACAAGTTCCTCAGGCTTCATTGAGAGAACATTTTTCTTCAGTAGCTTCTCCTTACGGTACTGTGATTTCTTGATATCTCTGGCCTTATCATATTTCCACTTCTCCTCTTGGATGAAGTGAGTCAGCATGTGACTTTGACCAGGTGTCAGCTTGAAATCAGGCATAGGTGTGTGAGGATCCTTATGCCAGAGATCAATGTAACCTAGGATCGCCTTTGGATCCAATAGCAGGGGCACAGGTGTGCCTTTGGCTTTAGCAGCCCGTTCTTGTCGGTCCCTGATGATTTCAGTAAGTTCTTCTTCATCAGCTTCATCATCATCAGATGGCACAGTGAAGACTACCTGCTTCTTCTGAGGACTTGTGCGAGTGACGCGTCCAGCAGTAGCCTTTTTCTTCAGCAGTGAGGGTCTTGCTGAGGAATTTGGTGCAGCTGAAGAACTAGCTGAGACACCAGAGGCAATAGAGATGCCAGTCGTCCTTTGGCATGAGGCCAGATGCACAGGTGCTGAGGACTTTGGTGGAGCAGGAGCAACATGAGGAATTTGCTTTGAAGATTTTGAAGATTCTGGCCGTGAGGGCGCAACTGAGGAACTTGGCCGTGAGGGCATTGAAGATGAAGCACTTGGCTTGCGAGCGGGCTTCTTTAGCATTGCTTTCTTCGGCTTGACCGAGGCCTCAGTGGCAGTAGCAGCAGCAGCAGCAGAGTCTTCATTGAATTTCCTCACTGCGTCTCTGGCTTGCCTTGCCAGTTTAGCTTGGCGTTTGGCCCATTCTTTAGGAAATTCCTCACCACGCTTGATGCTGGTGGCATCAGCCACTTGGCCAGGTGCCAATGGAGGTCTTTGGCATGGAGGGTTTACAGTGAATTTCTTCATGTATTTTGGAGTAACATATCTGTACTCCCTCCATTCACATGCCCATCTCCTTTCAATCCTCTGGATTCGCACCTTGCGCTGATTTTTATCTTCTTTGCCAAACTTAGCTTCATCAGGCGTGCAGTACTCATCATAGATATCCAGGTATTTCAAAAGATGTCATCACCTCAGGCTTCTTTCCTCCTTTCTGTGGCCTTTTACCTTCAGCCATTTTCTTCAGATGAGGAATTTGAACAATTGAACTCTCTGAAGAAGTATGCAACTTTTCTTCGAGGAACGCTGCAAATGAGTTAAGTTGATGAGAACCTAATGATTCAGCAGCAGACATGTGTACCTGTGAAAAGAGTATAGTTGTGAGGTATTTGAAGAGGTCATATGCGTTCTCAGAGGTTTTCGCATAAAGAACAAGGTTGAGGAATTTGACCAGATTCGTCTTGAGGAATTTCACTAAGCGCTTTATATATGCTTAGGGAAATGAATCAAGAACAGATAGCATGTGAGGTGTTTTGTGTGTGAGGATTTGAAGAATAAAACACCTTTGAAGATTTTGTAGAAAAATTTCGAATCAACGAGGGCAGTAAAATTAACTTTTAATTACCCTGAACGAAGAACACGACGAACTAGGAGTTGGAACAGTGAAGTTCGTCGATGCAGATCTTCCACGCCCTAACTTGGCGGAGGAAGACGTCTACGGCGGCGGCGATTTCCGCGGTCGGCGCGAGTACGACGGCGATGAGGTCGAGGCAGTGAAGTTTTTCCTCACCGGCGACGATGGAGTAGCGACGACGCTAGGGTTTGGAGATCTCGAGCGAGGGAGTGAGATCGAGCGGGGTAAAAGAAGTGAGGATGGCGAAGGGGGGTATTTATAGCCGCAGTGAAAAACTGTTTGTCCGAAGATTTGGGACGAACGTGCCCCTGGCCGTTCTCCTTCTTGCGACATGTGTCACCCACGTACTGTGTGGTTGAGATCGTGTAAGATCATGGGTGGATAAAATAATCCATCATGGGATGCAGAATGGTTTGAGCGGCAAATCCGAAAGTTTGGATAAGATTAGTTTTAGCTTTCCGTTCGCAATTTCTTCAGCTGACAAGGACACAGTGAAGAATTTGAACGAGTTTCAAATAGAACGCACATGAAGAATTTGTGAATAGATTGGATTGAGTGTAGCATAGAGGGGAAGGTGTTGGGGAACGTAGTAATTTCAAAATTTTCCTACGCACACGCAAGATCATGGTGATGCATAGCAACGAGGGGAGAGTATGATCTACGTACCCTTGTAGATCGCAACGGAAGCGTTTGACACAACGTAGAGGAAGTAGTCGTACGTCTTCTTCCCGGTCCGACCGATCCAAGCACCGTTACTCCGGTACCTCCGAGTTCTTAGCACACGTTCAGCTCGATGATGATCCTCGGGCTCCGATCCAGCAAAGCGTCGTGGAAGAGTTCCGTCAGCACGACGGCGCGGTGACGATCTTGATGTACTACTGACGCAGGGCTTCGCCTAAGCAGTGCGACAATATGACCGATGTGGAATTTGGTGGCAGGGGGCACCGCACACGGCTAAGGAAAGATCTCAATGATCAATTGTGTGTCTAGAGGTGCCCCCTGCCCCCGTATATAAAGGGGCAAAAGGGGAGGGGTGCGGCAGCCATAGGAGGAGTCCTACTCCCGCTGGGAGTAGGACTCCCCTCCAATCCTATTCCTAATAGGACTCCCCAAGTGGGGAAAGAGAGAGGGGCTGGCCGGCCACCTTCCCTAGTCCTAATAGGACTAGGGGAAGGGGGGAGGCGCGCAGCCCATGAGGGCAGCCCTTTCACCTTTCCACCAAGGCCCATGTTGGCCCATTTGGCTCCCGGGGGGTTCCGGTAACCCTCCCGGTATTCCGGTAAAATCCCGATTTCACCCGGAACACTTCCGATGTCCAAACATAGGCTTCCAATATATCAATCTTTACGTCTCGACCATTTCGAGACTCCTCGTCATGTCCGTGATCACATCCGGGACTCCAAACAACCTTCGGTACATCAAAATGCATAAACTCATAATAACTGTCATCGTAACGTTAAGCGTGCGGACCCTACGGTTCGAGAACAATGTAGACATGACCGAGACACATCTCCGGTCAATAACCAATAGCGGGACCTGGATGCCCATATTGGCTCCTACATATTCTACGAAGATCTTTATCGGTCAGACCGCATAACAACATACGTTGTTCCCTTTGTCATCGGTATGTTACTTGCCCGAGATTCGATCGTCAGTATCCAATACTTAGTTCAATCTCGTTACCGGCAAGTCTCTTTACTCGTTCCGTAATACATCATCCCGCAACTAACTCATTAGTTGCAATGCTTGCAAGGCTTAAGTGATGTGCATTACCGAGAGGGCTCAGAGATACCTCTCCGACGATCGGAGTGACAAATCCTAATCTCGAAATACACCAACCCAACATCTACCATTGGAGACACCTGTAGTACTCCTTTATAATCACCCAGTTACGTTGTGACGTTTGGTAGTACCCAAAGTGTTCCTCCGGCAAACGGGAGTTGCATAATCACATAGTCGTAGGAACATGTATAAGTCATGGATAAAGCAATAGCAACATACTAAACGATCGGGTGCTAAGCTAATATAATGGGTCATGTCAATCAGATCATTCAACTAATGATGTGACCTCGTTAATCAAATAACAACTCTTTGTTCATGGTTAGGAAACGTAACCATCTTTGATTAACGAGCTAGTCTAGTAGAGGCATACTAGTGACACTCTGTTTGTCTATGTATTCACACATGTATTATGTTTCCAGTTAATACAATTCTAGCATGAATAATAAACCTTTATCATGATATAAGGAAATAAATAATAACTTTATTATTGCCTCTAGGGCATATTTCCTTCAGTCTCCCACTTGCACTAGAGTCAATAATCTAGATTACATTGTAATGATCCTAACACCCATGGAGTCTTGGTGCTGATCATGTTTTGCTCGTGGAAGAGGCTTAGTCAACGGGTCTGCAACATTCAGATCCGTATGTATCTTGCAAATCTCTATGTCTCCCACCTGGACTAGATCCCGGATGGAGTTGAAGCGTCTCTTGATGTGTTTGGTCCTTTTGTGAAATCTGGGTTCCTTTGCCAAGGCAATTGCACCAGTATTGTCACAAAAGATTTTCATTGGACCCGATGCACTAGGTATGACACCTAGATCGGATATGAACTCCTTCATCCAGACTCCTTCGTTTGCTGCTTCCGAAGCAGCTATGTACTCCGCTTCACATGTAGATCCCGCTACGACGCTTTGTTTAGAACTGCACCAACTGACAGCTCCACCGTTTAATGTAAACACGTATCCGGTTTGCGACTTAGAATCGTCCGGATCAGTGTGAAAGCTTGCATCGACGTAACCATTTACGATGAGCTCTTTGTCACCTCCATAAACGAGAAACATATCCTTAGTCCTTTTCAGGTATTTCAGAATATTCTTGACCGCTGTCCAGTGATCCACTCCTTGATTACTTTGGTACCTCCCTGCTAAACTAATAGCAAGGCACACATCAGGTCTGGTACACAGCATTGCATACATGATAGAACCTATGGCTGAAGCAAAGGGAATGACTTTCATTTTCTCTCTATCTTCTGCAGTGGTCGGGCATTGAGTCTGACTCAACTTAACACCTTGTAACACAAGCAAGAACCCTTTCTTTGCTTGATCCATTTTGAACTTCTTCAGAACTTTGTCAAGGTATGTGCATTGTGAAAGTCCAATTAAGCGTCTTGATCTATCTCTATAGATCTTGATGCCCAATATATAAGCAGCTTCTCCGAGGTCTTTCATTGAAAAACTTTTATTCAAGTATCCCTTTATGCTATCCAGAAATTCCATATCATTTCCAATCAGTAATATGTCATCCACATATAATATTAGAAATGCTACAGAGCTCCCACTCACTTTCTTGTAAATACAGGCTTCTCCGAAAGTCTGTATAAAACCAAATGCTTTGATCACACTATCAAAGCGTTTATTCCAACTCCGAGAGGCTTGCACCAGTCCATAAATGGATCGCTGGAGCTTGCACACTTTGTTAGCTCCCTTTGGATCGACAAAACCTTCCGGTTGCATCATATACAACTCTTCTTCCAGAAATCCATTCAGGAATGCAGTTTTGACATCCATCTGCCAAATTTCATAATCATAAAATGCGGCAATTGCTAACATGATTCGGACAGACTTAAGCATCGCTACGGGTGAGAAAGTCTCATCGTAGTCAATCCCTTGAACTTGTCGAAAACCTTTTGCGACAAGTCGAGCTTTGTAGACAGTAACATTACCATCAGCGTCAGTCTTCTTCTTAAAGATCCATTTGTTCTCAATTGCTTGCCGATCATCGGGCAAGTCAACCAAAGTCCATACTTTGTTCTCATACATGGATCCCATCTCAGATTTCATGGCTTCAAGCCACTTTGCGGAATCTGGGCTCACCATCGCTTCTTCATAGTTCGTAGGTTCATCATGATCTAATATCATGACCTCCAGAACAGGATTACCGTACCACTCTGGTGCGGATCTCACTCTGGTTGATCTACGAGGTTCAGTAGTATCTTGATCTAAAGTTTCATGATCATCATCATTAGCTTCCTCACTTATTGGTGTAGGTGTCGCAGAAACAGTTTTCTGTGATGTACTACTTCTCAATAAAGGAGTAGGTACAGTTACCTCGTCAAGTTCTACTTTCCTCCCACTCACTTCTTTCGAAAGAAACTCCTTCTCTATAAAGTTTCCGAACTTAGCAACAAAAGTCTTGCCTTCGGATCTGTGATAGAAGGTGTATCCAACAGTTTCCTTTGGATATCCTATGAAGACACATTTCTCCGATTTGGGTTCGAGCTTATCAGGTTGAAGCTTTTTCACATAAGCATCGCAGCCCCAAACTTTAAGAAACGACAACTTTGGTTTCTTGCCAAACCATAGTTCATAAGGCGTCGTCTCAACGGATTTAGATGGTGCCCTATTTAACGTGAATGCGGCCGTCTCTAGAGCGTATCCCCAAAACGATAGCGGTAAATCAGTAAGAGACATCATAGATCGCACCATATCTAGTAAAGTACGATTACGACATTCAGACACACCATTACGCTGTGGTGTTCCGGGTGGCGTGAGTTGCGAAACTATTCCACAATTTTTCAAATGTACACCAAACTCGTAACTCAAATATTCTCCTCCACGATCAGATCGTAGAAACTTTATTTTCTTGTTACAATGATTTTCAACTTCACTCTGAAATTCTTTGAACTTTTCAAATGTTTCAGACTTGTGTTTCATTAAGTAGATATACCCATATCTGCTTAAGTCATCTGTGAAGGTGAGAAAATAACGATATCCGCCACGAGCCTCAATATTCATTGGTCCACATACATCGGTATGTATGATTTCCAACAAATCTTTTGCTCTCTCCATAGTACCGGAGAATGGTGTTTTAGTCATCTTGCCCATGAGGCACGGTTCGCAAGTACCAAGTGATTCATAATCAAGTGGTTCCAAAAGTCCATCAGTATGGAGTTTCTTCATGCGCTTTACACTGATATGACCTAAACAACAGTGCCACAAATAAGTTGCACTTTCATTATCAACTCTGCATCTTTTGGCTTCAACATTATGAATATGTGTATCACTACTATCGAGATTCATCAAAAATAGACCACTCTTCAAAGGCGCATGACCATAAAAGATATTACTCATATAAATAGAACAACCATTATTCTCTGATTTAAATGAATAACCGTCTCGCATTAAACAAGATCCAGATATAATGTTCATGCTCAACGCTGGCACCAAATAAAAATTATTTAGGTCTAATATTAATCCCGAAGGTAGATGTAGAGGTAGCGTGCCGACCGCGATCACATCGACTTTGGAACCGTTTCCCACGCGCATCGTCACCTCGTCCTTTGCTAGTGTCCGCTTATTCTGTAGTCCCTGTTTCGAGTTGCAAATATTAGCAATAGAACCAGTATCAAATACCCAGGTGCTAATGCGAGCATTAGTAAGGTACACATCAATAACATGTATATCACATATACCTTTGTTCACCTTGCCATCCTTCTTATCCGCCAAATACTTGGGGCAGTTCCGCTTCCAGTGACCAGTCTGCTTGCAGTAGAAGCACTCAGTTTCAGGCTTAGGTCCGGACTTGGGTTTCTTCTCTTGAGCAGCAACTCGCTTGCCGTTCTTCTTGAAGTTCCCCTTTTTCTTCCCTTGGCCCTTTTTCTTGAAACTAGTGGTTTTGTTAACCATCAACACTTGATGCTCCTTCTTGATTTCTACCTCCGCAGCTTTTAGCATTGCGAAGAGCTCGGGAATAGTCTTGTTCATCCCTTGCATATTATAGTTCATCACGAAGCTCTTGTAGCTTGGTGGCAGTGATTGGAGAATTCTGTCAATGACGCAATCATCTAGAAGAGTAACTCCCAATTGAATCAAGTGATTATTATACCCAGACATTTTGAGTATATGCTCACTGACAGAACTGTTCTCCTCCATCTTGCAGCTATAGAACTTATTGGAGACTTCATATCTCACAATCCGGGCATTTGCTTGAAATATTAACTTCAACTCCTGGAACATCCGATATGCTCCATGACGTTCAAAACGTCGTTGAATTCCCGGTTCTAACCCGTAAAGCATGGCACACTGAACTATCGAGTAGTCATCAGCTTTGCTCTGCCAGACGTTCATAACTTCTGGCGTTGCTCTAGCAGCAGGCCTGGCACCTAGCGGTGCTTCCAGGACGTAATTCTTCTGTGCAGCAATGAGGATAATCCTCAAGTTACGGACCCAGTCCGTGTAATTGCTACCATCATCTTTCAACTTTGCTTTCTCAAGGAACGCATTAAAATTTAACGGAACAACAACACGAGCCATCTATCTACAATCAACATAAACAAGCAAGATACTATTAGGTACTAAGTTCATGATAAGTTTATGTTCAGTTAATCAAATTAATTAAGAACTCCCACTTAGATAGACATCCCTCTAATCCTCTAAGTGATCACGTGATCCAAATCAACTAAATCATAACCGATCATCACGTGATATGGAGTAGTTTTCAATGGTGAACATCGTTATGTTGATCATATCTACTATATGATTCACGCTCGACCTTTTGGTCTCTGTGTTCCGAGGCCATATCTGCATATGCTTGGCTCGTCAAGTATAACCTGAGTATTCCGCGTGTGCAAATGTTTTGCACCCGTTGTATTTGAACGTAGAGCCTATCACACCCGATCATCACGTGGTGTCTCAGCACGAAGAACTTTTGCAACGGTGCATACTCAGGGAGAACACTTCTTGATAATTTAGTGAGAGATCATCTTATAATGCTACCGTCAATCAAAGCAAGATAAGATGCATAAAAAGATAAACATCACATGCAATAAATATAAGTGATATGATATGGTCATCATCATCTTGTGCTTGTGATCTCCATCTCCGAAGCACCGTCATGATCACCATCATCACCGGCGCGACACCTTGATCTCCATCGTACCATCGTTGTCGTCTCGCCAATCTTATGCTTCCACGACTATCACTACCGCTTAGTAATAAAGTAAAGCATTACATCGCGATTGCATTGCATACAATAAAGCGACAACCATATGGCTCCTGTCAGTTGCCGATAACTCGGTTACAAAACATGATCATCTCATACAATAAAATTTAGCATCATGTCTTGACCATATCACATCACAACATGCCCTGCAAAAACAAGTTAGACGTCCTCTACTTTGTTGTTGCAAGTTTTACGTGGCTGCTACGGGCTTAAGCAAGAACTCAACTTACCTACGCATCAAAACCACAACGATAGTTTGTCAAATAGACTCCGTTTTAACCTTCTCAAGGACCGGGCGTAGCCACACTCGGTTCAACTAAAGTTGGAGAGACAGTCTTCCGCAAGCCATCTATGTGCAAAGCACGTCGAGGGAACCGGTCTCGCGTAAGAGTACGCGTAAGGTTGGTCCGGATCGTCTCGTCCAACAATACCGCCGAACCAAAGTATGACATGCTGGTAGGCAGTATGACTTATATCGCCCACAACTCACTTGTGTTCTACTCGTGCAAATAACATCAAACCATAAAACCAGGCTCTGATACTACTGTTGGGGAACGTAGTAATTTAAAATTTTCCTACGCACACGCAAGATCATGGTGATGCATAGCAACGAGGGGAGAGTATGATCTACGTACCCTTGTAGATCGCAACAGAAGCATTTGACACAACATAGAGGAAGTAGTCGTATGTCTTCTTCCCGGTCCGACCAATCCAAGCACCGTTACTCCGGTACCTCCGAGTTCTTAGCACACGTTCAGCTCGATGATGATCCTCGGGCTCCGATCCAGCAAAGCATCGAGGAAGAGTTCCGTCAGCACGACGGCGTGGTGACGATCTTGATGTACTACTGACGCAGGGCTTCGCCTAAGCACTGCGACAATATGACCGAGGTGGAATTTGGTGGCAGGGGGCACCGCACACGGCTAAGGAAAGATCTCAATGATCAATTGTGTGTCTAGAGGTGCCCCCTGCCCCCGTATATAAAGGGGCAAAGGGGGAGGGGTGCAGCAGCCATAGGAGGAGTCCTACTCCCGCTGGGAGTAGGACTCCCCTCCAATCCTATTCCTAATAGGACTCCCCAAGTGGGGAAAGAGAGAGGGGCTGGCCGGCCACCTTCCCTAGTCCAAATAGGACTAGGGGAAGGGGGGGAGGCGCGCAGCCCATGAGGGCAGCCCTTTCACCTTTCCACCAAGGCCCATGTTGGCCCATTTGGCTCCCGGGGGGTTCCGGTAACCCTCCCGGTATTCCGGTAAAATCCCGATTTCACCCGGAACACTTCCGATGTCCAAACATAGGCTTCCAATATGTCAATCTTTACGTCTCGACCATTTCGAGACTCCTCGTCATGTCCGTGATCACATCCGGGACTCCGAACAACCTTCGGTACATCAAAATGCATAAACTCATAATAACTGTCATCGTAATGTTAAGCGTGCGGACCCTACGGTTCGAAAACAATGTAGACATGACCGAGACACATCTCCGGTCAATAACCAATAGCGGGACCTGGATGCCCATATTGGCTCCTACATATTCTACGAAGATCTTTATCGGTCAGACCGCATAACAACATACGTTGTTCCCTTTGTTATCGGTATGTTACTTGCCCGAGATTCGATCGTCAGTATCCAATACTTAGTTCAATCTCGTTACCGGCAAGTCTCTTTACTCGTTCCGTAATACATCATCCTGCAACTAACTCATTAGTTGCAATGCTTGCAAGGCTTAAGTGATGTGCATTACCGAGAGGGCCCAGAGATACCTCTCCGACGATCGGAGTGACAAATCCTAATCTCGAAATACGCCAACCCAACATCTACCATTGGAGACACCTGTAGTACTCCTTTATAATCACCCAGTTACGTTGTGACGTTTGGTAGTACCCAAAGTGTTCCTCCGGCAAACGGGAGTTGCATAATCTCATAGTCATAGGAACATGTATAAGTCATGGATAAAGCAATAGCAACATACTAAACGATCGGGTGCTAAGCTAATATAATGGGTCATGTCAATTAGATCATTCAACTAATGATGTGACCTCGTTAATCAAATAACAACTCTTTGTTCATGGTTAGGAAACATAACCATCTTTGATTAACGAGCTAGTCTAGTAGAGGCATACTAGTGACACTCTGTTTGTCTATGTATTCACACATGTATTATGTTTCCGGTTAATACAATTCTAGCATGAATAATAAACCTTTATCATGATATAAGGAAATAAATAATAACTTTATTATTGCCTCTAGGGCATATTTCCTTCAGAAGGGTCCGATCACATTCACTTAGCAGAAAAGTTCCAACTTGAAGAAATAGCTATAAGTGAATGCTGTAGAGGACATAAAACCATATATATATATAGCCAATGAAGAAAAACGACGGCACAAGTGAAGACTTTGTAAAGTTTGAAGAATTTAAAGAAAAACTGAAGAATTTCAAAAGTTGAGGAAAAACTCAAATTGAAGATTTTCAACTTTTGTGGTGGCGTGACCCACCGTGTAAGAATGATGATTTCAGACACCGCGTATAATTATCGTAGGGTTCTGAGAATCAAATTCTTCATTAATTTCTTCACACTTAGAGTGTTATTCTTCATTGATCGAAGAAAAACGTTTCTTCATGTGTTGCACATCTAAGTCATCAATTTTGCATAAGTGTTAGGATGAGTGCCTTTTCAAAGTACATTCGAAGATTCTAAGATATTTAGCTCACACCGCAACTTGCAAAATCTCTTCTCATCCAAGGGCTTAGTGAAGATATCGGCTAGCTGTTCTTCAGTCTTCACATGCTCAATAGAAATGTCGCCCTTCAACACATGATCACGAAGAAAATGATGACGAATTTGAATGTGCTTTGTCTTCGAGTGCTGAACTGGGTTGTGAGCAATCTTGATGGCACTCTCATTGTCACAGAGGAGAGGCACATTCTTCACGTGGATGCCATAGTCCTTGAGCGTTTGCTTCATCCATAGTAGTTGAGCACAGCAAGAACCAGCAGCAATGTACTCAGCTTCAGTAGTAGATAGTGATACGCGGTTCTGTTTCTTCGAGGACCAACAGACCAAGGATTGTCCGAGGAAATGACAAGTACCGGAAGTTGACTTGCGATCCACACGGTCACCAGCATAGTCAGAATCTGAATATCCAATGAGATCAAAAACCGAGCCCTTGGGATACCATAATCCTAGTGTTGGTGTGTGAGCTAGATATCGAAGAATATGCTTCACAGCCTTATGGTGTGATTCCTTGGGTGCAGCTTGAAATCGTGCACACATGCAAACACTAAGCATTATATCTGGCCTAGATGCACATAAGTACAATAAAGAACCAATCATGGAGCGGTATAACTTATGGTCGAAGTCAGTACCATTTTCATCAGTGCATAGTTGACCATTTGTGGGCATAGGAATTTTGATGCCTTTGCAATCTTGCATGCCGAATTTCTTCAGGACATCCTTGAGGTATTTCTCCTGAGATATGAATATGCCACTGCGCTGTTGACGAATTTGAAGACCTAAGAAGAATTTCAACTCTCCCATCATAGACATTTGATATTCTTCTCTCATCATATAGGCAAATTCATCACTATAACGTTGGTCAGTACATCCAAAGATAATATCATCAACATATATTTGGCACACAAACAGTTCACCATCATAAGATTTAGTAAATAGAGTAGGATCGAGTGAACCGGGTGTGAAGCCTTTCTTCATGAAGAATTTCTTCAGTGTATCATACCACGCCCGTGGGGCCTGCTTGAGGCCATAGAGGGCCTTGTTAAGTCTGAAGACTTTGTCAGGATGCTTTGGATCTTCAAAACCTGGTGGTTGAGCAACATATACTTCTTCCTCAAGCTTACCATTGAGGAATGCACTTTTCACATCCATTTGGTGTAAGATGATATCATGATGGTTAGCATAAGCAAGCAATATGCGAATAGCCTCAAGTCTAGCAACAGGTGCAAAAGTTTCATCGAAATCAATTCCTTCAACCTGTGTGTAGCCTTGAGCTACTAGTCGTGCCTTATTCCTCACCACAACACCATTTTCATCTTGCTTGTTGCGGTAGATCCACTTTGTGCCAATGATGTTATGCTTGCGAGGATCAGGATGATCGACTAGTTCCCATACGTTGTTGAGCTTGAACTGATGTAATTCTTCTTGCATGGCCTGAATCCACTCAGGCTCCAGAAATGCTTCATCTACCTTAGTGGGCTCTATGATAGAGACAAAAGCAAAGTGCCCACAAAAGTTAGATAGATGTGAAGCTTTTGAGCGTGTGAGAGGACCTGGTGCTCTAATGTCATCGATGATCTTCTCCACTTGCACTTCTTTTGCAACGCGAGGGTGAGCTGGTTGTCGTTGAGGAATTTGATCAGCATTTTCTTCACCATCATTTTCCTCAGCATTTTCTTTAGGTGCATCAGCTCGACGTTCTTCACGTTCTGGAATGAATTCTTCAGCAGATTCTTTAGTAGGAATGACATCTTCAGTAGCCTTGTGCTTGATTGAATCCTCAGGTGCAGGTTCATCTAACACAGAAGGTAGGTGCTCTCTTTGCGAGCCATTAGTTTCATCGAACCGCACATCTACAGTTTCAACAATCTTGTGAAGAACATTGTTGAAGACTCTGTAGGTGTGCGAGTCCTTTCCGTAACCAAGCATGAAACCTTCATGTGCTTTCGGTGCAAATTTAGAGTTGTGATGAGGATCTCTAATCCAGCATTTAGCACCGAAGACTTTGAAATAACTTACATTAGGTTTCTTGTCAGCGAGGAGTTCATATGTAGTCTTCTTGAAGAATTTGTGAAGATATACTCTGTTGATGATATGGCACGCAGTATCAATTGCATCAACTCAGAAACGACGAGGGGTTTTGTACTCATCGAGCATAGTGCGAGCCATCTCAGCAAGAGTCCTGTTCTTGCGCTCCACGACGCCATTCTGTTGAGGAGTATAAGGAGCAGATAACTCATGAGTAATACCAAGTTCATCAAGGTAGTCATCGAGACCCGAATTCTTGAACTCAGTGCCGTTGTCACTTCTGATGTGCTTAATCTTCACACCAAAGTTGGTTGAAGCCCTCGAGGAAAATTGTTTGAAAACTTCCTGCACTTCAGTTTTGTAAGAGACAAGGTGTACCCATGTGTAACGAGAGTAATCATCAACAATAACAAAGCCATATTGAGATGCTTCATTCGAAACAGAGGAATAATTGTTAGGACCGAAGAGATCCATGTGAAGCAATTCAAATGGACGAGTAGTGGTCATGATAGTCTTCGCTGGATGCTTGGCCTTTGTCATCTTTCCAGCTTCACAGGCACCGCACAAGTGATCCTTGAGGAATTTGACATTCTCAATGCCAATGACATGTTTCTTCTTCGCAAGCATGTTCAAATTCCTCATGCCTTCATGACCAAGTCGTCGATACCATAGCCATCCTTCTGAAGCTTTTGCAAGTAGGCACACAGCTGGTTGTGAATCTGCAGAGAAATCAACAATATACAAGTCTCCTCTCCTAAAGCCTTCGAAGACTTTGGAATTGTCAGCTTCCATAATCACAACACAACGATACTTGCCAAAGACAACAACCATATCAAGATCACAAAGCATTGAGACAGACATAAGATTATATCCTAAGGACTCAACAAGCATGACTTTGTCCATGTGTCGATCCTTTGTGATAGCAACCTTACCAAGACCCAATACCTGACTTTTGCTTTTATCAGCGAAGATGATATGCTTCATGTGTGACGCTGATAAGGGAGCATCCATTAACAGATTCTTGTCACCAATCATGTGATTTGTACATCCACTATCAAGTACCCATTCAGTGGCTTTGGGTTGATCATCCTGCAGATGAATTAGTGCAACTTACGACCTCATATACTTCAGCAGTGAAGAATATGATATCACAATTCATCAGATCACTTTCATCAAGTAGTAGATAGATAAAATAGAGGGAGGACGTGTGAAATGAAAGTTGATTTCATCATGGTTAGCCTGCGTCCTTTCAGGCACTTTTTGTCAGGTCCCCAGCAAATTCTTCAGACGTTATTTCACGTCTGGAGACCTGACCCTGCAGAAGGGATTAGTTCCTTTTCTTCACCACCCACATCTGAAGGGGTGGCAAAGAGTTCATCACTCTGCGAGCTCCATATGAGAATGGTGGCAAAGCAGCCAAACCATTTTGTTTCACATAAGAGGGGTTAGGGTAAGCATATGCATAAGCAGAGAAATTCTTCGAGGACTTATGAACATAATAATTTGAATAATAATGCTCATATTCATAGCCCTTGGCTCTTCCCTGCGAAACAGAGTTGTTAGCACGATGATGTTCATATGAGGACTTTGATCCATGTGAGGAATTTGATCCCCTTGAGGAATTTGGTCCGTATGAGGACTTGGATCCATATGAAGAATAATGCTCATATGAAGAATTTGGTCGATATGAAGAATTTGATCTGAGGTTCCTTTTCCTCACAGGTGGTGTCATGAGGACATTCACCTGAAGACTTTCAAGGCGCCTTTTGGGAACCCAGATTTTCTTCACAGGAGAACCGTTCCCGCAGTTAGTGCCAACATATCTAGCAAATACTTCACCATTCTAATTTTTGAACAGTTTATAGTTGGAGTCAAAAGACTCATCAGAAGAATGAGAAGATTCACATGTATAGCCAGATAAATTAGATGGATCAACTGGAGGTCCCTTTGCAGCAACCCATGAGGTTTTGGGGTACTGCTCAGGCTTCCAATATGTACCATCAGCATTGAGCTTCCTCTCAAAGGCAATACCCTCTTTCCTAGGGTTCCTGTTGAGGATCTGCTTTTTAAGCACATCACAAAGAGTCTGATGCCCTTTGAGGCTTTTGTACATGCCTGTTATGTACAATTCCTTCAGTCCTGCATCGTCAGTAATACTAGCAATGTCCTCAGATGAGGAATTAGTGATAGCAGAGGCAGGTGAAGAATTTGTAACATTTGAAGCATTTGAACATTCAGGTGAGGAATTAGCAGATTCTCGTTCAATGCATTTTAAACATGGAGGAATAAATTCTTCCTGAGCAGCGCTGATTTGTTGAGCAAGTAATGAATCGCGCTCCTTCTGAAGATCTTCATAACTCTCTCTTAGCTTCTCAAAATCAGACAAGAGAGAGTTATGCTGATCTTGAAGAGAGTCATACTTAGAATGAAGCCTCTGAAGACTTTCAGCCAAGGCTTGTGACTGATCCATTTCATCACCCAACATATCATTGCTCTTATTAAGCATATCATTAGCCTTTTGCAAGGCCCTTTGTTGTTTAGCGGCAAGGGAAGCAAGTTTGACATAACTGGGTCCAAATTCATCACCAGATTCTTCATCACTAGACTCAGATAGGTAGCATTCAGTTACCTCAACACTTTTTGCCATAAGGCATGGAGTAGAGGATGATGATTCTGGTTCGATTGTCATTAATTTGAGCGATTCCTTGAAATCCTCAAACCAAGGATCATGACAGGTTCGATGGCCTTCATAGACATCAGAGAGATGGTCCCAGACAAGCTTCGCCTGATCGAGATGCATGATATTTCTGAACTGGTTTCGAGACAGACTAGTGCAGATGACGGCCTTCGCTGTGAGGTTGAGTTGAGTGTACTTGCGAATGTCATCAGCTTCCGCCATCTTGCACAGATCGGTCAGACCGATCTCAGTGATGGTCCACAGCTCACTGTTCATCACCATGAGACGCTTCTTCATCATGGCCTTCCATTTGGGATACTCGTGACCGTCAAAGATGGGGTATGGCACTTTCTTCATATCTGCGGTCGACATAACTAAAACTGCAGGAGGTTAAACCAAAATCACACAGAACAAGGGAGTACCTTGCTCTGATACCAATTGAAAGTGCGTTATATCGACTAGAGGGGGGGTGAATAGGCGATTTTTATGAAATTCTTCACTGAGGAATTTGCTAGTGAGGAAATTCCTTAGCGAAGAACTACTAGCAGCGGAATAAGTACTCAGATGAAAACATAATAGAATTCAAGCATAGTCGTCATGATGAAATGAAGACAAACACAGAGTACAGAAAGCGTAAACACAGGATAACACAACATGAAGACAAACAGACTGAAGAAATTGAACTGAGGAAATTGAGAAAGTCTTCAGTCAAAGTCTTCAAACACAGATATGATAAACAAACAGCACACTACTGAGGAAGTGAAAGAGTTGAGGAAATAGAACCAGTAAGCTTGGTGAAGACAATGATTTGGTAGACCAGTTCCAACTGCTGTCTCAGTTGTACATCTGGTTGGAGCGGCTGAGTATTTAAACTCGAGGACACCCAGTCCCAGACACACAGTCCTCACCGTATTCTCCTTGAGCTAAGAACACACAGTCCTCGCCCAATCACTCGTGGTAAGTCTTCAGGTGACTTCCAAACCTTCACAGACTTGGTCACTCGGCGATCCACAATTCCTCTTGGATGCTCTAGACCTTGACGCCTAACCGTCTGGAAGAAGAACAGTCTTCAAAGGTAACAAGCGTCGGATCCACGCAAGACCAATCTCTTCAGTGATGCTCAATCACTTTGGGTTTGTAGGTGTTTTGGGTTTGGGGTTTGGATTTTCCTCACTTGATGATTTTCGCTCAAAGTCCTCGGAGGATGGGTTGCTCTCAAATGACAAGTGTCAAGTTCTCGCGGAGCAGCCAACCAGCTAGTGGTTGTAGGGGGCGGCTATTTATAGCCTAGGGAGCAGCCCGACATGATAAGACATAAATGCCCTTCAATGATATGACCGTTAGGTGGACAAGATATTTTCGGACAGCTGGCGCGCAGCACAGCAACGGTCGGAAATTTGAGGTACAAATTCCTCAGGGCTCTCATGTTCCTCACTTTGTAGGTAATTCGCACTGGCGAATTCCTAACTCCTCAGTCAGAGCAAAGTCCTTAGTGACCAGAAGAACTGCGTCTCTGTCACTGAAGAAATTGACTGAACTGTATGAGATTTCTAGTGGCTTCACTCGAAGGGATTGGTAGGTGTAGGATTTGAGTTGAGCATCACATGGAAATTTTCTCCTTAGTATTTCCTCGACCCCTTTAACAGTACGGTGTTTCCTATGACTCAAGAAAGAGAAAATGAAACTACGAAAACAAAAGTCTTCACGCTTCATGTTCCTCGAATGAATACCAAGTCTTCAAGGTCACACCAATTTCTTCACTTTCAAAGTATTCAGAAAGTCTTCAGTCGAAGAACTTCATTTTTAGGGGTCGACTTTCTCTGTAAATATCAAACTCCTCATAGACTTATAGATCTGTGTACACCCATAAACGCATTAGATACTTAATCTATAAGTCTTCAATACACCAAAATCACTAAGGGGCACTAGATGCACTTACAATTTCCTACGATGTAAAAAACAAGCAGAAAACAACAACTGGCACTGGGCACTATGTCAATAGGTTAGTTCCAACAATGATATAAAATGACTATAAAATGATTGTGAAACATACAAGAATGATAATATAACATCATGGAACAATCGAAAATTATAGATACATTGGAGACATATCAGGCGTCAACGTGTTTGCACCCTTGGCGGAGTGAACGCGCCTAAGGACAAGGTCGCATTCCTCAAAACACCGGGCATGAACCCTGCGGTTGTGATAGTGACGGAGGGCTTGTTGGTAGCGTGCATCAAGCATAGTAGCCCGGAGACGGTTCTCCTCAAGAAACACAGCGTCGTCACGCTGGTGCTGATCCTGCGCTACTCATCATAGGCAAGCACTCGAGGTGACCCGTAAATTAGTTCCGTGGGGTAACTGCTTCTGCTCCATACACTAGGGAGAAGGGAGTTTGCCTAGTAGCTCGATTTGGCGTCGTTCTGAGGGACCAAAGAACTACCAACAGCTTGTCGATCCATCGCGTGTCGCACTTATGCAACTTATCAAATGTTCTAATCTTGAGTCCTCGCAACACTTCAGCGTTCGCCCTCTCAGCTTGTCCATTCCTTCTGGGATGTGCAATATAGGCAAATGAGACCTTGCTTCCGAGGGCATGAACATATGGCATGAAGGCGCGACTCATGAACTGGGTGCCGTTGTCGGTGATGATCCGTGTAGGGACCCCGAAGAGGCACACCAATCATTTCAAGAACTTCATAGCTGACTGAGCAATCACGTTTCTCACGGCTTCTACTTCCGGGCACTTTGTAAACTTGTCGATTGCAAGGAATAATAATTCAAAGCCCCGGCATCTTGGGGGAAAGGGCCGAGGATATCGAGCCCCTAACTAAAAACGGCCATGACAAAGGGATAGTCTGAAGAGCTTGAGCAGGCAGATGGATGTTCTTGGAATGGAACTGACAGGCTTCACATTTGGTGACTAGCTCGACCGCATCTTGGAGGGCTGTGGGCCAATATAATCCTTGCTGGAATGCTTTCCCAACCAACGCCCTGATCCAATGTGGGAGCCGCACATGCCTTTGTGTATTTCTGCCAGCAGTTCCTTTCCTTCTTCCCAGCAAATGCACTTCAATTTCACACCATTGGGCCTTCTTCTGCACATCGTGTCATTGAAAAATGATAAATGCCAGCCCTTTGGGCTACTCTTTTGGCTTCTTCTTGCTCTTCGAGAAGTTCTTCGGTTTGGGGGAAATGGACTATCTGCCTTGCCCAAGTTGGAGCATGGGGCTCGACAACGAGGACTATCAGCACCTCCTCATTCGCGGGAGCTCATTCCTCAATCACAGGGATCAGTGCCCCGGTAGGAGGGTGCAGCCCGGCAATCGAAGGGGAGTTGTTTCAGGCAGGGTCCCTGCTAGGAGCCTCGAGAGGCTCTACCGGGAGAGGCTTACCGGAGTCCAATTTCCTCCTCTTTTGGGCCATTGTTGTCAGGGATATGGAGGGCTGAGAAAGATGGAGAACAGAAGTTCGTGGTTGCACAGGAAGCTTTTGTGCAACGCACTTTGACAGATGATCAGCAATGCTATTTTCCGCACGGGGTACATGCTCTGTTTGTAATCCGTCAAAGCGCTCCTCCAGTTTTCTCACTTCCTCAACGTATGCCTCCATCAATGGACTTTGGTAATCCTTGTTGACTTGTCCCACCATAAGTTGTGAATCTCCTGTAATGGTCAAATTCTTGATCCCCAAATCTGCAGCAATCCTGAGCCCGGCAAGGAGCCCTTCATACTCTGTTGTATTGTTGGTTGCCTCCTCCCAGGGAAAATGCATCTGGACAACATACTTCAGGTGCTCTACAGTGGGAGCAACGAGAAGCACGCCAGCCCCTGAACTTGCAGGGAGAATGCACCATCAAAATACATGATCCATTCTTGGGGTGCTTCCTTACCGGGAATAACTGTCTCCGGAACTTCTTTATCATGGGTTGGCGTCCATTCTGCAATAAACTCTGCCAATGCTCTGCTTTGAATTGTTGACGTGCCTTCAAATTTCAGGCCAAAGATGGATAAATCCAATGCCCACTCCACTATTCTTCCAGTAGCCTCAGGGTTTCGGAGTAACCTTGCAAAGGAAAGTGGGTGACAACTGTGATCTCATGGGCTTGCAAGTAGTGGTGCAGTTTCATTAAGGCCGTTACAAGACTAAAAATCAACTTCTGCACACCAGAGTACCTGGATCTAGCCCCATGTAATAGGGAGCTGACTAAGTACACTCGACGCTGCACCACTTTCTTCCGTGCTGCGTCCTTGGGGTTGTCTCCGCTGCCATGCTCTTCTTTGCCTTGATCCATGTTGGGCCCTGTCGGGCTGTGCTCACTCTCTCCCCCAGAAGGGACACTAGCTGAGGCTATCGCTCCTTCCACTTCCCTCTGCACCATGAGTGCTACACTAAACACTTGATTAGTTGCCCCTAGGTAGAGCAGCAACAACTCTTGTTGTTTGGGTGCAACCAAAGTGGGCATAGAAGACAAGTAGGTCTTCAAATCTTGCGGTGCTACGTTACCTTCTGGAGTCCACTTCATGGGCCCTGCCTTCTTCAAAATTTTGAAGAAAGGCAAGGCGCACTCGGCAGACTTGGAGATGAACCTGCTAAGTGCGGCGGTGCACCCTGTCAAATGCCTCACATCCTTAACTGTCTTAGGTGCCTGAATTTGCTCGATAGCCTTGATCTTATCGGGGCTGGCCTCTATCCCGCCATGGGACACAAAGAAACCAAGTAGCTTGCCGGAGGGAACACCAAACACACACTTCTCCGAGTTCAGCTTCAAGTTGATTTTGTGCAGATTAGCAAACGTCTCTTCTAAGTCATGGTTGAGGGTTGATTTTTCATTGGTCTTGACCACAATATCAACCATGTAAGCTTCAATGTTCCTATGCAACTATGACTCAAACCCAATCTGGACTGCTCTTGCAAAAGTGGATTCGGCACTCTTCAACCCGTAAGGCATGCACACGAAGCAGTATGTGCCACACGGGGTGATGCATGAAGTCTTCTCTTTGTCTTCCTTGGACATAAAGATCTGATGATATCCAGAGTATGGATCCAGAAAGGAGAGCAAATCACACCCGGAGGTGGAATCCATGATCTGGTCGATGCGCCGCAAGGGAAATGGGTCCTTCAGGAATGCCTTGTTCAGATCCACTGGGTTTGCTAACGGACGTAGTACTCCTCTGACCAAACCAGGTGCCTCAAGTTTCTTGATCTCCTCTGCAATGAATTACTGCTTCTCCAAGGCTTTCTTTCGGACCTTCTGCTTGACGATTCAGGCATGTGGGCTGAGAGCAAAGTGGTGCTCGATTACCTCCCTAGGAACACCGAGGATATCAGATGGTTGCCAAGCAAACACATCAATATTCGCCCGCACGAAGGTAACGAGCGTGCTTTCCTATTTTTCATCAAGGGTGGCACTGATAGTAAAGGTACCATCAGCGCCAGCCAACCCTGTTGGGAACCTTTCTAACATGAGGTGC
Organism: Aegilops umbellulata; assembly: GCA_032464435.1. NCBI lineage: Eukaryota > Viridiplantae > Streptophyta > Magnoliopsida > Poales > Poaceae > Aegilops > Aegilops umbellulata. Next base: position 265,764,247 of record CP136057.1, read on the forward strand.
AGCAGCCTTGGATTTCTTGCAGTTGGAACTATCCGGCATGTCATCAACAGGCGCAGCATAGTCCGAAAAGGTACGCTTCCCGGATTCCTTGCTGGTGTCCCTGCTAGCCTTCTTTTGTCCTCTTCTTTCCTTGGCGGGCACGGCGGCTTCAGCGGCCTCTGCCGTGACTGTGTCCCGGTACATCTTATCCACGCAAATAATGGCGTCCTTCTCGTTTGACGGAATGGAAATGACACCCACCGGCCCTGTCATCTTCCAAGTGTTGTAGACATAGTTGGATGCCGCCATGAATTTTGCCACAGCTGGGCGTCCAAGGATTCTGTTGTATGACAGGGGGAGGTCGACCACATCAAATACAATCTTTTCAGTCCGATAGTTCAACTCTCCTCCGAATGTCACTAGCAACATGATTTTTCTCTTAGGATGACTCTTATCGGGGTTGATTCCTTGAAACAGGCTCGTGACTTTGAGTTCTTCCTCTGCAATCTGAAGTTTGCTGATGACCTTTGGGGAAATCAGATTCAACCCGGCCCCACTGTCAACCAACATCTTTGTGACTTTGAGGTTGCGGATCATTGGTGAGACCAACAACGGCAAGCACCCTACCACGATGGTGCGGTCAGGATGGTCCTCTTCGTCAAAGGTGATGGGCGTGCATGACCATTTGAGCGGCTTCCGAGATTCTGCCGCTGGGTCCATGACATTGACCTCACGCGCCCACCGTTTAAGTTGACGGTGAGAGGAGTGTAGAGATGCACCCCTGTCAATGCATAGGGCGTCAGTGACCTTCTGGAATTCCTGTTGGATTCTTTCCACTTAATCCCCTCCATCACTTTCATCATTGCAATCCTCCTTCCCTCGGCCCCTGGCAGGTTTTCCTTAGTTCCGAGGAGCCTTGCCGGGGCGATTTGCTTCACTGCCTCGGCCCTTCCCGCCTGCGCCATTCTGACCTTTTTCCTTATCACGCTTCTCATACTCAACCCTCTGCTTCTTGATGAGCTGTTCAACCTGATGGCATTCCTGGAGATCGTGGCCCTTGGTCCGATGGATCTTGCAATATGACCCGTCACCTATCCCAGCCTTCTTGGCAGCCGCAGCCTCCCGGCAATCAGTGCATGCGGCAGCCTCCTTGCCAGGGGCTTTGGCGTAAGCCTTATTTCTAGTACTAGGCGTGCCCGATCCCTCAACGGTCAGTACTGCCTTCTCCTCTCACTTCTTGTTGCGCTTCTTCTTCTTCTTCTTCTTCTGACTTGGCCTCGTCCTCATCCTCCAAGTCGATGTCGACGCCATCTTATTCTCTAGGGAGTTTCCTCCCCTCCTCCACCCAAGCACACTTGTCCACCAAGGTGTAAAGCTCCTTAACAGTCTTGGGAAACCGAACGATCATCTTGGAACGTATTCGACAATTGCGCACATTGGACTAGAACGCAACTATCATAGCTGCCGGGTGGATATCTGGAATATTCATGTGGACTCGGCTAAACCTCTGCATGTACTTCCGTAGAGTCTATCCTTCCTTCCGCGGGAGGAGCTGCAAATCACTGGGCCTCCCTGGTCCTTGGTGGCTGTCCGTGAAGGCGCCAACGAACTCGTGGCACAGGTCAGCCCTGGTCGAGATGGAGTTCTCCGGCAGATGCATCAGCCAAGACCTCTCATTTGGCTTGAGTGCCAAAGGGAAGTAGTTGGCAAAAAACTTCTCATCTCTTCCTCTAGCTGATGAGGACATCAATACCATTGTTACACCCACAGCCCCTGCTGCTATACATACTGGACCAATTACTAGAGCTCGCGCACGCCAATTGAATTATCAGGTACTTTCGTTTCTTGGTAATGATTCTAATGTTCATGAGAATATGATGCTACCTAAATTGGATACATTTGTTTTGCTTACAAATGAAGGGCCTAGCTTGGAGAAGGATGATCATTGGAGCAAGAACAAGCATGGAGTTGATGGCATGCGCAAGGGAGACAAGAACAGAGTTTCAAGTGATGATTTCAGGACTTTGAAGCCACCATAATGAGTGCATGAAGCCTTGGACGAAATATACAAGATGCCACTTCATAATTTTTGTCCAGAGGCTATTCTAGGTGCTGCGTCACCTTCTTCTTGGGCCAGGCCCATGTAATTTCGAAATACTTCAATATAGGCTGTTTTTAGAGTCCGTATGTGTGGGGAAACAAGAGTTAGGGTGGGTTTCGGACCCCTCCTCCAAGGGCCACGAAATCCCCCCCCTTCCCCCATATATACAGCCCCTAGGGCATCGTTTAGACTTTGGGTTTTGTTTAGATCAAAAGTTCGCCATAGCTACAACTTCGCGTACTTCGTTTGTGTTCAACGACCAGACCAAGGCGTCACAGAACCCCACCTTCATTAATAAAGCTTTCCTCTTATATTCCCAATATCCAGATTGCAATCTGAGTTTCTTGCTTGTTCTTCGTTTGCTCGCAGGAAACAGTCCCTCGTGGTCAGGTTGATCGTGCTCCGGCGTGGTCAATAACCCTCGGAAGTTGGTTTAGCGATTGCTAAGGTCGACTCCCACAGAAACGATAGCCACCATCTCATCGAAACATCGGGACACCTTTGCCTCTATCAAGTGGTATCAGATTTCCAGGTTGCTCGGTGAGATTTTACAGTTTTTCGTAGTTTAGATCGAGTCTGTTCTTCATACCTATAGTCCACGACAAAGCCAAAAAAAAATTAGGGTTAGTTCATCCCATCCGAACCAATCTGAGCCTTTGCATAATCTTTTCTGTATTTGCTTTGTTGAATTTGCGGTTGCATCGTCGTGTCAAGTTGCTGGTCTTAGAGTCTAGTCTTTTAGAGTTTCGAGTTCTGGTCATAAGTTGTCACGCCGCCGCCGCACCATCATCATCGCCTTGCCATCTACCACCATTCCTTATCCTCCACCGCTCTGAATCCATATCCATATACCACCACCAATCCGTATCCATATACCACCACCGCTACCATATACCACCACCCCTGCCATATACCACCACCATATATCCACCACCAATCCGAGTTCTTCTCATATTAGGTTTGTTTTCGAGATCCATCTAAATTCCGATTTGTATTTCCTTGCCTGCGTAGGTCTCGGAAAAAAAAGAGTCTGGAGACCCCCGGGCTGTTTTTAGGCCAAAATTTCGGTGACCGAAAATATTTTTTCCCTATCCTATTTTTAGGCTGTTCTGAGTCTTTTGAGACACTCGCCATCATAGTGATTTTTGGTCGCACTTTTTCGTCGTCGCTGCCCTGATTTCCGAAAAAAAAATTGTCAAAAAAATTTCGTACCCATCCCGTGAGTTTGACCTGGGAAGAGTTTTGAGAAACTCGCCATTATAGTGATTTTTCGCAAAAAAAAGGAGGAGCGCAAAAAAAAGAGAGCGCAAAAAAAAACAGAGCGATTTTTTTTCCAGAGTGTGCTTTTCCCTTGTTTTCGTGCAGCGCCGTGATTTTGTTAGTGTTCTAGGCTCGCGTCTCTAGCACGGTCTAGCCTAGGACCAGCACAGTACCGTCGTTGAGCGTTTATTCAACTTTGCATATCTGAATTGATTATTGCTGACATTTTAGCTACCATACTATAAGCCTTTCCAGCTCCACATACATCTACGTCGTGCGTTTGACTCTCCCTGGCAATCGCTCTATCCAAGCTTTGAGAGTTTTGACTACAACGGTTGCCGATCACCGCCTGCTGCTGGGTAAGAACTGGTAAGAATTTGAGATTTGCTTGACGAATTTGTGACTGTCCACCACACCACCACCACCACTTCCTAGTAGTCTGTAGAATCATATTCTTGTGTGTTTCTATTGCTGCTAACCATGGCAGGATCACAAGCCGACGAGACTGACTAGGAGAACATGACAAACAAAGCGTTACATGATAAGTTTCAGCAAATGATGAGTGGACAGGTGGAAGATGTGCTAAATAGATTTGAAGAGGCCATGGAGAAGATAGATGGCATTGAGAAGGCGTTCGAAACAAAGCTCGATAACAAGTTCAATGAATTGCTCGCGCGTCTACCACCACCACCACCGGCTGCACCTAACGCACCTCTACAACAGCAACAACGACTACCTCCACATCGCGAAACAGCCCTCCGCCGAGCGACCCGTGTCCCTCTTCAGCCTGGCCAAGCTGCTGGTGCTGCTGTTGATACTTCTGTGGCTCCTGCTGCTGATGTGGGGGAGGATGATTATGTGGGAGATTACGAGGATGAGGTTGATCAACATCAGAACTACGTGCAACCACCATCACCACAACCACCAGGTCGTCCACATGCAAATAATGGCAATGTTATGGCTCCCACTCAGGTACGCGATCATGACCATCTCCCTAAACTGAAATTGAATATTCCACCATTTGAGGGTAGATATGTTCCTGATATATATCTTACTTGGGAGTTAGAAATTGAACAACGATTTACATGTTTACAATATCCTGAGGAGAGACGTGTTCCTGCTGCTGTTTGTGCTTTCACTAGCTTTGCATGTGTTTGGTGGTCTGAATATTGTAGATTATATCCTGTTCCAGCTACTTGGGCTGCTTTGAAAACTTCTATGCGTACTCGTTGGGTTCCACCATATTATCAACGTGAATTACTTCAAAAATTGCAGCGCTTAAGACAAGGAAAAAATTCGGTAGAAGAATATTATCAGGAATTACAAACTGGCTTGATTAGATGTGGTATCGTTGAGGAGAATGAAGCTATGCTTGCACGTCTTTGGGTGGATTAAATAGAGAGATTCAGACCATTCTAGACTATAAGGATTATAATAATATCACTCGTTTATTCCATCTTGCTTGTAAAGCTGAACGTGAAGTGCAGGATCGACAGGCATTGGCGCGAACTAACTTTTCTGCAGGCCGACCTTCATCGTAGACACCACGTGCATCATCTACTACCACACGTTCTGCTACACCGGCACCTCCGTCAGCTGCCACCTCCAACCGTGATACAAGAAAGCAGGCACAACCACCACTATCTGCCAAGAGCACACCTGCCGGGCCTGAACAGAGCTCTTCTTCTTCCATGGCGTCTACAGGGCACACAAGTGATATTATTTGTCGTCGTTGTAACGGAAGAGGACATTTTGCGCGAGAATGCACATCTCAGCGTGTGATGATTGCTACTGAGGATGGTGGGTATGAGTCCGCTAGTGACTATGATGAGGAGACTTTGGCTCTTCTTACACATGAAGAACACGGTGGAGATGATTCTGATCATGAGACGCAATACATGGCTGCTGAAGATGCTGACAGGTATGAATGTTTAGTTGCTCAGCGTGTTTTGAGTGTGCAGGTCACGCAAGCTGAGCAAAATCAGAGGCATAATTTGTTCCATACAAAGGGAGTTGTGAAGGAACGTTCTGTTCGCGTCATCATAGATGGAGGGAGCTGCAACAACTTGGCTAGCATGGAGATGGTGGAGAAGCTATCTCTCACCACAAGACCACATCCACATCCTTACTACATCCAATGGTTCAACAACAGCGACAAGGTTAAGGTAACACGTACTGTTCGGGTGCATTTTAGTATCTCTACATATGCTGATTATGTTGATTGTGATGTGGTACCTATGCAAGCATGTTCCTTATTACTTGGTAGACCATGGCAATTTGATAAAAATTATGTACACCATGGTAGAAACAATCAGTATACTCTTGTTCATAAGGATACAAATATTACTTTGCTTCCTATGACTCCTGATTCCATTTTGAAAGATGATATTCGTAGAGCTAATAAAGCAAAACAGGAGAAAAATAAGAGTGAAAATCAGATTGTGGCAAAAGAATTTGACCAACAAATGAAGCCTAATAGTAAACCATCTAGTGTTGCTTCTGAAATTAAATTGAAAAGTGCATGTTTACTTGCCACCAAATCTGATATTGATGAGCTAGTTTTTAGCAAATCTGTTTGCTATGCTTTTGTGTGCAAAGAGGCATTATTTTCATTCGAGGACGTGCCTTCCTCTTTGCCCCCTGCTGTCACTAACATTTTGCAGGAGTTCGCTGAAGTCTTCCCACAAGACGTGCCACCAGGATTACCACCTATTCGAGGGATTTAGCATCAAATTGACTTAATTCCCGGTGCATCGCTACCCAACCGTGCACCATACCGTACCAATCCAGAGGAGACGAAGGAGATTATGCGGCAAGTACAGGAGCTGCTCGACAAAGGTTATATTAGCGAATCCCTTAGTCCTTGTGCTGTTCCTATTATTCTAGTGCCGAAAAAGGATGGTACGTTGCGTATGTGTGTTGATTGTAGAGGCATTAATAATATTACCATTCATTATCGTCATCCTATTCCTAGGCTAGATGATATGCTTGATGAATTGAGTGGCTCTACAATATTCTCCAAAGTTGATTTGCGTAGTGGATACCATCAAATTCGTATGAAATTGGGAGATGAATGGAAAACAGCATTTAAAACTAAGTTTGGTTTATATGAGTGGTTAGTCATGCCTTTTGGGTTAACTAATGCACCTGGTACTTTCATGAGACTAATGAACGAAGTTTTACGTGCTTTCATTGGACGATTTGTGGTAGTCTATTTTGATGATATACTGATTTATAGCAAATCTTTGGAGGAACATTTGGAACATTTACGTGTTGTTTTTAATGCTCTCCGTGATGCACGTTTGTTTGGTAACCTTGGGAAGTGCACCTTTTGCACCGACCGAGTGTCTTTTCTTGGCTATGTTGTTACTCTACAGGGAATTGAAGTTGATAAAGCCAAGATTGAAGCTATTGAGAGTTGGCCGCAGCCCAAAACGGTCACAGAAGTGAGGAGTTTTCTTGGACTTGCTGGTTTCTATAGGCGTTTTGTGAGAGATTTTAGCACCATTGCTGCACCTCTCAATGAGCTTACAAAGAAGGATGTGGCTTTTGTTTGGGGTACCGCACAGGAAGAAGCCTTCACGGTATTGAAAGATAAGTTGACACATGCTCCTTTACTTCAACTTCCTGACTTTAATAAGACTTTTGAGCTTGAATGTGATGCTAGTGGAATTGGATTAGGAGGTGTGTTATTACAAGATGGCAAACCTGTTGCATACTTTTCTGAAAAATTGAGTGGGCCTAGTCTGAACTATTCTACTTATGATAAAGAATTATATGCTCTTGTTCGGACTTTAGAGACATGGCAACATTATTTATGGCCCAAATAATTTGTTATACATTCTGATCATGAATCTTTGAAACATATTAAAAGTCAAGCTAAACTGAATCGTAGACATGCTAAATGGGTTGAATTCATTGAGACTTTCCCTTATGTCATTAAACACAAGAAGGGTAAAGAAAATGTTATTGCTGATGCTTTGTCTCGTCGCTATACTATGCTTTCACAACTTGACTTCAAAATATTTGGTTTGAAGACCATCAAAGATCAATATGTGCATGATGCTGATTTTAAAGAAGTAATGCAGAATTGTAAAGAAGGAAGAACATGGAACAAGTTCGTTGTTAATGATGGTTTTGTGTTCCGTGCTAACAAGCTATGCATTCCTGCTAGCTCTGTTTGTCTTTTGTTGTTGCAGGAGGCGCATGGAGGAGGATTAATGGGACACTTTGGCGTGAAGAAGACGGAGAACGTACTTGCTACACATTTCTTTTGGCCAAAGATGAGACGGGATGTTGAGCGTTTTGTTGCTCGCTACACTACATGTCAAAAAGCTAAGTCATGACTCAATCCTCATGGTTTATATATGCCTTTGCCTGTGCCTAGTGTTCCTTGGGAGGATATATCTATGGACTTTGTTTTAGGTTTACCTCGAACAAAGAAGGGGCGGGATAGCATATTTGTTGTCGTGGATAGATTCTCGAAAATGGCACACTTTATACCATGTCATAAAAGCGATGATGCTGTTAATGTTGCTGATTTGTTCTTTCGTGAAATTATTCGCTTGCATGGTGTGCCAAATACTATTATTTCAGACCGTGATACTAAATTTCTTAGCCACTTTTGGAGATGTTTATGGGCTAAGTTGGGGACTAAACTGCTTTTTAGTACTACTTGTCACCCCCAAACTGATGGACAAACTGAAGTAGTCAATAGAACATTGTCTACTATGCTTAGGGCTGTTTTGAAGAATAATAAGAAAATGTGGGAAGAATGCTTGCCTCATATTGAATTTGCTTATAATCGTTCGTTGCATTCTACTACTAAGATGTGCCCTTTTGAAATTGTGTATGGTTTCCTACCTCGTGCACCCATTGATTTGTTGCCTCTTCCATCTTCGGAGAAGGTTAATTTTGATGCTAAAGAACGTGGTGAATTGATTTTAAAAATGCATTAGTTAACTAAGGAAAACATTGAGCGTATGAATGCTAAATATAAACTTGCTGGAGATAAGGGTAGAAAACATGTTGTGTTTGCACCTGGAGATCTTGTTTGGTTACATTTGCGTAAGGATAGATTTCCTAATTTGCGCAAATCAAAGCTAATGCCACGTGCTGACGGTCCTTTTAAGGTGTTAGAGAAAATAAATGATAATGCATATAAACTTGAGTTGCCTGCAGATTTTGGGGTTAGTCCCACTTTTAACATTGCAGATTTGAAGCCTTATTTGGGTGAGGAAGATGAGCTTCCGTCGAGGACGACTTCATTTCAAGAAGGGGAGGATGATGAGGACATCAAAACCATTGTTGCACCCACAGCCCCTGCTGCTATACATACTGGACCAATTACTAGAGCTCGCGCACGCCAATTGAATTATCAGGTACTTTCGTTTCTTGGTAATGATTCTAATGTTCATGAGAATATGATGCTGCCTAAATTGGATACATTTGTTTTGCTTACAAATGAAGGGACTAGCTTGGATAAGGATGATCATTGGAGCAAGAACAAGCATGGAGTTGATGGCATGCGCAAGGGAGACAAGAACAGAGTTTCAAGTGATGATTTCAGGACTTTGAAGCCACCATAATGAGTGCATGAAGCCTTGGACGAAATATACAAGATGCCACTTCATAATTTTTGTCCAGAGGCTATTCTAGGTGCTGCGTCACCTTCTTCTAGGGCCAGGCCCATGTAATTTCGAAATACTTCAATATAGGCTGTTTTTAGAGTCCGTATGTGTGGGGAAACAAGAGTTAGGGTGGGTTTCGGACCCCTCCTCCAAGGGCCACGAAATTCCTCCCTCTTCCCCCATATATACAGCCCCTAGGGCATCGTTTAGACTTTTGATTTTGTTTAGACCAAAAGTTCGCCATAGCTGCAACTTCGCGTACTTCGTTTGTGTTCAACGACCAGACCAAGGCGTCACAGAACCCCACCTTCATTAATAAAGCTTTCCTCTTATATTCGCAATATCCAGATTGCAATCTTAGTTTCTTGCTTGTTCTTCGTTTGCTCGCAGGAAACAGGCCCTCGTGGTCAGGTTGATCGTGCTCCGGCGTGGTCAATAACCCTCGGAAGTTGGTTTAGCGATTGCTAAGGCGCGACGTCTCACACGTTCGTAGTCGGATCGTCAAGGTCGACTCCCACAGAAACGATAGCCACCATCTCATCGAAACATCGGGACACCTTTGCCTCTATCACTAGCAGCTTGAACAACGATGGTGTAGGTGCTCAAGAACTCTGCCGGGATCAATCTCCCATCGTACTTGTCTAGTATCTCTGGCTTGAACATGCGAGCGGACAGCCAACATACTTGCCGCAGCTCACGGGTGAAGGCAGGGCACCCAGCCTCGAAAGGTAGGTACCCGCCTCCACTGAGCGCAGGCTCATCGATTGGGGCCATGGTGTGCATTTAACTAGTGGTAGTTGTCACCACGTCGCTCGATGGTGACATGCGCGCCCCCCATCTGCCTGTCCTCCCGGGCTCGCCGTTGGCCTTGACGTGCTCGAGGATCGGACGAAGCCATCGAGACATCATGAAGCTCTTGGTCGCGTGGCCCTCGCGCTGGTTGCCGCGGTGGGGATTGCACCGTGGGGGTAGCCCCTTCCGCACGGCCAGCAGCGTGGGCCACCATTGTCATCTGGGGAGGCTGTGACGAGCCTTCTTGCTGTGAGCCTCCAGCCTCGGCAAAGCCAATCAGACTCTGAATGGTGGCTCTCCACTCATCCATATGATCGGCTGCCGGTGGAAATCTGAGCAGCAGCTGGGCCCGCACCATGGCCTCCGAAGCGGTGCTTGGCATACGTGATGATGATGTAGACCAAAGCACCACCTGACTCCTAACGGTGCTGGCAGTGGCGGCGCCGGGCTCCCGTCGTCGGGAGCCAGTCGCTTGGATGGTGTGGTGACGAGGTGGTGGCATGTGAGGACCAATGACCCCATTCGAAGAATCGGCTGGGCCAATTTGCTCCGAGGCATTGCATGTCCTGCGACCGCGCCCACAACAGGGCGGCCTGAAGATTGCGATTCGCCTCAGGGTGAACGTCACCGCCCTAGCTATGCCCCTCGGCTAGGCAGGGAGGGACGGCAGGAATTATTTTTCTACAGGTATGTCACAGAGCGTGGTCGTCGGGATGTTGTTGGTGTTGTCCTTCTCTGGTGCCTCCCGCTCCTGCTTCGGCCGCGGGGGAGGTGTTGACAACGCCGGTTGCGCCGACCGCGTCCCCCGCAGCGCCCACATCCTCATGCGCCTCCGCATTCCCTGCGGCATCGGCGGTCGGGGGCGGCGGGGCCTTCGAGGTGGACGGGTGAGCTGCGGCACCGGGCTTCTTCTTGGGCACCATACTCAATGGAGCCATCGATGATAAAAATGGTGATGAAGATGACGCGCTGCTTATGCTCTCGGGTTCGCGCAACTGGTCCCCCTACCTGGCGCGCCAAAGATGTCATGGGAAACCACGTACACCTATGGTTCCATGAGCCCCTTTTGGTTCGGCGGGGGGAAGGGCACATTGCGTAAATAGCGGAGAAGCGTAACACATCACGATAGAGATCACACGGGAAAGTTTACCTAGGCTCAGGCCACCGCGAGGCGTAAAACCCTACTCCTGCTTTGGTGGATTGATGGTGGATAATGGTGTAAAACGCGGCGCTCTTGCCCGACAGGGTTGCCTTGGGACAAGTGGCTACACGCGTATGAATGTGTGAGGGTCCGAATCCTATCTACGGTTGCCATGGGCCTCGTTTTATAGAAGAAGGGGTCACCACAGTGGCAAATCAGTCTTTACATACTTATTAGATAGCAAACAGTGCTATCATACCTAACTCTGTAGGCTAACAGAGCGCATTAAATATGCTACTCGGTGTCACATCACAGCGTGCCCGGCAGGCCTTGCCGGGCTGTTTTGCCAGCTTTGCACTTGCTTGTTTGACACGTCTCACGACGTGTGTCATTTCGAGGTATCTTGTGTAGGAGGTGGCTGCCATGCGGCAGGAAGTAGCCACTTAGTCACTTAGGAGCTTGACACCGCACTGATTGATTATGTGCGTCGCTGTGAAGTGGCACAGTGGAGTGGTTTGCCTCCGCAAGCCCCGGCAGGCCTGCCGGGACGATCTTGGAGGCTTGCTTCGAGGGTAGCCCCAACCTTGCTAGGCTCGCCTGCCCTGCAAGGGAGGTTCTTCCCTGAGCCATATTTTGCCCCTCTGGCTAGTCTTGGTCTTCTTGATCTGCACTTTGATCCTTCAAAGAACTGATCATTTCATGCCTTGATATGATCATGGATGCTGCAAACTCATTCTTGGGCCTTTGCACAGTCCGGGCAAAGGACCCAGGGTTTGTTGCATTGATAGATTGCTAAAGAGGGGAGGCGTCTATAGTTGACTGGAAAAGGCTCTTCAGAAGCTGAATTTAAGTTTGTAACTTCATATGATAGATTATTCGGAAGTCACTGTATCGAGCCGCTATATGACTTCTCGGTGGCTGATCCTTTCGCAGAAATAATGCATGAAAAAGATTCTGAAAAAAGATGAATTTTATGAGTCTTAATAGTTTGAACCTTGTAATCTTTGAATTTGGGAATTGTAATGTTGGAATTTGAACCTTGCAATATTTATGGTATTTGTTATATAATGTAATTGGATGTTTAATTTGGTGTTGCCATCATGTTATATTATAAGTATATATATGTTGTTCTTCTATACACAAAGCATAGTGTTGTGCGGAAAGACCATATCACGTCGCACATGGACCACACTAGGGAACCTGTCGGGGAAAACGACACCTATGGGATCCCGAGGACCCCTACTACAGTTGGCGGGGGTGAAGAGCCATGCAAAGAGCAGCTCTAGCGATCAACGCAAGAGGCTTTTTACCCAGGTTCAGGCGACAAATGATGCATAAAACCCTAGTCCTGCTTGTCTGTTTTTATCTTGTGTTCTTAAGTTCTTGGACTAGCTACTGTGCCTGCCCCATCCAAAAAGTATGAATCCCCCACAGTATGCCTCGGGCCTCCTTCTATATGGCAAAGGGGTCGCCACAGTGGCACACAGGAAGTGGAAAGTTCTTTAGTGTACGAGTTTATCGCCTGACATCGTAGGACAAACGCATTGAATGCGCTGCCTACATGCCCTCTAGCTTTATCGGGGACGGCAACAGAGCTCGTCCCGTCCGTCGTCGCCTCGCCTTGTTTCGACGCGTGTCCAAGCTGACGAGGCATGCATCGCCATGCTAACTGGCTGGTCACTATGCTAGTGCGGTGACAGTGTCCTCCCGAAGATCTGAATGCCACCACACAATTGCTTGACTAGTTGGCCTAGAAGTCGCATGCTGCCACGCAGGTGGTTGCCTAGTTGGCGGGCTGGTTGCCGCGATGGAACGGTCATGGGGCTGCGGAGCTTTGGCAGGTGCAGCCCCGCAGACGCCCCCGGCAAGGGTCTTGCCGGGGCCTCGCGGCCGTCCCCATCAAGGATTTTGCCGGGGGTCTTCGCGGCCGTCCCCGGCAAGGATCTTGCCGGGGGTCTTCATCTTCTGGATCTTATGTAGTCTCGTAGGCCTTTGGTGTTCACAATGATCTGCATGCCACCACGCAGGCGCCCCTGGGTCTTGGTCTTGACGTTGTCGATGGTGTTAGAACTCTCAGGCTCAAGGGTGGCGGCCTTGCTAGTGTTGGGCAAGTCACCCCGGCAAGGCTCTTGCCGGCGCTATGTAGGGCGCCCCGGCAAGGGTGTTGCCGGGGGAAGTCCATCTCACCCCTTTTCTTTTCATGCCTCTGGCTTGAGTGCTTCCTTGGCAGTCTCGTACCTTTCCTTCCTCTGCCCCGCCAAGCATGGCCGCAGGTGTGGCTAAGGGAGTCCTGGATTAGGTGGTCCTCGGGCATCCGGTCTATGTAACATGGGCCGGGCTAATGGCCCGCGGAGATACAAGACAGAAGGCTTTCCCCCGTGTCTGGATGGGACTCTCCTTGGCATGGAAGGTAAGCTTGGCGTGTAGATATGAAGATTCCTTTCTCTGTAAACCAACTTTGTACAACCCTAGCCCCCTCCGGTGTCTATATTAATTGGAGGGTTTAGTCCGTAGAGGCAATCATAATCATACAGGCTAGACATCTAGGGTTTAGCTATTACGATCTCAAGGTAGATCAACTCTTGTAACCCCTATACTCATCAAAGTCAATCAAACAGGAAGTAGGGTATTACCTCCATTAAGAGGGCCCGAACCTGGGTAAACATTCTGTCCCCTGCCTCCTGTTACCCTCGATTCTTAGACGCACAGTTCGGGATCCCCTACCCGAGATCTGCCGGTTTTGACACTGACATTGGTGCTTTCATTGAGAGTTCCATAGTGCCGTCGTCAAAAGTCTTGATGGCTCCATCAATCATATACAACAATGCTGCCGTGAAGGAGATTTTTCTCCCCGGCAAGATCTTTGTATTCGGCAGCTTCGCACTGCGTGCCAACTCGTTTGGCCATCTAGAGCAGATCGATAGCTACGCCCCTGGTTACCAGATCAGTTTTGGAAATCTGAACTACGTCGCTGATATCCGAGGAGACTTGACCTTCCAAGGGTTCGCGGCCCCAACCACCACTCCGGCCTTAGATCCGGAGCACGTCAGCAGGTCTGAAGACGGGAGTCTAGAGCCCGCAGGATTCTCTGCGGCTATAGAGCTCAACAGTGGAGAACCGGAGAGAATAGCATCTCCGGCAGTCATCAAAACGCCAGACTCTTCTCCAGACACTAGATCGGCCAGGGAACTTCTGTCTCCATCCAAACCTCGCTCTTAAACGAGGCTCTAGACTTAATGCGATCCCTCGCCATTGCAGAGGAACCGCTTCCGAATTGCACCCAGCCCGGACTAGGGGCTGAAAATAGGGAATTTTACTTCCCACCCACCACCCACTTTAAAGACAGTGTCGAGGATCTAACCGACATGCTCGACTACGCCTCCGAAGACATCGACAATATGGACGACGATGCCTGAGAGGAATAGGCCCAAAACCCGCCATTCATTGGGCGCTGGACGGACACTTCCTCATACGACGTGTACATGGTGGACATACCTAAAGAAAGCGACGACGTTGATGAGAAGGACCCAGTCGAGGACGAACCTCCTGAGATACCACCAAAGCGTTGACGTCAGCAGCACCGCTCTAAATCGCGTCGCTGAAAAGACATAAATACCGGCACCGGAGACAATGATACTACGGATAATGCCGAAGACCAAGAAGGCCCTTTAGAACCAACATCCAAACAGGATGATCGGGAGGATGGGCAATTTAACCCTGACGAGCAAGCAGGGAACAAAGACTCGGAGGATAGCAACTGTCTAGCACTCTCCGAGGACAACGTTAGCCTCGGCGACGAAGATTTCACCGTGCCAGAGGAACCCCTCGAACAAGAGTGCTTCGCCGCCAGCTAACACTACTGGAAACAGAGAATTTGCCATCAGTCAGTTCTTTGCCATCTGCCAGCAGATGGCAAAGAACGTCTTTGCCATCTGCTTACAAAAAACAGATGGCAAAGAAATAACAGATGGCAAAGAACCTGGTTGCCATCAGCCAGTTCTTTGCCATCCGCCAGCAGACGGAAAAGATTCTTTGCCATCCGCTGGCAGATGGCAAAGAAGTGGGTGGGCCCAGTGGGTAACGGCGTTGTAACGGCCCGTTAACCCCACCTCTTTGCCATCTGCCAGCTGAAGGCAAACATTCTTTGCCATCAGCTGGCTGATGGCAAAGAGGTGGGGATTTCCCATCCGCTGGCTGATGGCAAAGAAGTGGGCCTTTGCCATCTGCTGGCTGGTGGCAAAGAGGTGGGACTAGCTCCTCTCCCAACTCTCATTGGTTGAAATGCTTGTGTCATGGATTGATGACATGGCATCCATCCATCCATCCCATTTATCTAAACAAAAAAAAGACAAAGAAAGAAAAAAAAACCACCCTCCGGGCAGCCGAACCACCCAAACCCTATCCCATCCCACTCCATCGTCGCCGCCGCCACGCTCGCGCACGCTCGCCGCCGCCACGTCCGCCGCCGCAAGCGGCGTACGTGAAGCTCGCGCTGCACGCGCTCAAGCACCCGGCGGCGGCCGTCAACGGGATCCTCATCGGCCGCCTGGCGGACCCGACTGCCTCCCCGGCCGTCGTCTCGGTCGCCGACGCCGTGCCGCTCTCCCACCAGCCGCACCACCTCCCGCTGCTCCCCACGCTCGAGCTCGCGCTCACCCTCGTCGAGGACCACTTCCAGGTGCAGGGCCTCGCCGTCATCGGATACTACCACGCCAACGCGCGCCTCGACGACGCCGACCTCCCCGCCGTCGCCAAGCGCGTCGGGGACCACATCTTCCGCTACTTCCCCCGCGCCGCCGTGCTGCTGGTCGGTGCTGTGCTTTCCTCTGTTCCCCCAGTCTTGGGCGGTTATGGGGATGCGGAGATCTCGCTTGGGTGCTGATTGGGGTTCTCCTTTCTAATTTTGTGTTGATTCGATCAGCTGGACAACGTGAAGCTCGAGGAGGTGGTGAAGGGGAGCAGCCGCGATGCAGTTGTTTAGGTACTCGCCCATGATCTATGGAAATCAGTATCCCTTCATTGCTTTCAAATTGATAGCAACAGATTAGTATGTTTCCTTAGATACTGTATCTTCTATTAAGTTTTTACTGGTAACTACGAAAATTAGACCATGTATTGACTTTCTTCCTAGTGATGGAATAGATCTTGCAGCAATATTATTGACTTGTGAGACTCCCACTAGATAATTCACTTAATTTGAATTACTAACAGAGTTAGCAGTGTAACTACGAAAATTAGACCATGTATTCTCTTAACCACTATGAGCAATGCATATATTTTAATTTATCACAACTTAATTTGAAAAGTTGTTGAACCAACATGCAGACTATCATATGCCCATCTAAATGCCATGAAATGCAAGCAGCCATCTTCTGCATGAAATAATTATTTATGCTTGGGTTTATGAATCGCTGGTGCAATCTGTTCACCTTAAGTGCAAAAGCAGGAGTAGCAGCAATATGTTTGGGCATATGTGTTCTATGCCTACTAACAGAGATAGCAGTGTTACACTGTTACTTCATTACCTTATGACTTAAGAATCAGTTCTGGAGTTGTCATATAAGTTGTTGAGTTGTCATATCCAACTCAATCTTGTCGATACATATATTACATTTTTCTATGTTTTGTTGACAAAGCAACCAACGTATCTTGATACATCTGCTGCATGTTACATTCACATGGGTTATCCGTTTTCATATTGTGCATGGTACAGAAAATAAATGAAATTCTAATTTTATTTGAAACTGCATCCGTGTTTCAGCACTGTTTTAGTTCCAAAGTTGCTTAGATTTGTTTATGTTCAAAAAGAATGTACATTACATTATATTATGTCTTAAAAAATAAGCAGGGTGTATCTTTATTCTGTTAAATTAGTTTAGTTAGGATCCTGGACATGAAAGATGTACCTCACCTTCCTCCTAGAACTAATGTATATACATGTGAAAATAGCTGGGTCTTACATTGCGTTTACCGCAAAATTCAGGCCCCATTTGGAGTTCTATAAAGTGTGATATTCTCGCAAAATTAAAAAAAAAGGAGTAAAGCTATTTCCTGTTTTTGTCTACTAATCATCAGTTACTAGATTGAGGCTGCTGGAACCAAGAAAGAAGAGGGGAATGCCTTGTTCAAATCTGGCGAATATGCCAGAGCTTCTCAGCGCTATGAGAAGGTCTGACGTCTTCCTTTTGTTTAACATCTGTACACATATCATCTGTGTTCTCACTTATCTTTGCTCGGCTTCTCTATGGTGCCTGATTGACCATCTGAAATCCATTTACTCCCAGGCTGCAAAGTTCATTGACTATGACACTTCGTTCAGTGAGGATGAGAAAAAGCAGTCCAAGCAACTGAAGATCACCTGCAACTTAAACAATGCTGCCTGCAAGCTGAAGCTGAAAGACTATAAGCAAGCCGAAAAGCTTTGCACCAAGGTACATTTATCACTGATCCTGCAATACTATTTATATTTAGTATTCGTAACAAACCAAAGGTAACATATCTCGCTTTCTTGACAGGTTCTGGAACTGGACAACCAAAATGTCAAGGTTTTGTACAGAAGGGCCCAAGCTTACACTCAGCTTGCGGACCTAGAGTTAGCAGAGGTCGACATTAAGAAGGCATTGGAAATTGATCCTGAAAACAGATAAGTTCCACAGAAGGGTCTATTATCTAAACCTCACTCTTTTTTTTTGCGGGAACCTCAATCTGATACTGACAAGGTTACGCCGTGTCAATTTGATTTTTGACAAAGTTGTTGATTCTGACAGGGATGTGAAGTTGACATACAAGACTCTGAAGGAAAAGATCAAGGAAATCAACAAGAAGGATGCCAAATTCTACAGCAATATGTTCTCTAAGATGACCAAGCCTTCAACAGAAGAAAGCGTAAGAACATCTGCATCTCTCATTGTTTAATTTTGTGTCCGCGCAACAGATCTAATTGGTTTCTCCAATCACAGAAAGCTTGAACTGGAGCAGTACCCAAAGGAAGGATAGGAGTCCCGGAGTTCCCTCAAGGGCCAGCTTGCCTGCTCAGCTCTATGGGCTGGTTAGATAACACATGTGCTTGGAGTTGCTAAAAACTAGATAAGGTTCAGTTTTGAGGTTGCCACGCCATATTTTTTCTTGTCAAGAACAATGCATGTTTAGACCTTTGCATATTATAGCGTGCACTTTCCGGGAAATAGATGGTCCTGCCTTTGTCTACTGGTGCGATCTATTTCCTGTTTTTGTACTAGTGATAGTAGGATAATGCAAGTTTTGACAATCCATGCATATTTCCGCATCATAATAATCTTCTTCTTCTAGTCTTCTTCTTCTAACTTTCTTCTTTCCCATTTTACAGATTTTCTTAAGATCACGGAAGCTTGGGTTGATGGAGTGCTTGTATTTAGTTTTTGTTTTGATCTTGTGAAACTTGCTACCTATGGATGAAACTGTGTAATATTGATGAAACTATGTATATGTACGGATGAAACTTGCTACTATTGTTAACATTTGTTGGATATATATGTGTTCATGACTATTGGTAATATGTGTTGAATATGCTATATTGGTCATATAAATATATTTGTGTTTGATTTTCTGTGAAAATGAACTGATATAAGAAAAAACAAAATTAAATGGGGCAACATAGTCACTTTGCCATCTGCTGGCAGATGGCAAAGAGCTTTGCCATCAGCTGGCAGATGGCAAAGAGGCCACATGTCATCTACATATAAAATTTGGGCTGGCCTATTTGGGCTCTTTGCCATCTGCCAGCAGATGGCAAAGAGCTTTGCCATCTGCTGGCAGACGGCAAAGCATGCAGCCTTTGCCATCTGCCGGCAGACGGCAAAGAGCCTGCAGCCTTTGCCATCTGCTGGCAGACGGCAAAGTATGCCGTTAGCCTTTCTAACGTGGCTAACCCCGTTAAGAGGCTTTGCCATCTGCCAGCTGATGGCAAAGCCACAGGCTCTTTGCCATCAGCCAGCAGATGGCAAAGAAGCCTTTGCCGATAGGATCTTAGACAAAGCCTTTGCCATCTGCTGGCTGATGGCAAAGCCTTTGCCATCCGCCGACCATGCCTTTGCCATCTGCCATGGCAGATGGCAAATTGCCAGATTCCAGTAGTGTAATAGCCACGCAAGAAGCCTAAAAAAGAAGCAACGGTAGCTTCAAGTTGACCAAGATCTGCTCAACGACAGATGGCCTAATGTCCTGGCAGCTGAAGAATACGACCTCGAACACCCAACAAAGAGTTAACTGAAGCATAAGCTGCTACCCCAATTCGACGACGAGGCGCTCGAGCCCATACAACCCGCGCGTAATGCAGCTGACGGACCCGACCGACCACCAGGTGGCCGGGACAGAATGACAACTCAAACCGAACACCAGCCCGCACCACCTCACCGTAAAAGCAGAGAAAAACCATCTCGGGGATACACATATGTCCTACGACAAGACCTGGAAAACAAAGCAGGTCAGACCAGATCAATCTATAGATCGCAGGGGCGTGCTCCGGCGAGAGAGGACGGTTATCAATCCCGGCGCAACAAGCACAACCACGCTCGGGCCGTGATGAGGACATGACTACCTTGGATACGACCAAAAATATTGCATACATGCATATTTGTCAGGTGATTTCTAGTGTCAACTATTCAATAATCTATTTATATTATCCAGAACAAAAATACTTCACACACTTTTGTGTTTTGTCTAATTGTAGGTGTATGGGACATTTGTACAATCCACATATGAAGATAGGGGAAAAGGAGAAGTTTAAGTTCTGTTCAAAAAGTCCTCTCACGTCACTTTTGGGCCAAGAGAAGATAGAGTCCAAGTCTCTCACGTTCTGGATTCAGATTCGGATTACACAGACATACCTGACTCAAAACGCCAAGAACTTTTTCATACGGACTCCGAATTGGGTAATTCTTTTTGTTGGAAAGTAGATTTCATCTTCTTTCCAAACTAATTGGAATCACCTTTAAATTCATCCAGAGCGTTGAGATATGGATGAAACAATCTAACGCTGCAGCAGAATCCGAGTCAAACAACAAGTCCAAAGGTGTTGCATCACCTCCACTTGGGCCCATGAGCCTTGTACGACCTAGGGTTGGTTTTAGGCTGCCTTGGGACGTCCTCCCACCTCCTTGGCCGCCACCCCTTGCTCCTATATAACTAGATCCATCTAGTAGCTTTTTGCTTGGGATTTGTTTAGTTAAAAGTTAGCCATTGCAACTTCGTGTACTTCGTCTGTGTCCAACGACCAGACCAAGACCGCTTACGGATCCCCACCATTATCAATACTTCATATATATTCGCAATATTCAGATTGCTTTATCATATTCTTGCTTGTCCTTCGATTGCTTGCAGGAATAGACCTTTGTGGTCAGGTTGATTGTGCTCCGGCGTGGTCAATAACCTCTCGGAGTTGGTTTAGCGATTGCTAGGGCGCAACGTCGTGCACGTTTGTAGTTGGATCGCCAAAGTTGTCTCCACCAAATCGATAGTTGTCATCTCATCGAAAGATCGGGACACCCCGCCTTTATCAAGTTGTATCAGTTTTCAGGTTGCTCGGTGAGAATTTCCAGTTATCCCTAGATTAGATTTATTTTCTTACCTATTGTTCAAGAAAAAGCCACACAAAAAAGTTAGATCTGTTCATCCTTTGTCCAAGCCAGTCTGAGCCTTTGCATAATCTTTTTAGTGTTTTGCTTTGTTGAATTTGCGGTTAAATCGTCGTGTCAAGTTGCTGGTCTTAGTGTCTAATCCTTTAGAGTTTCGAGTTCTGTTCACAGTTTGTCACGCCACCGCCGCACCATCTTCATTGTCGTTGCCATATACCACCACCGCGTCATTATTGCATCCGCTGTCCACCACCACCATCCATCAATTTCCACCACGTACTCCCCATCATTCATTGTCATAATCATACTTGAGGTCGTTCGCGTCATCACTAGATCCAATCTGCATCTTATCTAGCTTGTTTGTGAAATAAAAGAGAAAGAAAAGAAAGAAAGAAAAGTGAGAGAAAAAAAAAGAAAAAAAGAGGAAAAAAAGAGGAAAAAAAGTGAAAAAAAATCCGTGAAAAAAGGAGAAAAAAGATATTCAGAGTGTGCTCCGCCTTTGTTACGCGTCGCGCCATGATTTTTTTAGTGTTCTAGGCTCGCGTCTCTAGCACGGTCTAGCCTAGGACCAGCACAGTACCGTCGTTGAGCGTTTATTCAACATTGCATCTCTGAATTGATTATTGCTGATCTTTTGCTACCATATATTTGGCCTTCCAAGCTCCACATATTTCTACACCGTGTATACATACGCTCACCTGGCAATCGCTTTACTCAATCTTTGGAGTTATTTGACACCGCCGGTTGCCGGTCACCACCTGCTGCATGGTAAGAACTTGTAAGACTTTGATATTTGCTACACTGTGAGCGTTTTACCACCACATCCTAGTAGTTCATAGGAACATTATTCTCGGATTTTGTTTCTTGTTTTTCTACTAAATATGGCAGGTTCCAGAGTCAGTTGGGCTTCATCAATCGTGGGAGACGTGCCACTAGCTCCGAAAATACAACCACCGTCACAAGAGGTGCAAAGACATAAGAATACGCACAATCAGGTTTTTGTTTCCATGCCACCTTTTAATGGTCGTTTTAAGCCTGATTTATATATTGAATGGGAGTTCGAAATAAATGTTATATTTGCTTCCCATGAGTTTTCGGAACGTAAAAAAGTTAAGCTTGCGGTTGGTTCTTTCACTAGTTTTGCTACTGTTTGGTGGAGTGAACATTGTCGGTTATACCCTGATTATGTACCTACTACTTGGGATGATTTAAAACTTGTCATAAGAGATAGATTCGTCGATGTTTATTATACTCGTGGCATGATTAAAAAACTACAACATTTAAAACAAGGTAGTGACACTGTAAGAAAATATTATGACAATTTACAAACTACCTTGTTGCATTCCTTTTTAGAGGAAAGTGAAGAAGATTTTATGGATAGATTTTGGGGAGGATTAAACCGTGATATTCAGGAGATACTAATTCATGAAGAATGTTATCCTATGGACCATTTGTTTCATCTTGCTTGCAAAGCTGAACAGGAAATAAAGAGGCGTGATGCCCACAAGACAAACAAGCATAAGGTGCACATACAAGGAGTTGAGACGGTCCTTCCTTCTACCAGTGCGCCTACTATGACAACAACATCCATTGTTGTGAGCACTGCATCAGCTCCATATTATGACCCGTCACTGCCGAGAGTTCCAACATCGTCTGAGTTGATAACACGAGGTAATGACAAAGGTACTGATCTTCTAACTTCGCATGCGAATGATGAATGACTTGTCAATTTAAATACACCGTGTGATGCTCTAGCCACTACATTGATCACACCACCTATTTTAGATGATTATGCTGATGATTTGACTTTGCCATGTGATCAAAAAACTGCAATATCAAGAATTTTGAGTGCACCCATTGAATTAACCGTTGATGTGAAAGAACCATGTGAATTAGGCACTAAAAAAAATTCGATCAACTAGGTTTGAAAATAATTGTGCCAATGTTTAATCATTTTGATATGACCTCTAATCTTGATAATGATTTTGAGTTGAACGACTTGTTGCATGTTTGCTTATTACAACATGTTATAGCATGTAATTCTGAAACTATTAAAGTTCATTCATCAATGTTGGGATGGTTTAATGATGAACTTTGTCAATCTTCTGATATGAATAAGAGTTTCACTTATATGTGCAAACTGAGTTGCAATATTTTCATGCCTTCTACTTCTTGTGATAATATTTTGGCTTTATATTTTATGAACTTTGAAAGTTACTCATGTATACATGTGTCATATGTGCAAAAACTAAGGGAAATAAAAATGGATGACATATACATATACAACATGTACACCTTGTCTCTTTTGTTAGCCACATTTCAGATTAAGCAACACCGAGGACAGCTTTATTTTCAAGAAGGGGAGGATGATGAGGACATGACTACCTTGGATACGACCAAAAATATTGCATACATGCATATTTGTCAGGTGATTTCTAGTGTCAACTATTCAATAATCTATTTATATTATCCAGAACAAAAATACTTCACACACTTTTGTGTTTTGTCTAATTGTAGGTGTATGGGACATTTGTAAAATCCACATATGAAGATAGGGGAAAAGGAGAAGTTTAAGTTCTGTTCAAAAAGTCCTCTCACGTCACTTTTGGGCCAAGAGAAGATAGAGTCCAAGTCTCTCTCGTTCTGGATTCAGATTCGGACTGCACAGACATACCTGACTCAAAACGCCAAGAACTTTTTCATTCGGACTCCGAATTGGGTGGTTCTTTTTTTGTTGGAAAGTAGATTTCATTCTATTTCCAAACCAATTGGAATCACCTTTAAATTCATCCGGAGCGTTGAGATATGGACGAAACAATCTGACGCTGCAGCAGAATCTGAGTCAAACAACAAGTCCAAAGGTGTTGCGTCACCTCAACTTGGGCCCATGAGCCTTGTACGACCTAGGGTTGGTTTTAGGCTGCCTTGGGACGTCCTCCCACCTCCTTGGCCGCCACCCCTTGCTCCTATATAAGTAGATCCATCTAGTAGCTTTTTGTTTGGGATTTGTTTAGTTAAAAGTTAACCATTGCAACTTCGTGTACTTCGTTTGTGTCCAACGACCAGACCAAGACCGCTTACGGATCCCCACCATTATCAATACTTCATATATATTCGCAATATTCAGATTGCTTTATCATATTCTTGCTTGTTCTTCGATTGCTTGCAGGAATATACCTTCGTGGTCAGGTTGATTGTGCTCCGGCGTGGTCAATAACCTCTCGGAGTTGGATTAGCGATTGCTAGGGCGCAACGTCGTGCACGTTTGTAGTTGGATCGCCAAAGTTGTCTCCACCAAATCGATAGTTGTCATCTCATCAAAAGATCGGGACACCCCGCCTTTATCAGGCCGAAAACCGCATACGGACTTCATCCGAACTATGTCGTGACATGGCCCGATATAGAGGCGCCGCACACCCCCTATGCTTTACCGATGAGGTAATGGAGCACCAGTTCCCATAAGGGTTTAAACCCGTGAACATCGAATCATACGATGGCACAACAGATCTCGCAGTATGGATTGAAGATTTTCTCCTCCACTTTCACATGGCACGGGTGATGATCTACATGCCATCAAGTACCTCCCCCTAAAACTCAAGGGGCCAGCACGGCACTGGCTGAACATCCTACCAGAAAATTCTATCGGTAGCTGGGAAGACTTGGAGGACGCATTTACAGACAACTTACAAGGTACCTATATTTGGACTCTAGATGCCGATGATCTTTGTCACATCATCCAGCAACCCGGAGAATTGGCCCGACAGCTCTGGACCAGGTTCTTAACGAAAAAGAACCAAATTGTGGATTGTCCAGAAGCCGAAGCCCTTGTGGCCTTCAAGCATAGCGTCCGAGATGAGTGGCTCGCCTGACACCTCGGCAAAGAAAAGTCGAAGTCCATGATAGCCCTTACCGCACTTATGACCCGCTTCTGCGTGGGAGAGGATAGCTGGCTTGCTCGCAGAAGCAATAGCACCAGCGACCCTGGAACCTTCGAAGCCTGGGACAACAACGGTAAGCCACGACGCAACCAGCACAATCGTCAAAACCATAACGAAGGAACCCAAGACACGGCGGTCAACGCCGGATTCAGCGGCTCCAAAACCGGTAAATGGAAGAAGCCATTCAAGGCAAGCAAAGATGGCCCATCGAGTTTAGATAGAATACTTGATCGGCCTTGCCAGATCATGGCACCCCCGATAAACCCGCCAATCATACCAACAGAACTTGTTGGGTCTTTAAACAGGCGACGAAGATGACCTAGAGCCTCGTCAACCGAACACAGGGGAACAGAAGCAACCCCCCCAGGTAAAAACAGTGAATATGATATATGTCACACATATCCCTAAGAGGGAGCGCAAGCGCACACTACGGGACGTCTACACCATAGACCCGGTCGCCCCAAAATTCAACCCATGGTCGGCTTGTCCGATCACCTTCGATCGAAAGGACCACCCAACCAGTATCCGTCACGGAGGTTCGGCAGCTCTGGTCCTTGATCCAATCATCGACGGGTTCCACCTCACGCGAGTCCTCATGGACGGCGGCAGCAGTCTCAATCTACTTTACCAAGACACTGTCTGCAAAATGGGCGTTGATCCGCCAAGAATGAAGCCCACTAAAACTACCTTCAAAGGAGTAATACCTGGTGTAGAGGCCCGCTGCACGGGCTCAATCACACTGGAAGTCGTCTTCGGTTTGCCGGACAACTTCCAAAGCAAGACTTGATCTTCGATATCGTCCCATTCTGCAGCAGCCACTACAGGAATCAGCTACTTTGCCATCTGCCACGGCAGACGGCAAAGGCATGGATGGCGGACGGCAAAGGTCTTTGCCGTCCGCCGCGGACGGCAAAAGGGGACGGCAAAGTAAGGTACGACAAAGAGCTACTTTGCCGTCTGCTTTATGCGGCTGACGGCAAAGGGGCCTTTGCCATCAGCAGCTGACGGCAAAGAAAGCAGACGGCAATAATTATGTTGTTAGTCCGTTAGGTGGCTAACGGCAGCCTTTGCTGTCCGCCGCTGACGGCAAAATTTGTCCGGCCTTTGCCGTCTGCTAGCAGATGGCAAAGACTGGCTCTTTGCCGTCTGCCAGCAGATGGCAAAGAGGCTTTGCCATCTGCTGGCAGACGGCAAAGAGCATATGTTGCCCCATTTAATTCTGTTTTTTCTTATATCAATTCAATTTCATAGAAAATCACACACACATACGCACGCACGCGCGCGCGCACACACACACATGAACAAAAACTAAATATCTATACATATACATAGTTTCATCAATATTACACAGTTTCATCCATAGGTAGCAAGTTTCACAAAGTTAAAACAAAACTAAAGACAAGCACTCCATATCTGAAATTACAAGAAATGACCTAAAACTAAATATCTATTTTCCTAAAAACTATCTTATTACTAAGATCTTCTCTGGATCTTCTTCTTTTCTTCCAACCTGCATAACAAAAACACTAAGAAATAGAGAATGGGTTAGGAGTAGAAATGTAGCATTTCACTTGGTGAAATGCAATGTTCACTTTTTATGTAAGTTTAACACATGGAAAGCTGGAGAGCATGCTGAGAGTTTTCTTGCCTGAGGACCACCAATGGGCCAGCCAACGGGCCAGTTCACATCCTTCTGGAGGAGAGTGTACTCCTGCTCAATTCCATACCTGTTTGGGTTCAGAGATAAGCCTAATCAATGCTCTAACTGTAAGAATATAAGGATACAAATGTGGAAACCGCCAAATTTTGTGGTCCTTTAACCAATTTTTGGTACCGTTTTCTGTCTGTATCTGCTAAATAAATCTGTAATTCCAGGGACATCAATTTTACTCTTATCTTCCTAACTCATTTCCATCTGATGCAAAGTGAGTGCGGTGTGGTACTAATCTATATTGTACAACTTATTATGTTCTCACATGTGTATGTGTGTTAAGACACAAGAGCACTACTACAACTTTTGCATGAAACACCGCAACAACAAAAAACTTGAAATATCGACGGAGGTATTCGTACCATGTCTCCTCAGTTGCAACCTTCGGGGTGTTGAAGATCTTGGCAGCATTGTGCCTCTTGTTGGTGGGGATTGGAACACCTTGTGGTGTGTAGCAGTCGCACATAACCTACAAGGGAGTAATAAATAGGAAAAGATCAACTAACCAACGACTTTGCGCCAAATACAGTAGAAACTTGGCCTCTGATTTAGCTGAAGCTTTCTTTTCTCAGTTCAAGTATTTAAGATTTGGGTTAGTCAAACAGTTGTCTGACAGGCCAAGTTGTTTCTCTGAAGAGACAGTCTCATAAGCAATTAATTATGAGCCAAGTAGGTCAACTAGTGGAATTTTAGGGTGTTTACACAACAGGGCGCAAACATCTGGTTATTTTGTCCACCAGATCACACATATGTCCAAGCACATCAAACAGCTACAAAATTCAGTTTTCATTTTTTAATTTAAGCCACAAAATTCAGTTTTTATTTTTAAAATTTAGCAGTGCCCAGAAACAATGTTTTCCTGTGATTTTTTTTCAAAGACCCATCTGCATCTTACTTTTCCTACTTTATGGCATCCAGCATCTTTGGTGCATAAAAAGTTTGAAAGAAGCATGGAAGATAAAAAGTAGCAAGGAGTTACAAGGAGGTTGTCACCCCTCCTGAGCGGGTCCTTGAAAATGGCCTGGGGGATTCATCAGAGTCAAAAAGAAAAAACAGCTTGTAAGCAAACAAGGAAAGTAGAAATATTGTAAGTAAAATAAATAAAAGCATTAGAGAAGGCGACATAATCATCTTATTAGTCTTGCTAAGTCTCGGTCGACTAAAACTTGGTCATGTCTCAGTTGATGCTATATACGTGAGACCAAGGCTGAGCTAGTGATCAAGAAATTAGGAAACATGTTACTCTTCCAGTGTGCTGGTGGTTAGCATGCATGAATCGAGACATGTGATAGGTAGTTTTGATTAGTAGATGTATTTCACTATATATACCATCAGTTCTGTTGGTCCTGGAGTTGCCTTACAAAATTTCTTACCGAGAACCCAAAGCCCGTATCTTACATTCTTACCTCAGGTCGAATCGATTGTGTTTCTCATGAGTATATTGAGGAGTTTTGTATTTCCATCTCTTGGGATTGCCAGAAAATTAACATGAATGTGATGGAATATGAGGTTTGTCAGCATTCATGCAATATACACAGGGTCACTAACGCACAAATTTTGCTCCCACACACAAATCAAAAAACAATATATATCCTCCGCTGGGGAATTGCCGGGACCATACCTCCTTATCCAGCATGGAGTCTTTGGATCGGGCTTGACCGCCAACTCGCCGGACTATGCAGGGCCGCTGTCTCTGCTTCCTCGCCCCCGTGGCCATCGCAGCTGTCATGTGCAGCCACCTATGAATTTCTTGCACTACCACCCATCCTTGACGCCACCTCGATCTTATCGTCATGACGGTGGCGCGCGACGACCGGAATATCGGCAAGCTGGGCAAAGATTTGAGATTACAGAGGTTATTGCCAGAGGGGAATCGAGGGGGCAAGGGCAGGGGCGGGGGAGGGGGGCACCTGCGGACCGGATCCAGCGAGAAATCGACGACGCCACCCCCGGCCGCCGCCAACTCCGCTCCAACCGCCTCGGTCTCCATCCGCCTCTCGTGTCCCATCCGAGCAGCATCCCGGCGTAGCTCCTCCCTAGCACGTCGCTGTGCCCGCAGCAACAGCAGCTCAATGCCGCTGGGGCCTCCTCGCGGTGCACCACCACCAGTGCCTGGGCGAGGAGAGAAACCGGTCGGTGGAGATGGTGAGCGGGGAGAGGTGACCTCGGGGAGGAGAGCTGGGCGGTGGGGAACAGCGGGGATCACCGAAATCTGGCGGCGGCGTGGGGTGGAGAAAGGGGATCGAGGAAGACGAGAGAGATGGGATCCAACGTGGGTGTGTGTGCGCGTGGGTTGGGCGTGTGTGCATCGTGGGTGGGGCCCGAGGCTGTGTGGGTCGTGGGTGTGTGTGTGCCGGGGGCGGCCGTTAGATACGTTAGGTTATTTTCTTTGCCATCTGCTTTCGGGCTCTTTGTCGTCCGCTAGCACACGACAAAGAAAGTGGCCGTTAGTTTTTTCGTTAGTGGGTGCCACGTCCCTCTTTGCCGTCAGCCAGCGGATGGCAAAGATTATTTGCCGTCAGCCAGCGGACGGCAAAGAAATGGCAGATGGCAAAGACCTTCTTTGTCGTCTGTCATTTGTTTGCCGTCAGCTTCTTGATAGCTGATGGCACAGACCTTCTTTGCCGTCCGCTAGCTGACGGCAAAGAATTGGCAGACGGCAAATTCCCTGATTCCAGTAGTGCAGCTATCACGCACTGCTCGGACGACCCGCTTTTGCCCTCTTTAGTGCGGTCCCACACTACGCCTATTTGAAGCTCAAGATGCCCGGTCCATGTGGGGTCATTACAATCAACGGAAACATGGAGCGCTCCCTCCGTACTAAGGAGCATACCGCGGCCATTGCGGCTGAAGTACAAAGCGGCCCTGTCAAGCCGCACACCTCATCGGCTATTAAGCCACCGGACATCATTGCCCAAGGCCTGTCAGTTCTGCATGCCGGCAGCCCAACTATTCCAGGGATGGATTAGCAGTTTCGCCTCCGTCGATCGCCACGTACATCAGCGAATTCGTACCACGCGTGCATAATTATGCACTCAAAATACCTTAGGCATCAGCACAGGCAATATACGGACATGCCTATAGCACCGTTCAACCTTATACGGCCTTCCCCCTTCTTTAAATTAACTTTTTTTACCACAGGTGAATCAAAACCTACTCATCCTACGGACTCACAAGGACTCTCTCCGAGCCCGGTTCCGTCTAAATAGCCGAAGACCATTCCTCTCAAGGAATCTTTCTTACTTGGGCGAAAGGGCGCAGACGTGCGGCAGGAATGTGCAAAGGATTTCGCAGACCACAACTCCACTCAAAAACCTGTATAGAGCTTTTCCACTTAGCCCTAGACCCCCGACATATAAAATGGCCTTGGTGATTATGGTACCTTCTGTAAGATTAGATTTTGACGTATCAATCAGATTCTAGTGAACCAAATTCTTATTCGGTATCGTCTTTACTTATAGACTTTATTCTGTCTGTTCAGTTGTCTCACGCACACACCTCGGCACAAAATTGCCAGGGGCTCTATAGGGCAACATATGTGTTGCCAAACAAAAGTCCAAACAGCTTCATAGCACAATTCGGCGTCCCGATCTCGACACTATATGCATCGGCTCTGAAACTTGTCTTTGGTCAATAGTTGGGTTGCCTGACTCCTGTGTTTGCTACCTTATGTTCCGTCTGATCGGCTAGGGTAGTAAAGGGAGAACTACAACGATTGTATTTCTGGTTCGTCCGGTTAAGCACCTTAGTAGAGAAAGCCAAAAGCTGGCTGTCATGATGTGGCGAGAGCTGGTCAGCCACTTGGTGATTTATTACAATCCTTAGCGATTTTTTCGTATTACACGAAGGACTATTTCCCGGTCACATATGTAACGCATCTGCATCGGGTAGCCGCGTACATACCAGGGGCTATTGTATAGACCCATTGTCAAACTCCTATAGCTAAGTGAGAGAAATAAAACCGAATAGCCTGCTTGCCTGGTTCGCTGCACTGGCACCTCCTTCAGGGACCAAGACGTTGGGTTAAGAGTAGTTATGTGCAATTCCGAACACCCCGGTAGTATCTACATGGGGGTTAAGCCGACAACTGGGAACTCTCAGATATAATAAATGGCCGCACAGGAGGATAAAACTTTTCATCAAGGAATGAATATATTACAAAAGACTTAGTTCATAATACAAATCCCCCGGACAGTTCGGACTCGTGTATTCGAACACTACATCCTTAGAGCATTGGCCCTCTACAAGGCGGGTACCTCTTAGCACGTCCTCAAAGTAGCACTCTGGTGTGCGGAGGTCCTTGCTTTCGGGTGGACCCTCAACTGCCAACTTTTCGGCCTTCATCTTCGCCCAATGCATCTTGACACGGGCGAAAGCCATACGCGCTCCTTCTATACAGGACCAGCTCTTGACGGCGTCGATCCGGGGCAGCGCATCAACGAGACGCCACACGAGGCCGAAGTAGCTGTCCGGAATGGCTTCAGTCAGCCACAACCGGACTATGACGTCCTTCATGGCCGCGCTGGACATCTTATGCAGCTCCGCCCACTGTGCCATCTCGTCATTTAGCAGTATGTGACACTCCTGCCCCATAAACTTCGACCAGAAGAGCTTCTCCGTTGCGTACCCCTCCTGGGCCTGGAAGAATTGGGCGGCATCCGCAACACTCTTCGGCAGATCAGCATATGCGTTTGGAGAACTCCACAGATGATTAAGCAAGGCATACTTCCGGTCCCCAAATTTAGCCTGTAAAAGAAAGGGCTTATCAGCCACTATCTGTCCGGCTTGATGGATTTCCTCGGGCGCTGTGCGGGATTCGGACCGCGGCTTCGGAGCCTCTTAAATGGCCTTGGCGAGTTCGGTCCCCTTCGCCTTATTTTCCATTTCCAAGGACTCGCACTTGGCGGCGGTGTCCTTGAGCTTTTGTTCCATCTCGGTAACCCGTTCCTCAAAACAGCGCCGAGTGGCCTGTTCGGCCGTTAAGTCCGCAGCCGCCTTATCAGCAGCTGCCTTGCTTACCCTTGCTTGCTCCTTGGCTTGAGTAAGCTCACCCCTGAGGGTTTCCACCGAGGCGGCACCATCTGTACAAACACACACATTGCAGCTCTTCAAGTTCCACGAAAACACGGACATAAACATGCATACAGTAAGATGTATCTTATACCTTGCGCCTAGTCGAGCCGCGTGTTAACAAGGAGTAGGTCCTCCTCGGCTCACCCCAGTTTCCATTTGATTCAGAAACTTCCGCTGACTGGGCCACTAACAGAGAAGCATGTTTTAATCCAAATAAAACAGTGTCTTACCACCTGATAATTGATTATTGATCCTCTGCTCGCTTTTCTTTCAAAGAACCGAACAGAGTCTCAGGGGCGACTATCTATATACAGTCATATTTCTCATAAAAATGGTCAAAAACATTACATTGCGTACCTTGAAGCCTACTAGCAGGCTGGAGAAGGCTTCGTTCAGCCCGCTCTTGGCGGACTGAATCTTCTCAGACACCATACCCATCAGGATACGCTGCTCGTCTAGGACGGATACACTTTGAAGAGTGTCCACCGTGGTATTCGACGCCTTCGAATTAGCAAAGGTCGCCGCTCGCTCTTCTCCTGCAGGGGGTCATTCACTAGACTTCGGGGCTGTGTGGGTCTCTGCAGTAGTATGTGGCTGGGGGTCGGATTGACCGGGTCCCCTGTCGCTGGTCTTCCTAGGGCCCGTACCCCCAGTCCTCCGGCAGCTGAGGTATTACCCTCTGGATCCGTTAAATCACCCCCCCCCTCGCGTCTCTTCAAGGGTCAGGGAGGGCCTATGAGATGACACCTCGGTGTCATCCGCCCTAGGCGGCGGGGAAGCTAATGGAAGCGACTCACACTCCATCCTCTCCGGCGGCAGATCCCTCGAGGATGAGGATAGCTGGGGGAGATTGCGGGCCGGACTAAAAGATAGAACTTAGAGTTATTATCACAGTTCATAAGAGATTGAATGAATGTGAAAAATTCCAGACTACTTACGAGTCGGCCTAGGGCTTAGTCCAGCGGCGGTGCTTCGGGATAGCCTCGGCGTCTGACTCTGAGTCATCGGGGAGGGTAATTTTGTCCCTCTTGGATGCTTCGGCCTCCAGGTCTTCAGAGGCCGCCCTCTTTTTTCCCTAGTGGGGGAATCTTCTTCTTCCTCCTCCTCCTCATCGTCGTCGTCGCCCTTGTGAGAGAGGACTGGGCATCATCTTCTCCGGACAGTGTGTCCGAAGTGCCCTCTTCTTCTTCTTCTTCTACTTCTTCTTCTTCTTCTACTTCTTCTTCTTCTACTTCTTCTTCTTCTTCTACTTCTCTTCTTCTTCTTCTACTTCTTCTTCTTCTTTCTACTTCTTCTTCTTCTTCTTCTTCTCTTCTTCTTTCTTCTTCTTCTTTCTTCTTCTTCTTCTTCTTCTTCTTCTTCTTCTTCTTCTTCTTCTTCTTCTTCTTCTTCTTCTTCTTCTTCTTCTTCTTCTTCTTCTTCTTCTTCTTCTTCTTCTTCTTCTTCTCTTCTTCTTCTTCTTCTTCTTCTTCTTCTTCTTCTTCTTCTTCTCTTCTTCTTCTTCTTCTTCTTCTTCTTCTTCTTTCTTCTTCTTCTTCTTCTTTCTTCTTCTTCTTCTTCTTCTTTCCTTCTTCTTCTTCTTCTTCTTCTTCTTT